>CM077830.1:15323637-16523637 GCA_039720395.1 Liquidambar formosana
AAAAAAATAAAAAAATAAAATTCCATTTCCTTTGTTTTCTAGGTTCTTTGTTTTGTTTTGTTTCGTTTCGTTTTATGTTTTTTGGCAGTAAAAACTAAGGAATATAAACACACCCACTCTAGTCCAGAGAAATAAATGGATTGTCATTTCTGGTTTCAATACTTTAAACCTTATTTGGGGAAGATACCAATTGTGATTTCGAGAAGGTGAGGGCTAAATGTGCCTATTGAAACTACAAGAGTGTTTATTTTTTTATAAAAACATTTATGGGATTTATTTTTTAAGCATTTACTGACAGTTTAATTGGAAGAGTAGAATCTTTGGGCTAGAAGAGTTGGTCTTAGTACCTATACTCCAGGAAGTGAAAGGTTCCAATTTCGACTCTTCTAATGGGGTTAGCCATCAGCTGGGTTTTTATGGGTATTAATTGAATGCATAGTGTGGGATGGTCACACCAGTATTCGAGAATTGGTTAGGCTGAAGGTCTGGATACCTTGTTGGGCAAAAAAAAGGGTGTTGGGGGTCGGGGATAAAGGAAGAATAGAGAAACCTTTTAAGCATAAAACCATTGAAGATCGAAACAAGTGGAGCCTCCAAATTGTTTTTGTGGTAGAATTATTTTACCTTTTTTCCTCCTTTTGTTTCCTTTGTTTGATTTATGGAAGAGGGTTAGAATAATTGTGTTATTCCTATTATTCATCTTTGTTTGTTTGACAAATCAATGCATTCTTTTGTCTTTAGTGAAAACTTGATGCACATTATCAAATGATGTTATCATGTTAAACCCATGAAAAGAAATAATTAGGGAAAAGAGGAGTCTAAATGGGCAAAAAAAGATCTAACCTATGCAATCTGGAAATTTTTTTCAAATAACCTGTTTCCTTCAAAAACAAATTGTGACATTCATGGCTTTCATTTGCCAGGCAAATATGACCATTGGTTTGAGTGATCTCCCAGAACCAGAGGAGATTTTCCCATCCTAATCTTGGTCTAATAAGGCCATTTTTTATTGGAAAAGACTTGAGAATCAGATTGTAAGCTTGTTTGGAACTTTCACAGAAGCTTCTAAAAAACTTTGAAGATGCAATTACAAAAATTTTGAATTTTTTTTTTGGACATGGTTCCATTTGGTGTTTGGGAATTAGTTCTGATATATTTTGTTGTAGGTTTCATGAATAGTTCTATTCAATTCCCCTGGAAAAGCAGATTATGGAAGTGGTAATAAATTTTAATTGTTTTGCTTGCAACACAGAAATGTGGTTACTTGCTTTTAAAATGTGCTATTTTCTTCAAAATGATGGAAAATCCCCCACTTCTTCCTTCAATAATAGCTGACAATGACTTGCATCCTAATCCAATATCATGGACAGTTTCTTTTCTCTATTTGAATTTTGTCCCCCCCACCCAAAAAAAAAAAAAGGGAGCTTGCCAAGTGGCGATCCTCTGCCTCCTATGTCATGCCTCCTTCTCTATCACCTCTATTTGATTGAGCCACATCAATATAAAATATGATTGGGATCCACCATATCATGAGCATTAATTCCTCCAAAGATCAACTCAGTTGAATGATATTGGCCTTCTAATTGAAACCTTTTTTACTTCCAAAAACATTGTCAGAAGCCTTGCCACTGTTAAAACAGTTTGATTGAAATTAATTGAATGACTAAAATAATTCCAACTGAGCTAATTTTAAAGGATACAATGCTTTTAGTGGGCCAAACTAGCAGGTGAGTCCTAATGTCGTTTAATGATCATGGACCCCAATTATGAGGAGGCATGGAAAGGGCATGGTGAAGGAGACAGAAGATCTGCATTTAAGCCGAAATGTCTACTTACCAAATGAAAGATCAACTATTAGCTAAATAAATTTGTATTCCATACTTTTTTGCCAGATTCCATCAGCTTCCCTGTATTAGGTTTATCGTGTTGTTTGACAGCTAATTCCATTATCATTTTGGGTTTTGCCACTGATTTTGCCTTCCAAATGTCTTTGGGCTAGTCGATGCGAAAAAACTAAATAAAATAAGTGGATTCTGCTTTTAGAAACTGGGTGCTCGAGCCACTTGTGTGCCATGTAAAAGAACCTCATCAGGATCCAACCACTAAGCTATATTCTACAAGGAGAAGCTTAAGCCATTAACCAAACAAGGGTCGCTATTTTATCATTGACAAATCATTATTATGGAGGTGTTTTTTTTCTTTTGTTTAGGGGGGGGGGGGGGGGGAGGGACAAATAGACACAGCTATTCTTTCTATTTGTCTAATGTGGTCTTGATGCCTCCTAGGAGTGAAAAATCAAAAATGGTTTTTGTTTTGGAAGATCTCTCAGGCATCAGTTAATTTTTGTCAACCCTTTGATATTGAGTTTTATCTTTGAAGCTTCCATCCTGAGAAGCTGTGAGATTGGTACAAGTACCATTAAGCTAAACCTCTATGACATTTTACAATGAAGCATTTTGTTCTGATAATGCATTCCCATCCCACGATTAGTCCTGAACAGCCAAACTTCTACCTAGTAGCGGGTTAGGCTGTTTGAAAACATACGTTCTCTCACTGAAATTATCAATGATTTTGAGACGAGCAACCAAATTGCTCAATTTTCCATAATTAGACAAATTTTTGTTAGGAGTTTAGATCATTATGTTTTTTAAATTTGCAATAATGTGCAGTGAGTTCATGACTGATCCCTTTTTATTTATTTATTTATTTATTTATTTATGGTTGATTTTTCACAGTATCACCCAGATGTATGCAAAGGAAGCAATTGCGGAGTTCAGTTTCACCAAATTAACGAGGCTTACGATGTATGCTACAAGATCCATTTCCTCTTTATCTCAGGAAATCTCAATATGTTTGTTTTTGAATATTTGCTCACCAATGTTTTATGTCAACCTCTAATCAAGGACTCTCACATGGTATTGTTGCTTCCCTGTTTCCTGATTCTTAAGTGACTCACTGTTTATGATGTGGATACAGATTGTGATAAGCAACCTGAGGGGAGAACCCACTACAGGTGACTTGTGTAACAGTTACAATGATGTCGCTGAAGATGAGCCGATGAGAGGAATGGACGATCCAGATTGGGACTTGTGGGAGGAGTGGATGGGGTGGGAAGGCTGCAGGAATCCGAGACTACTCATCTCACATCAACCCTTATATCTAAACTTACTTTCAGCATCAACATCGTTCCATTCTCCGTTGGAACTGTCGATTTTACAGAGCTGGAAAGTGGTGGAAATCACCATTTCAACCAATCAAAGTGGTTGATATGTAGATATCGTAAATAAAGTGGAATGTACATTCTCTTTTTTGTACCTTAAAGATATAAGAACTGTAAAACTCTCAATTGTCCGAGGGAGGAATGGCCCATGTAGAGGCTTTCCTCTCGAGACTTATATCATAAATTGATACAAGGGTTTCCTTTAATTTTCTTTGTGATAATCTCCCACCTTGTACTTCTAATGGGTCAATCCCTTGGAAAACCAGTAAAATTTTCAATTGAGAACTACATATTGATTGGGCCATTTTCATCGAAAGAGAGAAGTATGAGCAACAATAGTCAGATAAAAGTGCCGACCACGTATAAAAGCAACTCAAACAAGAAGTACAGTTTACTCCACAAGTTTTCCACCAAGCAGAACAAACACCAACTTGATTAGCGGCCATTGCTCTTCCTCCACTCTAAATTATAATAATTGACGATAATCTCATTAGTGGGTATCCTTTAGCAATCTCCCATCCATAGAAGGAGCAGAAATGTGACTGGTAATAATACTAAAATTGGAAGTCATCCTTCCAAAATGCCTCCCTACATCAGGCAAAAAAACCCAAGCCCCATTTGATCCATCGAAAAGCAAAACAGATTTTCCTTCACAGCCTGCACAAGATAACCATCATAAACTAATCTTAGAAGGTAGCTCAATTGGCAAAGAATCCCATAAGCATAAGCATTGGTCTTACTTGGTCCATGTGGGTTTTGACATTTTACATGAGCCCGGGGTTTAATCGAAGGGTTTCTATGTCATAAAAAAAAAAAAAAAAAAAAAAAAAAAGGATAACGACCACAAGCTGTAAGAAAAGTTGGGATCTTACAACAATTTTTATACTTCAATACCAACTTCACAATTTCCCTAATGTTATAAACAATATGAACATCATTCACATCGAAATGAAAGTAGGGAAAAGTGACACTAGCCCTTCCTATGATTTTGCTGATTAAGTCAATGGAAAAACCACAAAATTTGGAGTCATGTAACATGCAGAGAATCTAGGCGGATCATACAATGATCCTTCCTTTTCACGTCGTTTAGAGAACAAGAAGTCAAGAGAGGGAACCAAACAAGAACTTGGAATCTTCGGACGACAATTCTAACCCCAAATAATTCAAAAATCTGAAATTCCTTCTTGTTTCATCCGTCCATCAAGCCGAATGGAAGCAATTCTAAAGACTGAACAACAGATATAATGAACAAAATTTTGATTCCTGAAACATCATTTCCACCATTTCATGTGTGTACATATATATTCAAAATATGAAACTAATTTTTCTTTACCAAAAAATAAAACACTACAAGGAAAAGGAATAATGAGAATTAACCATTGCAAGGTAAGGCAATGCAAACTTTCCAAGCCCACCGAAATGTGTAGGATCTTCTTCTAACCGAATTAAACCCTCAAAGCCACCTGATCTTGCCATGAAATCTTCCTCTTCCCCACACGGTTGGATCCATTTCCAATATTTCTACAAACAGATAATGTCATATCATTGTGCTGCTCATCAATTGTATCCTTAGTCAAACATTTCTTTGGCTGCTCTATTCTCATCGGCTCGCAATTAAACTGAAATTCCTCTTCCTCTCTCTACACCAAAGTAAAATCAACGAAAACATTAACCCAATAGAAAAACATACAAGGACTACCAAGTTCTTAATAATTCACAAAAGCTTCTAATTGTTTACCGATATCTGGTTCAAGTCAAAAACAGGAACTGGGTTTCGCAAACCAGCTTCCTTCCCATTTTGAATCCTTTCCTTTTGGTTTAAGTCAACAACAGGAGTTGGGTTTCGCAGAGCAGCTTCCTTTCCATTGTTAATCCTCTCCTTGTGTTTTAACTCAAAGCCCGGGTGGCGCAAAGCAGCTTCCTTTCCAATGTTAATCCTCTCCTTGTGTTTTAACTCAAAGCCCGGGATCAGGTGGCGCAAAGCAGCTTCCTTTCCATTGTTAATCCTCTCCTTCTGTTTTAGCTCAAGGCCTGGATTCGGATGGCGCAAAGCAGCTTCCTTTCTACTGTAATTTCTCTCTTTTGTAACATTTTTGCGTTGGGTTTCTAATTTTTGTTGTGGAACAAGATCTCGCGCTGGTGGGGGCTTCAGAGACTGGTTTTTGACTAAGTATTTGTATCTATGCCTCAAAAATCTGTGATTATGGATTATAAAAAAAAAAAATAGCCCAAAGCCATTATTTCCTATTGGGGTTTTGATTGTAAGATCATATGCAAATCCACCAAATATATAAGATATAGAGGTCATACCCAACTTCGGCCAAAAGGGTCAATTTCTTCTGTTTGAATCTCTGCAATCTGTTTCTCATGGCCTCTGTTTCCTGTAAAATGTTTAATAGTGTAAATCCATCTGTGACTAAGCCATGAATATGAATTAAAGCTTACCAAGGGACTAGAAAGCAAGGCAGGACAATAAACCATCGACAGCAAGACTAGCTGAAGGCAAAAAAAAAAAAAAAAAAAAAAAAAAGTCTAAAAAAAGAGGCCCAAGAGGGTTCTCTTAGAAACCAACACCCCCACACCAATACTATATATATATATATATATATTGGTGTCGATTGAACCACAGTTTTTTTAAAAAATGAAGAAGAAACTTCTGAGTAAACTATATGGAAAGAACAATGAAATCAGAGTCTAAGGAAGCAAAAATAGTATAAATTTCTAGATCAGACAGAAATACTCAACAAAAAGCATTAAAAAAAGGAACAAAATTAAAACAAAAAGAAATCTAATGGCTAAAATATTTATTTATAAAAAATAAAATAAAAAAACCCATCTAAAGAGTATTCTTTTCCTATGCTCTGGTTGATTCCTAAGAAAGGGTAGGAAAAGATATGAAATTTTTGGGTTACCGAAAAACCTCCACTTAGCTGAGCCTAAAACAACCATACGGCTAAGTTGAGGTGACTATAAAAAAATTTCCTCTTCTATTTTTTTTTTGGCAAACAAGACAACAGGAATCAAAAGACCCAGAATTGTATCTCCCTTCCTTTCCCCCAGTTCTCAGCAAACAAACGGGGGTGAGAAACTCATATAAAGGAAAATCAGAGAACCAAAAACAAAACCCACAAAGAAATTTCACAGAAAATTCCAGATCTCGAAAAGAAAACACCTAAAAGAGCTTACCTTCTGCAACTCTTGGTAGTCTTGCATGAGACTCTGATGCTTGAGCCTGGTCTTGGCATCCTCATACACAGGATAAGGTGAAGACTCCACAGCAACAAAACCTTTCATCTTCTTCATTGTATCACAGAGAGAAAGAAGCACCCGCAAGCCAAGAAAATATAATTATAGAGAGAGGACAGAGAGTCTAAGAGAGAGAGATGGGCAAGAAATAATGAAGGTAAAGAAAGAGAGGGTGGGGAGAAAAAGAAGAGATAGAGAGAGGGGAGGGGGTAATGGAGAAGGTTCTTGCTTTCCTGTTTTCTCTGTGAAAACTCTGACCAAGACAAAGAGTCCCAAAAAGCCCACATAAATCGGGCAAAGGAAAAAATGTAAAAAAATATAAGTTCTTTTTGAGAGACAGACAGTGATGAAGATGGGGATTTTTTTGGGATGTTGCAGAAGGGTATTTGTGGCAACATGATTTTTCTTCTTTTTTCCACCCCCTTGGGTGTGTGTATGTATGTATGTGTGTGTTGTGAAGAGGTGGGTTTGGTTGGACGACATTTGAAGACATCTCTTCTTTCTCTCTTTTCTTTCCTTCTCTCTCTAGAGAGATAGATGTCTTTCCATTCTTTTCATTATTTTGTTTTTCTTCTATACACAAATTTTGGTCCAGCTGGGCCATTAGAGAGAGAGAGAGGTGGGTGTGGTGTGGACTCTTCCCTTGTTTGACAGAGGGAGGGTGGGGTGCGTGGAGTTTCTATGTTTCTTCTCTCTTCTTTCTTTGTGTAATAACGTGTTGTTGTTGTTGGTTCTGAAAGGAGAGAGAGAGAGAGAGAGAGAGAGAGGAAGGTGCTGAAAAGGCAGGAGAGAAAATGGGATGATGCTGTTTTTCTGATGTGTTTGCAGTTGTAGGTAGTGTACACCTCCTTTTCCTTATTTTAGGCATTATATCGGGAGCTGCTTTGATGGTGGTGGTTTTGTTTTGTTTTGTTTTGGATTTTTTTTTTTCTTTTTTTAAATGTGATGCTTCCTCTTTTTCACATTAGTATACAGCAATGGCCGGTTTGTGAACTTACAAATATAACCCCCCACCCCATCTTCTCTTTCTTTTCTTCTTCTTTAAGGATGCTTGCGCTTGTTGGCTTGGTGGTGCCATCCTTTTCAAGCTTCTTCCACTTTCATTCTAATTAACATGATTACGGATTCCTAAAAGTACAAGTCTAATATAGTGTTGGCAGAAAAAATGAAAAAATAAAAAAAAAAATGCTGGCACTAATTATATAAAAAATAATAATAATAAAGGACTAATTATAATTTATTCTCCTCAAATTTAAAACTTTTTCGTTCCTCCCCCCTTCTTTTTTTTTTTTTTAATTTTTTTATAAGACTTAAGGGTGAGAAAGTATAATGTCTCTAAAAAAAAATACTACAATTTGAAGATAAGAAGATTGGAGTAATACTTTTTAGCAAAATGTTTGTCAATTAATTCACAACTTTTCACCATGAGCTTTAATTTTACATCATTAATTTCTTTGAAAGTTTGAATGGCTTTAATCCAAATGGAGAAGATTCCACATGGGGGTAAATTAGTAATTTAAAGCATTAATTGCTTTGAATGGAAATATCCACCCTCAGTACCTACCTTCTGGACTTGTGAGCCACCTCTTCAAGTCTACTGCTGCAATTGATTGAGGACTTCATAAACTGGGTAAATATCTGTAGAGGTAGATTAATTAAATTGAAGATCTTGTCACATTTGCCCATTTTCATTGAGGACCTGTTCCTTCGTTTAGAGATTTTAACTCTCAAGAATCTCAAATTCTCAAGAGTTTGAACTCGAGGAAAATTTAATTGACGAGACTTAAAATCTTATTATTAAGATGATGTATATATTAGCCCCTATTCCATTCTCCTTCTTCTCTTTACCCACATTATATTATATTTACATTATATTATATATGGGGCTAACAACTTCTCGAGCATGGCAGTATCCGGGCTTGGGAACCTCAATGGGAAAAACAATCTTCGGCACTGTTGTTTTACAAGGTGGTCAAAGAGGAAGAGGTGGAGGTGGAGGCTGGCGGATTCGGTGGTACTCCAGCATCGCTACCAGCAGTTCCTCCAGCATGGCTTCTTAGAATCTGCCATAGATGAAAATTCTAGTATATTATATATATATATATATATATATATATACAAATAGCTTAGAAGAATCTGAAATGGAGAAAAACATTTGAAAAATTGAAAGTAGATTGCAAACTAGGTGTGTGAACAAATTTTATTTTGTTTTATTTTTTTATAAGACTTTGAACCTTTTTTAATGGAAAGAAAATTGAAAAAATGTGCTAACAATACTAAGAGATGCCATTCTGGTTTTGATAATACTACAAGACTGACATTGGAGGATGGTTTGAGATGGTAAAGGTATAAGGGATTTTGTTTAGTGATAACTGAGAAGATGGTGGAGGTTGGACCACTAGAGGGTACTTCTAGAAAATTCAATGTTAACATCAAACACAGGATTTATCAATTTCTTAATTATTAGACGGGATTTGAATCTCTCATGGAACGTGATAAATTGATTACCACAGAAAATTAAAATCCCAGCATTTGAGCAAAACGAACAGTCCTTTTTTATCAAATCTCAAGAATTTGCATTTCTCACCTAGCGAATTCACCTGAAACGAACACATCCTGTGAAACAATTGTGTAACCAGTCTCTTTTACTATTTCCTTGACTTCTGGTAAGCTCTAAAAATATAGGAAAAATTACATATTAGTTCGACTTATAGTGAACAATAAACATATATTCTTCGTTCTTTTGAAACAAAATAAAACACAATTTAAACACAGTAAGGAAAAAAAAAAATGAAGGGTATTCTAGAAATTTAAGGCCCAATGGGGTGGTAGTAGCATAATACACATTGTTAATACCCACCATGGTGGGAACCGTTGAAAATGAGAATGAGAATGAAAATGGGTTTTTTTTTTTTTTTTTTTGGGGGGTGCTGAACAGGAAAATGGGTCTCGAATGTACAAGAAAGAGGTAAAGGGCTCCATTGGTTTCTAAGGGGCAGTAGAGCTGAGAGAGGTGAAAGCAAAAAAGCTGCTGGAGTCCCTTCAACTTTGGTTCCCCTCTGTAACAATTTTGTCGGTCATCAGTCTTCACCACCCTTGCTTTTATTATTGATTATTGAATTGAGAGGAGAGAGAGAGAACGAAGAAAGAAGAACGAGGTGAGAGAGAGAACAGAGAGAGACACTCTTCTCTCTCTCTTGCTTTTATATTTGTCCTTTTTCCTAAAACCCACCGTACGTGGTAGTGATTTGGACAGATACATGGGACGGATAAGAAATAAAGCGAGGCTGCTCCTTTCTTTCTTTCTTTCTCTACTACACGCGGATGTATGTTAAAGACATATACTCGCTGGTATTATTAGACATCTGTTGCCCTCGAGGGAGACTAGGCGAGTTAATCTCGAGTGTGTGCAACGGGGTTACGTTTAGGTTTGAGTGAGGGATCCGGTGGGCTCAGGTCCATGTGAGTTTCACTAACATTTCAAAAAACAATTGGAAAGAACAAGAAAAAGTTTTGATGTAATCTTTCCTATTTTCCCTTTTTACTTTTTTTTCAAACTAACCCTTTTGTCTTTACCTGGTTTAGGCTAATGGGCAATGGCTCACTCATGGATAGATGACCAAAATGCAAGCAACATGTGACATTTTAGAGAGGATGTGGCCCTCTCATGGTTCTTCCTGTACAAGACTAGAAGAGGAGATAGATGACAACCTCAATAGATGACCATACCTTAATATCCATTGTTATTGCCCAAGTAAAGCAAAAATAGATCATCAAAGGTGATGGTCTAGTGGTAGAGTATAGGAGAACTTGACTAAAGGTTAACAAAGGTTTAATTCTCGGGGGTAGTGGAATGATGTGTATTTGTCTTTTTATGATCTTACTTATACATTGAAATTACTAGCCTTTGATAGCTTTGAGATCAAGCTATAATTCAAGAGACTTGAAGGAGCGCTTGCCAATCCTCCTTTTGTAGACTTGGTATAGGCTCCTCTTGCAATTGGTACCTCAGTGATAGGAGAATTATTGTGATCACACCTCAATCGATAAAAGAGCTATTGTGATTACGCCTAAATAGAATTTCCACGATTAATTATCCTTTTTTATCATTTTTGCTTATAAAAAAATAAATACTCATAAAAGTGAAGCAAAAAGAGGATCCTGTATGTTCAGATTTCCCCTTTCCTCTATTAGAGAGGAGCCACACGCCCACACCCACAGAACCCACATATATATGCTGACTGAGCCCATGTGGATGGTGGACTCCCTCACAAGTGATGCCAGGCTTATGCTCTCCGACCGTGTGTTCCATTTTTGGGTTACTAAATCCATTCCAAGGCTGCCCAATAAACCAGCTCATTCCTTAGCCCAGTGGGCTGCTTGCTGTACTAAACAATGTGTTTTAGTGAATAGGTTATTAAATGGACGTGACTGCACAACGATTTTGGTACTTGGCTGCGCATCAAGTCACATAGCGCCTTTAATTCCTCTAATTGAACACAGAAAGATAAAGGTTATTAACTGTATAGATTTGACCAGTTCGAAATGATAAGGCAAATGAGTCGAGCTCCCTGAGTCACGGATGGTTGGGACACCGACTCGCCCAAACTTACGCGATCATAATCCCAACCAACTTGGGTGGGGTCTTTTACTTGATTTTCGAGGCCCACCCGCTTAACACTGGCATTATAAACAAAATCTTCTAAGGGTACAATATTATTTGAAATAATTTTTTTTTAAGAGGACAGTATGATTAATTTTTATAAAATTATTTATTTATTTATAAATAATATTCCAGTAAAACCAAAATTGACGGGTAGCAATTTGCCATAGGCACTCTTTATTTTATTTATTTATTATTTTGAATCTGAAGAGGATTGTCAAATTCATGCCAGCATGTAGTATCTGGCAAATTTATCCAGCACTAAAGAACGGTGCGTTTTGACACCATGAAAAGCGGTGCATTTTGAGAAACCGCGCACTCTGATTATCTGATAATAGGGAGACGGTGCCGTTTTAGAGGCGCCTTATTACTCAAACCATTTTTATCCTCTCAGTCAGCAATCCTCTGCAGTCTGCTCTCTCCCTCTCTCTCTCTCTCTCTCTCTCTCTCTTCTTTCTCTATCTATACACACGCACGACTTCTCAGTAATGGCGTCGACGAGTGCTGTGACCTCTCAGATTCCGAAACAACATGGACTAAATGACTGGAAAAAGCCTACCCCATCATCCTTCTCCTTCTGTAAGTCATCTCTCTCTCTCTCTCTCTCTCTCTCTCTCTCTTTCTCTCTCCCCATATATATATATATATATATGTATGCATTTTAAGACGATATTTTTTGCTTGCTCGTTTGTCTACATACAAAGGTATTCATCATTTTAATATCAAATTTAGGGTTTTGATTGCATATTGCACTATCACATACGAGAATTTGGATGTTTCCAGGATGAAAATCACCTCCCAGTGGGCTTCAACCATGTATTTTAGTTCGAAAATTAGGAAATTACACTTCCAAATGTGAAGATTGGAAGCTGAATAGTTAATCTTTTACAAAATTTGTCACGACCTGGAATTCGGACCGTGATTAAGGGTTAAAAAAAAAAGGCCAATTAATCTTACATTTTCCTTGGAAAGTGGTCACTTAGTCCTTAGTCCGACGTGGGTGGCATCTATGTATGTGTGATGTGTCTGTGTGTGTATATATATATTTATATATATATATATATATTTCTTAATGATATGAAGAGTTCATTGGAAGCTTAACTTCCCGTCATTCAGTGTATTCTGTTTGGGGACGAACATTTTTACTAGTGAAACCCTACCCACATTGTTATTTTGGGGTTTTTGTGTGCTCCTGTGTGGACGAGCTTTTGGGTTTAGCATAGGTTTTTTTTAAAAGAATTTTGTGATATCGCTAGCCATAAAAACTAGGGGTGCAAGTTCGTTCGGTGTGGCCTCAAACCAGGAATATCAATTCTTATTTTATTAACACGAAACCAATCCATATACTAGCAGAACCAAACCAACCCATGTGAGGTTGGGTTGGTTTGGTTCTCGGCTTGCACCGAGCCAACTTGCACCCATAATAGTAACGATGATTTGAGTTGGATATCTTTCCCTTTGAGTGGAGGAAGCTTCTATTGAAATTATCATGTTTTTCTCCTTTCCAAACACACTTCATGTAAACCCCAAGGGGTAGTTAGTTGGAAAACGAGGGGTAGTTAGTTGGCAAGGGACTATGCCTTAGGAAGCGGAGGTCCTAAGTTTGACTCTTGTTAAACCCCTTGGGGCCACCCACACAAGGTTTCATGGTTCTCTGGTTTGTATGGGTTGTGGGGTCTTATATGGGCCTAGGGTTTGCCCGAAAGGTTTCCTCGTCATTTAAAAAAAAAAAAAAAAAAACACACACACGATGTGAGATGAGAGTATGAGACAAAGGGGAGATGCTCTCCAAATGAGCCAATTTCTAATTCTCCTAGCCTTTAAGGACCAACTATATAAGAGATCAGTTAAAGAATGTGGCGTGGCTGGACGAACCACAAAAAATAGAGTAGAGAAGATGGTAGTACATTTGCGTCTAATTAGATGCAACTAAGTCCCTTTTGTTAAATATTTTATTTTCTAGTTGTAAATCAATACTTTTTTGTGCATCCTGAATTGTTAATTTTGAGGACCAATGTTAGATTAGTAGTGCTATTGAAGGGTGGTTCATAGTGGGGGCAGAGAGAGAGAGAAAGAGAGCCAAAATTATTTTTCTTCCATTTAACTCATATTTTCTTTCTCATAACTTCCTCCCAACGTCTAAATGAAGGATAACACTTTTATTGCTTGATAGAGCTCAATGGAGAAACTAATTTGTGTAGCTGGCTGCAAGTAGTTGGACTTAAAGTTATTGTTGAGTTGAGTTGAAGTTTATAGTTTTCTGCCTCTTATTATACTTTTTTTTTATAGAATATTTTAAATATTAACTGTCCTTTCTCCCCTTTTACCCTTAAAATCAACACCTTCTCATGTTTCCTGAAAAATTGATGTAATTTCATTTACCGTATAAAACCTCTAGGCCTGTTGATTTTTTTTGTGGAGAGAACCATTTTTTATATGCTTTCAATCCTTGTAATGCTCTTGGATGTAATAGTGTTCATTTTGCTATATCTGTGGGGACATCTGAACATGTTTGGTCTGATAAAAAATCTGAGCATGTTTGGTTCTCCTTGTCACTGTAGCTGTTACCATCACCTTTTTTCATATTTTAGGTTCATACAAGTAAAAAGATGTTGGAAAATTAAGTAATATTGTAATGTTAACAATCGAGCCAGATTATTCTCTCTGATGTAATTGAATTCCTAATTGATTAAATGTGTTATGACTTCCCTTGTCTCTGATAGAATGTGGGTTTCAGGAATGGGTCAGGAGGATATCTTTTTGGCTTATTACTTTCTTCTAAACTGTTGATCTCTTGATTGACAATTGCTGGTTTTTTGGGATGATATTTACCTGTGGATTATTTTTATTATTGTTTTTTAAAGATATTAAAAGAGTCGATTGAAACTTACTCTTCTCCTGATACTTTACAGGTAAACTAAATTTGAATGTCAGTACGCAGAGTTTAGCTAAATCTGGTTGTCTTAAGATTGGGCGTAGTCGTAGATCTCTTCGTATTCACGGTCTATTTGGAGGGAAAAAGGAGAATAATGAGAAGAGTGATGAAGCGCCATCAAAGGTGAACCGAGTTAACTTTAGTCTAGAGTATGTGTTGGATTGAAGACTGCTTATTAATCTAGACAGTACTTGCATCCATATTTGATTATTTTTTACATTTTCCACGTATATGATCCTTATGTTTAACATGCTCGTGTTATAAACCATTTTAAATGTCTTTTGTAGTTTTTCATTAGTTTCTTTCAGTTTGTTGGACTGAACTGGGGTAGCCTATTCCAATACCTGTCAATAATATGAGCATAAGCTTTCGCAATGTCAGTTTGCTAGTCATAGCCCCTAAACTCAGATATAATTGGTTGATAAAAACTGGGATAAACTATTCTAGCAAGGGAGAGTTAAGGTATGGAAATAAAGCATGGGGTAGGAGCCAAATCATATTGAGTTAGTGTCTTGTTGGATAGGAATTCGAATGTCAGAGCTTTCCCATTCTGACATGTGGGATAGGTTTTGGAATTGTCAGAGCTTTCCTATTCGACATACATTATACCAATACCATGGCACGTTGCAGAATGTGCCATTAAGTTCCCTCATGTTTGATCGAGAGTCTTGCTTTTAGACAAGAAATGATAGTTTTTGTCTTACATTTGCTTTTTGATACAAAAGCATGGGATCCTAAAGCATCACAGAGTTTGTTCATTTTATCCGTATTTGTTATTTTAATCTATTCCAAATTATATTTCCCAATGCATATAGGTATCAGGAGGTTCTGATCAATATTTTCAGTCCAGTACCCAAATTAAGTTAAGATCAATATCTCAGCCATATGCTGTCATAAGTATTAGATGATATCTTGGTGTATCACTATACATAATACTGACACTAATATGTAATGGCCAATACATAACTGATAAGTAGCATGTCAAAACACTTCCTAGGACATCTGAAATTATTCATATTGAGCAATTTTTAAAATTCTATGACAACCCAGCCAACCCCTCCCCCCCAAAAAAAAAGAAAAGAAATTTTGTTATGAGGATTCTTTTTAGCCCTTTAAATTGCTTTTTCATTATGGTTTTGCTCTAAGTTAAACGATCATCTCTTGCTTGCATGATTAATTGATGGAAAAGAAAAACTTATGATAAATGTGAAAAAAAAATGTGAAGGTGACATTTAGTGTTTTTCTTTTTCTTTTTCTTTTTTTTTTTTTTGTTATAAATATTAAATATGAGCACTCTAAGGATATTAATGGATGTTTAATATCTGAATCTTATGTACTTTTGGAATAGAAAGTTTAAAAGAACTTATATTGAACCTTTTTTTAATAATGTTTTAATTAGAAAAGAATACATTTAACTGCTTTCATTGTTCTCGTGTGTGTTTTCGCTTACTTTTGATGATTCACATTATTGTTGCATATTAAAAGAGGGGCAGGGCCCACTGATATTATGATTTGTGATTGAGACGGATACTTAGAATCATGATTTGATGTGCAATTAATTCAAGTTTGGCATGTTCTTTGGCATCTTGTACCCATGTTTTTCTGACAACCATAATTTTAAGATTAATTGGAACTTGCTTGAATATCGTATCAAGCAAGCACCAATTGGCATTATTATGTTGCAATCAAACATGTGCAGTTAGAAATGTAAGAAATTTGTACGTGAGAGTAAATGAAATATTATCAGGAATTGTTTGTCAAAAGGATTAGTCATGTGCCAGCATCATGATGCTATGAGAGAATAGTTTGAATATTATCAGGAGAGCTTTCAATATCTACCTATATCTTCTATCCTGAGAGAAACTGTTTGGATTGAGGGGCGGTTTGGTGATCTGCAAGTGTATATAGGATGCTTTTTGGCCCAAATTCAGGGGTTTCTGGAAAAGTTTTATGCATAGATACTTTATTCCTTCCATGGATTCATGGAGAATGTTTAAAGCATAAACCAGCCTGAGAGGTGACAAAATTGGATTTTATGTTGATTAATGGAGCCTTATATTATATTCATTTCAACTTCTCTTGTTAAGTTTGTGCTTATAAGGGCAATCATTTTATGTTGGTTTTGTATAATTATTTGCATGAATGAAGTGGAGCCCTAACTCTCATCTCTTCATTAAGACTGACCTTTGTTTCTTTCTAATGATTTTAGGCAGGAATTTTTGGAAACATGCAAAACCTATATGAGACTGTGAAGAAGGCACAAATGGTTGTCCAAGTCGAGGCGGTGCGGGTGCAAAAAGAACTGGCTGCGTATGTGTTATATATTAAATTGATTGACATCCAAATGTGTGTTTCTTCTGGTTGTGCTTAATTATCTTACTTTGCTTTTCTTTGTTATTGTTCTATTTTGCAGGGCTGAGTTTGATGGTTATTGTGAAGGTGAGCTAATAAAGGTGTGTCACATGCTCCTTCCTTTTGTTTTAGCCTCCTTTTTCTATTTTAATTTTTAATTTTTAATTAATTAATTAATTTAGTTTTGGGTGGGGAGGGGGGTGATTTTAACTGATCGGTTCATTCTGAGCACAATCTAGATTTAGCTTTAGACTAGTCTTAGTTTACCTCACGTTTAACTGGCTCACAAAATACATGACAAATTGGTCCATCAAATTTCTCAACAAAATTTGAAGGCACAAGCCTATTAACTTGGTTGGAGTTTTTATGAAACTAATGCGGAGTCATTGCAAAATATCTACCAACTAAAAATTATAAAAGAAACTTATTGATATTGTAATTTCTTGAAATCTTAGTTATGATTCTATGCATGTTATGAAATACTTTTCAAATGCCATGGAAAACTTGAAGGTAATTTTCTAAATGCCACACACAACATAGAATTATTTTGTTTTTTCAAGCAATGTCTAGGAGACCCCTTATGTTTTCTGTTTTATGTCTCAAGAGGAATGCCCTTTTCTGCATTAATGCTGTTATGAAAGCATTAAATTATCAGGAGAAAACAGGAAAACATGCTACTTAACTTTCAATGTTGCAAGCTTTTGCATTATTTTCTCGAAGAAACTCACAGAAGTTTCTAATTTAAGTTTTCTTCAGGTAACTTTATCTGGGAACCAGCAACCCGTTCGCACTGAGATCACGGAGGCAGCAATGGAGTTAGGACCAGAAGTGAGTACACACAGTGCACTTGAACCTTTGACCATTTTCTCTGTAGCAGATTTTATGAAATATGTCTTTTCTACCTTGATGTTATCACTCCTTGCCTGAGGGATAATACTATATATATGTTCTGTATTGTGCCTGGCTGTCTTACTTGTCAATGCATTGTAAATTGGGTTATGTGGACTGCAGACGCACCTCATTAATCATCAAAATTAAGTAGGAATATTGAAATCCAATTTTTATTTCTTTCTTTC
Organism: Liquidambar formosana; assembly: GCA_039720395.1. NCBI lineage: Eukaryota > Viridiplantae > Streptophyta > Magnoliopsida > Saxifragales > Altingiaceae > Liquidambar > Liquidambar formosana. The sequence goes on from CM077830.1 coordinate 15,341,130, forward strand.
TTTCTTTTAAGAAGTGTTAAGAATACCAGATAAAATTGTCTTGTATGCTGTCAAAAATGCAGCATACTCATTTAAACTTTGGTGAAACACTAAATTTGATCATGTGTGAAGTTCCACTGCCTTTTATTCAGTTGCTTAGATCAAAATGAAATATCACTATCATGTATTAGATTAACAATAGAGGTTTTGACTTTATACCATATGTATCTTGTACTATCTGTTGATCTGCATTGTACATGGTATGCTTGGGCTTGCCCCTACACAAAACAATGCACACAAAACAATGCTATGCTACTGTCATTTAATGGGTGAAAACTTGCACAGTAATTTGTTGTATCTGTAACACAGCAACAATGTTCCGAATCCAAACATTACTTCTTCAGAAAGAATGTATAAACCATGAAATCTAAGAATTTTACTATAATTACAAAAGTTGACCGTACATTATGAAACAGTGATTTTTTGCTTAAAAGAGACCATTCCACTGTACTAGGTCCTTCTGCTGACTCGACTTAAACACCATATTTAATCATGAACAACATTTCCATGTCTATTAAATTTTTGTAGATGAAGTGTTAGTCTTGTTTCTCAATAATCTTTTCCTTATATCTATCTAGGCATGTTAATTGCAATTGGTTACACCCATTTGATGGTTTAAAAATTTGGAAAGGGATAATTAATTGGTAGAATCTAGGTTTGTTTGAAGGAGTGACTCAAACTGAACAAATATTAGGGGAATACAAAATTGGACAACCTTATGGGGGACTTGGCCATTTTCTTTGAATTTTGGGGACATAGCAGAAAATTTGACCATTTCATTGTTTATGTATTTTTTTGGAAAATATTTTCAGAAAGAAAAGGTCTGTATGATTTATGATTTATAAAGAAATTTTGGCAGAATGTGAAAAAATTAGGGCAAATAACTTGTGAAGAAAAATCTTTGAAACCGTTGCTGAAATATCAGACAAATTTGGATTTGGGCTAGGTTGAAATTTACTAAACTCTAAACCCTATACCTTAAACTGTGCTCAGCCTAAAGATCTGTGGTAAAAAAAATTTAGCTCGACTGTGATTTAAGAGTGCATTCAACTGAAAAGTCTTGGGGAACGAAAGATAAATTGGTTTGAATCATCCAATATATTTAGTTGGGGTTTGGTGATCTCATAAATGACCTAATATTTTATTTGAAGTATGTGGGACTATAAAGATTGTTCTATGTGTTGTCTTAGACTTTGACAGCGATTTTTATATTTTTGTGACATTTATTATTTATTTTTTCTTACATGCAGAAACTCTCACTTTTGGTCACTGAGGCATACAAGGATGCACACCAGAAGAGTGTCCAGGTGAGAATCCCCCATTTTTAATTTTTAATTTTATTTAGTTTTCTTTTGAAGAAGAAATGAAAAAATAAAATAAAAATTGAAAACCTTTTCCACTGAACTGAAAGTCTTGGCTGTTTGATTTTCTCAGGCCATGAAGGAAAGGATGAGCGATCTTGCCCAGAGTTTAGGAATGCCACAAGGGGGTGAGGGGTTTAAGCAATGATATTTTAATTGCATCCGGAACAAACTTCAATTTTGTATACACACCGGGTAACATTTTTCATTTGTACTATGTCCTTGAAATTACAATCTTGTCCGTTCTAATTTAAATCTAATACATTTGGACCCAATGATATTTGTCCTTGTTATGATTTATGAGTAGAAGCCCTGGAATTTGTACCACTGATAGAAGTAGTGAGATGTATGAGATGAATGATAAAGATGCCATTTTCCTTCATTTCGGATGACTACATTTATTTGTAAAATACTGATTTCAGGTGTATAGGGTATTTGGAGTTGGAATGACACTTCTCTTAAAATTTTACTTAGAAATTGGATTTGGAATCTGTACAAGCACTGAACATTGCAAGACTTGTAAGGCTGGCTTTGTCATGAGTTGGCCTAGTAGTAGGTTCAAGAAACTCCCAAGTGAACAGCCCAAGTTTATTAATCCTTGGTTTGACTACCAGGAACATAAATGAAAACTCAAAATCTTTTGACTGCCATTCTAGATGCATAATTGTCAGACTTCCAATTCCCGCTGTTCCTCCCTGTTTTCTTAGCAACCAAACAATGTGGTAACATAAATGCTTTTTTTTTTTTTTTTTTTCTTTTTGGGACGAAATAACATTAGTAAAAGGAAAAATATTACTAACTAGCTTTTAAAGCATAAACTGACAATTTCACAAGTCAAGGAGGTCTTGGTCCTTGCCTAAGTGATAACTTCTTTCACCAAAAACATTCGAGCAAACAGCATAAATGCATTTGTTGTACGTATTAGCTTTGCAGACAAAAAATTCTATGGCATTCAGTGAAGAAAAAATATGGGGGAAAAAAAAAAAGAAAGGAAAGGTGATGATGATAAATGAACAAAATAGTAAAGGTTAAAGGCAACTTTTTCTTATTGTTTCTTGTGTAGAAGTCTGAGAAATTGTGCACACTTGCATTGAAGAATTTAAAAATGGTATAAAAATTGTGAAATTTTCTGTATGGAATCTCAATTCACTATATGCCTATAGATTGAAATGAAACACCATGTCTTCAAACTCTTAATATAATATCAAGACTAAAATTTGAATGAATTTCCTACTTTAGCAGCTTCATGCACCCCCCCACCATTTTTCTGTGGGTATTTCATGCCAATTAGCCGAATTGCTCCAACATCCAAGCTTTGTTATAGCTACCCAATTACTTGAAATCTCGTGTCGTGTTTTCCTTGCTGCTTCTTAATAATTTTTTTTCATGATTCCGGTAATTCTTTCCCAGCCAAGAACGATTTGAAAAGAATGAAAGCTCTCTTGGGTTTGAATAGTGGAACTTCATGACCGGCTCCTCTCACTGTGGCAAAGGTTAGCCCATCATACACCTCTGTCCATCCTCCAACCTAACAAAGAAATTTGATTCACACAAATTCAGTCTCTTTTTTTTTTTTTTTCTCTTTTTCTCTTCGTTGTTTGAAAAAAAAAAAAAAAAAAAAAAACACCCATTAATTACTTATTCTGTGAAATTGGGTGTACCTGGCGGCCTGAGTACCACGGATACCACCGAGTTTTTATGGTGAGATTGAGATGGCTGAGGGAGAACCTAGTGGCAGTCACTGGAACCACTGAATCTGTATCGCCGCTGCATTGATAGATAAGCAATGTCATTAGTCACCAATTATAATTTTTGTTTTCAAATTTTGTTATAGTCAGACCTCAAAATGGTTTCTAATCTGACCAAGGAGTCACATGAGTTTGTCTTTTCATATCTTCTTTCAGCTGATTGGATTTGTGTTTGTAGGAAAAATATAGTCTGAATGGTCATAGATTCCTAAAGGATTTGAAGGTAGCTAGAAAATTTGTGGAAAGGACTGCAAATCAAGCTTTACCACACAAGCTAGGTGACATTTTTCAGTAAGAATATTGTTGTTTGTTCTTAATCATAATCATTAATCATGCTTAGCGTGACGTGAAAATGACTGTCAAGGTCTTGATACTCTTAACTATTTTAGGATAGTGATGATTTATGGAAAACATTTACATCAGTGTTATGATGGTGAAATCATATCATGGATTGGACTAAAAGTTTTGATATCTCTAATCAAGCACTCAATCTCACAGAGTCTAGTTAAAAGACACTGAATCTTTGAGGCCAATTTTTCCTAGAGTCATTTATGGGACTAGACCTTCAGAAATTTTTTTCAGGTGCATGCTCAAGTAGGGCCTACATGCATCACGCGTGCCATGCATGCACCAATCACAGTGGCTATGGTAGACCCTCACGACCGTCCTTAGCATACCCTATAAATATCATCCCTCTTTTTAGGAGCCCAAAAAAAAAAGAAAAAAAAAAAAGAGGTCATTGTCATTATAGTTGTTCAACAGTTGATCCGTTGGTGTCATAGACCACCATCATCAGTCCAACTGGACTAACTCTTTTGGATCAATGGAACCAAGGTTGACAGGATAAAGGGATTCTCCTCTTACCCATTGGATTAACTCCCTTGAGTCAATCTCTCATTTCCTTCCTCTTGATTCTTCTATTCTATTTTATAATTGGATTATAAACTTTTGTGATTTTTTTTAACCTCAAAATAACAAGACAGAAAGAAAAATTTTGAACTAAAACTTTTTCGAATTTTTGAATTAGGATAAAGTACTTCCAATCAACTAAACCCAACTAAAATTCGCCTTGCCTAAACTCAATTCCTAACTTCACCCATGGACACAAGGAAGGATATTGTTGTACTCATGATAATTTCGACTATCCCAATAGCGAAAAATCAAATTTAAAACCTTTTTTACCTGAAAACCCAAATCCTTAGACCAGCTGCCATCAGCTCCTTGTACGTGGGTAACATAGAAACCTCAGAATCCTTCCAGTTTTTAATAAGAACATCACTGTTCAACACAAAACCAATAAAACAATTTATATAAATCATCAAATCTTCATATCTTTTCAAATTCTATTAAAGAAAAATAGAAAAATTATGTTTAAAAAAAAAAAAAAAAAAAAAACCTGCAGGCAGTCCATTTGTAAGGAACATTAGTGACATTGGCATGCATGGCTTTCTGCACGTCCGGCCGATTATAGTATTTCTCTGCGTAATTCTCAGTGCATGGGTCATACCCAGATACACGTCGACGTAGAAGACTGTTTTTAAGCCGTATAGTATTGTTGGGTAGAACCGTACAAGTCGGAGTATAAATGCTGTACTGATCGATTCCTCCGAATTCATGGTTAATCGCATAATTTACCGAATCGTCACATCTTTTAGAGGTGTTTTCCGCCGTGAAGTTGCAGTAGGTGAGGATCGATCGGTAGCTCCTGTCCGATATCATGGAGTGGGTCCACCAATATGTGATTGTTCCTATGCCGTCGTAGTAGTTATCTGTTACAGCATTGCCCACCTGTATGTATGATTTTCCACTTGGAATATTATTTTTCCAGTCTCATCAGAATTAATTTTTAGTAGCTTACTGGTAATTTCTATATATTTTTTTTTAATCGAATGTTAAAATTATATTTTAAGGAACTCACCATGAATCCTTGAAGATTAATGATGGGACGAGAAAACGCTTTGTTGTAATCGTGGATTTTCTTCGCTAATTGAGGGACGTAGTGGCCTATGGAAATGCAGGAAAAAAAAAGGTTAATTTTGGTAGTATCAGTCAGCTAAGAAATTAATTGAAAATATGAATCTTTTATATATAACATTATAACCCATATACAATCATTTTATATAGGCGATAAATTAATAGAGTTCGAACCTAAGTGTGGTGTATCACATCGGAAGTAGATTTAGTGTATTTAGTCTTTTAAATGTCACCGTAAAGTTACTATGCTGATGAGCGACATGTGGAGAGAGTTGAAATTGATTGGATATAAAATGATTGTCTCCAATCTCAACTCTCTCTACGTGTCGCTCATTGCACAAGTAACTTCATAATGCATTTAAAGGGACTAAATGCAAATCTGTACGACACCCTCTCGCTTGGATGATGGTTTTTTTTGGTTTGGTTTTTTTTTTTTGGAAAAAAACTGAAAAAAAATATTTAAAAAAATTGAAGAATGAAAAAAAATAAAATAAAAAATAAGTGACCATTAATTGTTAATATACCAGCATAGCTCTCTCCAGCAATGTAGAACTCTCTATATTTGTACTGTGGAAATCTTGACATCCATCTTATCAGAAAAATAATGCTATCCCGAGCTGTGTCACAAAATTGGCAACACAAATGAAAAAGTAACCACATAATAACCAAAAAAAAAAAAAAGAAACAAAAAAAAGAAAGGATAATAATTATTAATTAATGGTAAGCTGGTGAATCATACCCGTCCGATTGTCCCCGGAATCTTTAAGATCAGAGCTTGTATTCGTGTATGAAAACCCCACGCCGGCCGGCGATTCAAGAAAGAGAAGATTTGCCTCTGTAAGCATACCAATGGAAAATAAAATTAAAAATAAAAAAATAAAAAGAAAGAAGAGAAAGTTTTGTTAATGCATGACCCTCAATTTTTATTTTTAATATAGATTAGAAAATTGGTAAAAGCCAAAACGGTGCAGCTAGTTCCAACCATTCTGGTTGTCGGGGAATTAAATGATTAGATTTTGTATATGGGTGAATAGGATTTGAATCCTCTCTAGTGACCGGAAATGTCCTTGGCTAGGGTGAATAAATGACTATAAATGTTATCTTCTTAGGAAGAAATAAATCCGGCCCATGGTGGACTAGTAGGTTTATCAACATGTCAAGGAAAATTGTGCTATACAACACCCCTTTCATTTTTTATTTTATGCCTGTGTCATATATGATTGTTACCTGTATTCCAAGAATACTTGTTGAGATAAAGAGATGAACCAGTTTTGTTAATCCGAAATGGCCCAATTTCCTCCGATGCTCCGTATGCCACCGATGAACAACCCGGTCCTGCATTTAGTGGTAATGAATGTATTGAGGTACCCATGTAAATGACCTTTTTATATAATAATTATAAAAAAGAAAAAGAAAAAATTGCTCATACAAATTGGAAAGGATAAAAGACGACCCACTTTTGAGAAATTAATGTGTTTCTACTCAATCCCACAAAGAATTAACTATCCCTTGCCAATTCAGTATGGCCTTGAACTCATAAAATGGAGGTTAAAATGGATACCTACTGGTAATTAAGAGCAGCTCTTGTATTTGGCCCCCTCCCAAAATCAAAACCTTTACTAACATTTGGTTTTTGCTTGGTCCATCCTTGATTGAAAACAAGACCTTTGTGAACCCCACATCCCTCTCGAAATAAAACATGTTATTAGACCCAAAAACTACTGAGGACGTGTATTTCATTTTGTGTGGATCACACATTCATATATATATATATATATATATATATATATATCCCTGTAGATCGAGAAATTGAGGGTGAATGGTTAATGTTTTACAGTTGCCTGAGCTATTTGAGGGATCTGAGGGTTTCAAAGTCAAATTTTCTAAAAAGAGGGTCCTCCCTTGGCACTTTATTATGATTTGACTACAAAATATCTATCCAATACATCCCCCCGTGGTGGTCTGTGGTCTTGTAGTAATCTGCAATAATCTTTTCTCATGATATGTCAACTTTCACTAGTGTTTTTCAGGGAATTCTACCGACAGAAATTGGAGCACTATACCATAAGTTATAATTATTCACATGTTCTTTACAAAAAGAGTTTACCTCCCAACCTTAAGTTTTATGTTGACGAGAATCATGAAACCTTGTGTGGATAATTTCAATTGGTTTAGTAAAGGTTGAACTCATGACTAGGAGCAGAGTCTTATAGAGGGCTACTCTAGGTTATAGCCCAACCCACTTCTTCGGTTTTACATGTTGATTTAGTTGAGTTTTACCCCTTAAGGGAGTCTTTAACCTAGGTAAGAAATAACCCACTAGTTGATAGTCATATCTACGGTCCAAATGCTTGCAATAATATAATGAGGGCGGCTATTGGAACCCCTGAACTTTATTTGCACACCCTATTTATTTTAAGCTTCTCAAGGTTCTAAGAAAAATATAATTCTCAAGGTTTTAAGAAAAATATAAAAGGTTTTCATAAAAACTGGTTGCTTTATTTACTAGCTAGAAAACATCATTTTGAATAACTTTGTAAAAGAAACTTTTTCTAAAATCTTTCATTTATAAGTAAATTTTTTGACTACTTATAATTTTCATTTTTGTAAAAATGAAATTGAGACTGTAAATAGCCAAAAAATAAAATCATCTTAAAACCTTTTATATTTAAGTGGACATTGCAGACAATTTACATAGAAACCTTTCATATTTTTCATAAAACCTTGAAAATTGAAAAAAAATGGAGTTTACAAATAAAGTTGAGAGATTGCAATAGCTGCCCTTTAGTATAATAAAAAAAATTAATTGGAAAAATAGGCTATAAGTTTAGTTTATGTATAAATGGGGCCTCTATTAACACCCTAAGACTTACTTTTTATCTCTCATTTTTTTTTAAATTATTCAAGGTTTTATGAAAAATACAAAAAGGGTTTTTTTAATGAAAAATGACCATGTTGTTTATTAGAAAACATCATTTTGAACAGCTTTATAAAATAAACTTTTTTTTAAATCTTTCGTTTAAGTAGACTTTTTGATCATTTATAGTTTTTGTTTTATTAAATAGTCAAAAAGTCTACGTATATGACATATTGTTTTTTGTTTAAATTTCTACAAAGTTATTCAAAATAATTTTTTTAATAGTCAATATGGCCATTTTCCATGAAACCTTTTTGTATTTCCCATAAAACCTTGAGAAGTTTAAAAAGTTGAGGATAATTGCAAGTCTTAGGGTGCCAATAGCAATCTCCTATTGTGTGTTTATTAGTTTTTTACCCAATAGCGATCTCCTATTGTGTGTTTATTAGTTTTTTACCCAATCTAGAGTAATTTTAAATCATGGCTCTGCCCCTACTCATGACCTCTACTCTTGGAGACGAGATCCTTTTTCCAACTTAGCTACCCCTTGTAGTTTTGTAATTAATTACATTTTGTAATAATTTGATCATATTTTAAGGTAATGAATCATATTTTGTGATAGGACCATGCTAGCAAGACAAAAGCAATGACAATCAAATCATAATCACATAAAAAGATGTTAAAGGTTTTTTATAAAAAAAAAATTCGCTTTTTGTGATTTAAATGATCAAGATTTGATCGTCATTACTAAAACTGTTGCCTTAGATTTGTCCTTTGTGATAATAAGATACCACTCCTAAGCATTTTGTGGTGACAGAGGTCATATTTGTAATAACCGGTTGTTACAAATTGTAATGTATCCTAATTTATTTATTTATTTATTTTTTAGGGTACTGTAAAATTCCCCTCGTTTTATCCAATCTTCTACTCCGTAGTTTCCAAACTAAATAAATAAAGGTAAATTCATATTTTGTCTTTTTCTCGATGCATTTTGTGGTCAGAATAACGTAGAAGCCCCACTCTCTCTCTCTCATAAGCCCCATCAGTTCTGAATGCGCGTGCTTCAAAGAAGTAAAAAAATTAAAAGTGCCAAGCTTCTCTCTTCCTTTTTCTTCCCCTTCCTCAAGTCAACTCAGTATATGCAATAAAACAAAGAGATACATACATACATACATACATATATATATATATATATATATAGAGAGAGAGAGAGAGAGAGAGGGGGGGGGGAGCATCTTCTTTTGCGACAATATGGAGAAATGAGGACACTGATTCTGGAAAAGTTGCTTCAGTTGTTGTAGTCTTAGGTAGTTCTTTCCTCAAACTCTAATATATGCATTTAAAAAAAAAAACACAAAACAAAACAAAACGAAAGAAGTGACGAAAATTCAGAGAGCCATTTTGTGAGCTTTTGGGGGGTTCTTCCAAACAGGGAATAGAGCACAGAGGCCAGAAAAATAGAAGGAATAAAACCCTAGAAAGATACCGACAGAGAGTGATCACGAGAATCCAAGTGGGGCTGTGGGCGTTTTTGGTTTTGGTGGGAACGAAATACTAGTTCTTCTTTTTAACTCTTTTCCACGGTGACGATGACGGTGACATTGGCGCAATTTAGCATGGGTGGGATGGGTGTCTGCTAGTGTGCGCCGGTAGTATATGGGGCCTCTTATACGGATACGGGCGAGTGGGGGACACAAGAGATGAGGACACGGGTTGAGGGTAGGTCAGTAGGTGTGGATCCGTCATTTATTGAGAGCCCATCCACTTCTCCTCAAAAGCTAGCTTAGGATAGTTTGCTCATCCCTTTTGGAAGCAGAGGCATTTCGAAAAAACACAACTTAAATTAGTCTATAAACTGTACTAATTTTTTTTAAAAATTAAATTTTAAAGTCACGATCATATCATATAATATTTTATTTTATTTTATTATAAATGAATAATATGCGTGAGATAACAGTGTCCTAAAGAAAGAAAAATACGACTTTCAAAAAAAAAAAAAAAACCATTAAAGCCTTTAATGAGGCCTGCAGGGCAAGTGCAGTTATTGTTGAAAGAAGCAGCAAAAGCAAGCAAGTTGCAATTAATGCACTTGCAATGGGTCCCATTTAAATTTTCTTGTAGACAAAATTGAAATAATGAAAACTGTATCTTATTTTTAATTTTGTTTTTTCTGTTTTCAATGTTGCACTACAACAACTGTTCTCTAGCTCCCATTGAGCCAATGGACGGTGTTTTTTTTTCCAATGTACACCACATTATGTTGATAACGAAAAGGACTTAGATGATGACAAGAAATTAAGAGTGAAGAGAGAAAGAGAAGCTAAACTGACCTCCGTTGAGCCAAAGAACAAGAGGTTTTTTTTCAGGACAAGAATGCGCTTCTGTCAACCAATAGAAGAGAGCTCGGCCGTGTTGCTTGTTGACGGTAACATAGCCGGAAAACTGCGAGAACGGCACCGGAGGTTGGCCTGGGAGGGCCGAGATTCGATCCAGCTCTTGTTGTTTTGGTGGTGCACCCACAATGGGGGTTAATATTGAAGACAAGAGTAAGGACAAGAAGGGAAAGGTCCTCCTCCTTTGGGCTGGCATTGCTGCACCCTCTCTCTCTATCTCTCCCTGTTTTTTGAAAGAATGGAGTCAATAATCTTCACTTCGAGTGAAGATATTGATGTACCAATTAGAGGTTTAATAGGGTGCCGTCAATTCTAATGCTGCTGCATTACTACTTGCAGGTTGGCCAGCTATGTGGACCTCCTTTCTCTCTCTAGCTCTCTCTGACCTCTCTCTCACTACACTGAGAGAGAGAGAGTCCCTACAAGGAAATTGAAATCTAAATCAGAAGTAGCATCATAAAGGCATCACAAGACACTCTCTCTCTCTCTCTCTCTCTGTGGGCATGTGGTCCTAAATGTGAAAAATTCATGAGAAGGGTTAAGGGACATGAATAGACGTGGGGTTGTGAGTTGACCACTTGATCACTTATTGGCTTCCATTATGGATCCCTTGATCACAGTATAAGACAAAGGGACGTGAAAATTTTAACCCGAGGGCTCCCTTGCTAACTTCCACCCCTAATTTTCTACTCCCTCCGTTTCAATTTAAATGGCTTATTTTTTATTTTAAAATGTTTCAAAATAATTATCACATTTAAAAAATTAATGATTATTTTTATTAGATTTCTTAAACTATTCCTTTAAAAAAACTTCTTCTTTTCTTATGTTTTGTATATTTGAAGGCAAAAATTGAAATTTCAAAATTTAAATAATGATTCGAAAGCATTTAATAGACTACCTGAAAAAAGCGTGTTTTTTTAAAAGGGACAATTAAATTGAAATGGAATGGAGTATTACCTAACCTATAAGGTAGCGCAAGTTACAAGAGACCTTGGTTCATGAACCGGGGTTCTTGAGTTTAGGAGACTAGCTTGTCTAGACTCAAATCTCAACAACGGGAGGAAATTTGGGGTATCCCTTATTTAGAAAAATAAATAAATAAATCTTATTAATTACCTATTCCTCTTGTGGGTACAGGAAGATTCATAAACATGCATGTAGTACACCTTTTGTTTTTATCAAACAATGAATGTCTAAATTACCAGTCAACCTTATAGTCATAATGGTATCTCTCCATCTCAATCTTATGCTCTTATGAGAAGATGTTGAGAGCTCAAATCTCGATTGATATAACTTGTGATTCGGATAAAGAAATAATAACAAAAAGGGTTGTGGGAGACGTACCTATCCTAGTCGATAGGAATGTAGGATGCAAGGTTGGTATAGAAAATATTATCTACACATCCATATCCTGAAAGCAAAGGGAGTTGTTAAGCCGAATAGTAATTTATAATTAAATCTAGAAGATTCCAAGTAAATGAGCTTAATTTGTGACTCTGCTCCACGAATTACATAATCACGAAATTGTATATATATTATTGATTCCATCAATTCTGTGAGATAGGGAGGGGTTAAAAGGTTGGTCAACTTTTTAATTATTAGCTCCTCATTAACATCGATTTCAAACTTTTTGGATGAAGTTGGTTGAACTTGTTCACCAATTTATATCTTCCATTAAACCCACCTAAAGATGCTAATCAACTCCATAATAATTCTCATTAAAATTGCATTTATCGATCACGTTATATTGTCTGTTCAATTCATAATGAGGACAAATTATGTATTCTAAATCAAAAACCTATTTTTGGACCATCAACTACTTTGTTGTTTCCTTTGTATAAATTGGATATGCCTCTTCCTTTCCTTGTTCTTCTACCCTTTTGATAAAGAAATGTTTATATATAGTAGGCATCAAGACTTGAATGCATGATAGGCCCATGGTTGGACCTCCAGACTTTACCAGCTTAGTTAGAAATAAAACATCTTGGTTGGTTATTTAGTGAATGAAGGGAAATGTTGGTGACAGTGCTTTAAAGATAGATCGAGCATCTCATCTGCCATGACTATTGACTATTGACTATTGAATAAATTCTCAAAGAATGAATCATCCATTACTTCTATTGGCTAATGGAGTATATACTATCTCTATTTTATAGTTTTCAAAACCCTCTCTTTTCTCTTTCATTCCCTATGTGTATATATATATATATATATATATATATAATGATGTCATTTGGAAAATAAAACTAAAATAAATAAGTGTGTGCATACACGTGTATGTATATATGTAAGTAATTCATCTAATCTGTATGCATTTACAATGATAATATTGTTATATAATCTATGATGTTCTGATTTTAAACAAACCCTCCACCCACCCCCCCCAAAAAAAAAAAAAAAAAAAAAGAAGCTTAATAGAACTATCGAATCATCCGTGAACCGGTAATATTTGAAAAATACTATGTAGTTTTCGTGTCATTGTTAAAGACCATTGTTTACATGGTATTTGTCAATGATTTGCACATATAGAAAATAAAAATGTGAAAAGGTCCATGGAAATGACAAAAAAAAAAAAAAAAAAAAAACTATGCTATAATAGGAACAAATCTTCCTATTTGATTGCTCCCGACCACTTATTTTGAACTATTTTTGGGGTTGGGACCATCATATATGGTGGTAATTGAAAGAAATTTTACAAAGAAAAATATTATGTGTCCCAAGTCTTTGAAGCCCTATCCTTATGCGAGACATAGCATTACTCGATTTTTCTATGAAGGAAAATATTCTAGTCTCTCTGATTATGAGCTAATCGCGTGATTTTTCTATGGAGGACCCATAGTTTGAAAGAGCTTTCTGGCCAATCTACTTGATCCAACACCACATGCACTGACAACAACAGGATTAATTTCAAAACCCAATGAAGTCAGGCTGACCCAATTATGCCTCACTTGGTTTGCAAAGACTTAGATGAGATCTGCCCATGATTTCCGAGATGTTGTTTCCTCCTCATTTTTATAACAATAATTTCGATATGTACCCGAACCCCATGTGCATGCATGCATGCGTGCAAAATCTCTCTGCACTAAGAGAAACATCACACACTCTCTTGCTTCTCGCTGCAATAATTAACTTCAGAAGCTTCTCCTTCCCTCTTTTTCCTAAACAAAAAATAAAATAAAATAGAAAATATATGCATGTTCCCATCACCACCAATGGCATTAAACTTTCATTTTACTGGGATCCAAGTTCAAAACATGGTGCTAAGATTGCCAGCTGTTGTAACATAGTCGGAGTGCAACCATGGCATCTTAAAAGATGCGGGTTAGTGGGCTTTGCTCGATCACCCCTCTGAACCCAAAAAAGAAGAAGATGCATGTTCAATTCTTTATCAATACGTGTGCACGTGCTGATCTTTTAGCATTTATCAAAATCGTGTGAAAAAATAAGAGCGTGCTGACCTAAATATTTTCATACATGCATATGCCTAGATTGCATGGGTAGCAATATGGGCATGACCTCAGGGATGACCTCAGGGATGCCAACCATCATGACTCAATGGCTACGGCACCGCAGTTTGACCCATATCTTGGCATAATAAAGTAATAAACCATATTTGTTTGTAGTTTTTCCTTTGTCCACGTTCATGATCGAGGTAGATAAGATTAGCACGGGGAGAGCGGCTTGACTTCAATATCAGCAGTTGGGCAGTTAATTAAAATGTCTTACTTTGCTTCTAGCTGTGCTCATGTCTCAAGAACTTTTATGATTTATTTATTTATATTTTTTGGAGCTGGCAATGTGCTAGGATGGTTGTGCATGTACTTAATAAAATAAGTAAGAGACTGGTTGATATGTTAATTAACAGAAGAAAACCGATCGAAAATGACATACATGAAGGTGCTGGTTTAATCTGCTGGAAAAGTCTCTAGGTGGTTGTACTAAAGACTTTGCAAATCCCATCACCATCAGAGCAACTCCAGTGCTGAGGCATTTGAGAAGGCAAAGCTAAAATTTAGCTTTCTCGCTACAAATTAGCTAACGGCGAGGTATTTGAGGAGGCAATTTTGGCTTTGAACCAAATCTTGAATCATATTAGGTTCAAAATTACAATTGTGAGGCATTTTGCTAACTGATGGAGATGAATCTACATCTACAATTGAGGATAAGCCTCTCTGCCTCTCCTTTACACCAAAAAAATGGTTTTTGTACCATTAATTGGAGCTGCATGCTTGAGACAGATTTAACTCTTTGTCACCTGTAGTAAGCTAAGAAATGGTTTTGCTTTCTCCAAAATAGCTCTCAGCATTCGAGTTCTTCTCACTAATGGTGGGATAATTAAAGATGTAAGGGATCAGATGCATGTTCCCCTATTGTATGGCCCTTGGGTTTGAGTGGGCTCTCCCTCGGTTCAAAAAGAAAAGAATGGCATACTTAGAGCTGAAATTGGCAGATTGAGAGGCTTGGATTTGCCATGGCAACCTAGTAGTCACTTACTAGTAAGTTAGTAGTCATATTTATTGGTATGTAATTATTTGCCCGTAGCAGGACCAATTTGTAATTACCTCACGCATAAACCCTAGTACCTCAACGCCCTGCAGATTGGTCCATGCCATCCAAAATGTAGCACAATTTTCTCAAACCAAAAAAATAGTAGGTTCGTTATAGAATGGAAGTTCTGTCCTTCCAAAAGAGACAAAATTAAGGCTTTTTAGTTCAAAATAAATAGATGACTTGTTCCTGAGAGGTGGGTAGGATCGATATTTACCCTAGCTACTACCACCAAAATTCATCAAATCAGTCTTCATCAGATGCATTATAAAAATGAGGAATTGAAAGATCTTTTCATTTCGGTTGGTACGTTATTGGTTGATGATTAGGTCATATAATGGAGCTTAGTCAATGGATTCCCTTTGAACGGGTGGTAACATACAAAATGTCACCCTAAGGGGGTTGGGTTTTGTAGCTTTAATAGCAACAAAACATATACTGTATTGGCTTGGAGACTACTCATCCGAATGAAATGAGGATGACCTAGATGTGACCTCCTAACTACTTAATCTACTAATTAATCACAACATCACAAATTTTAGGTCCGGCTTTTGTGCAGTAAAAAATTATTGTTTTTATTATTTATTATTATTATTATTATTATTATTTTAATGAAAAGTTTCTTTTGGCGTGGTGAGAAAAAACTTTAGTAGGCAGTATGCATAAAATCATGAATTTCCGATCAAATCTTTTGGGCTTTTTTTTTTTTTTTTTTTTTTGTTCTTTTAATCTTTCGAATCAATGAAGCGTTAGTTATGAGTTTGGATCCGGTGCTAAGTTTCAAAAACTCAGCACTGTGTATGAGTCAAATGAGAGCTATTGGATAGACTTTTAGATGGCTTAGATTAAAATATCAAAAGTTATGTTGCTATTGAAATGAATAAAATGACTTCAGTAAGAATTTTTTGATGTTTCAATCCAAACCATAAAAACACCCATCCAATAGTTCCTATTTAACGCAGCACCAAATCCAAACTCATTACATATACATTGCATTGAACTTGTGTTGTCCACTTCATTGGGGTCACAAAATTTTGTAGGTGAAACCATGAATTTTCTGTTAATTTTTTTGGGCTTAATTTTTATTATTTATGTATGTGTGTGTGTGTGTATTGTCATTTGATAAAAGTGAGCTGATGTCATCTGCTATAGTAGTGATAATATCTTTATTATATTTTGGCAAGTAGTAATTCTTTGTTTATGCAAGTAGTAATTCTTTGTTTATGCTTACTTGGGTTTAATTTTCCAAAAAAAATTTGTTTCATATCCAAAATTTTGGCTCACACTTATTTTCCTAACATTTTTCACCATATAAATTATATATATTTTCTTTTCTAAGATGAAAAATAGCAATTTTGAGTCTATTCACATTTTCCTTCAATCAATTTAAATTGGGTCCCCCACAATAAATGCTTATTCTGTCCAAACAAAGCTCAAGACCCTAGCTTGATGAGTCACACTTCGTTTATAATACAATCAATGATTTTAGGTGTCGGTGTATAAAGACCTTGTGGATTTTTTAATACATTATTAAAAAAAATGTTTCTTCTAGCAATGAATCCATCAATTAAAAATTAAGGGGCTAATCACCAAAATAATTAAAATTAAATATGGGATTTGAATCCTAATTCCAACAATATATTGATCGAGGATCCCAGGGTGAGAGAGAGAAAATTGATCTCGATTGGGTCTTTTTTGGTTGTGCATGTATGTGGGCATTCTCAGTTGTGTGTTATTTTTGTATGTCTATAAAAAAAATAATAAAATACCAGCTATAGTTGGCTAGTTGAAGGGTAAGGATATATATTTTATATTCAAGTTATTTTGATTCATTGCATGGGGGTAGAATTCGAGATAAAATTGCTTGTGGGTCAATGCCCACACCAAACTCTAGAATTGGCACAGAATTGAAAGATGATCATGACTCTGGAGCCCAAATCGGGGCTGCCAAATGGTGCCAAAGATTAGTCTCACATGTCCTTTTTGGTTGGTGAAGAGTTCACCCATATCTTTGAGTCCCCAAATGCAACCAAAAAAATGTTCAAACGTTGGGCCACATATGGCTTCCAAAATATGTCAATCCAGCACAGGCTCATCTGAAGTGATGGATGTGTCCATCGGTTTAGCCAGACAGTCAAATAAATCAGCTAAAGGAGTAATGAGTTTGGCATGTACAACAGGCATGGAAAACAGGTAAACCACTGAGTTGGGCACAAGCTTCTCAGGTTTCTTAGACGCCAACTGTTTATCCCAAGCTGTTAAAAGAGTTTGCTTCAAGGATTATTGTTGTGTTTCTTAGTTTTGGTCGTTGATTTTTTCATTTTTCATTTTTGTTGTTTCCTTGTTCTTCGAGTTTTTCTTAGCAAAAAAAAAAAAAAAAAAAACCATTGCATGAGTAACACTTGGAGTGGAGATGCGACAATTTCATCACTAAATGTAGATTAATGTTCCAAAAGACCTTTTAGCCTAGTAGCATCTCTTCTTTTCTTCTCAATCTTGTTATCGAGTTACCGACGAAAGTTTTAATACTGAGCCCAACAACATAGAGAGAGAGGGTGAGGAAGCCTATCTCGGATGATGCACAAAATTATATAAATACAGTATCTCAAATAATTTTGCCCTTTTTAGAAATTCTTGAGTCAATTTGATTTAATTTAGGTATGGTAATTTTTGATTTTTAATATTAACGTAACTTAATTTTCGTTTTTAAGATTCTTGAGTTCCTTGTAATAATCAATATTCGATAGTCCCTATTAAAATGTTTTTATTGAAAATAAATTAAAGATGACTAATAAGTAATAAACTAATGTTATGTTATTATGAAAGTGGGACCACAGTTAATGAGATAACAAAATGAATGAGAGAGAAGGCCAAAAATTATTCATGTTACATACTGTTCTTTATATGGTAGTATAGATATTTTATTTTTATACAAAAAAAAAATAAAAATGCTTATAGTACCAATGGCTGGGACCCACATGATGTTTTAATAAAGTCCATATAAATTAGAAATATACTGCAGATGTAGCAAAAGTTGGAGCACAAATATTGGCACCCGAAGACTTGCTTTAATTTTCATTCCCCACTTATTTTATATTTTAAGGTTTTAAGAAAAATATATGATGAGTTTTTAATTTAAAAAAAATTATTTTGAACAATTTTATAGAAGAAAGTTTTTCCTAAATCTATCATTTAAGTAGAATTTTGGCTATTTAAAGTATTTGTTTCATAAATAGCTAAAAATTCCATTTAAATGATAAGTTTTTGAAAAACTTTTTTCTACAAAATTGTTCAAAATGATGTTTTGTAGTAAATTACATGATCAATTTTTATAAAAATCTTTTATATTTTACATAAAACCTAAAAATATAAGATAAGTAGAGGATGAGTAGCAAGTTGTGGGGTGCTAATAGAGGCCTCCTTAAAATTCTAAAAGGGAACGGCTATTGCAACCCCCCATTCCTATAAGCCCACCCCTCATTCTTTAGGTTTTTAAGGTTTTATGCAAAATATAAAAAGTTTTTATGAAAACCGGCCATGATGTCTACTAGAAAACATCATTTTGAACAACTTTGCAGAAGAAAGTTTTTCCAAAATCTATCGTTTAAATATACTTTTTAATCATTTATAGCCTTTATTTCATTTTTTGCCAAAAAGTCTACCTAAACGATAAATTTTGGAAAAACTTTTTTCTGCAAAGTTGTTCAAAATGATGTTTTCTAGTGGACATCACGGCCGGTTTTCATAAAAACTTTTTATATTTTGCATAAAACCTTAAAAACCTAAAGAATGGGAGGTGGGCTTATAGGAATGGGGGGTTGCAATAGCCGTTCCCATTCTAAAAAGACATGGCCCAGGCCAACAACCCACTATGTTGTGGGCCTATTCTCCTTAGGTTCAGAGTTCAGACTCTGAAGAGAAGAGCCGAAGTGA
The DNA here is from genome assembly GCA_039720395.1 of Liquidambar formosana. Classification (NCBI taxonomy): domain Eukaryota; kingdom Viridiplantae; phylum Streptophyta; class Magnoliopsida; order Saxifragales; family Altingiaceae; genus Liquidambar; species Liquidambar formosana. Next base: position 15,359,983 of record CM077830.1, read on the forward strand.
AAAACAAAGCTCGAAAGCCTAACATATTAGATATTACTCCACAGTCTACAATCCACAAAGATAGATGATCAAATTTTCCCATATATTTTTTTTCAGTTTTTTCCTATGATCCACACTCAAGCTTCTGTTTGGATCTCAAAAAATCTGAGAGAAAAATCTGTTTTATTTTCAGTATTTTCCTTTTCTTTCCCGCACTCTTTCCCGTGGTCCAAACAAATTATAGGAACTCATGCTATGTTTGGTAGGGAGGATGTAAAGATGGAAGGAATGGACTTTTCATTAAGGGAAGGAAACCTTTTTTTCGTCCTATGTATTTGGTTTGATGGATAGGAAATAGAAGGAAAGATAATTTCCTTCCTTTCTATTTGGTATAGAGAAAGAATGGAAAAGAATAGATACTAATTTTACTATTTTGCCCTTAAATATGTAAGTAGTAATATTAAATTATAAAAAGAATACGGATAAATGTATCTTTTAAGACTGAATTCTCCCTTTTGCCCTACCTCCTTTCCCCTCACTTTTGAGAGGACCACAAAAAATTAAAAATAAAGAATTTGCCCCTTCCCTCCCCCTTTCCTTCCTCCCCCATTCCTCTCAACCAAACACACAATTATCCCTATCCCTCCCCCCCCCCCTCTCTCTCTCTCTCTCTCTCTCTCAACACAGGGTTTAGAGATTTACAAGGTCCAAACACTCTGCTGCTGTCGTTTTATGACCTGACATAGTTTGTCTCTTCGAGAATGAGATAACATTGAGAAACGTTTTTACTCTACAATCCTCATGATTGAACTGTAATCTTAGCAAAAGCTTCAGAAAGGTCCAATCAAAACAAGCCACATACGCATAAAAGCACTGGAGATCATTTGGTGGACAAGTGTCATGTTCTAATTGGCCTTCTTAAACCTTTCGGTAACCCATAACTCACATAAATAAATAACAGTCTGTTAAAGCCGTTATGGATACTCAGAGACTCAGAACCGCGACACTATGGCATTGGGTTTCGGACCCATTTATCGCTATGCCATAATTCCTCAAAATAAATATCTTTAAAAAAAAAAAAAAATTTTGAAAGTATTTTAGGAGGTGAGTGGGTGATCGATTGCATGGTCATTTTTAGCTGTGGCCTAGAGGTGAAAATCAGAAGGTATGTGACTCCTATTTGATTTTTCCTTTTATACCTATATGATCCGTGTTGCATAATTATCCCGCAATGTTATAAATTTCCATTCCTAAATGGGCTTTGGTTGGGCTTGCAGTTCTATATATGACTGCTGCCTCTAACCTCAATGGCCCTCTTTCTTTTTCAATTTGTTCTTGATTTTTTTTTTCATTTTCTGTTGGTGGTAATTGGAGTCTTTCAGTGCATATATTATCTGCCAAAAAAAAAAAAAAAAAAAAAAAGGAGGAAAAAGAAAAGGGTGTGATATAGATTCTAGAGGATACATGATGCCTTTTCTGTGAAGAGATGGTCAAAGTTGGTGCCCTGAATCAGTTAATTGTATCCTGTAATGGGTAGTGATGAAAGCCCACTTCTTCAATGCCACTTCAGTAAGGGAACCCCTATTGCAACCCCTCATTTTTATTACTCTACCCTTTCTTTTTTAGTTTTTAAAATTTCATGAAAAATATAAAAGGTTTTTACAAAAATCGATCACTTGGGCTATTAGAAAACATCATTTTGAACAACTTTGTAGAAAAAGTTTTTTCAAAATCTATCGTTTAGGTAGACTTTTTGGCAAAAAATAAAATAAAGGCTATAAATGGCTAAAAATTATATTTAAACGATAAATTTAGGAAAAACTTCCTTCTACAAAGTTATTCAAAATGATGTTTCTAGTGGACATCACAGCCGGTTTTTATAAAAACCTTTTATATTTTGCATCAAACCTTAAAAACCTAAAAAAAGAAGGGTGGGGTGATAAAAATTGGGGGCTGCAATAGCCGTTCCCCTTCTGTAAACATCTAAGTGAGGAAAGTCCATTAGGAAATTTGGCAGGGTGACTGGCTTTATGTCATTTGGCGGTTGGAAAACCTAGTCTACAAGCAATTGTTTTCAAAATTTCGATTCTACAACAGTCTTGTTCCTGCTATAATAGACCCAAAAGAAATCCTTGAAATTTGAAAAAATAAATAAATAAAGAGAAATACTGGAGTTAAACTCCTGATGAACTTTTTTTTGCCATTATGTTACTTTCAGCAATGTATGAGAATCCCGGAAGTCGTACTGTAGTCTTTATACAGCCATCAAATCAACAAACCAATCCATTGGGAGATGGTCTCTATGGAGCTGGATCAGATATTATCAAAAGTGAGCTAGGTGCTTATGGGGAGAGGCTCTTAGGATCAGGCTCCGCGTATGTGCAAAGCAACGTAAGTGACTTCATCAAGCAATTGAATGCCTGTTAGTGCATAGTGTTTGAAAGAAGCTCCGAGTAAGATATAATGCTTGTTCCTGTAACTTCTCTTGAGTACTTTCGGGCTCTGTTTGTTTCGACATAAAATAGGACAAGGAAAATAAATTACGTGTAAAACAATAATTTACGATGTTTGGTGTCTTAAATTCTTGCATACCCTCTTTGAATTCTGTAACAGATTAGCAAATATTTCTCCAACCCCCAATATTATTTTCGAGTGAATGATGAGTACGTGAAGAATAAATTGAAGGTGATCTTGTTCCCATTTCTTCACAGGGTATGTGATAACCAAATTAACTTCTCTTTGCTCTTTCTTTCAGCCTTTTGTGTATTGGTGTGTGTTATTTGTTTCTCTGGTCTTTACATTATTGCTTTATCTCCATCTTATAAGCTGAAACATTCCTTTGTTTCTGCCCTCTCTCTTTAGGGGCACTGGATGAGAACAACTGAGACAGTTGGGGGTGAATTTCGTTACAAACCTCCGATTTATGACATAAATGCACCATGACCTGTACATCCCATTGATGGCATTTGGTACCTATGTGGTTCTTGCAGGCTTCTTTTTGGGCATCAATGGAAAGTGAGTCCAATTTTAATGAGGCATGCATCAAGAGAATAAAACTGAAATTCTAGTCTCTTAACTTGGTCTAAAACAAAGCCATTTTCACTACTGTAATAGTAGCACATCTAGTGTGTGCTGCTTATGCAATGAAAAAACCAGCAATTTGGGTGCGTTTGGAGTCAATTTTGTGTGGCATGAAAAATGACATACATCACTATGCAGGGTTGGGAGAACTTAATGGCTCAAATCAGAGGCCATTAAAATTAAATTTAGCGCCGGGTAGAAGCCATTTTCCACTTTAAGTTGCTATAGTGTGCAACCTTAGTAGCTTTCTGAACCCAATGCAAAACTAAATCTGCAGCCATCCTTGGGATGGCTAGAATGTAGCTGAACACAACTAAAAGAGCCTTCAAAGACTGCAAACCAAAAAAGGAAAAAAAAAAACCCTATAAAGATTGATTTGTGCTCTCAGAAAGCAAACCAAACAATACCTAACTTTTGCGCTTCTCCTTATATATGTTGTAGGTTCAGCCCTGATGCTTTAGGTGTGCAATTTACAAATGGGCTGCTCTGCTGGTTGCATGCAAGTCCTCCTACTCGAAGCTACATTACACTCCTTAGGAGGTGGAGACGTGCCATTACTTGACGTGGTTGCCTATGGTGGATACACTTCACTAGCTGTTTCAGTTGTCCCTGCTGGCTAGGATTGCGTGGGATCACTCTTTTTATGCAGTTACTTTGTGGGAGTGCTTCTGTATGGGAGTGTTCTTGGTGAAGATCATGAAGAGGGTACTGGTTGCTGAGGTGAGAAGTTGCGAGAAGCATTCGAGCAAGCGCCACTACCTCTTGCTCTTAATAGCCTATTGCTCAAATCCCATTGCTATTTTGGCTTGGCAATGTTGGTGTTTGAAATTTAGACTTTTTATTAGAGCTCAATTGTCCATCAATCACGCTTATGGAGTTACTGAGAACATGATTTTGTTTTTTCATTTAAATTTTAAACTAATCTTTCTGGTAGGTCAAGTTGGTTTCCTGGATTTCTGGTTGCGATCTCTGTGCCCTTTTCCTAACACTCTTGCAACAAGTTGTGATTTCTAGAGTCAATAAAACTATGAAAATTTAAATAAAATAAGCAGTAATGATGCGTTTTGATAAGGGATTTGCAGGAGGGATTTGAACTAAGTAGGAGAATTTGCATTTTTTCTCAGGTGTGAATAGTGTAGATGGCTATAAGTTCAAATTTTGCAATGAGGTTTTCTATATGACCCGGCAAGCGGATTATTTCATATACGAGGCCCTTTCATTATTAGTGGATGGGTCATAAATACTTTTCAAATTTCCAATATCAAATTAGTGGTATACTTGGTATTATACACTTTGCAGTACCACCATTTTAGCTTTACATATCTTACACATCACCTGCGAGGACATTAAGATTGTTTTTAATTTGTTTAAAATAGGAAAATACTATCATGACAGTTAATTGTTATAAAAAAATTGACACATGTGATCATAAAAACACATCTGGCCCTTTGTCTGGGCGCGTGTTTCATGAGTCGGACTCTTTGAAGTGTATGGTGGATGAGAAACTACTGAAGCCCAGTATCAGTAATAAGGGCCCAGTTGAGTGGAATTCGGCCATTGCCCAAATTGGCATATGGGCTGAATGAGATATAATTGTGGTACAAGTGTACAGCATAGCTGAACTAGTGGTTTCAGGTTGGACCAACATATCTTCTTCTTCTTCTTCTTCTTTTTTATTTTTTTATTTTTTAGTACATTTTTTTGTTTGACGGTTAGGGTGTTTGTGTTAACTTGAGCGCGCTTCGATTAAATCTCTCTCTGAACGATCTTAAAAACGCACTCTCCCGCATCATACGTACCAAAGACCCATGCACGTAGGGGTCGCCATAACGCAATGAAATTTAAATTGAGACTCTCTATTCACACCCAAACACTTGTTCTAAGGGGTTGATTGACAAACCTAAAGATCTAACGAGCTGAAAGTAAGTCTAACCAATTCTGATTTCACATTGTTTAATAAATTTTTTTTCCTACTAATCAATTCAATTTTTTTCGTGAAAACAAGACATAAAATATAATTTGGTAAATTATTTTACTTAAAAAATAGATAACAGTCATGGATTCACACAGCCAAATTTATCTTTTTAAATAAATTTTGTTAACTATCTACAACCTCTGTATCTCCATTGATGAGTGAAATTTGAGCAGCCGAAATTAGACGCGCAATAATAGCAGAATCAGCAGGACTTGATAAGGTCAAACTTATTTCCCCTTTGATGCCCATTTTTGAAAGTGGCGTGCACATTTTGTCGGGATTTGGAGACAATCGCCCGGTCGTCAAAAAAGAAATTTTGTCAACCAAACGCGTTCGGATTCAGTACTGGCTTGTGTTTTTTCGGCATTCGTGCCAAGGTGCATCAGATCCTACCACGTTGAAGAGTTGCTGATCCAACGGTAGAAGTGACTCCACTTGATAAAACGACGCTAGGCTGTGCGTTTGACTCTCAAAGGCAACGTTAACGGCAGCAGCTCACCGTTACCCCGAAAACACTGCGTTTCCCTTTTGAAGCAAAACATCTCAACTTCAGCAAACAAGGAACGTGGGGTTGAAGCTCATCGGCAACAGAAGGGATCGGTGGGGTTCAGATCTGGTTCAAGAAACGTAGTTGGAGGCAGTCGGTGGGGTTGAAGCTCATCCACATCGGAGGGAAAACTCTGATCTGGCTCAAGAACCTTGGCTCGTTGACGATAGGTGGGTTGAAGCTCATCGACGTTGTAGGTGGGTTTAGATCTGGTTCAAAAATCATGGGAAAAATCCTATCTTTTTTCTCCTTTTTTTTTTTGGTAGAGAGAACTTTTTGCAGCCACGAATCTTCTCCGGCGATTTTGACTGAGAGAACTTGGGTTTTTTTTGGCAGAGGAAGGCCCGACTGTATTTTCCGGCGATTTTGACGCCGGTATCCCCTTCTCTCCCTTTTCTCTCCGACAAACCTTCTCCGGTCTCTTTCTCTGTTTTTTTTCCTTTTTTCTTTTTTCTTTTTTTATAAACTTTTATGAGATAGCCATGGCCATTGCTTCCATTGTTGCTGGCCATGGTTCTCCTTTCTTTCTTTTTTTTTTTTTTGTTCTATAGGTACAATAGGTTTGGGAAAAAATGTTTAATTTTGTTTGGTTTTGTTCTTCTAATGGTGAACAAAATAGGGAAAAAAAATGGCACAAATCCAGCAGATTTGGGAAAAAAATAGCACGTCGATGGTCTCTGCCACCAGGTGGACGCCGGTGAACAAGAATCATCGGGGTTTCTCTCCCATTTTCTTCTCTGCCGTTTTTGTTTTTTTTTTTGAATTTTGAATTTTCATGTGAAATATTTTGGGAAATTAGTCCCTATTAGATTTCTCTTTCCTTCTTCCCTTTCTTCTTCTCTTTTTTTTTTTTTTTTTTGGTTTTCTTTTCTATACTGCCATGGCCGTGGCAGCGGCTGCCATGGTCATGAGTTCTCTTGTTCTTTTTGTGGTTTTTATTTATTTTTAGTACCTCCATTGCCACATAAATAAACAAGCCTCCACCACGAATCCTTCCCAGTCAAACCAACCATGGCTTCTCTTTCTCTCTCAAAAACTCACCCCCTTTTTTTTTACAAATCTGGTGGTGATGGGGGGATGGGTTTCTGTGGCCGGTTCCTTCTCCGATGGGGTTGGAGAATGAAATTGCAGATCGAGAGAGAATCGGAGTAAAAACGCCGTTAACGTTTCCTGCTGGGATGAAAACGATCCAGGATGTCGCCGTTTAATTGAGCTAGTTCCCCTCGGCTGTCGGATCAACAACTCATCCACGTGGCGGGATCTGATGCACCTTGGCACGGTGCCGAGGAAACACAACCGTAGTACTGAATCCGAACGCCAATACCGCACCTGCCTCAATCCCAAGCCCCTATATATAAATATAGTTGCCCATTACCGATTTTCCACTGTTTCTTCTCTTTTTCTTTCGTTTTCTCTCTTCTTTTTCCCGACCAAATTTTTTTGTTCTTTGTTTCCAGGCTTCGCATATTTCCAACAAAACACAGGTATTTCCGATTCTCTGAATTCGTATGATCTTCTGGATTTCGTTTTCTTCGTGAACCTGATTTCAATGATTCGTAGGCTAAAGATCGCAGATTTTATTTCGTGGTTTTTTTTTTTATTTTTTTTCATTTTCTATGGAATCTGAGATTTTAGAATACTTATATTCCGTTTGGATGCCGAGAAATCGTAGGAAAATAAATTGGTTAACGAAATATTTCTATCCGTTTGGGGGTTGAAATGGCTATTTGAAGATCCGAACTTTAAATTTAAAAAAAAAATTTCCTTTAATTTCTCGGCAACCTAACAGATAGTTATTGATATTTTCTGAAATTGGTTTTTAGCTTTGATTTGCGATTAGAGTTAGAGTCTGTTTGGTTGCCTGAGAAATTGTTGAAAAAAGAAGAAGGAAAGCTTGGGATCTTATGACAGATTTGGGTTGAATAATATAAAATCCCCATGTTTTTTTTTCCCCTTTTCCTTTGATTTCTCAGCAACTGAACAGATCATGACGGATATTGATTGACCCTGTTGCCGAGAAAACATACGAAAATTGGGTAAAGTTCGAGAGACACAATATTGATTCCCAATTTTTTTTACACAATTCTCAAGCTGCCGATCCTGCTGGATCCATCTTTCTAATTGTTATGTCAGTCATGGTTTCACTTGAAGATAAATTTTCGAATATAAAACATACATCGCCTCATTTTATAATTGTATGAGGCGAGATTTTGATCCCAAATAATGAACAATCTTAGAGTAAAATTTTAAAATTTTTTCCCTTTTCCCCCTACCTTTTTCTAGGCAGCCAAACAGAGTGCATGGGCCGTTTTTAATTTTAATTAGCGATAAATGGATTCTATAAGTTTAAAATTTTATTTCTAGGGAATCTTTGTTGTTTAAATTTGAAGTTTTGAGTTCTCACTTTGCTTGATTTGATTGCAGGATAGTTGTATAGGATTTTAAAGATGTTAGAGCAGTTACTAATCTTCACTAGAGGAGGATTGATCCTCTGGACCTGTAAAGAGCTTGGAAATGCTCTTAAAGGATCACCTATAGACACCTTGATCCGATCCTGCCTTTTGGAGGAACGATCTGGTGCCGCCTCGTACAATTACGATGCTCCAGGTGCTGCATACACCCTTAAATGGGCCTTTCATAATGAACTCGGCCTCGTGTTTGTTGCCGTTTATCAACGGATCCTTCACCTTCTTTATGTGGATGATCTACTTTCGATGGTGAAGCGCGAGTTTTCGGAGATTTATGATCCAAAACGGACGGTCTACGATGATTTTGATGAAACTTTCCGGCAGCTCCGGAAGGAAGCTGAAGCTCGGGCCGAGGAAATGAAGAAGTCAAAGCAGGTGGGTAAGCCCGTGAATAACTTGGCAAAGAAGCAAGGACAGATGCAGAAGGCTGGATTTGAAGGGGGAAATAAGAAAAAAAGCAACAGTGATGGTGGGGACAGTGGGAAAAGCCGCAAATTGGAGAATGGACATTCCAACGGCAATCATGTTGGGATTGGAGAGTCTCCTGCGGCAGGTGCTGTTAAAAATGGTAAAGAAAATGCGAGTTCCAATATTGGGGCTTTTGATGTAAATAAGCTTCAGAAGCTAAGAGCTAAAGGTGGGAAGAAAACGGATACTGTTGCTAACAAAGGTTCTCAGGTGGAGCCTGTGGAGCCGAAGAAAAAGATAACAAAAAAGAATAGAGTTTGGGATGATTCGCCTCCAGAGTCAAAGTTGGATTTTACTGATCCTGTGAATGGGAACGGGGAGGACAATATAGCGGTTGTGGCAACGGATCAAGGTGAAAGTATGATGGACAGAGAAGACGTTATAAGCAGTGAGAGTGAGGATGAAGAAGATGAGGAAGTGGACAAGGACAGCAAGGTTGATACAAAGAAGAAGGGGTGGTTTTCATCCTATGTTTCAGAGGTAAATTTGTTTCTTCAGTTCCTATACTGTTGTTTATTGATGTGCATGACTTGATAAGATTAAGTCATGCATTGTGATGTATAAGATTGATTCCTGTGTTCTTGTTTTGCTTTCTTTCTTTACTTATGCTTTCATTGAAATCATAATTCTCACTCGGTCAGGGAAGGCTGGTGAGTTGGAGATTTTTTACATATGGTTGGAAAAATACTGAAATATTACCATCATGGAAGCAAACCTTAATTCTGCAGATTTCTGCTTTATGTTCTTTGGCTTTGTAACTACTGATCTGTACCAGTTTTCAGTCTTAAAGATGATTTCTTTTTTATTTAAACATTTAAGTCAGTTACGCATTAGGTAGTAATATATAAATACTCTCTATACGTAATGCTTACATTTAGACATGCGCTTCCACAGGCAGACATGTACATTTAACATATATTGATATGTAGAAAAATCTTATATATACTGTAAACATGATCTATGATATGAAGAGTTTAAATTCTATAAGTATGAGTCGTAAAAGGGGGGGCTTTTACAACATCCTATGAGTGGTTACTATGTTAGCTTTTTGGTTTAGAACAAATCCAGTGTGATGCACCTACTAATTCTTGATTCTTATTCTTATACGTGATAGGATCACCTCGTATCATTTATGATGTTAGGATTGACCTGTTCTCTTTAGTTCACCTATATCCCATTCTTTATCTCCTTCATGAATTGGGCGAGTTTAATATTTTAATTATATTCTGTTCTTTAAGGATCAAAAATAGTGACTCGTGGTTTTCTTACTTAAATGACATAGCAGAGACAACTTGAGGGGTGATCCCAACATCTAATAGGAAAACATTTTACTTCGGCTTCAGTTGTGAAAATATACCAATCAATTCCATTTAAAGGTTCCACCTAAAGATTCCTGACACAATTTTTTGATCAAAGTTCTGTCTAGAGCTCTTTTGTTTGTCTTAGTGAACTGGTTTTTGAAGACCATGAAGGTTGGTAAGCATTAACAAGTCTGTACGTCTTCTCTTTGGCAATTAAGTCAAATTCTGTTCGCATTGAATAATGATTTTCCTGTCAAGATTTTAATCCACTCTTGGATTTTAAATAGCCCCTATGACCTCATAAGTTTCTTTTGAATTACTGAAGGAACTTATTTTGCATGGAATTATCAAGTTGAAGGCTTATTTTAAATTGATTATTTTAAGATTTGATTTAATCTGAAGCTAACCAATTCTTGGTTTTCATTTAAGCTCGTGGTTTTCTTACTTGAATGACATAAAAAATTTATTTATCTCTGTCCATGGATCTATAATGAGCACTTTCCAAATTCTACCTGAAATTCCAAGTCATTGAAGACTCACATCACTCTTTCTGCACTTTCCTTGGCTCAGTATTGCAGGGAAAGCAAATTTGGAGAAGGCAGACTTGGAACCAGCTTTGAAAGCTCTCAAGGATAGGCTCATGACCAAGAATGTGGTATGTATCTCCAGTAACTTTTTTGTCCCACTTTTTATGGGTTTCTATGTTGTCAGTACTTAATCTTTTCTAGACTTATGGGAGTTCAATGTGGTGACACCTACAGGCTGAGGAGATAGCTGAGAAACTTTGTGAGTCGGTGGCTGCAAGTCTTGAAGGTAGAAAGCTGTCCTCATTTACAAGGGTATCTTCAACAGTGCAGGTTTGTGAGCTTGATCATTTTTCTTCTTAGCATATAATTTTCTGCATGTTGTTCTTCTACTGGTTTTTCATTTTGCTTAGATTTTTATAATAAGATAAAATAATGACTGCAGGCAGCAATGGAAGAAGCTCTTGTTCGTATTCTGACTCCTAGACGTTCCATTGACATACTGAGGGATGTGCATGCTGCCAAGGAACAAAGGAAGCCATATGTTGTTGTTTTTGTGGGTGTCAATGGAGTTGGGAAATCTACCAATTTAGCTAAGGTTATGCCAAACCCTTATTCTTCTATAGTAGAGGATTAATTCTTGAAGGCATGTATTTTCATCAGACAGGCTATTTGAAATGTCTCCAGGTTGCCTACTGGCTTCTGCAGCATGAGATCAGTGTCATGATGGCTGCTTGTGATACATTCCGGTCAGGAGCTGTTGAGCAGCTGCGGACTCATGCACGTAGACTCCAGGTATGATAGTGATGATGCAGCTTAATATTTTCAGGGTTGTTGGACATCTTTATTGGGGGAGGATCCTCACCTAAGTAGGAGACTAATAATTATAGTTGATACAATAGATGGTGATAACTTGTAGCTAATTCCTATGTCAGATCCCCATATTTGAGAAGGGTTACGAGAAAGATCCTGCAATTGTAGCTAAGGAAGCTATTCAGGAGGCCACCCGCAATGGTTCTGATGTGGTTCTTGTTGACACAGCTGGTCGAATGCAGGTATAATACTAGCTAATATTATATCACAAAGGTTAATTAATTCTGTAAGAATGATCTATTGTTACATTATACTTATATACTCCCTCCGTTCCTATTTAATTGGCCTACTTTCCATTTTGGGATCCAAAATTATTGTCACATTCAAAATGCCAATTATTCTTTTTGTTTGATTTCCTAAACTACCCTTATAAATGTCTTCTCTCTTTCCAATGTTTTGTACACATGAGAGCAAAATTGGAATTTTAAAACATAAGTGTTGATTTGAAAGCATTGAATAGAGTTCCCTAAAAAAACGTGTTTTTCAAAGGGGACAGTCAAATAGGAACGGAGAGAGAACATTATAAAAACATGAACTGCACCTATGGATGCAATCACTGGACAGCACACTATTTAATGGTTGCAATTTATATGATCCTAATGATGTGTAGATTAGTGCTGCAGGTTTCCCTTGCATTTTCTTTCCCTTTTCTGCCATCAGGTTTTCAATAATATACATGCTTTTCAGGATAATGAGCCATTGATGCGAGCACTCTCAAAACTTGTCAACCTCAACAATCCAGATCTGGTCCTGTTTGTTGGAGAGGCACTGGTTGGGAATGATGCTGTGGATCAACTATCCAAGTTCAATCAGGTTCACTTTCCATCTTCAGGCCTTTCATCTATTGTTGTCCAACCATATATATTTGTCATATTAAGTAGCATTCTTCCTTGGTTCTTTTGCAGAAATTAGCTGATCTATCAACCACGCCTAATCCCAGATTGATTGATGGAATTTTGCTCACAAAGTTTGACACTATTGATGATAAGGTAGTCAAACCTCTTGAATTACAAAGTACTGAATATATTGATTGTGTTTCCATCGTGTTCATTGCTTAAGATTCGGTGCATCATTGGAATTGATTTAGGTTGGAGCAGCGTTATCAATGGTTTACATTTCTGGAGCACCAGTCATCTTCGTTGGCTGTGGACAGTCATATACGGACCTCAAGAAACTGAATGCCAAATCCATTGTTAAGACACTCCTTAAGTGAGCTGTGCAGGCTGGTCTCACCCCTGAAGTCTCAATTGCCTTTCTATACTTTCACTCTGTTATGGACAACTCTTTCTGCTACACTTTCCTGTATTATCCCTGTGTTGTAATGTTTGTTGGAGGCGAATCAGTTACTTGCGGCTGTTACTTGATGCTAATTATATTTAGTTTTTTTAAAGTCTCTCTCTCTCTCTCTCTCTGCATTTTTGCATGTGTTGTTGGAAAAACCTCTTTCTATGTAGGCTAAAACCAAAGACCCCATGTGCCCAAGATTTTCCCATTTTCTGCTTGAACCCGGGTGCCTATGGAAGTTGATGAAAACAATATCATATTGAATGAATGTATCTCTTGCTGCCCTTTTGAGCTTGCTATTATGTTGTCAAGTGTGAAAAACAAGATTGGATGAGGGACGAGATGGGTTTGAAATTCCTAATTACTGAGGCTAATGTTGTGTTGCTGTAGGGAGGGGGAAAAAAATCCCATATTGAAGTGTTGAAATTGGTACAGGATGGCATGCCACTATTTGTAAATTGTATGTGATGAATGTGTTGGAATTGAGAAGCACAACTTTCTTCCATGGATATTTTTGGGGTATAGGTATACTATACTCAACATATTCAGGATGCAAGAAATGTTTTTAAATTGATGGACAAATTGGATGTTGTTACTTGGAATGCCATGATTCTAGGCTTTGTTGATTCAGGATTAGGACATTTGGCAATTGAATGTTTTAGTAATATGCAAAGCGTTTGAATCAAGAATGATCAAATCACAATGTCTACTGTTTTGCCCGTGTGCGATCTGAAATCAGGGAAACAAATTCATGCTTACATCAGGAAAAACAGTTTTGATTCAGTAGTTCCTGTTTGGAATGCACTCATTCACATGTATTCTGTATTTTCTAACATGGTTACGAGAGATTTAGTATCATGGAACACAATGATTGGAGGTTTTGGAATGCATGGGCTTGGCCAAGCTGCCATTCGGCTTCTGCAAGAGATGAAACACTCGGGCTTTGCCCCAACTCTCTGACATTTACTTCTGTGCTCTCGGCTTGTAGTCACTCAGGTCTTGTAGATGAGGGGCTTGAACTCTTCAATAGCATGACTATAAACTTTGGCTTCACCCCTGGAATGGAACATTTTGCTTGTGTCGTTGATTTGTTGGAACGTGCTGGTCGGCTTGAGGATGCTGTTGATTTTATAAACAGAATGCCTCTAGAGCCTGGTAAGTGTATTTGGGGAGCACTTTTAGCCGCTAGTAGAGCCCACCAAAATGTCAGTGTTGCAAAGCTGGCTGCAGAACATCTATACCACTTGGAACCTGAACACGCTGGACACTATGTGACACTCTCAAATATTTATGCTAGAGCTGGAAAATGGGACGATGCTGTAAGAGTGAGGAAGCTTATGGAAGGCAGAGGACTGGTGAAGCCATCAGGATATGATCTCAAAATGTAAAAGAATAAAATCATTTATATTAATAAAATTCCAACATAGGTATAAATCACAAAATGTAAAAGAAAAGTATAAAACAATTCATATTAATCCCATTGTAATTCCAAAGGAAATTCCAAAAAAAGAATTGAAAATAGTCAAATACAAATTTTCCCAGATGTCGTTCATATTTCACATTAAACCCCAAACCACCAATAAAAAATAAAAAAATAAAAAATAATCCCACATCATCATCATTTCCTCACAGCAGAACCAAACCCATCAAACCTCCCAACATCACCATCAAACCACCCCTCAAACTCATACAGCCACTTGTTGGAGCCACGGCCGGGCCGTCAAATTCCACTGGAGAAGGTGCCGGAGAGATACCCACAAACCCACGGCTCGACGATAAGACCACAGTGATTAATTTCTGGCCTTTCTCACAATTCCCCTGAGTTCCACTGATGAAATAAAATGGACCTGACCTATCAAGCTTCACCTTGGTATTCCCATCATTGTGTTCAGCTATAGGGCTGCTTGTATTGCACTTCTCATAGTCAATCTTGCTCACTTGGAGAACAGAGTCTTTCTTGGGATCATAGTTCCAGACTGCAAAAGAAAATAAGCAAAAATAGAGAGTTAGAGGAACAGCAAAAATGGAGAAGACCCAGATGACAATAGGGGATGGGTATGAAGATGGAGGTACCTAGAGAGTCTCCAATTTGGAAACGAGATGATTCAGCCCATTTGTTGAGAGAATCAGATTCAGAGGATGGGATTTTCCATGCATTGGTGCTGCCTCCAACCAAGAACTCTTTGGCTTCTGTGAAGGCTGTGAAGAGAGAGATGAGTAGCATAGAAGAGATTAGTGCTGTAGTAGAAGCCATTTGAGAGAAGGAGAGAGGGAGAGAGATAATGAGTGAGGTGTGGTAGAGATCATTGTTCTCTATTTAAAGTGGGTGAGGAAGAAAGTAGCCGTTAGGGCAGGTTCGGACACTAGGTTCGGATATTGGTATGGAGTTGCTGAAGCAGCTTGTTGGGCCTACCTGTCCCCTTTTGTTTTGTTAGATTTTGTGCCTTTCTGTGAAGTTTTGAGCTCGAAGGTTCAAATCGAACAATTTTTTGGCTCACAAAAATACTCAAGCATTGAAGCCCCCTTTTTTGTAAATTTAAGCTAAAAAAATAGCTTTTACTCATGCTTTAGCTCGTGCATTGGAGATGCTCTACTTATTTATACTGTCTTTTAACTATTTCAAAAAGTTTTGGACATGTTTTCTATTGAAAAGGACAAATGGTATCCATGTTTTTATAGATACCGGTTACATTTAACCACAAGACAAATGGTACCAATGCTTTTATAGATAAATGCTGCATTTAATCAAGGATGGCGATATTGTTACAAGCTTGGCAGTAGAGATGGGTTTTCCAGTTATTGGTAAGTGGCAACAAGCTTAATTGGCCAGAAAAATGGTGGCTGGAATGGGGGTTTTTACCAGTTGGCCGTGCAGAGAGAGAAAACTGAAACTAAAATAAAAATGGAAACAATGTAGGGAGAGAAGGAAAGGGGTTGGTTTGGCCACCCCTCATATGCTGACAGTAACGCCTTGTATGGATTGAGAGAAATGGGGAGAAGAGAAGAGAAGAGAAACCCTTTTTCTCTCCTTTTCCCTTGTTTGGATTGTTTTGGTGGGAGGGAAGAGAAAATTAGGGGAGAGAAATGGAGAGAAAGTGGGGAGAAAATCAGGCCATTTTGTTTCTCCCCAAATCGGGAAGATTCGGAGAGAAAGGAAGAGAAAGGGAACAAAGCAGCTCCTAAAAAGACTAATATGTCCATATACAAATGCCGTAATACCCATTTTGCCCTTAAAATTGACATTTGGCGGGAATTATATATATCACCCGAGCTCTCATGTTGTTCGCATATATATAGAGACGAAAGAGGCAGAGAGCAACTTGCTGTTTGGTGTTTGCTCCTCCGCAACTGGTACGCACAAATTCTTTCTTTTTCTCTCTTTTCATCAATTCGTATATGTAATATTATTATTATTTTTGCTAATTTTAATCTGGAATATTTGTATATCACTGTGTGATGGAATATAATAATTGAGGATTTGGGGAATATGTGTTTGGATTGGGGGCCATAGCCATTGCAAATATTTTTAGGTATATATTTTTTTTTTTTTTCCTCTTTTTTTTTGGGTGAAAATAATAGTAGCAATGTGTCAAAGCCTCAAAGCAAAATAATAGTAGCAATGTAAAAATAATAGTATATTTTGTTCCCCTGCTGTTTTTCATTAGAATGAAAAAAAAAATTAAAATTTAAAAAACAAAAAAGAAGAGAGAGATTAGTACTTATAGATCTTGAATATAACCCTGTACTCTCCTTTCATTAGCTTTAACATATGCCCTTAGTTTTTTTTATGGATGTAGAATCTTTCCCCACTTACTTCTAGTTGCTTAGTTTGATATTTTCCTGTAATGGGTACTCTAGTTTCTAGTTCTATTTTTTTATATAAATTAATAGGGTTGAAAGGTCAGTATAGTGCATGCCCCAATCATATTTTGTTCTATTATTAAAACTTGAGAACATTCTTAAATACTTAAGGCTTTGTATGACATTGCACATCTTTTTTAATTACAATCTATTTAATGAATTCCAATATTCTCATTTGAAGCTAATTTGGTTCATTTGATATTACCCATAAAACTGAATTATTATAACTCGTTAATTATATATATTTGTCTCACTACTCAAATCTGTGGCATTTACTTCTCTTAATATACATTTTACATTAAGTGTTTGTGTTGTATGTAACTATAAAAATCGTTAATATTGTTATTTATGCACTTGGTAGATGGATATTACCGACCAATTGGATGAATTTGTTGATGAGTGGGATCGAAGGCGACGAATAGCTGCACAACTTGTTGCTTATTTGGTATACTATTATCATATTTGTAAGCATGCAAACACTATAGATCGCATGATTATGCCAAATGACCAAATCAAAGATAGAGAAAGGCGACGTAATGAACTAATGTATGACATTAGGACTAGTGAATCAAGTCGTGGTCTTATACGCATGTCTCCTGAAGCATTTGAAACTTTATGCAATATACTTCAGACATCTGGCAGGCTTACTGCCACACGAAGAGCAACAATTGAAGAACAAGTTGCCAAATTTCTTTACATGTTAGGGCATAACGTAAGAAATCGTGTGACTTCATTTTTCTTCTATCGATCTCTTGAGACTACGTCTCGACATTATCATCGTGTCTTAAGAGCCATAATATCATTGGAGGATCAATTTCTTAAACAACCCAACGGATCAGAGGTCCCTCCACAAATACTCCATAGTAGTCGATTCTTTCCATACTTCAAGGTAAAACAACTTTCTTGTTGCTTTTCCTTATTGCTTGGTATACTTAACTTATTGCCACTATATTAGGATTGCATTGGTGCACTTGATGGAACACATGTACGTGTAAAGCTTTCTCCAATTGATGCACCAAGATATCGTGGTAGGAAAGATTATCCAACACAAAATGTGTTGGCTGCCTGTTCATTTGACTTGAGATTTACATACGTCTTACCTGGTTGGGAAGGGACTGCATCTGATTCAAGAATAATAAAAAATGCTCTAACTAGAGAAGATAATCTACAAATTCCTGAAGGTAATTAATTAGCTATTAACAAAATTTTATTTTATTGACCAAACACATCTAAATAGTAATGTTTCTCAATCTTAATAGGTAAATATTACCTCGTTGATGCTGGATACATGCTTAAAAGTAGCCTTCTCCCACCTTATAGAGGCATTCGTTATCACTTAAAGGAATATTCTACACGTGCACCAGAGAATGCTCGGGAGCTATTCAATCATCGACATGCATCCTTGCGCAATGCTATCGAGAGATGTTTTGGTGTATTGAAAAAACGATTTCCCATCATAGGAAGCATGACAGATCCCACTTACTCATTTGACACGCAAACAGAGATAATTCTAGCGTGTTGCATTTTACATAATTTTTTAATGGGTGTTGATCCGGATGAAAATATTATTGCTGAAGTGGATCGAGAACTTGAAAATGGAACCCAACCTAGAGAAGCTCTTCGTTATCGAGACAATGATGATGAAGATGCTAGGCGAGGAGCAATTATTAGGGATAATATAGCAGCTGCCATGTGGAATGACTATGTATTGAATTAATTATGATGCCTTCTTATTATTATAAATTTGGTGTGAAGTTGTGAACAATCTTTTTACTATGGAATTGTACATTGTATGCTGTATTATGTTTACAATGAAAACTTTATGCTGCAAGTTGTAAGTATAAATGCAATTTGTTTAGACTATTGTTGTTGTTTTTGTAAATATTAGAAATGGGCAAGAAAAAAGGGAATGGTGGCAGTACATCAAATGACATGGTCACTGACACGGCCACTGATAAAGGTGAAAATGAAAAATGGACACCCCAAATGGATGATGCTTTGATTGATGCATTTGCTCACGAAAATGACATAGGGAACAGAGTTAATGGAACTTTCACAACCACAGCATATGACAATGTATTAAAGGAACTAGATGAAAGACTTGGTAGAAAGTTTAGCAAGCAACATGTGAAGAATCGTATGAAAACAATTAAAAAGAATTTTTTTGAATGCTATGATGTATTCAAGGGTGGCATGAGTGGTTTTGCTTGGAGTCCATTAACAAATATGTGGGATGCTGAACCTGAAGTTTGGAAAACATTGATTGAGGTTTGTTTCTTACTACTACTTTTAATTTATATCAATTTTTTTTTAATGAGTGAACTGTGAAATTAATGTTAATGAAATTTTTTACTTTATTTGTTGTAGGCAAGACCTAAGGCAAAGAAATGGATGAACACACCTATCCCTCATTATGATAAGTTGTCAAGGATGTTTGGAAAGGATAGAGCTACAGGTTTGGGTGCTACAACTGCAAAAGAGAAAGTACGCCAATGGGCTGCTGAAAGTGAGAACGATGAAGATGATGGTGAGGGTGGGAGTAGTGGGAATATGATTAATGATATTGATCAAATGATGACAAATGAGTTTGTTATGCTACAGAACATTAATGGTATGAATGATGAGGAAATTTTTCCTACAGCTCCATATGAAGGAACTTCTGCAGCACCTGATAAGTCGACATCTTCAACTTCAAAAAAGAGAAAGGCAAAATCTTTATTGGATGAAGAGAAATTAAACAAAGCAGTTAAAGAAATTGCAGTGGCAATAAAGGAAGGAAATGAAATCCTAAAGGACAGAAATGATATTCTTAAGATGAGTATTGAAAGAAGTCAACCACACGTGTATAAGGAGGAAGAAGTTTATGATGAGTTGATGAGGTTAGGTGTTGATCGAGAAATACGTATTAAAGCTTACAGTTTCCTTATTGAAAATCCAACAAAGGCAAGGGCAGTCTTTGGTTGTCCAATTGAGGACCGTGTGCAGTTCTTGGTTTTTCAATTGCAAAATGCTGGAGTTATTTGAGGAGTTAGCTTATGTGATTGCTACTTAACTATTAATAGTACCTCTTTTTGGATGGTAGTGTATAGAGCCATACATAGGACGAATAGTAACCCTTTTTGGATAATATGGAATTAATAGTAACTCTTTTTTGATGTTATTACATGGAAGGATGTATATAATGACTAGTAACCCTTTTTTTGGATTGTATAGTATGGTGGGGTACTTGATACTTCACACTTTGTTATGCCTCATTTTGTTATGTACTTGAATGGTTGGGAATATGTTCAGATTTTCTGATTTCTCATTTTGTTATGTACTTTAGAACTGCTATATTTTGGAATCCATCTTTACATATGAACTAATTTTGAACTTTCTTTATACTGATGTGGCAGTTTGTGGTTGGTGGCTTTAAATTTTACTATGATCCTTGATAACTTATTTTCTGATATTAAAGTGCCATGGTTTTGCTTCTTATGTGTGTGAAATCACAATTTAAGACTGCCTTACATTGGTGCTTTTATTAGAGCATACTACTATCTAGTCATGAGAGTGATGTAGTGCTTTTATTAGAGTAGGACCTTCCACTTGTAGAGACTTTATGCAAGGGGAAGTCTAGAAAAAAAATAATAGCAACACTTGGCAATAATTCTTCCTTCAAGATGTTAGGAGGAACAGGAATTTGATTTGAATCAGAACAATTTTTTTCTTTATCCTTTTCTTTCCCCTTCAATCTCTCCTTTCTTTGAAGCTTTTTATCTCTTTCTTTTGTTCTTCTCCTCTCCTTGCGTTCCTCTTCCTCACGCTCTTCTTTCTCATCTTCTTCGAGAAATTTCATCTGTAGAGAAAAATCACATAGGGGGTCAGAACTCTCCCTCCAAAAGAAGCAATAGCTCTCCTAAATTTTATTGAAACCTGGGAAGAAAATTCATCCTAAAATATAACGAGACCTGTTTTTCTAATGTCATTTCTTTGCATGCAACATGATTGGAGCTTTAAAAATGAATCACTTTAGAGGATGATTTAAGAGCGTGCTTGTGAGGACTCGAGGTTTGATTAATAAGAATTTTAGGTTGGAATGTGATAGGGCAAAGTTTGGTGAGCCACACACTTCTTTTTATGCATGTTGAACAATTTAGTTGACTACAGGGATTTATAGTTGACTATATTGTCCAGCAGAATGAGCCATATACTTCTTTTTTATGCATGCTGAACAATTTAGCTGACTATAGGGATTTATAGTTGATTATATTGTCAGGCAGAACTTCTTTTTATGCATGATGAGTAATTTAGTTGACTATAGTGACTTATAGTCGACTATATTGTCAGGCAGAACTTCTTTTTATGCATGATGAGTAATTTAGTTGACTATAGTGAGTAATTTAGTTGACTATAGTGACTTATAGTCGACTATATTGTCAGGCAGAACTTCTTTTTATGCATGATGAGTAATTTAGTTGACTATAGTGACTTATAGTCGACTATTTTGTCAGGCAGAACTTCTTTTATGCATGATGAGCAATTTAGTTGACTATAGTGACTTATAGTCGACTATATTGTCAGGCAGAACTTTTTATGCATTATGAGCAATTTAGTTGACTATAGTGACTTATAGTCGACTATATTGTCAGGCAGAACTTCTTTTTATGCATGATAAGCAATTTAATTGACTATAATGACTTATAGTCGACTATATTGTCAGGTAGAACTTTTTATGCATGATGAGCAATTTAGTTGACTATAGTAACTTATAGTCGACTATATTGTCAGGTAGAATGTTATGATACTATTTATGAGGAGTTTTAGTCGACTATAACTCATTATAGTCAACTATAATGCGCGATTTTGCTGAAAAACGAGATTTTTATGGGGTAAAAAGACTATTATACCCTTTACTTATACTTCCTCTAACCAGATCTCTAATAAAAAAGGGCATTATACATAGTGTTCTTAGCTATTGGATTTCACATGGATAGAAGTTATGATAAGTAATTTTGTTTATTGTCTTATAAGGGGTAATTTTGGAAATTGATTGCAAGTATTTTCTCTTCTCTTCTCTCCTAATGCTAACCAAACAGGGTGGAGAGAAATTTATTTTCTTTTCTCTCCTGTTTATCCAAACGGGGTGGAGAGAAAGTGACTTTCTCTTCTCTTCTCTTCTCTTCTTTTCTTTTCTCTTCTCTCCATTTCTCTCAATCCATACAAAGCCTAAGGAAAGGGGGCTGCCTAAGCTAGTGGAGAGGGGAATGAGAGAGAAAAAAAAAAAAAAAGGGAAGAAGAAGATAGAACAGGGGAATAGAAGAAAAATGTCGAGAGATATAATTGATGTTTCTGGAGTAGATAAGCTCTAGGAAGAAGGGCACAAATATATTCAACTGTTCATGAGTGAAAAAAAAACAAGATAATTGATGTTACCCATGGTACAGAGAAGGAGATTGTGAGGACCTCGGGGTTCCGATGGATGAGGTGGAGAGTGAAAGACGGTCATGATCTGAGCCATATGACCTCAAAGTTTACAAATTTAGGGCTTCTATCTCCTCAAACCCTAAGATCTTTTGGTGGTAGAATTTAGCGAGATGCTTCAGATTTGTTTCTTTGTCGACGATGTGATTGAGGCAATCCCATTCTCCTTTGGCTGCTGCCATTTCTAGAGATGGAGGAGTTCCCGTGGATATTGCCGTCTCTTGGTTCGAGCCACCGTCGGCACATTGACACAGCCCATCCCATCCCATCCGTAAAAAGGAATTGGAAGAAGGGGACAAATTTGGTTTTGACTGTTGTTGAAAAGGCCAAAATGTTCCATTCAATGGATAAAATTGTAGTTGCTGCGGTGGAAGCAACCCTTTCCGCTGTAGCAATATCGCTACCCTTAATCAAATGTGACGATAATAAAACCAGTGGAATACTATTAGAATTGCAAATGAATTCTATTAAATTGACATAAAATTAGAATTAGAAATTAATTCTATTCTATTTTGTGTTATTCCAAATAACGGATTTGACGCAAATTAGAATTGCAAACGAATTATATTCTAGTTTTGTGATTCCAAATGGAGTGTCATAGCTTTTAGAATTTTACGAAAATGAAATTTTGGTTTAATAAGAACTTTTTTTTCTAGATTGTAGACTGAAAGAGTTGAACCCAATTAAACCCTAGTACGATTAGTGAAGCTTTTAAAGACAAGCTACATAGATTGATAATCGGATGCCCTTCTCTCTCTCCCTCTCATACAATTATAATGAATGGATGAATTAACTCCAATCAAAGCCTTGACCTAAGGCTATGTTTGTTATAAGGGAATGAAAGAAAAAATAGAATGGTAATTCCATTCTCCAAAAAAAAAAAATAAGTGTTTGGTTGCACAAATGAATGGAATAACTATTCTTTGTGAGGGTTAATGAGGGAATAGCAATTACTTTCCAAACCAAAAGGAATGGCTTTTCCCACTTTTCAAGAAGTAAAAATCATTAAAAATAAAATCCCACCTATGCTTTTTCAATCCATCCCCACCCTTTACCAAACATTGGGATGAAATGTCTATTTCCCTTCTATGTACATTCCTATTCTCATTTCATTCTATTCCCACTCCGATTCCATTCCTTTCCTTCAAATCAAATACAACCTTAAATAATAGAGATGAAAAAAGTTTACGTTGCGCTCCATTTCCCAATAATACTATCTCGTATGTCATTTGTCTTTTCCAATCCCCGATAAATTTATCGATGTGAGGCTTGTCTCCAAGTCTCGCTTTCCTACTCAAAGAGGTGAAAAAAGAATGAAAGGGGGAGAAATCTGCATCTTGAAACCAATGCAACAAATGCAAAAGTTAACATTTTCTCTAAATAATATAATTGTTTTAACCCATTAAGTCAAACTTAAGCTTAAAACAAGCTCAATTTGTAGGTTAGTTTAGAGGTCAACAATTCAAATCTCAATTTCAAAGTAAAAGGGAAAAAGAAAAAGAAAAAAGAATAGAAAAGAAAAGGTTTTGAGAGAACCTATCCTATTGAATTGGGTATGAGGAGAATGGATTTAGTGTTGAGACAAAGTCACCCATCAGATGACCCCTTGGATGGTTGAGATTAGAAGATTATTTTGGTTATTTTAATAGCACTTTTGACTTCTTGATATCAATCGTTCAAAATCTCATCCGACGGTTGATTTCACCTCAACTCATCACTAAATATGACGGTATGACCTCTTCTTATGGTGGTTCAATGGTAATAGGCAGGTTTGTAATAAATCTTAAACCCTAAAGGTTACGAGTTTGATTCTTAACTGTTATAGTTACTCCCGTGACTAAAATGATATGCAGGTTAGAAGAGATGACTTGTACATCTAAAATTTTACGTATCAGGTGTGGATCATTAAGTTGGCCCTACTTTGGTGGGGTTCCTTGTTGTCAAAAAAAGAAAAAATAATGACATTATGAAAATACCATGTCAAACATATATTTCCTAGAGATCCAATTCAGCACCCACTTCTATTTTTGCACCCACTTCTATTTTTGCACTAGTCTTGCACTTGCACCACATTGCCACATGTCACCTAAAAAGTCTAAAACCAAATAAGCGATATGCAAAAACCAATTTGGGGAAATTGCATTTTTGGAATTGTCTTCCAGATTTATACCCAAAAATGATTTTGACTATTGACTTGGTACAAATTTATAACAAAGTTGGAACTAGTTTGTCGAAACGTTACTAGTCAATTTTGTAGCAAGTCAACAGTAAGATATTTTTTGGGTAATTACGAGGCGGCTCCTGCCAGCTTTGCAAATTGTAAAATGTAAAAGTAAAAATAAATAAAAAAAATGAAAAATGTATAAAACTTACCGCACGCGCACTAAAATTTTCCTCACAGTCTCGCACCAGCTAATGCGCGCTGCTTGTATCCAACACGACACCGAGGAAGGGAAAGGGAGAGAGGAAGAGAGAGAGAGAGAGAGAGCTCATCCAGTCACAGGTCAAAACTCTGAAATCTCAACGAAGAAAAAGGAGAGGAATCAAATTGCGATGGTATGTGTTTGATATTTAAGGATTCTTCGTCACTGTCCCCAGGTATGCGATTTTACTCTCCTCAAAAACCCTATAGATCTTTTTCTTTTTCTTCTTCGATCATAGCCCAATTTTTGTTTTTGTTTATGTTTTTATGCTAGATTTTGCACTGGAGGGGATCTGTTGAAAAAGTTCCAGTTGGGTTTTGATTGAAACCCAATTAAAATGTTGTGAACTGAAGTTGATCTGAGAGGCTGAATAATCTCTTTTGCATTCTTTTTTTTGGTGGGGTTCTCGATTGGTTTCTTGATTGTGCTGTTAATTTCTTGAACTGGGTTTCTATCAAAATCGGTTCTTTTTTCTTGTTTGCCATGGGGTTTATGAGTTCTCTCTCTCTGTGCAAAATCTAAGGGGTTTACATTGAGATCCATGTATTAACTGAAATTTATACATGTACTTCATTGAAGTTCCTTTCAAATTCGAAGCTTTTACATTGTATATATCCTTTTATCAGAATTGGGTTCTTGAGTATTCTTCCATTTCTATTTTATAAGGCGAAATCTGAATTCCCCAATGGCTAATTCTCCACAACCCTCCATTGGGTACTCTGTTTCTATCACCCCATCAAATCCAGACACCCCAACGCCTCACCCTGAGAAAACTCCGATAGCTCCTCCTTTTGCATCGCCCGTGCCTTCCAGATTTCCTCCACCGAGATTACAACAAGACCAGATTACTTCCCCCTTGATCAAAACCCCGAACCTATTATCACCTGCCAATGGGGTTATAACTGGCAGCCCAATTCCTCATATGAGCACTCCTCCTGGTCCTCCCATCTTTTCTTCACCAATCCGCCCAGCTGCTGTGCCTTTTCGAACTTCCCCTGCATCTCCTCAGCCAGTTGCTTTCTCTTCGGGTTCATCTTTGCCCACACCTTCACCTCCCCATTTCTCGAATGGGTCAACTGAGCTGCAGCACCAAGTTTCTGATGCTATAGAGGATTCACCGACTCTTGGGGGTTCTCCATACGTTTTATTTTCAGCTCATAAGGTATCTCTCTCTCCATCTCTCTTTCTCTTTCTCTTCTCGCGCCTGTGTATGTGTGTGTGTGTTGGTGTTTGTTAAGTCTCTAAAGCCTTGCATTTTCAGTTATGATTGGAATTTCATCTGTTATGGGACTTGCCCATTTTATTCTATAGGTATTGAAACAGAAGAAGCAAGCAAATATACCCAGTTTGGGCTTTGGGGCATTGGTTTCCCCTGGGAGGGAGATCTCAGCAGGTCCTCAAATTATACAACGTGATCCCCATCAGTGTCAAAATTGTGGAGCTTATGTGAATGTGTATTGCAACATTTTACTTGGGTCTGGCCAGTGGCAGTGTGTGATTTGCAGGAAGCTGAATGGAAGTGAAGGTGAGTACATTGCTCCCGGCAAGGAAGAGCTCCGTAACTTTCCCGAACTATCATCACCTATGGTTGATTATGTTCAAACTGGAAATAAGAGACCTGGTTTTATACCAGTCTCAGATTCGAGAATGTCTGCACCTATTGTTCTTGTCATAGATGAGTGTCTAGATGAACCACACCTCCAGCATCTACAGAGCTCCTTGCATGCATTTGTTGATTCACTCCCCCCGACGACAAGAATTGGAATTATATTGTATGGTCGCACGGTATCAGTATATGATTTTTCTGAGGAATCAGTTGCATCTGCTGATGTGCTTCCTGGTGACAAATCACCAACTCAGGAGGCCTTGAAAGCATTGATTTATGGGACTGGCATATACTTATCACCAATTCATGCTTCACTGCCTGTAGTACACACCATATTCTCATCATTGAGGCCATACAAATTGAATATTCCGGAAGCTTCAAGAGACCGATGTGTGGGTACGGCAGTGGAGGTTGCTCTTGCAATAATTCAAGGCCCATCAGGAGAACTGTCTAGAGGGATAGTTAAAAGGGCAGGAGGTAATAGCAGAATTATTGTTTGTGCTGGTGGACCCAACACTTACGGTCCTGGTTCGGTCCCTCATTCCTTTAGTCATCCAAACTATCCTCATATGGAGAAAACAGCATTGAAGTGGATGGAGCATTTGG
The DNA here is from genome assembly GCA_039720395.1 of Liquidambar formosana. Classification (NCBI taxonomy): domain Eukaryota; kingdom Viridiplantae; phylum Streptophyta; class Magnoliopsida; order Saxifragales; family Altingiaceae; genus Liquidambar; species Liquidambar formosana. The sequence continues at coordinate 15,386,442 of CM077830.1, forward strand.
GTCGTGAGGCCCATCGGCATGATACAGTGGTTGATATACTGTGTGCTGGAACGTGTCCAGTGAGAGTTTCGATTGTGCAGCCTCTTGCAAAAACTTCCGGGGGTGTTTTGGTTCTTCATGATGACTTTGGAGAAGCCTTTGGTGTCAATTTGCAAAGGGCATCTGCTAGGGCAGCAGGTTCTCATGGTTTGTTGGAGATACGTTGTTCTGATGATATTATCATAACTCAAGTTGTAGGTCCTGGTGAAGAGGCACATACTGATACTCATGAAACTTTTAAAAATGACGCTTCTATATCTATTCAAATGCTAAGTGTTGAAGAAACTCAGAGCTTCTCTCTCTCCATGGAAACGAAAGGAGACATAAAAGGCGATTACGTATTTTTCCAGTTTGCAATTCAATATTCAAATGTTTATCAAGCTAATATCTCAAGAGTGATCACTGTCAGATTGCCAACTGTCGAAAGTGTTTCAGCATATCTTGAGAGTGTTCAAGATGATGTGGCTGCGGTTCTTATTGCAAAGAGGACCCTATTGAGAGCCAAAAACTATTCTGATGCAATTGATATGCGAGCAACAATAGATGAAAGAGTTAAAGACATTGCTTTCAAATTTGGGTCTCAATTACCAAAGTCAAAGCTTTATCGGTTCCCCAAGGAGCTATCCTTATTGCCAGAGCACTTATTCCATCTTAGAAGAAGCCCTCTTTTAGGAAGCATTGTTGGTCATGAAGATGAGAGGTCTGTATTGCGAAATTTGTTTTTGAATGCATCATTTGATCTGTCACTTAGAATGGTGGCACCTCGTTGTCTAATGCACCGAGAAGGGGGCACTTTTGAGGAACTACCAGCTCACGACCTTGCCATGCAGTCTGATGCAGCAGTGGTACTTGATCATGGCACGGATGTCTTCATTTGGTTGGTATGTCACTCAGCTTATTCTCTTGTTATTTTAGCTTGGCATGTTTCGTTGGGACACAATGCTGCAGAGCCACATTGAATTTTTTCTGTTTCATTTATTTGTTCTCCTCTAGCTTGTAACTTGTGCATACTTGAGCTTTTTTGGGTGGGCATGCTGCATGTGGTACCCTTTTTTACGCTCTAATTTTTCTTATAAGTTATAAATGAGAAGGGAGTGTATGACATGTTGGAGATGGTTTGCAAGCAGCAAACAATAGGATGCAAGGACCACTACTCTGCCCTCCAAAACCTTTCACTGCCAATTTTCTAGTAATTTAGGCCTCACTTTGGATAGCATCTCAGGAGTATGTTTCTTGCTTTTGGAATAGAAAAAGAAAAAGCAAGAGAAAAAAAAGGAAGAAGTGTTTACTAATGGACTTTGAAAGTACTGCCAACAAGATGTAATATATATATATATATATATATATATATATATATAACAAAAAAGAAAAATTGGATTGTGTTGAAGCAAAAAGCTATCGCTTTTTAAGGCAAAAAAGTTTCCTTTTCCTTTGTACCACTACCATTATCATCACCAAGACACTGCCATTGCCACCGGCACCGATGCATTGCTCCATCATCACTATCACCACCTCCATCATGGAAATATCATACAATCACCACTATTCCCTCCGCCATCATTGGCAGTTTGGTGACCACTCACTCATTGTTTTGTTTCAACACCACTGTGATGTTTCTTAGTAGTAGCAGTATGTGGTTGACAACAGACAGACATACAAACTCTTTTTTTTTCTTTTCTTTTCTTTTGTAGACGAGGAGGCCTCTCTAATCGTGCTCAAGTCTACCTTTGTGAAGACTCTTTTTTGTGGTTTCATAGTTTTACTAATGACCACAAACTCTCTTTTGTATCTTTTTTAGATTCTCTTAAACTATAGCTAGTAGTTTCCTTTTGGCTAACACTTGTATATATCTTATGTACTTGGGGTTTTGCCCTTTTGCTTTTAATACAATACTTCAACAAAACACAATGTGGAAAAGCAACTCCTCCAGTGTCTTCCTGAACAATATCTCAAGTTTTTGAGGAACTCTATTTTCCCAAATAATAATATTCAAAATATTATGACCATAATTAATCAATTATCAGCTGCCTTATTAGCTTACTTAAAAACATGAGTAAAAATAATCCTTCAAATTTCATAGCCAAATTTTGAATATCTTCCAGTAGATTAGCAAAACTCCATGGGCAGTTGAGTTTTCCTTTAACAGCATTGATAACCACTTGCCAATCTTCTTTAACTTGAATCTTCCGTATACCTTTTCTACAAGCAAAATAGAGACCATCTCTAAGAGCCAAATATTCAGTTACAAGCACAGACACATTACCCAAATTTGAAGCTGAAGATGCGACCACTTTGCCCAAGTCATCTCTGAATCTCTGATAACATAGAAATATCCCTCATCTCTAATTTTGTTATTTTTCACCATTAGTTAATGATGTGATATATCTATCTATATATATATATATATATACAGACATTAGGGGGGGGGGGGGGGGGAATTGACCCTCCTTACTTTTTCTATATTTTTTTTAGTGTACATATATGTTATTATTTCAAATTTGACCCTCCTGAATTTTTTTGGTCCCACTTATCTTCTTTTTCTCCCTATATATAAATCTTACTTCCATTTTTATGTAAATTTTTTTTTTCTCTCCACAGGCCCGGTTTTGGACCCGAGCAAGCAAGGCTTGCTCGCTGCCTGGGGCCCCCTATTTTGGGCTAAAAAAAAGGGCCCCCAAACACCTATCCCCTTTACTAGTTATGAAAGCCCAAAAATGAGCCCAAAGAGAAGCTTCTCTAGTTGGACCAGTTCTCCTGTTTTAAGCAAAAGGGGCCCTATTCTTCCAAGCCCAATTCCAGCCCAAAAGCATAAAAACCTAAAAAAAGTAAAAGTAAAAGAGGAAAGTATTTTACACGGGAATCAAGGGGGTTATGCATTTAGATCTTAGATTTGAGATCTGAGAGGCTCTCCATTCACAACGTCTTTCTCTGTCTCTCATCTCCTCCCGTCCTTCCCATTCACAACGTCTCTCTGTCTCTCACAATTATTGAAAAGGATATGGTGGAAAAGCTTGATTATACTAACTTAATTAATAATTTTGCATCTAAAAATGCGAGAAGAGTAATGTTTAAATGACACTTTGTTGTAATTGATTAATTTTTTTTGGTATTATAGCTTTAGATTTTATTTGGCATTTGTTTTTTTTTCTTTTTGGTGTTGTAAAAGTGGATTTTGCTCAATTATGAAGTAAGAAGTATGTTATATGTATTCTATCTTTATAAGTTTTTGTAATCATCTCTTGTCATTTTAATTTATAAAAGCAAATTTTAGTAATTTTATATGCAAACAAACTTTATGTTGGTACTTGGTAGTAGGATTTTTTTTTTTTTTTTTTTTTGGATATTTAGAACTTTTTTTTTTTTTTTTGAGAATATGTATAGAAGGAAGAGGGGCCCCATTTTAGGAGTTCGCTTAGGGCCCCCACTAATTCAGAACCGGCCCTGTCTCTCCAAGTTCACTCTTCCTCTCCCATATATGGGTGTGCGTGTGTGTGTAATCTTAGTGGTATGGGAAATTTGGAACTTGTTTATGAATTTCTGGGTAGATCATGTACATAGACACATATGGCTATCCTGTACAATGGCAAAGCACAAATTTCTATACACGTGAATCTCTGATCCTGTCCATAAGCACACTTATTTATGAATCTCAAATGGTGTTATGCTTATTAGAATATGAATCTCAAATGGTGTTATGCTTATTAGAATGTGGTTACACTACATTTTTTCTTCTTTTTTTTTTTTTTTTTTTTTCGGTATGAAGCCAAGAACTTCATTAATGAATATACTAGATTGTATAGACAAAATGGTACCAAGAATATCTGAGTGGAATTCCTTCAGTTGTGTCTGAAGGGATTTCGTTAATTTATAGAGTTAGGATAAAACACTAACAATCAACCAAAAATTGACTCTCCTAGGGTGAATTCCTAGTTCTACCCCCATATATAGATGTGATATATGTATATATGTATATATTTGATAAGCACTTTCATTTGTTCTTACAAAATTGAATTTAATGGGCAAGTTTATGGGGAAATTTTGTTTTGTGATTGATTTTTGCCAAAAAGGATGGTTCGCTTTCAGTAGTTATGGTTTGTATTTATGATTTTTAATTGCGTAATATATTTATTAATTGTTAAATTAAATAAAATAATCCCACTTCTCACTACGGAAACTAATTTGGATTGTGTATACATGGAGCACATTTCTGTGCATGCTAAGACATCTTACTATTATATATTAAAGACATTTGCATATAAAATTGGAAGGTCTATACATCCTTCAGCATGTAGTTACTTCTATGCTTTTAGTTTTCAGTACCCACGCCAGAACCCCATTAAATTTAATATGCAGAGAACGAGATCGACTTTGCTTGCTAATGCATTGATCCACATCCTCTGTGTCTTTGTTTGTTGGTTGAGCATTTCCCTTCTAGAATGTCACACTTTATATATCTGTCTCCCCTTATTTTCTTTAAACATCTTTCTCTATTTTGGTGACCATTTAGGGTGCGGAACTTGCTGCCCAGGAAGGAAGAAGTGCAGCAGCTTTAGCAGCTTGCAGAACATTGGCAGAAGAGCTCACTGAATCGCGGTTTCCAGCTCCTCGGATTCTTGCATTCAAAGTTTGTTTGCTTTCCTTCTGTCATTCTACCTTTTTATATCCATCAATTTGCATTTATTTGTTCCATTCAGCACCAAAGAAGTAAAGAGAATGAAGAGGAAGTACTAATGAGTCTGCTTTGTAACAGGAGGGAAGCTCTCAGGCTCGGTATTTTGTTTCTCGGCTGATACCAGCACACAAAGATCCTCCTTATGAGCAGGTAAGTGGGTAAAATTTTTGGTTGGAATGCCTCTTATTTTGCAATAAGTTACGATCTTCTTGCTAAATTTGGCTGCAAATTTAGCAAAATTTGTAGTCATGAACGTGTAGTCATGAACTGTAATTAGGCTTATGGATTGAGTGATGCAAATTTTGTGAAACTTGATTGCAGGAGGCGAGATTTCCACAGCTTCGATCTTTGACAACAGAGCAGAGAGCTAGGTTGAAAAGCAGTTTTCTCCACTTTGATGATCCTAGCTTCGTTGAATGGATGCGTAGCTTGAAACTGGTGCCCCCGGAACCAAGCTAATCAATATGGTGAATCTTCTATGGCTAATGGTCCTCCAAATGGGAGTCTTGGGAGCTGCATTCTATTATAGTTAGTTGAAATCTCTGGCTTCTCCTATTTCTTACCTTTTTTGTTTCTCTGTTCCCTGGAGAAGGGAATGCAACCTAGATGATGTCTTGATTGGGAATGGCCACCAAGTGGATAATAGCTCACCTTTTTCATTTTTATTTTGGTAGGAAGCATTTATACCTTACAGTGACTCATGTTGTTCCTTAACATTCTGTTTCTCATTTTGAAATTCTATAGCAAAGCAATAAAGATGTCCTTCCTTGATTCAACCATGTGATATATTCATATATTCAAATGGCAATATATGCCATCCTTTACATTGGGGTCCTTGTAAAAATAGTTAGAGACTGGAGGTCCATGCCCTATTAGTTGTAAACTTACGGATAATCTGGACTCTCTGTAGGAACTGTGTAGTTCCATATTGTTTTATTTAGTAGCCTTTGGATAAGTCTCTACTTCCTGTTTTTTCACATTAAAAAGATTTTTATTTATTTATTTATTTTTTTAATTTAAAGTTTGGAGTGTGAAAAATTTTGGAAGTTATTTTTAGAAGTTGAGGTAGTAAGAAATTCTTACTACCTCAACTTTTAAAAGTAATTATCAAAATTTTGCACTATAAAAAATTTTTGGTTCTTTACTTTTAAAAGCAAAAAACAAGAAGTATAAGCTTATCTAATTAGGCCCTTTTTTTTTCCTTTTTTTTTTAATTTAAAGTTTGGAGTGTGAAAAATTTTGGAAGTTATTTTTAGAAGTTGAGGTAGTAAGAAATTCTTACTACCTCAACTTTTAAAAGTAACTATCAAAATTTTGCACTATAAAAAATTATAAAAAAATTTTTGGTTCTTTACTTTTAAAAGCAAAAAACATGAAGTATAAGCTTATCTAAACAGGCCCGGTACCATTAAAATGTGAAACAGAGGCATGAGAAGAATGGTCATGAGAGATTAAACTGTCTCTGCATATCATCGACTCGGTGATGACTCATTTTAGATTTGCTCCTTCAACTGTGAATTAGAACACTATGGAGTCGTTCAATTTCCACAGCTCTCTAAATGAGCTGTTGCATCGATGTACATTCTATTGATTTATTATTGCCTTCCCTTGTCACCTGTCACACAAAGAGATGAGACCTACACTTATGTGGGTGCGACACATATAGATTACAGGAGAAAAGATGGTAAAAAAAGGTGGGAAAAACTAGTTTGATTTGTGAATTTTTTTTTTCTTTCTAGAAAAAAAGGAGTACAATTTTATGGTCTATGTGGAAATTTCAGATGTGTTTTGGTCTTTTTTTTTCCCATACAATATTGAATATATTTATGAAAAAGCAAAGAAATATACTCAAGGAAAATGATAATGATTCAAATCAGAACAAGTCAAATGCAATTTTAGCTGGTTTAGAGCATCTTCAATGGTGTGTCAAAGGATGTGCTAAAAAATAGTACTAGTTCACCCTTGTGCTATATTTGGCACACTCTTGAGCTAACATAGCACAAAATTGATTTAAAAAATGAAGGAGATAATGGTTGTGCCAAAAAATTACTTATTGTGTCATTTGTACCATCAGAACACATTGTACCAAATTATAACATTGGACATTGTAACATATGCTAAAATAGTAATAACAGATAATATAGCTCACATTACTAGAGATGATATTGACTCGGGTTCCATAACTAACTGGTATAGTGGTATGTTTAGCTCATTTAATCTCCACCATCCATCTTCAATAAAGGCAATCCAACGGCTACAAGATGACTTACTCGTTCCAAGCCCGAATCGACCCGCCTAACCCACCCCCTTCCCTTTTCATTTCTTTCGGATCTAGAATTAGGTTTTGGGTTCTCTCTCACTCCTTCTCACAACTCACAGCTAACAGCCACCCTTATGCTCTCCCTCTCACAACTCACTCCCCTACGCTACATTCCGACAACCGAGAACCCCTCTCCCTCTCACCACCTTTTCCTTTTGTCTCTTACCACCTCATACCAGAACCTCGACAAACCCTACACTAGTCCGACAAAGTTTACACCATCGGAGTCGAGAACTCTATTAAACCTCTCTCAGAAAAAGGCAAATATGACCTTCTGGAGTATCTATACTCTTCCTTGGAAGTAGGAAGTTGGAGCATAAACGAATACTTTTTGGCTTTTTCAAACGAAGGAGCATATCCCTTTTCAAAAGAATCCTTGGTGGGTGGAATGGGTCGGGTACGGGTTAGGACTGTTGCGTATAACCGGAGCTCGGTGGAATCCGGTCCGTATAAATCAGAGCATCCCCAGCCCTTAGTCTTTTTTTTAACTCAGATTTGAGTGAAAAAAATTGTATTCCCCAGATTTGATATAGAACTCTCCAACCCTATACCCAAATTTTGACTTAAATATTTTTTGAAAATTCCCAACTTATCCCAAAACTCTCTCCTCTCTCCTCTCTTCTCTCTTCTCTCTCCTCTCTCTTCCCCCATTTGCAGAATACTCTCTCTCGTCCCTCTCTCCCCATTTGCAGAAGCACACCTCTTCACTCTCGTCTCTCTCTCCCCATTTTTATCCGTTGAGTTCTGCCATAAAGATCTCGGCAAAATCTGATCCCTATTTCCTCTTGTTTGAAATTCTAGGACATTGACTAGGGAGTAAGTAGAACAAAGACGTTTCTCCCTTAGGTTTAAGGCTTCTTCTCTCTCTCTCTCTCCTCTTCCTCCGCCACTTTATTAGGTTTCCATTAGAGGGGGAGAGAAAGGGAAACGACACCCAAGAATTCAACAGACTGGTAACACTTTTTCTCTATTTTCTTACATGATTTCTCTCCTCCTTTTTTTTTGGTTTCGTTTCTCCTGGTTTCTGCCATACATATCTGTATGTGGACATTCCTACATGTTTGTTGTCTGATTATACTAGAATTCGGAGATTTGCCATTTGATTTCATATATAGAATAGCTTAGCTGCCTGTTTATGGTAGATGTGACTTAGATTTGGTTCTTATGTTTGATAATTGCCCGTTTTGTTTCCAAATATCCATTTTTTTTTCTTTTTCTGAGAATCCATGTCTTATCTTGATTTCATGTTGTCTACGTAATTATCTGGAAAAAATTGTGAGTGAAAAAATTGTAAGAAATCTTGAAACAAAAAGAATAAACGAGACCCAATTGACTTACTCTTTCTCTGTGTCCATGTTGTGGTGTATGATGGTATTTTAATTTCCCGTCATTGTTTGGTTAGCATTTCGAGAGGAGAATCGCTTTGATTTTTGTTCTCAAAACTGAGAAAACTACTTCCAAAACGCTAACCAAACAATACCTTAGTTTATTTCATTGTTGTAAATTGTTTAAAAAACCCCAAGGGTAGCTCAGTTGGCAAGGGATCTCGCCTTCGGAAGTGGAGGTCTTGGGTTTGACTCCTGCTATCTACTTGGGGCCACCCAAACAAGGTTCCAATGGTTCTCATGGGTCTTGGTCTTACCTGATCTATGTGGGTTGTGGGGTCTTACATGGGCCCGAGTTTTACCAGAAGGGTTTCCTCATCATAAAAAAAAAAAAATTTGTTTAAAAATTTTCAAAATTTAAATATACTAGTTTGGTTGGTTTTCACACAAGTCTGATAAGGTGTTGTTGACGGTAGATTGATCATGCTTTGTTTTCATTCCAGAGGTTTAATTAAAATTAATTTAATTTCTGTTTCTTTGGTTTTGTAGTTAGGACTCAGTTTGGGATATGGCTGGTAGTAGTGAGGGAAAGAAGTCCAATGCAAAAGCAAACATTGGTATGCACTCCGTCCCAGTCCTTTTGTATTTATGTGCGTGTATATATGTATCTATATATATGTATGTACAGGTGTATGTAATAAAATTGAATTATTGAATTTTCAGGGGGGAAAAAGAAAGAGGTGAAGAAAGAGACTGGTTTAGGAATCTCCAATAAGAAGGATGAGAACTTTGGGGAGTGGTATTCTGAGGTATGCTTGAGTGTTTGATAATGTGTTAGTTATTCCATCCATAACATTATTTTAATATTTTTTTTACTGTTTGATTTTATATCATCAGTAATGTTTTTACAGCAATAATAACTTGTGAGACTATTAATGAATTTTGTTCTGCGATTGTGGAAGTTGTGCATACGGGCGGTGCCTTTAGTCCTTTTAGCTATTGTTGGGAAAAACTATTCCAGTTTTTCAGTTTAAAAATATGTAAAACAAAATCATATTTACAGTCCCTGTTATTCAACCCCTGGTGTAAGATTTTAGAACCCTTCAGATCTGTTTGGTGATACAACGAATTTTTGTTTGTGCATGCCCCTTCTTGAATTTTTGGGTAGTCTAATTCTTTAGTTTTTCTGTATACTGCCTGTGTACAGGGTCTTAGTAAAGGAGGACTTAAGGGCAATAATACTCATTACTTCATAAAAAAAAATGTTTGAGGGTGTCTGAATACTATTGTTCTTGATCTATCCATCTCTGTTTTGGTTTTTCCAGGTTGTCGTCAGTGGTGAAATGATTGAGTACTATGATATTTCTGGCTGTTATATTCTGAGGCCATGGACAATGTCAATTTGGGAGATCATGCAAGTAAGTGTGAAATGTTTTCCACAGTCATGATTTAGACTCTGTTGCATGGGTATACTTTATGCCATGATGATTTTTTGGATGGTTCACTCAACATGATTGATATTTTCTTGATGGTTTACTTAAACCACTCTCATGAATTGTAGTGTCTTTACTAGTAATTTGTCGCCTCTCTGGTTGTTGCTATAGTTTTCTGTTAAATCTTTCTTTTGTTTCCTTTCTTCTTCTAGGTCAAATTTGGCATGTATATAACTGATTTTTCATTGATGTCAATCTGCAGGCATTCTTTGATGCAGAAATAAAGAAGATGAAAATCAAGAACTGCTACTTCCCTCTTTTTGTGTCTCCTGGTGTTTTAGAAAGAGAGAAGGATCATATAGAGGGTTTTGCTCCAGAGGTGAGATTTTGAATGCTTTTGGTACATAGCAGAAGTAAACTTTCTTTACTCACTAAGGGAAAGATTTCCCATTTTGAAGTGTATGGAATATTCCTCCTCAACCTCAGGGAAGTCAATTGGAACTCTTTATGTCCATCAAAAATCACTTTGATTTGGATGGAAAAGTTGAATTGCTTTCTGTTAGTCCAGTGGTTGAAACTCTAAACATGCACAATATTTCTTGTATTTTCTTTTGGTTTTGTTTTTGATTTTTTTAGTTATATATTTTTAAGTTTTCCTGCTCTTGGAGCAATTAATGTTGATCTAGGGTATAAGCACAACATAGCAAACGATTTGTTTATTTACATGGGACTATTTTATTATAAGGATTATCAAGGGAACACAGTTTAGCATATGTTCTTATCTGTTTCTGTGTTCTGGTGCTTTTGCATGGGATAATGAGTAATGTGTGCTTGTTTGGCAAAAATGTTATTCACTATTGTCTTTAGTTTTTATTTCCTCTTCTAGATTATGAAATATAGTTAAGAAGAGGGGCAAACCTCATTTGATCTTGGGCTTTTCAGGTTGCTTGGGTGACAAAATCTGGGAAATCTGAGTTGGAAGTGCCTATTGCAATTCGTCCAACTAGTGAGACTGTTATGTATCCTTATTATTCTAAGTGGATAAGGGGACACCGTGACTTGCCTTTGAAGCTTAACCAGTGGTGCAATGTTGTACGTTGGGAGTTCAGCAATCCTACTCCATTTATCAGGTAGTTTCTTTTGGGTTTTTCGATTTTTAATTGTTTTCTCCCCTACTACCTTGCTAATGTGACATATAGGTTCCTTAGGCAGTCTTAAGATGGTGTAACTCTAGTCAACTGATCAAGTTCTAGACACTGCAAACTCTTTATATTCTAAGTTCGTGTTGGCAATATGAAGGCTCTGTTGTTCATGGCTGCAACATGTTTGCAGTATATTTGAGAGGACTCTTCATTTTTATGTAAAGCAATTCTTATTTGAGGACACTTCATTGACATAAAGCTCTTTATAATTGCTAGAAGTTACACATATTTTCTTCTCTCTCTCTCTCTCTCTCTCTCTCTCTCTCTGGGGGTTGCATAGGATATTTGTTATACTCAATGTTTCTATTGATGCTGCTCCTTCCCCCTTTTTCACCTATTTTTTAAATTCTTTTGCATGTTTATTCTTTCTAATTCTTTGAGATTTCTGTAGAAGTGATTAAACTTTGTATCCACCTAATTTCTGGATAGATTTGCAAATTGGTTTTAATAAAATATTCTTACTAATTTGTGGGATTTTTTTGGTATAAATAGTTTGATGATGATTCTCAAAATCCGTGCTGGTTAAAAATATATAAAATTTTCAGTAATTTATCAGCTAGTGCTAACATACTTTATGATTGTAGGAGTCGAGAGTTTCTCTGGCAGGAAGGGCATACTGCTTTTGCAACAAAGGCAGAGGCAGACACAGAGGTTTGAAATTCAGGGCTTTGAACTTCTGATAAAATATAGGTTGCTGTAGAAGTGGAATTAATTTATAGAATTTTGGTGGAAGTGTAGAACAAATTTTTATTTTTCAAGTTTTACAAGAATTTGAACTTCAGCTTCAGTTAACTTCAGTTGCTACAAAAGTGGAAAAAAATGTGAAAGTTTATGGAAGTTCAGCACAATTTGAAGCCGTAATGGAATTGTTTCTACATGGCAGTATCATTTTTTTTTCCTTTTAAAAAATTTACTGTCAGACTTGTGACAATTCATACCCATATTAGAGGAACCCTTGGTTCTTCTAAAACAATATTAATAGGTGGGCAGATTTTGTTTGTATATATTGTGTCTGCGGTCAGCCTAACTATTGTTCCATTTCAGGTCCTTGAAATATTGGAGCTATATAGACGTATATACGAAGAATTCTTGGCTATTCCTGTTATAAAGGGCAAGAAGAGTGAGCTGGAGAAGTTTGCTGGTGGACACTACACAACAAGTGTTGAGGTACGTGACTAATATATACACATGTTTAATCCAACATCTGTGCACCATTGAATGAATTTCAGGCCTTTTATATGGACTATCACGTGCTTTGATTGAACTGTGGAACTATTCTCCCTTATTTGTTCATGTATTATATTCCAGGCTTTTATTCCCAACACTGGTCGTGGTGTCCAAGGTGCAACTTCACATTGTTTGGGTCAAAATTTTGCCAAAATGTTTGAGATAAACTTTGAAAATGAGAAGGGAGAGAAGGCTATGGTCTGGCAGAATTCCTGGGCATACAGTACCCGAACGGTAAAGTCTTGATATGTTTTATTTGTTTGAGTTGAATAGTTGTCATGCAAAAGCAATTACGTTTCCTTGTAGCGAGTGTACAATGTTCTTGTATTATACTTTTATTTTAAATTTTATTGAATGGTATGGCATATTTGTGCATCAATAGTACATTTGAATATAATCTGTTTATCGTCAGAACTAATGTAATTGCCTTCTCATTTTGTGGTAATGTGAAATATTCTACATTTATTTGTAGTTTTCTTTCAAATATTAAATTATGTTACTTATTTTTGGTAATAGAGCTCCTGAATAACTCTTCCCATTTTTTGAGTGAGCTAGTAAATTTTTTACTTCTGTAGTGCTGTCATATTTTTATTATATGTGACTATACTTATGATTTGCCCTTTCACTTTGGAGGTGTGCTTCGATTAATCTAGTTTGACCCTTATGCTATGCAAGATAAAACCCTTTTCAGATTCATGTACTATTGTTGAGTTTCTGGCTATCATAGTTGTAGTTTTGTGGGTCATATTAAATTTTAAAGTGTTGTGATAACACATTAACAGAGATCTCCCCCTCCCCTCCCCCACCTTCTGCTTTATGGTGCAACCTTGTACAAAATTTTTTATAGAGTGACAACATTACAGGGCAGAGGAAGAGATTTCCCATGTAAGTGAATACTAGGAAAAACAAACAAGAGCAATGGAAGTTAAGAGAAATTTTTGCTTTCATTCATTATATTATTAGTTCCTGTGTTAGATGTTCTCTAGAATTTTTTCGGGGTTCAAGCTCTTGGTTAAAAAGGTTGTTAATTAGTTTGGTTAATTGGAATTTCTTTAGATGTGCTCCTTCACATGCTTTGTAGTTCTCAGACTTTACTTTTGTTTTGGCACATCAAAATCTTCTCTCTTATTTCTGCCTATCCATTTTTGTTTCACCGTTATCGGAATTGCAGAATTCTTGTTGCATACTTGCATTGGGTATTCATTGTAAAAATCAGAACAAAATTGTTGTAGCACAGAGTGGCACAGGCATGTGAGCATGTCAATAAAAGAGGGTTATGGCCTAGTGTTTAATTCTTACCACAGAAATCTTACCGGCTTTTTAGTGAGAGGCAAGCAAACATGACTTTGAAATTAAACACTCATAGAATATTCACATTACTCCAAGCTTGTAAGGCTGTTTGCTTACTTCATTTTGTCTTTAATATAGTTTTAGGTTCTTTATTATGTTTTCAATGTAAGAATTATTTTTACTGGTGAATCTGCAACATCGAATTGGCACTTTATATTATTTTTACCCCATTGAAATTTTGTACAGATTGGGGTGATGGTGATGGTTCATGGGGATGACAAAGGCCTTGTGCTGCCACCTAAAGTAGCTGCTGTCCAAGTTATTGTGATTCCTGTGCCTTACAAGGATGCTGATACTCAAGGCATCTTTGATGCCTGTGCTGCCACTGTGAATACCTTGAGTGAAGCAGGTTTCCGTGTCGAGGCGGACTTTAGAGATAATTACTCTCCTGGTTGGAAGTACTCACATTGGGAAACGAAAGGTGTTCCTCTGAGGATTGAAATTGGACCAAAAGACTTGGCTAATAGTCAGGTAATGCAAGTGTGTTACTTTGTATGCTCTACTTCTGTTTTAACTCTCTTCTTTTTTCACCCTGATTTTGTTGCTGTATTTAATCTACTGGAAGTACGATTAATTTGATTTGACTGACAGGTACGTGTTGTTCGTCGTGACAATTCAGCAAAAATTGATATATCTATGGCCAACTTGGTTGAGCAAGTTGAAGAACTGCTAGCTAATGTTCAACAAAGCCTGTTTGATGTTGCAAAACAAAAACGAGATGCTTGCATTCAGATTGTGAAAACCTGGGATGAATTCGTGGAAGCACTTGGCCAAAAGAAAATGATCTTAGCTCCTTGGTGCGATGAGGAGGTATTTTATGCAACTTTTGTTTCGACATTTTTTATTGCCATAAAGTTCCGTCTTGTTTATGAGGCTTTTCATTGATTTTCATTTAATCAAGTTGATGCGAGGCACTTCCTAATGTGCAGTATCTGACTTGTTTTGGTATCCAACTTCATCTTTGCTCTTATTATAAACTTTATTTTCATTGTTGCAATATCATGAATTAGTAGCAGCTCAGCTTGTTGAAGGAGTTAAATATTGCACAAGGTTTTCCTATAAGATATTTTTTTATCTCAAGATGCTTCACTCTTTTTGGGTTGCAAGCTACACAGAAACAAGTTTAATCATATTCCATGTTGCTTTGGGTTTATATTTTGATTTTTGCTTCAAACTTGATTATTAGGGATTTGCACTTCTATAATGTCTGGAGTTTATCTCTCTCTAGCTAATTTTTCATTTTACTTTAATTGCTAAATAAGTCTAGTACTAAATTAGTTTTTCTCCTCTGTTAGATGTTCTATTGTGATGATTAAGTAGATGTTCTCACTCATGATTTTGGCACCCATTGTTTCTTCTTCTTTCTCTGTGCTTCCTTTTCTTAATTTTCTCTTAATACAGTTTTTGTGTTCATAGGAAGTGGAGAAAGATGTGAAAGCTCGGACCAAAGGTGAGATGGGAGCTGCTAAGAGCCTCTGTTCCCCATTTGACCAGCCAGAACTCCCTGAAGGTACAACAACTCTGTTTTAGGTTAATGTTATTCTGATTATCACTAAAGTCACTTCCTTGGAATTTAACTTCTTATGAAAATACAATTTTTAATGAAGTTGCTTCTATTGTTGTTTTGGTTACCTCTGAAGCTGATCAGACTTGAAAGGTCAAAGTCTAAGCTCTTACTAGTCATTGACTCATTGGAATACACATTTACAGAGTTAAATTATTAAATAAATATAACCCAAACAAGTACTTTAGTTGTAGATTTCAAGATGCTTTCTTTACTTGCTTACCCTTATCTGCCATTGTTGAACCAAACTTGTGAATTTGTTGCGCTAGAGCTTATTCTCCAGTTGATTGGTGCTTACATGAGTGCAAGGTAATGGGTGCCATGACTTGAATTTCAGCTTGTCTATCAAGGAAATGAAAAATAAGTTGAATGTTGTTGTTTTGTCTTATGTTGGTCAAATGGATGTCTAAACTTTCCTAGCTTTTGCAACTTTATTTTATAATGTCTGAAGCAGTGAAGCTATGTTTCTGATGTGGCAAGTACATATTGCTAGCTCTTTACTAGATTGTGAACTGTTGCTAGCTCTTTACTACATTGTCACAATCAATGCAAATATGCAATGCAAACATCCATACAGCTTTAAGGATTGAAAGGGACAACTGTATGATTCTTCTGTTTTTTAAAAAAAATTCTTTTTATCAGCACAACTGTATGATTCTTGTGGGGTGTGTTTTCACGTTGCATGGTAATTTAACTGCTACATTATGTTTTACATAACATTTGAAGTTACAAATCCATTATCTAGAATAGGGCCATCAAAGGAATTGGAGCCAACAGCACAACTCAGTTCAGGATCTGTTAACAAGTGTGAGTGAAATTAAAATTGTTTCAATTTTTTACCACCAAACATGCTGATGGCTGCCAGTGTTTGTAATGGTCCATTCGCAATACTGAATTTGTACAAAGAACTGATACATAAAGCACATTAGTGCAATTCAATTTCCATGGGATATCCAATCTCAACCCTAATGAATGGATTGGTTCATGGTATTAAAATGTATGATTGGTTTGCAACTGGATTACATGCTTTCTGAATATATTTAATGCGGGGTTTTTTTTTTTTTTTTTTCTTTCTTTTTAATGTGTTAAATTTTGTGCAGGTACTATATGTTTTGCCTCTGGAAAGCCTGCAAGAAAGTGGACCTACTGGGGCAGGAGTTACTAAATCAGCAGGTTCTGTCGTAATCTTGTTTCTGAGAATTTCCCTATCTATATTGGAGCACACTGAAGATTAAGAATATATTTTTAGAGATGTTACTGGATGATAAATGGATACACCCAATTTTGTTAGCTTTGGTTATAATTGATTTTGGTTTGTGGCTTTTACTTGAAAGATGTGATGATACATTTACTACGCTCTGTAGTACTAAGCTACTTCATTACTGTTTTACAAAACCAATAATGAAGTTTGGAGATTTCCTAATTTTAATTGCTTTCCAATTCTTATGATGCATCAACTATGGGAGTGATGCTATGGAAGTTAATGGGGCAGAAAGTGGTGTATATGATTCTTAATAATTATGGGAACTCAGATTGGGGTTTGGACTATGGTGAAATCGAAATACCCAACATATATACAGGAACTTGTAGCCTGTGTTTGCATTGATCTTGGTTTTTTTTCTCCCTCATATCCAATATATCTGCAGGATCTTGTAGATGTTGAAATCCGAAAATCCAATATATCTACAGGAACTTTTAGCTTGTGTTCATTGATCTTGATTTCCACTGGACCAATGGCAAGGCCAGTGGGAAACATGATTCCGTTTGCTTCCGACTGGATTAAAAAGAACAAAAAATAACGTTTGTGGGGGTGGGGGGCCTTGTTTGGTTTGTTGGGGAGGGAGAGAGGAAATAGGTCAGTGGGAGACATGATTCCGTTTGCCCGTCTGGATAGATAGAAAAAGGGGGAGAAACAGTAGTGAAAATGATTCCCGGTGGGAAGATTAAGGCTGATCAAACTAGTGGTAGAAAAGAGAAGATGGTCCACTGACAACGTCCTATGCCCATTTGTAATGGGTTGCATGGAAGACTGTTGAAACTTTGTAAGTCTTGGTTTTGGCTTATTGACTGCCTTTTTACCATTTTATATAAAATTCAATTTTTTGTGTGTAGATATATATATATATATATACACACACGCTAGTTGGTGTACACGTGTGTCGCACGTGGATCATCTTGATTTGTAGTTGTTTTATAAATGATAATAATTTTTGTATCTCACTTACATAGAATGTAAAATAATTTAAGAAAATACAATTTCTCAAGAAAAAATCACACAAAATAAATAAATAAATGAATAAATAAAAAGAGAAAGAGAAAAAGAAATAATCCGTAAACAAGTAAAATTTTGGAAAATATCGCAACAATTAGAAATTGATAGAGATTAATATTAATTAAAATAAAAAGTTACATTAAATGTGTAATGAAAAGTAGTATTTTTAAATTATTTTTTATTTTATATTGTTTTGCTCTACATGATATTATTTCCTTTTGTACTCTCTATCTCTCTCATTTATCTTCTCCCCTTCTCACTTTTTCTTTCACTATTCTTTCTTTCACACCCACACACACACACGGGAAGTCGAACCCTCGACCTCCCCCAAACCGCCCACAACCAATTGGATGGAAAATGCCATCTGAGTTACATATGCTTAGCATTTTTTCTTTTACTATTCAAAATCTGAACTCTACCTACTATCAAGTCTCATTTATTTTCTCCTTAGCCATGCCAACCGTCATAGTAACTATGACTTACTATAACAGATGTACACTTTGTAAAATTAAAGGAGAATAGTTTAAAAATAATATCAACAACTATTTATGTATCTTGTGTAATTGTGACAAATGTAAACTCATAAGGAATATAAGATTATGGTACGTGATTTTTTATAAAATATTATTTGTTTTTTTTTTTTTTCTTAGTGGTTTATTTAAATATTAATGATTATTATAATTTTAACAAGTAGTTCATGATCATTAGAGTTTATAAACAATATTTTATTAAAAAGCTAATCAAAACTTGAAGTGTAAAAATAGGGAAGAAATGTATAGGAATGAAAAAAGGAAGAAAGTTGGAGTAGAAGAAAAAGATAAAGGACCATAAAAGTTTAGAAACCTAATTATAGTTAATAAGAAAATAGCTAAATGATAAGACTTTTGTCTTTATGGATTTTACTAAGGATAAGGTTCAAAAAAGTAATTAAGTTTCAAAATGAGGATATAAAGGTCAATCAAAAGTTTTTCTGACATTCACCATTTTATAAATAGTATAGATAATTTGATATCAAGATCTAAGTAATTGGTCCAAGTGACTTTAATTAAGTTATAGGATAGGGTTTCATATGGTGTAAAAAAATTTTCTCACACCCATCAATATTTTTTATATGATTTGTAATTTGCCAAGTGCATCGTTGGACCAGCTACTCCTCTCATGGAAGCCATGCATGTCAAGTAATTAGATGCTTTAGAGATGGTGTGTAGTGTTAAAAGAGTGACATAATTTAATGAAGAAAAATATCCTACTTGGGTAAAAGGATGCCAAAAACGCATGGTTTCCAATGGTTTATGCATGTCAAAATATGTTGTGGTCGTTGGCCTTTCAGTCACAAAGCATGTCTCTCCCATATAAGGGGAGCGTTTCCAAAAATCTTGATATTGACTATGTGTGAGTGCGATTTTCTCCAAAACTTTTGGTCACAATGAAGTCAATAGTGTGGGCTTAATTAGAAATGGAAAAAGGCTTGGTTGTAATTCCTTTTTGGGTGCCAATAGAGGCCTTCTTTAGTACGGCTTCGGTCCAAGATTTGAAGTTCAATCAACCTAAGGCCTCGCCACAATTGCGCCCAAAGCAATCCCCAACCCCTCGTTTTTGTATCAAAGGGAGTATTCCACACCGTTAAACCGACACTAATCCCTTGCGAGGCCGCGGCACATAAATCACTCGTGAGTCCATATATATGATAATAAGGGAATAAAGACTCAAATTCGAGACCTCCAACTCATGTTTCTTGTTTTCAAAATCAAAATAATGTTGTCAATGGTTTTCGTTCTCTACTCCCCAAAGGAAAAAAAAAGAAAAAAAAAAAAAAGAAAGAGCATACTTCTAACAGATTTTGCCATTTTTCAGAATTGCATTTGATGGAATTGTTTTATGAGAATTAGGGCCTACCTATAAATTATTTACCCACTCAATGTAAGATTGTGGTTACCACCCCCACCCAAAAAAAAAAAAAAAAAAGGAGAGAGAAAAAAAAGATTGTGGTGAAAATGGAGAAATTCAAGGCTAATATGAAAGTTGTGCCAATATTTCATTCGATATATTTATTCAAACATGGTGATAAAACCCATTTAGCCCTTGCTAACCAGAGAGCAAGCTCTTTTATTTTCAATATTAATTAACATGAGAGAGATATCTTAGGATTAATCAACAGCTATATTGGCACTGGCACAGATGAATGCTACCAATATCAGCGCAAAACCCTGTTCCACCACTATATTTGGCTGCACATTTTGCATTACAGCATGGAGTGTCGCACGAGGCGCTGCATGGACCTAGGCCTGCACTGCAAGTCTTTGGTGGTGTGGGGCCTGGTGGGGTTGGTGGTGAAGAACAATTGTAATAGCATGTACACAATGGAGGGCTAATCTGGTAGTTGCAACTTCCTTGGCCACCATAAGCTGAACTGCACCTTTGACTGCAATCAGTGCCACATATGCCCAAGCCTATGCTGCATTGATCTGCCATAATGTATCCCACTGCATCACCAGCATTGATAGAAATTATATTAGCACAGTTTATACACATCATTTCAAGTGAAGAAAACACCATCTAGACATGTTTGGTTGAAGAAATGCTTCATGTTTGGACTAGAGAAACGACAACAGTAGGTTGCTGCGAAGTAGAGGGCGTGAATTCAAATCCTAAGATGTCTGTACTTTTTTTATTTTTTATCTTTTTTAAAAAGCAATAAATCTAAAAAAAGTAAACCTATAACATCAATCATAGTAATTACTGAATTTTTTTTTTTTTTTAATTTTTAAAGTAGTCTCATTCAAGGTGATGGATTTGTGCTTCTAATCCAATGTAAAAGTACGCTAATTTTCGTATGGACAACCAAATTAGCCCTTAGTTTTCTTTTGTACACACACACACATATATATAGGATGATGATTAGGTAAGCACGTGCTGATATAAGTTATATCAACACCTGTATTAAGAGTTATATCTTGTGCATTATATATATATATATATATATATATATATATATATATATATATATATATATATATATATATATATTTTCTTTTCTTCTTGAGGGGACTAAAGCAAATGGAATGAGAGAATATACCTAATGCAGATAGGAGTGCTAGGAGAAAGATAGAAGCAAAGGATAGCTTAGCCATATCAACTATTGGAAATTAGAACCAACTGCTTCTTTCAGGATCTCTATTCTTTAGCTAAGGTGCATATAAAAGTTGGACATTTGGTGGTATTTATAGGCTATATGAACAAGTTAGAATGGCCAGCCATGACGGTTGAGATTGACAAAAACATTCCTAAAATCAACAAGTTAAAAGGGGAAGGTTCATTATTATTTACGATTTTTGGTGGAGTAAAATCTATCTAAAATATGGTTCTCATTTACAAAGAAATCCAAGAAAATATTCTCAAGTATTAACTACTGCTAGCTGTATGTTGGGCCTAGGTATAGGCGTGGGCTGGGTCAACTTTTGACAAACTAAGCATGAGATGCCCCCAACTGAAATTGGCCCATCGCTAACTCAACATTTTTGACTCAATATGAAGAGAGAAACACGCAACATAGAGGAGGGAGAATTGGATTCTCACACGGACTACGGTTTCGTCCGAAGGGTAGATGAAAGCAAATGTGTAAAGCCCAACATGAAATAAGGAAATATTGCCACATATAAATGGATGGAAAAATATGGATGAAATAGCATAATCTTTGTCCAAAAGGTTTCCTCATTATCACACAAAAAAAAAAAAAAAAAAAAAAAAGTACTAAGAGTTTTGGAAAAAGGTGCTTAAAAAAGAGAGTGATCAAGGAGAGTTGAACTATTGAGTGGTTGGTTAAGATAATCAATACTTGGATTTCCTCGCTCAATGCCATGGGTTCAAGTTTCCACAGCTGCTTGGTGGGGCTAAATATACTCTTTAGCACCCAGAGCTTGCGGTGCGACCTAAACTTCGACATCGATATAGGTGCAACAGATTAGCTATGGGTTGCTAAGGAGTAATGTTTGCTAGTATGGGTATAGGGCATTTCACATGAATCGTTAAGGTCAATTGGGAGTCGCTCGTAATGAGTTTTGAAAAGTACAAAATTGTTACTACTAATTAGATTATTTTAACCCGCAGGGTAATGCAAATGGCAAATAATTATTGTTTAGGAAATTAGAATCAAAGGTTTCAAGCTAGTTTAAATCTTTACCCCGTTACTATCAAGTGCATGGACTTGTGGGTAAACTATACATCATGGGAGACTATTTTGGCCCAAACCTTAGTGGAATAAGCTTACAGATACCCATATTTGGTCCCAATAAAATAAAATAAAAATTAAATATTGATTTTGTCACATTCTAGTTAAATTACATTTTTTGCGTGGGTAAGTTTTGGTAAAATTACTTCTAAAATTTCAAACTTCATAATGTCTTTAGTAGGATTAATGGCCAAATGGGTTTGGCTTGTCTCATGTGAACTTCCAATCCATTTTACTCCGATAGTCAGCTTCATCTTGCCCATCACCGAAGTCACTACTTGATAGGGAGCAATGCTATTCTTTTCTAAAAACACCTTCTCAAACTTCACTAATGAAGTGAATAACCCTATTTCTTTTTGCATTTAAATCAAGGAAAATCTTATAGAGCCCTTTTTTAATGAAAAAAAATCCAAATTTGTTCACCCAATAAATGTGCTAGCAAACATGACAGAATAGTTATTTTGTTAATAAAATTTTTATTAGTTGACGCAACTATCATACTTGTTGTCACGTCAATTGAACAAACAATTTTGAGTAAATGATCGAGTTGGACATTATAACAATGCTTTTAAATCAAATTGAACTTGATATTTTGAAAATGCTAAATGATCCAACTTTTACTCAAGTTTTCTCACAAGGAGTGGGGCTCACACCTTGGTGATGTCATTCACATGCGTATGGATCACTACATGTACTCCCTTGTGAGACAGTTGTTGTAATGTTGAGAATGAAAAATGCCTTTAATAGGATTTGAATCCAAATGTAAAGTTTTATAGGCATCGGATTAGTATGATTATTATGGGTCTCTACAAGGCTATGAACATAAGAATTTGAGCAACTTGGAAAATGCAATTCATCCTAATATATTTCTTCAATATTTTTCTAATGATGTGACTATTAAATCTTTCACCTATCTACAAAACACCAAAAAAACCTATATCTTAATGATGCCACATCATCAAAGAAGTAACTTAGAAATATAAATTAAAGATTTATATATACCATTATTCCTAGAACTCATATAAAACTACAACATCCACAGGCTTTACTTTCCATATTAGATGCATTTTCCAGTAAAGAAACCTTAGCCATTAAAGAATTAGGCTGGCCTATAAGGACAAAAACCACAGCAACATTTTCCAGTTCAATTTTGCATGGGAAATCTCATCTTGAATTTGAAACGCTCTTCTACTTTTTAAATTCCCAAAATTGCCCTCAATTTTTTTTCTGAGATTTAAACAACTGGATACCAAATCACGAATTAAAAGGGTAGGATCACTTATCCAAAAAAAAAAAAGAATTAAAAGGGTATTTCAGTCACATAATCCCATCCAAACGGCACTTTCCCTGAAACGGAATGGTGACAGCTTAAGCTTATCAGACTAAAAATTTAAATTTATACCACCTTGCAAATGCGTCCATTCCACGTGGCATCCATGAACAGCTTCGGGTGACCCGAACCTGTATCCGAACCTAAATCCCGAAGCAAACAGTCCAAGCCTAACGGCTATATATATGACAGCCAAATACACTACCTGAACTATAATTTCTTTGCTGTTTTCTTCCGTCTCTGGGTTTTTGAAGCTTCTAGTCTGCAAATCCATGGCTTCCTTCAGAACTTTTCTTCCATATTTGGCCCTCGTGTTTCTGTTGTTCACCTTATCGGAGTCCAAAGAAATTCTGGTTGGAGGCAAGGAGAATTCGTGGAAAATCCCATCGTCTCCGTCGGAAAATCTGAACCAATGGGCCCAGAAAACCCGATTCAAAGTCGGCGATTTCCTCGGTACTTCCCTTCTCAAATTTCCATCACTTTCCATATGGGTTTTCATTTTCTTACACCTTTTTCTCTATATTCTACCTCATTTTTTTTCCTACGTTTTTCCATGCATCTGGGTTTTGTTTTACTTGCACTTTCCCACCTGGGTTTTCATTTTCTTGCGCTTTTGTATATATGCCATCTCTCTCTCTCTCTCTTAAAATGTTTTTTAATCTGGGTTTTTTACTTGCGCTTTTTCTCTATTCTTACGCGCTTTTCCCTATCATTTTCCATTTGGATTGTCTTGTTTTTTTTCCTCATGTATTTTCAGTTGAGTTTTTGTTTTCTCGCACTTTCTCTCCATTTTTTATTTCATTTCTCATTATTTTCCATCTGGGTTTTCATTTTCTGCACCTAATTTCTCTCGATTCTAACGTTTATTTTCCCCCTCATTTTCACCTGTATATACAGTCTGGAAATACGACGGCAAGGCTGATTCCGTACTGCAAGTGACCATGGAAGACTACGAAAGCTGCAATACGTCGAAGCCGACAAAAGAGTACAAAGATGGGAATACCAAAATTGAGCTGAACGAATCAGGCCCGTTCTATTTCATCAGTGGAGCTGAAGGGCACTGCGTGAAGGGCCAGAAGTTGACCGTTGTCGTACTGTCCGGTCAACATGGAAAAGGTGGTGAGCCTCCTGTGCCGGCGCCGGCTCCTTCTCCGGTGGAATCTTACGGTCCAGCTGCGTTGGCTCCGACTCCGGCTAATGATGGTGGTGGTTTGAGGGGCGGGTTTGTGGGTGTAATGTTGGGTTTGGCGTGTTTGGCAGGGTTTGTTATGGTTTGAGAGAGAGAGACAGAGAGATAGAGTGTGTGTGTGTGTGTGTGTGTGTGTGTGTGTGTGTTTGTGTTTGCTAGGGTTTGCTATGGTTAGAGAGAGATGTGAATCTTGAAAAGATCAGAGCTTTAATGGGTACTAATGTGATGAACAATATGGCTATTTGAGGAGTTTTGATATTAAATTTGAATTCCAGTGCATATGCTCTCCATCTTTTATGTTTGTGTGTGTGTGTGTGTGTGTGTGGCTGAAAGCATTATTTTAATGTTTGATTATGTTAAATAATCTCTGCATTTGTCCATGTTGCATAAAGGTATACTGCTAGCTTTGAACAAGCTAGAGCACAAGTGGTTTAGTGTGGTGTCTGCAAAAGCAAAGGGTGACTCCGAGTGGTGGGGGTTTTTAGGGGTGGTTTATGGGGGTATTCTGGTGATTTTCACGAAGTTTGTTGGGCAGTTTGGGATTAAAATATGGATAAGAGAGAGAATATGTGATAATGTGATTTTACCAGATTTATTTGAATTCTGTTGGACATTTTTTTCATTAATTTTTTTTTAGATAAGTCATTAATCCATTTAATTGCATGAGGGGGTTACGTTAGGAATATTGGAATTGGTAAGAGTAACGTTGGAGTTTGGTGTGCCCATTTATGAAGGGGCGCCAAAATGGCATCTGTTTTATTGGGTGCCCAAATTCTGTTTCAAATCTCTCTTCCCTAAATATAAATTGTTTTATTATTACCTTTTCATTTGTATGTTTCAATTCACGTGAGGAAAGTTGTGAAGATTATGTTTTGACAAAATCCAAACCCTTCCCTTTGAAGGGGAGACGTGCCATTTGGGTTACAAACCCTCATTGGCCCAATTTCTCATTCTCATCCCAAGTCCTATATATATTAAGGGTTTTTGTGGAGTAGAAAATGAAACTAGAAGGTCCTACATTGACAATTTAGAGTAGGATGTAGATGGGGAGCAAAAGTAAAGTTAAATTATGATTAATTGGCAAAGGTATAAAAGTAATTATCATCCTAATCAGGGTGGTTTGCAAGATGAGATGGGTCAGAATTTGGATTGGATCGGGTCATGAATTGGGTTGAGTATGATCCATGCTGGGTTGGGTACCATTGGATTGAAAGTGAATCGCGGGTTGGATGTCGAAATGCATAGTAATTGGTAACCCAACCCATTAATGGCACAAATTACATAACCCATTAATAACCCAACCCAAACCCATCCAACCTGCCGATATTGCCAGCCCTAACTTAAATCCCATTCCTTACCTAACCTGACCATGTTTTTGAAAATATCCCAACTTTATCCCATTATGGTTGGGTCAAGGCGAGATCCTGAATTAACCCGTCCCATTGTTATCCCCAATAGAAGGCAAGGTATGGAGCTGCTATAGCAGCATTTTCTCATTGTATTGGTACTAACACGAACACAAAGGTTGAAACTTGGGCTGTTAGAGATATAGTTTGAAGATGGGTCACGTACGTACTTAGGGGTGAAGCTAGTTTGGGTCGGGTCAAAATAAGAACCGAACCAATCGAAGTAATTCCGTTTGGTTTAATTCAATTATGAATAGGATTTGGTTTGGTCTCGATTTCAAAAATTTTTAGAACCTAATAGGTCAATTTGATTCTTGATTTGTGGTGGTTTAGATCCTTCCCGACCCAATCGAATCAACTAGATCCAACTTATTAAATATATATGTTGATTTTATTCTCTCTCTCTATATATACACACATCCCTTATTTAATTGTCATTGGTTTAGCTATTAAATGAAAATGAAAATTAAACAAGAAGTCATAGGAAATTAGGAACCGATTTGGGGTTGGGCTGATTTTAAAAAATGGCGAGTGATGGACGTTTTTCATCCTGGGAACGGCTATTGCAACCCCCCATTCTTATCACCCCACCCCCCATCCTTTAGGTTTTTAACGTTTTATGAAAAATATAAAAGGTTTTTATGAAAACCGGCCGAGATGTCCACAAGAAAACATCATTTTGAACAATGTTGTAGAAGAAAGGTTTTTTTAAATCTATCGTTTAAAAATACGTTTTAGCCATTTATAGTGTTTATTTCAATTTTTGCCAAAAAGTCTACCTAAACGATAGATTTTGGAAAAACTTTCTTTTATAAAGTTGTTCAAAATGATGTTTTCTAGTAGATCAAGCAACCGGTTTTTGTAAAAACCTTTCATATTTTTTATGAAATCTTAAAAACCAAAAAGAAAGAGATGGGTGATAAGAATGGGGGGTTGCAATAGCCGTACCCTTTTCATCCTCTACATGACGGATTAGAGATTGGGTTGGGTTGGTTGGGTTGGGCTGTGGCCTATTTCATTCCTTGGGTTGAGCTAACGTTTACGTCCAACCCAGCCCAACCAGCTCCCTCTCTCTCTCTCTCTCTCTCTCAAGTCTCAAAACTCTCTATCCGAAAAAATCTCTCTCCTGTTCCCCCTCTCTCTCCCTCTCTCTCAAGATAGATGATGAATACATACACACAAAAGTTCGGTAATGGCGTCGACGAGTGCTATAACAAGTCAAATTCCTCACTTTCACGGACATTGTAACCCAAAAATGTCAATTTCCACTCCAATCAGCTACGGTAAGGATCCTTTTCCTCTTCCTCTGCCCCCTCATTTATCTATTCAAGTATATGTGTGTGTGTGTGTGCAAATTACAGTTTTCAAGCAATTTGTATGTGGTTTCAGGGTTGGATTTTGGTTCCCCTCACTTACCATTTGGCACTAGGGCTTTATCGGACTGTAAAGCAACGGTTTTACCTTCCAAAGTGGGGCCTTTCCGGGTTTCATACCGCACAAAATTGGAATTTCTGAAGCTCAACACACACCCACATCTCAGTTCACTCGATGCTTTGAAGGTAGGCCAAATTACAATTCACACTCCACTTGCTGTTCAATTGCACTAAATTTGGCTACACTGGATTGTTGTTGAAGCTGCAATTACTGACTCTGACGGTTGGAATCACGAAAACAATGTTTAGTTCAATTTGCAATCCCTTTCTGAAATCCTTTGCCATGTAATTATGGTCTTGGGTTCTTGTGTATGTGTTTTGTGATGTGAAATTAACTTAATTGGCTCGTTGAAGTGCCCTTTTATGTCGTTAGCAAGAGAAACCAGAATGGTTGAAATTATTGGCGTTTGATTGCTCCTTGTATTGCCGTTAACGCTAGGATATTGACATGGAAATAATGATTCGAGTTCCTGCACGTTTCACTAATAGTGTATTTAGTTGTTTTCTATCAAAAGGTGCCCAGTTTTTCCTTTTGTTTCATTCCATTTCCTAAATGATTAAACGTATAATTCTCTAGAGTTATTATGTTGTCTAATCCAACAAGACAACGAGTAACATAATAATGTTGTCTCATTTTGTTGTTTATTTAACAAAAAGAACAGAGGTTTCTCATCCTGCTCTGAGCTTTAGGGAATTTGTTGCTTATTAGTAATCAGTTTGACTTCTTTGAAGTGTATGTTGGCCAGCCCATGTTGAGTTCTGCCATGATGCTCTCTGCTCTCTTTTGAAGATTTCAGTATTACACTTTTCTTGTGTTGCCCATTTATAGTTAGCTCAATTTTGTCGAATATTAGTCAACTAGAACATTGGGTTGAATTTTGAGAGAAAATTGATCTAGAGTTAGCCAACATTGCAAGGACCAATTTTAGGTATCAAATTGATTTTACTTCGAAACTCACTCTCTCTATGGTCCTTGCTTCTTGGACCAATATCATCACAATGGCTTCTTGCATTATTAATTGTTGAGGACAAAAATTATGTTTTGTAACTTGCATTTCAATCCCGTAAGACTGAACATTATGTTTTGTTGATTTTTATTTTGTTTATCATTTTATCATCACAATGGCTTCTTGCATTATTAATTGTTGAGGACAAAAATTATGTTTTGTAACTTGCATTTCAATCCCGTAAGACTGAACATTATGTTTTGTTGATTTTTATTTTGTTTATCATTTTATCTCTCCCCACTTGCATATAATTAAAACTGTGGAAGGAGTTTTGGCATTCTGGATCCTTGTATGGCAAACATGGAGTGAGATAGCCACAATGGGCTAAAAATACTACCAATTTATTAATAATGTCTTTTATAGTTGAGGAACTCCAAGTTATCTAATGGATCAATCTTACAGGGCTAGGTGGCTACTTTTGGCAAACTAATACATGTGCCAGATATTTAACCTACTTGTTTCTTATTCCAGAGCAGGGCGCACAGAAGTGGATGCCCATCCAGTCACACACTAGTGCCCCCCAAGTAAAATATTTGAATAGTACAATTAGAAACATTCTAAAACACTTTTGGCCTGGATGATCTTCCAAGTTAGCTGCCCAGGATTGTGGCGCCAGCTGCAGGTTGTGCACCAGTATGTTATTTTTAGCGTGTACTGCAACAGGCACTGAAGTGTCCTGCAAGTGAAACCCTAAATAACTATCAATTTCTGACCCTTAGCTTTTTCCTTTAGGACACATTGTTGAGCAATTTACTGCCTGTGGCATCATTACCTCAATTGACAAGAGCAGTTTGTATGTGTAACTCCCTACTGGTCCTTATATGACTCTAGCTCCTAATAAAAATACTTTTGACTCTCTACACTGCTTAAATGACTGATTTTCTGAAAACCTCCTTTATTTTGCAGTATAGTGGCAGTAAACTCAAACTTCCATCTAAGTCTAGAATCCTGACGCAGAATATGTGTAAGCCCTTTGTGTTGATCGTCCGGAGCAATCATCCCCAAAATGCAGATTTTCCTCGGTACTACTCAAGGAAGGAGAAAAAGCCTTTTCCAATCCCCATAGTGGAGCTGAGGCGAGCTGCCAGGGAGAGGTGTAAGAGCAGGAAAGGCCAACCTAAAAGACCAGCCCCACCTCCCAAGAATGGGTTGGTGGTTAAACGCCTTATACCACTTGCATATGATGTGTTGAATGCAAGAGTTACATTGATTAACAATCTGAAGAAGCTCTTGAGAGTGGTACCTGTACATGCCTGCACGTAATTTTCTTCCCCATTTCCATCTTAAACACCTTTGGCTAGTGTCTGATGTTAAAAATATGGTGAGAAATGTTCTGGAGCAGGTTCAATATGATATTCAGAAAGTCCATCCAATCAGAACCATGTCAGATTGTTTTATTATTGTCATCTTCCTCTTCTTCGTCTTTACTTATTATTATTCTCTATTTGTTGCACAAGATTATTGTTTGCTAAGATATGGTGTTTTGAGAAAATTTTCTAGCTGGTCACCCAAACATGATTTCAGTAATCATACATGTTAAGTTTGGCCTTCAGAATTTCTTGGTTTCCTAAATAGTCCTATAAGCAAACAATATGTTGTACAGTTATAGGCCATAATATGTCAATAAATGTTACATACATACATTGGCCCACAAGAAGTGGCTAGCCCCCAAGTTTGATGTTCTCATCAAGGGGATTATTTATTAAGCCCAAAGTTTGGTCAATTCTTATGATTTTGAGCATATGAAATGCCTCATAATTTCGTACTATAAGAAAAGTAATGTGAATTTCGAAAGTCTTTAGTGGATTTCATCTCGTGGACCTATTCTACCTTCTTGTCTGATCTATTGTTCATGCTTATCAAGGAAAACTTGGATATGAGGTGTCTTGAATGTTAACTTAATAGGATTATTCTTCATATATTAATTTTGCTTTGAATGATTTGTTTGCATAGTTGTTAGTTGGTAATGACACTCACTGCAGAACCTACTCACACAGGGAGAAACTAGATAATAGGTCTTGTATGGTGCATATATTAGACTACCAAATTAATATTGTGTGATGTAAAGTGAATTCTAACTGTATGGTAGGATTGATGGTTACTGGTAGAATTTTGTTAGCTGCAACTTTTTGATATGAGTAATCCATGTAAATTGCATTCCCATTGAAAATTTGACATCTTTGAAGTTTGGAGTGTTATTATTTGCTTACTGTTACATAAGCAATGTTATGAGGAATAGTTGATTAAATGTTGTATGGAACTTCTAAACAAGTATGTTGATCTTTTTCCAGTTAAACAATGTCTTAGCAATTTTACCATCATTGTCATTTCATAAAGAACCTGGTCTACACTTTTTATTTTTCTTTTGTTTTTATTTTTTGGGTGGCTGTGTTTTTGTTCTGGAGAAGTTAAAGAGCACATTTTGGACCCTGGTGGAGGTTGAAAGAAGATTTTGTCATCAAAATTGGCAATCTCGAGCACTATTATTTCTCCATTACCTTTTCTCCCCATTAAAAGACATCTAAAGCAATGCCATCAGAAGTCATTACTGTTACATAAACAATATTCCCTCAGAGCAATTTTGGACCAGTTAAACAATTTCTTAGCAATTTTATACAAATATGCTTCCATGTTCCTCCATAGTGCTTCTAGTTCCTGTGATAAAAACTGTTTTGCAATATGTTCCAGTGACAATGCCTTGCAATGATCTTTGCAGGTGTTGTAATGAGGTCCATGTGGGACCTATTGGGCACCCATTCAAGTCATGTAAAGGCCAACGAGCTTCGTTTCGTAAGGGCCTTCATGAATGGGGAAATGCATTCAGTCGAGGACATATTGGTACCAGTTGAAGCCTACCATCTCTTTGATCGTCTTGGAAAGCGTATTCCTCATGCGGAGAGATTCTCAATTCCTCGGATTCCAGCGGTGGTTGAGCTCTGCATCCAAGCTGGGGTCGAAATTCCTGAATTCCCCACAAAAAGGAGAAGAAAGCCAATCATTCGCATTGCAAAAAGTGAATTCATTGATGCGGATGAAAGTGAACTGCCAGATCCTGAACCCTGTTCCCGAGATACCAATATTAACTGAAATACCTGATACAGAAATAATATCCCCCTCTAATGCAGAAGAAACAGCCCTGCTTGCTGAGGAAACACTCCAAGCATGGGAGAAGATGAGGCAAGGAGCTAAGAAGCTGATGAAGATGTACCCAGTTAGGGTTTGTGGATATTGTCCGGAGGTGCACTGTAGGTCCCAGCGGGCACAAGGCACAGAACTGTGGGGCGCACAAGCACCAGCAACGAAATGGGCAGCATGGATGGCAGGCGGCTGTGCTTGATGACTTGATACCACCGAGATATGTGTGGCATGTTCCAGATGTGAATGGGCCACCATTGCAATGGGAGCTCAGGAACTTTTATGGTCAGGCCCCTGTGGTGGTGGAAATGTGTGTGCAGGGTGGTGCGGCTGTGCCTGAGCAGTACAAGCCAACCATGAGATTGGATGTGGGAGTTCCCACAGATGTTAGGGAAGCTGAAATGGTGGTTTGAGTTGATCTTCCATTTTTTCCCTTTTTCTTTTTTTTAAATAATTATGTTCAAAATGTAGAGTGCATGCAGAGTATTGAAATTTAGTAACAATTTGTAATTTTTGCACTCAATCATACTTCAGTTTGCTTGAATTATGTTTTCAGCTGTAGCAATCGCATCTCCATCCTGACTAACTTCTTGATCTAGCAATGTTGAGTTTCCTATGTCGTATACTACTTATCAGAGGAAAATGCAATACAAAAGTGAGAGTAGCTTTCAACATGGAAATGTCTTGTTCGGAGCCAGTCACCAAATTTATGTGGAATGTTTGAAAGTTTATTTTTAGTAAAAGAAAGTGAGGGTGAAAACATATTGGTAAGAGGGATGGGTGATAGCCAGGAACAAATGGTTGGGGCACGAATACTCTTTTAAGAATTGTGTGGTCTAACCCATTTCCATGATTTAATTTGAGACATTGTACAGGAAACCAGGGTCTCGCCCCCTACACTTAATAATCAAACTTTTTTAAGGATATTATATACAAACCAGTCAAAATATTTATACCATCTCTCATTCGACTGTATTGATTACATAATCATTCAACTTTATCTAAGGTTGTGTTTGGTTTGAGGAAATGGAATGGAATAGAAGTAGAAATAGAATGGAATAAGAATGGGAATGGGAATGGAATGAAAATGGACATTCCATCCCAATGTTTGATAAAAGGTAGGAATGGAATGAAAAAGTAAAGGTGGAACCCATTTTTAATGATTTTTACTCCTTGAAAGGAGAGAATAGCCATTTCTACTGGTTTGGGAAAGAACAACCATTCCCTCATTAGAGGGAATAGACCCTACAAGAGAATAATTATTCTATTTCCTTGTGCAACTAAACACTTACTTTTTTTTGGACAATGGAATTATCATTCCTTTCCATCCTCTATTCCCACCTAACAAACACAGCCTAAGAGGTATGATCCAACCATGACCATGACACTTTTTGAGATGATTTTGATAGAGATATATAAAAAAAAAAAAAAAAAAAGAACCCACACACAGGTGTTAAACTCAGAGTATTTCCATTGATTGTGGAGGGAAAAAGTCAGGCAGAGCATTTCAACTCAATCATCCTGTAACTGTTGTACCAGGTCAAACAGCCAAGTGTCAAAAGCCTCAGCGCGCACTGGCTTCAATTTCGCATGCATGTTTCACCTAGTAACCATCCACTCTCTTTCGCCTCCTATTTCTTCCCTCCAAATCTTCAGTTTTCTTTGCCTAAAAACCACCTCAACAAATTCATACACACACAGGAGGAAAAGAAAGAAGAGGGATTGCAGAGAGTTTAAAAGGATAAATTAAGTCTAGAGAGAAAGAGAGAGAATGGCAGGGGTAGACGAGGCACCAAAGATGCCATCACCAGGGAAGCATTCAACTGAGGTTCTTCACCAGACAAGCAAGGTACCAAAGTCTCCCGTGAAGATGGCCCTCGGTGGCTTTGCGGTCATCGCCACCATCGGTTACTTCGTGTTGTACACCAAGAAAAAGCCAGAGGCTTCCGCCCTAGACGTCGCCAAAGTCACCGCCGGCGTCGCCCATCCTGACAACACCCACCCTCGCAACTAGTTTACCAGTTTTCATTAACTTCACACTTGCACTGCCCAAACTTCCTTCTTCTTTTTTTCTTTTTTTTTTTTTTTACTCTCTTAAATTTTTTTCCTTATAAAAAAATATTGTTTAGAATTTCAATGGTTGTTCTTCTTTTGTAACTCGATCTTATAGAAGAAATACAAGTATGTTTCTCTGAGTATATATATATTAGAAGTTGGGCTTGATTTACATTATATCTCCTACTTGAGTACTGTTGTTAGGTATGGTAGATAGATTTATCAAGGCAAAAAAATGAAAGGGTGGTCATTTCTAATGACGGACTTACCCAATTTCAAACATACAAATTTATACGTATCTAACACGTAAGACTCATTTATTTTCCCGAACAAGTAGCTTTGTGTTTGGGACTGGCGTAATTATCTTTGCAAAAGCAATAGCATCCATTATCCTTTCATACTTATGTATTATGGTGCTACGTATAGTATTACTCTCTGTCATTAATTATTGTATTAGCTAATAAAAAATTGGATAAATTTATTCAGTGATGGAGTTAGAAATTTTATTTAGAAAGGCCAAATTTTGGTTGATCTAATTCAAAATACCAAAGAAGCTCCCAGTGACATACTGGCTCAGATTCTGTGAAGTTGTGAAAAATGAGGAGGCAAAGGTTAAAAAAAATAAATTTAGGGGCCAAAAAAAATTCAAAAGGGCCAATTTTATGAATAGCAAAAAATTATAGGTAAAAAAAAAGTTCAGAACGGCCTGACCTTGGGTCATCACTCATCAGTAGCTCTACCCTTGGATTTTATTTCGTAATTTTTGCATTAATTTTTGGGGGAATTTTAGTTTGATTGGGCTACAGGAAAATAATCATAGTTAAGTGCTAAATATTGTTAACTTCATAGTAAATGACTAGTAACTTAAATAATAGTGATCACTAAAATACTAACTATAATTATTTTCCCATAGGCTTACACATACAAATAAGCTAGTTTTCCTCTAGCCTATTTGAATGTATTTGCTTGAGCTTTTCACTATTGTTTTGTGGTTTTTATCCTTGCATGGATTTGCTTTGGCCTTCTGGCTTGTATTCATTCTATGTACTTTTCTTTTTTCCTTTTATATATTCATTCACATTTACCCCAAAAAAAAAAAAAAAAAAAATCCCCCTTAATTTTTCTAAACAAAAGATTCAACATTTTTATTGATTTTAAATTTTCATGCCTCGCCTTGTCATCTGATAATAAAAATGGGTGAACTCATTTGGTATCTGGTATCGATGGATGTATAGAAGTAATCTTACCCCAATTTTTTTCAATGTTTCTTCATAAACTTAAAGACAAGATCACTCATTTTATAAGTGAGGCAAATGTTATTAGACAATCATACTATTTACATTTTACAGCAATATCATAAATGAAGTAAAATGAAAATTAGCAATTAATCTTGCCCATAGAGGTGAGAATTAAATTCCAATGTTTATGGTCTTCACGTGTAATATTTTTTTCTTTTGATTCTATACCATAAGCATTTATTTTAATCATATGATAAAATTAAATAAAATGACTTAAGCATTCAATTCCACCCCCCCCCCCCCTTTTTTTCATGTGTTATATTTTTTTCTTTTGATTACATTGAAAGAAATTTAACCTTTAGACCACCTACACCCTAGCCCCACCCACCCACCTACCTTGATATTTCCAGACCCCACAAGAGCTGGTGGACAGACACCATATTTCACCATTCCCCCCCATCCCCAAACAACAGCCTTGATTCAGATTGATTTCATGGGTTCTAAAACAATAAACAATTCAATTAAACCCCTTTCCCTCGAATCCGGATTTGGGGCAACAACGCTCTTTTACTGCATCATTGTGAGCGCCACATTCTAAACCACGTTGGCTCAAGAGTACGTCACTAACCACGGATGATTAGGGCGGAGAGGGAGTTGCCACCCAGTTTGGCTCCAGGAACCGATTGACCCCTAGCAAGAGGCCCACTCGTCATTACCAAGAGAATCAAGGTTCAGAGTTAAGGTATGTCGTCGGGAAGGTGTTAGGCACCCGACAACGCTCGGCTGAATCTAGCTTCCACACGCATTTCATTGGCTTTAATTAATGGGAAATATTAACCGAGTTCAACCCTATTCATGCGACAGATATATCGAACGAATATGGCACATGAGATGAAATTGTGTAAATAAATATACAATAAATAACTAAATAGAGGATACTGATTTGCAGAATAAGCAGTAACTACATAAAAGAAGGAGAGGGAAGGATTTACCACTACTTGCAAAAGATGGGTTAGCAAGACATCTCGAATATGCGTACGCACAAAACTAAGGTGCGTACGCACCTTTAAATTGTACGTACGCGCATATGACAGCAGATTCGAAACAAATGGCAGAAAATGTTGAAACCGCTTATGCTGTTTACATGATACTATGGAAAATATGATATGCAGAATCCTGGCTTACATAGAAATGCCTATTATGCTATTACTCCATCCTACGTCTAATCATGGACTTAATGTATTTCAGACATCATGCCGATTAATATATAAGCACATATTTAAATGACATTAAACATGCTTACACATAATACAAAGCACAAATCCGCTTATGAAACATTCAATTGAAAACACTTAAATAAGTCCAAAATCATGGCATTCAATGAAACTGCATGCATGCTTGAAAATATACTTGAGAAAATAAATAATGATTATTCTGAAATTGAGGAAATGAATGCGAAAGAAGATGTTACCCTCAGGTTCAGGTGAATCCCAAT
Source organism: Liquidambar formosana (assembly GCA_039720395.1). NCBI lineage: Eukaryota > Viridiplantae > Streptophyta > Magnoliopsida > Saxifragales > Altingiaceae > Liquidambar > Liquidambar formosana. The sequence continues at coordinate 15,422,362 of CM077830.1, forward strand.
GAATGCACCAATAAGTTCTCTTCTCAAGCCTCCGCAATCGCAGCCGCCAGCCTCTAGATTTGAATTAATGGCTCTAAGGTTTATCTAAGTTTCAAAGTTGTGGTGGCAAAAGATCCCTCCCTCATGTGAGAAAGTAAGTCTTATATAGGCAAGGTATTAGGGTTTTGGTGGTAGGTAGATTAGGGTTTTTGGCTTTCTAGCCGTCATAAGATAGATACAAAGCAAGTTTAATCCATATAAGGTAACAGAGAGAAATTGAGGGAAGATTTGAATTATGGAAAAATAACTTATATACGCACAAATGGAACATGCGTACACACCTTAAGGTACTGCGTACACATAAAAGGTATGGGCTAGGCTTTTCAATCCTCTAGGCCAGGCTGCGACTGCTATCACATTAGCTATTCGAGGATTGCTTGTCAGTTATTCTGATTTAGGTTACCCTTCATCACTGGGCCCCTTGAAATATTTGGGCGGCACAAAACAGGGTGTTAACAACCATGCTGAAACCACTGTGATGGCGACACATGGCCATAAGGGGGCATGGACAACTGAGGCTTTAAACGGCACATTGGGTTGTCGTTTTAAGGGGTAAGGTTGGAAGAGTACTACTGGCGTTAACATCAAAATCAAAAGAGTTCACAAAAAAGACTCTCTCTGTGGGTGATGTCATTGGTGAAATCACTTTATTGACGCCAGAGAAAACTATAAGCTGTCACCGGAGAAAACCTCTATTGTCACAGCTGTCAGGTGACCATGTTCCATCATTGGAGACTCTATTGTCTCTACCACCATCACCTATTTGCCTTCACCTGATTCAAGCTACATGAAATCACCAAGATCTCCGATGACTATGAGGTTCCCTAATTGGATTTTGGTGTTACAAAGGCCAAATCAAATCGAAAGATGAAGAAGTCACGAACCAAATCTGAGTTTAATCTGTTGGAATAATGTTACTTTTATAATTCTGTCAAAACAGTAAGCATATAAAACATAAATATAATGAAATAATTCTAGAAATTCACAAACTTACAAAATACAGAAAATGATTAAAATAGAAATGGATTGATTAAGGCTAGCAATGGCTAGCGTTTAATGCTATATCCTCAAGACAAATTTCGCCCTTCACTTGGTGCTTTGAGTCTCTCAGATGTCTGCCTCCCAAGATACAATGATTCACACGCACAGAAGAAGCACTGCAATCAATGCGTCTGACGAACCCACTATGTTTATACTCTCCCTAATGATGACTCAAAATTATACGAAAAATCTAATCTGTTGATTAACACAGAATAGTGTATGAAATGATGTATATATAGACTCAATGGTGATTCTCTAGAGCAGTCATAAAGCACGTTGATCAGACGCGTCTTATGAACATGACTGTTCTGGAATTACAGATAAACACAACACTTAACAGTAATAATTTAATTAGCAAAATTAAATTTGCTTAAAAATAACACACATGGGTCGGTCTTCTTGACCCCACTTGACCCAACTCGGTTTAGTGCGGGTGTGTTTTTGGGTCCAAACCCAACGTTGGCTAGGTCTTCCCCCCTCACAAAACTTAGGTGCCCTTTGGGCCCAAACTATAGGCCCAATGTATGTATATATAAATTCACTAAGGAATTAATAGTTTTCCAATATGGGACAAGCCTTATTACCATTTTTCAACCAACTATTTAAGGATAACTTTAGAAAACAATTTCTCATTCAACCTTTAATGGATTTGGCCAATTAAAAATACAAATTAAATCTCCACATGAAAATTAACTAATACCAATATGGACTCATCTCAAATTACAGATGGGACCCATATTATTAAATGGCCAATATCTCTAACATAATCAGCCAAGGAGTTTGATCAAACCACTTCCTTGATTAAAGCCACGGTTAGATTTGTGCTTTTTTTCCCAGATCTAGTGCACGCATAGAAAAAGAAAACCATATATATATATATATATATATATATATATTTTTTTTTTTTTTTCTAAGATTTGGTGTGTAACCATGGCTCTCTTTAAAAATTAAAAAAATTAAAAAAAAAACACGAAGAGAGAGGATTGCTTGGATTTATTCTAACAGCAAGTTTTACTAAGTGTGTGTTTAATGCATTGGAATGCATTAATGTTCCCTTTAATTGCTGAGAAGATGTAGAAAAAGTGAAAAGTTGGAATTATATTACTGGTTGGGATTTTAAATAACTATTGTATGAGGAGATGGTGGTCAGCGTGAGGGTGGATCGTGGAGGTAAGAGAAGATGCCAACATCTGCAACGAAATGGGGGATGCCTGAGAAAGGGCTAAACCCAAATTTGTAATTTTATTTTTCTCCAAATTACCTTGTTCATGCTTCACTAGGGATGGCAATGGGCCACTTTAACCGGGTATCCCGATTCGGCCCAGCCCGCCCCTATTGGGGCAACTGGCAAGGTTGGTTCCCGCCCAACTCCACCTTGCCCCGCATAATTATATATATATATATATATATATATATTTAGATGTTGTGTTTACCAAACTAGTCTTCCATTATTTCATATAAGTGTTTTTTTTTTCTTCTTTTTACTCATTAGATTCTTGTGCTATTAGTTCCCTTATCTCAGTTTTTTTTTTTTTTTAATATTTTGATTGAGGTCAAAAGATGTTAGTCTCTATAAAATGACAAAATCTCTCAAGTATTCACTGTTTAAGCATATTTAAACGGGTGCTTTTATTGAATTGTCATAAGTTGGTAGATAAGTGGGAAATTAATGCCTTACTTGTGTAGGGTTTGAGTGGGGAATGGGTTTAAGGATTTGTTATAGGGTCGGTGTTGGGATAGGGGGGTCCCGTCCCGTTGCCATCCTACTTATGCTTCATGCCCCTTGTTGGGAAAAAAATGTATCAACTGGTCGGAGATGCTCCCATGGTTAGAGAAGGGTTTAATCAAAGGGTTGGAGATGTCAGAGTTGGGCATCGCTAAGAAGATGACCGGAATTCCGAAACTCGTTGACGATAACAACCATTGTAGACCAAAACGCTGGTTGCCGAAAGAGAGACTGGGCAAATGAAAACAAAAGTGGGGATTTTTTCAGTTGAATGGTTTTGCGGGGCCAAAACACATCATTTTGGTAAACTTTTTGAGGTTAACACTTGTCAAGAATTAACATTCAAACATTTGGACCTTAAACACATGCCTTCTATTGCATTTTGGACCTCAACCATCCACCCCCCTTTACAACCATGTGTCACCATTGAAGCGGTTATAACATGGTGTAGTAAAAGGGGTGCTACTGCCCTAAATCCGGATCCCACCCAAAAAGAGAGTTAAAAAAAAAGGAAGATGGGTTAATGCAAAGGAATCATTCCATTTTGTATCCATTGGTAAGGTCGATCTTCTATGTGGACCAAATTAAATGCAATAAAAAGTGCGTAATATAGGGGTGATTATTTTAATTCTTAATTAAGAAAAATATAGGGGCGACTAAAAAAGAAAAAAGAAAACGTTTATTTATTTATTTTTTTCATATAAACTTTTTAAACGGCAGCCAAGAAGAAGACACCTGGATTCATTTTTTGTCGAAGACAAAAGCCGGATAAGGATTGAGGCAGGCAGGGTGGTGATGCCTTGAAATTGATCCTTGGCAAAACTCGGCGCCTCACAAATCACAACTATACATTAAGAAGACAAACAAACAATCAATTTGGGCATTTTTTGGCATACAAAAAAACCTATCGTATATGATACACACACTATACATACACCATAATAGTAGGATACATGGAAGTCTCTTCCTCAACTCAAACTGCAAAGTATTTTCTCTAACCCATCTCCTTCACGCCATCGCTTCTGTAAGTCTCTCTCTCTCTCTCTCTCTCTCTCTCTATATATATATATATATATTATATATAATATCTATATATAGGTTTCTCTCTCTCTAACATTCTATCTCTTGTTGACCGTTGAATTTGTTGTACTCTAATGTTTAGGTAAGAAGGAATCGCGGTTTTTGTTTTCGTCGTCTTATACACCGGTGAGTTACCGATATTTCTGTTATTCATTTTCTTACCCTTTGTTTGGTTGCTGAGAAAATTGGGGGAAGGGAAAGAAAAGAGATTTGAATTTTACCTTTCTGTCGTTTTAATTCACTGAAATTGAAAAACTCACCTCAACTAATCTTAGGAGACACTTTTACCCTCCTTGAGGTGTTCTGTTTCTTTGGTTTCGAGGGCTGGTTCTGTTTTGTTTGCTGTGCTCTTTGGCATGCTGTTTTGTTGGGTTGGGGTTTTGATGTATTTTTTGGCTTTCCTATTAGACTCCTTGTCCAATTTTTATTCTTTTTTTTTCTTTATTAATACAATTTGTTTCTTATAAAAAAAAAAAAAAAAAAAAAAAAACTAAACTTAATAGTGTATAGGAAAGGTATATAATCTAGAACGTCAAGTGTTTTTTACATTTTCTCAGCAACCAAATAGAGTCTTAATGTCATTATTATTATTATTTTTTTTTATATTTTTTTGCAGAAAGCTTTTCTTATTAATGTTTTGGTAGTGCGTGCATGACAATTTTGTTAGTTTGATTCGGAGATTTATGTTTTAGAAGTTGTAGTGGGTGTTGCTTTTAGAAGTTTTGCTTATTTGCAGAATTTGTTATGCTTAAATGGAAGGAAAATGTCATTCTTCATGAAATCTTCAATCTTGACACCATCCTAAGTTTCTTTTTTTTTTTTTTTGAGAGGGGGGGGGGGGGGGGTTTATCTTTTTTGAATTTAGTAGCACAATGACAGCCGCTTATATTCCAAATAAAAAGGAAAATTGATCTTAGGGATGTGCAAGGGTCGGTTTGGAGCAGTTTAGCAAGAAAACCACCAACCAATACCCCTATGGTGGGTTGCAAATTTGCTAACCCACCGACAAACCACAGGTGCTAAAAACTGGTGGGTTGCTTTATTTTTTTGAGTGGTTTTGGGTGGATTTGGTAGGTTCTATCATGCCATTTCCAATTAGGCCTTGTCTAATATATTTGGCCTTAATTGATTATAGTTGTAAATAAATCTAGAAAGTTTAACCATGTAAGATGGTTATGTAAAGTTTGCTACACACTTGCAAAGTATTTTAATACAAAAGATGTAAATTATGACTTTATGACAATAACCTCATGACAAATGTAAAGTTTGCTACGCACTGCCACAAGCGTCCATTGGACCAGAAAATGGCTTCTATTGGAGTAATCTATTAGTTTTTAAAATTAGCTTTCCATGAACAATGTTTAATTCCTAATGGTGGAAACTATATGGTGTTTGTTGTTTCCAACTTTCACCGTAGGTATCTTTTCTACAACATTTTTTTTTTATAAAATGGAATATTTTCTACAACATTTTAAATGAGTAAAATACACTGTGTAGGCAATTTGTTATTTTGGGTTACTTAATGTATAAATGCTTATACTTTGATAAATCCAAAAATTTTATTGGATAGGATGAGATAGATGAGTGGGAAGAGAGAAAAAGTAACCTACGGAAAGCTTACAATGTGAACCCATATTGGCGTGATAATTTTTTTTCTGGTTTTTCCGTCTTCACTTTATTCATGATTTCACATTCAAATAGTTAGAACTATTTATAGCTTCAACAGTGTTGACTCAAATTGATTGGATTACCTATCATGGAATACAACGACAGACATACTATTTCCTTTATTATTATTATTATTATTATTATTATTTTTTTATGACAAGGGTGTGGGGACTCGAACGACTAATCCCTTGGGCATGTAGTCTCCCTGTCCCACACGGACTGGGAAATTAACGGGCCCCTGGGGGTAGCCCCGAAGGGGATCAAACATTTTCGTGGGGTAATGACAAAAATAGTATTTCAATCACATTTGCAAAGTTTCATGGGTATAAATATGGATAGTTGAGTTATTTGCAATTTGCATAGCCTCCATTAGAGTTGTGTATGTAGATAGAATCATGAATCCTTGTAAGAACAGAAATTATTTTTATCCACTGCCACTTTTACTCATAATTACCTCTGATATAGTTCGGTTAGCATTTCAAAAGTACTTTTTTTGAGAGAGGAAATCAAAGCAATTTTTGCTTTTAAAAGTGAAGAAAAGTACTTTTGTAGAGGTTACCATATACTGCTACAAATATTTTAAACCTTACTCAGTTTTCTATGCCTACTTATGGCCCCCGTTGTGTGTTTCATTCTTCTTGTCTTGTGTTGATAGCCTGCATTTTGGCATATCTAACTTAGTAGCTGATGACTCAACATTTGATAGATTAAGAATTTATGAGCCCAATTATTCAGTTGTAACAGTAATAATTCTGCCTCTAGCTTAAGCTAATAAAGACTTCTTCATCTGCTTCTTTTCTTCCTCTCTCTTCCGGAGAGACCCTTCCTAGTGTTTTTAGTCCTTTACAACCTCCGTTTTAAGCTGCGTTTTTTTTAATCATGAAGTGAATGTTATGCATGTTCCCATTTCAATTAAAATTTACATTTATTCTAATTAATTTTTTAATATATAATGTTGGAATGCTACCCAAGTCTCTTGATTTCATACTAGGTCTCTTGTGGGTGAATGTAGATACCACGTTGTAGAATTTACTAATTTGGGCCTTCTGGCTGCAGTCACCAATGATATGATGCCTAGAGAAGTGGTTGTATTGGTGATTCCTACAAATGTTTCTACTACTATGCTCATTATGTAGTATTTTATTATTTTCAACTCATAACTTTCAGTTTTAGAGTCTCATCCTAACCATTTGTTTTATTTGTCATTGTGGTCCATTGAACTTTGTTTGATTTGTTGATAATTGGTTATTAAAACTTTTCATGCTATTTTATTATTTTTCTTATTAGTCCCTCCCCTTTTGTGACACTAGAAAGCCGACAGAAAGGAAACCCTCTTAAAAGTACAAACTAGACTGAATCCAGGTAGAAGTAAAGAGTTTTTCTTTCTTTTTTCTTTTTTCTAATTTTTTTTCCTCCCCCCCCCCCCCCCCCCCCTCTCCTCCTCCTCCTCCTCCTCCTCCTCCAAGGTTAAGATTCTAATTCAGGAATTGTGTTAGAGTTTGTAACTTAAATGAAGGCTTGTAGGATGGAAGGGGATGGTGGTACATGGCTGCTGATGCTGTAAGAGTTGATTTCTCCAAAGTCCAATCAATTAAGTGGTGCGGCTAGAGAGTTTTGGGTTTAGTGGAGGATATTAGAATTATGAGTGGGAGCATTGACGTGGCTTAAGGTTTAAGAGGGTCAATTTGGGTTAGTAAGATAATAGTTTGAAGTTGTATTAATGAAGATAGGAAAGAGGGTGATTAGAGGTGGTTGTGGTTATAGGGTGTAAACATTGAAGTCAATTAGTAAAATTTAATCAAATGAAGGAGAAGAATTATAACCTATGACATCAACAAATGGTTGTGAGAAATTCACTCACTACAATATGAGATCAACTAATGGTTGTAAGGAATTCAGTCACTACGACCATGCAATCCACACACCTAGGAAGAGATCTTTGGAGTTGCTATAATTCTTCATTAACTTCTGTCCTGTAACGAGTAAAACAACAATGGAGGTTGCAGGCCTTTATACAGGCTAAGGACCAATGACAAAAGTACAAATTGGCAAGTTCTACTAGTTAAACTTATCTAAAAATAGAAAGCTTTAAAAACACTTAATAGGGTAGCTTTGAACCACCAAGAAAACAATCTTTGGATTGTTGCCCAGTTTTAGATAGCCCACCAACTGAAAATCCAAAGTGCTCTAAAGTTCACTATTATGATTTTATTACTGAGCATAAGTGCATAACAGTGCATAAGAAAGATACTTCATAAAAAAAAAAAAACAGTGCATAAGAAAGACCTATCGCTTCAAACCATAACAAATTCTGTTATAACTTCTTCTAACTAGCCCTTCTAAGTATAGTTAGCTCCACCTTTATTCAGAGGTTGCACGTGGGCCCCATGCATGAAAGACTCCAACATTACCTTCATGAAAATGTAGAAAGTACAAAACCGCGTTATTTTCATTAAATTTCATATTTTATATCAATTCTCCTCTACATTTGTACCTTTTGTCTGTGGTGACAACACTTGTGTAAATAACATGTAGCTCTTGAAATTTGGGGTTGATCTTCCAAAATCTTTGGCTGTGAAGCTTGAGATCCATCTAGGTCAGAATTTGGACAGCCTTCCACTTCACATGGAACTTGTGGAAACCTCCTTGACAAGTGGACACAACACACACATGCTAAAAAAATATGACAAAGATATAATGTATGAAGGGGTTGGATATGCACAGGCTTGTTGGATTTAGAGTTTAGACCCAAAGAGGTTCCTTTTAAAAGTTGTGTCAACTATCTTGTTTTTTGCCACCATGTGTATGAGGCCAATAAGGTAGCTCAATTTACTTGAGAGTTGAGCCAAACATTTATGTTGCTGAGACCTGTGAGGACAGTTGCATTTCAGCCTATGTGGGCACAATTAGGCATGTTTTGCCAGAGGCTTTTTTTATCAAGCCCATAACAACTTGGTTTTTAAATTTAATATGTGGTTTTCTTGTCCATCGTTTTTTAGGGATAATGCTGAATATTTTGGAATGTATAATGGGTAGTGTTATATGTGTTAGAGTGAGATTAAGAGATTTTTTCTTGAAAAAAAAAGAGAGGGGGTGGGGGTTTAAAGGGTTGGCATATGATAAAGTGTTGCACCACGTCTTTCCTCTCATGTTACTAAGTTAACTTGAATTATGTTGGTTTAGATATGCCTTTTTTTTTTGTTCAAAGGTTTAGATGTAATTAATATATGTATATATAAAACCAGTTTTTGGTTCAGTATATTTACAGGTCCACTAATCAGCAGAACATCTTGTTTTGTTGATAAGTTGGACATTTTAATGCAATAACTTCACAGATTTTTGTGGGTCATTTTTATCCTCAAGAGTCGCCTTTTTTATTTTTTATTTTTATTTTATTTTTTATTTTTTTTTGGTTGATGATGAAGTAAAGTATGTATTAAAACAAAAAGGGGCATAGCCCAAGTACATGAAACATATACAAGCACTAACGAAGAGCCCTAGCTAAAGCTTTGAGGATTCAACAAAAGAAATAAAAGAAATACTACGAGTATTAGTGTAACTAAAAAACCACCAAAAAAGAGTCTTTACAAAAGATGGCTTGAGGTCCACAATCGAAGTTTTCACTCCATCAAAAGTTCTTAAGTTCCTTTTCCTCCATAGGCTCCAAAAAAGAGCATGAGGAATCATCTTCCAAATCACCTTAGCCTCTTTATTGCCCCCTTTAACCCACCATCCCAATAAAAGATCATAAGTAGACAAGGGCAAAGCCCAATCTAACCCACAAAGATTGAAAGAGAGTGACCACAAGCACCACTTCATATAGCAATGAATGAAAATATGATCGACTGTCTCCGCCTCCTCCTTACACATGATGCATCTATTAGGCATAACCCATCTTCCTCTAATTAATTGATCCAAAGTCAAACATTTATTTCTATGATTCTATCTCTTATAAAAATAATAAAATAATAAAATAATAAAAAAAAAATTATTTCTATCCACTAACCAAGTAAAGAAGGAAAGTTTAGGAGGAGTTGAAGCAATCCAAATAATCTTTGCCGGAGAAAAGGGCACTTCAATTGGCCCTGAAAAGTTGTAATAAGATTTCACGGAAAATAACCCTTTAGAATCCTTACGCTACTCTAAAACATCATTCTCTTCACTTGAAATCTTACTATCATATAACTTTTGAAAAAAAAAAAAATCACACTTTCCAATTCCCAATCATTGAAATGTCTTTAAATGGTGGCATTTCAATGGATCATCCCATTAATCCCTTCTTTGCAATCCTGAACCGCTTCCTTATCCAAGGCAATATCGAACAAATGAGGAAAATCCACCATGAGTGGAGAATCACCACACCAAATATCTTTCCAAAATCTAACTTTTCCCCATTCCTCCACTTTAAAACCAATTTCTTTAACAAAATCATCTAGACCTTACATAATAGTTTTCCAAAGATTCATACCATGAGAACCCCTAACCTCCCTAAGCCACCACCCCTCACTAGAGGTGTTCATGGTTTAGGTTTAAACCTGAGAAGTGAACCGAATCAAACCAAACCGGCCGGTTTGTCTCGGTTTTTATTTTTTATTTTTATTTTCGTTTGGTTTGGTTTTGGTTTTGGTTTTCATGTTAAAAAAACCAAACCAAACTGAAAAACCATAGGATATATAATATATTATAATATATGTTTATTATATATTAAACTTCCATATGTAAATTTCCTATTTTAATATGTTTCCATTTTGATACAATGTTTAATCCCTTTTTCAATTGACAATCTTTAATGCTATTATTAAAATTGTTTTTATTTTTAATTTGGATTGTCATTTTTCCCATTTTGTTATGTGTATCAAATTATCCATGATTTGTTACTACTTGATAGGAGAAAACCGAATGAAACCGATATTTTTTGGTTTGGTTTTTTTTATAGTACGGTTTGATTTTGGTTTAGTAAAATTTACTCCAGAACCGAACCAAACCGAACTATGAACACCCCTACCCCTCACTAGTCACCCCATACATCCACACCACCACACCCCTCCATAATCCTTGATCACCTCTTCCAAATCTCCATAGCCACTTTCCCAAAAAAGCTTGATTCTTATGCGAAGGACTTCTTATTCTTCCTCATGTATTATTCTTTTTAGATTTTTGGTAGATGCTGGCGTGAAGGACTTCTTATTCTTTCTCGTGTATTATTCTTTTTTGTTAATAATATTCTTGTTCATGAAAAAAAGAAGAAGATTAATTTGCTTCATGACTGTGTTACTGATGTTTTAATTTATGCAGTTATGCGCTTATGGACTTTATAAAAGGTGCTCTTCATATAAACATGCCGTTATGAGAAATTCAAATAATTGTAAGTAAATATATTCTTAGCATATAATCTTTCGTTATATCTGCTACTTACCGAAATAGACAAATAATAAAATGTAGCTTCTCAACGAATAGTTACATCTAGTCATCTATGATGTTTCGGATTGTTTTTTAGGTTTTCTTTTATGTTTTAACTATGTCCAATGTGGCCCTCCATATATTTTCTTGCTTGAGTGCCAAGACCTTTTGTCATCTCTCTCTTTCTCTTCCTATGTAGATTACACTCATCCAAATTGAGATCGAGCTGAATATTCTCGAATAATGAATTTTTGATAAAACGACGTCGTTTTAGTTAAGGGCAGTAGCTTCATTTCGTGGCCAGCCGTTAACGGTGTTATCTATTTTTAGCCAATGAACTGGGTACCTAATTGATGCCTTTTAAACTTGGGGGTACCAAGCTGACTGCATTTTACCCTTTTTTTTTAAAACCGATATCATGGCATACTATGGGATTCCTTGAAGCTCAAGTGGCTTTGGTTGCCTTGCCTCTCTTGGATGTGACAGTTATCTCTGTTATCTATACTTTAAATGGAGATGATGAAACTTCTTGCAAGTTTTTGCATCTACCTCTATTTCCGTGCTTCAGTTTAACCCTTTGGTTCTCCAGTAACCCATATAGAACTGTGTTGTTTTTATGCTTCTTGTTTTACAATGTTCATAATATCTTTCCATGAAGTATTTCTTTTTATTTTGTTATTCAAGTAAACTTAGATTTGTTCTAAGCTGTATGGTTTCCTCTTTTCTTGTGCTGTTGAATTAGATATCATATGCAGTCCATGGATATGTGTTGGTGCGTCTTGGCACTATTTCAACCCAAAAGAAAAGTTTGGCGGACCATGTTATGGTTATAGATTTCATAACTGGAATAAATTGTCCAGATATGTTGTAGTAAGATCTGAACTTGCCGAAGCTGGGACTCCTGATGCTGCCTATCCCTTATCAGGTCCTTTGAAAAGCCCTTTTTGAATTTTCTCATATTTATTCTGAACCTTAAATTTGTATTCCTTACAATATTTCTTTTTAAAGTGCAGAACTTCAATTGGGCTCAAAAGTTAAAGGAATTTTCTTTTACACTGTTACTGCTTTCACAGCCATTTTACTGTTTGTGATGATGCTAGTGGCACATCCTTTTGTGCTTTTATTGGATCGTTATCGAAGAAAAGCTCACCATCTTGTTGCTAAAATTTGGGCAACTTTAACTGTTACTCCATTTGTTAAGGTCGAGTTTGAGGGATTGGAGAATCTGCCTACACCAGATACTCCTGCTGTATACGTTTCTAACCACCAGAGCTTTTTAGACATATATACTCTTCTCATTCTTGGGAGAAGCTTCAAGTTCATTAGCAAGACATCGATTTTCCTCCTCCCCATTGTTGGGTGGGCCATGTTTCTCATGGGTACAATTCCTTTGAAGCGCATGGACAGCAGAAGCCAGTTGGTATTCTCTTACCTATTACTTTTTCCTTTGTTGTTGATGGGGTGGTGTTTATTCAATTTGTTTTTGTTAGGTAACAACATAAGAAAATTACGTTATTGTAATTTTTTTTTCTTTCCTTTGCTCCTAAGGCCCTGATTGGAATTTATTGTAATTATGTTATTGTAATTTATTTTCTTTACTTTTTCTTTGGGTAGGGACTATAATTTGTTGCCAAAGATGGAATTGCAAAAAAAACTCTTTCAAAAATAGGAATTCTCAACTTCTCTTATTACCCCTACCACAACCTCATTATCATTACCTCTACCACCACCACCCCAACCATCTCATTAGCACCACCACCACCTTATTTTCATTACCACCACCACCTCCTTGTCACCACTACAGCACTACCTTGTAACTGCCACCACTACCACCTTGTTATCACCACCACCTTGTCACCACCATTACCATCACCACCTTGTCATCACCACCTCTTCATCATCACCACCTCTTCATCATCACCACCACTTCATTATCACCACCACCTCATTATCACCACTAAAATCATCACCACGACCAACTTCTTGTATAATTTTTTATATTGTATGTATAGCTTTGATAAAAATAAAGTTTGGTAAAAATATATAACTCCATTTTTTTGGGGGTAAAAATTACAGAATTTCAATTTTCTCTCTTAATTCTTTGTGCCATCCAAACTACGGAAACATTATTCTAGCTTGACCCAAATTCTGACAACTGTAATTGGAACTACAATTTTAAGCCTTAATTTCAATTATGAGTACCAATGAGATCCTAAGTGAATTTATGGTCATACTCTCAAATTCTGTTGGCTTTATTTTATATAGGACTGTCTTAAGCGATGCATGGATCTTGTCAAGAAAGGAGCATCTGTCCTTTTCTTTCCCGAGGGAACTCGGAGTAGAGACGGGAAGTTAGGTGCTTTCAAGGTGATGTCTATATCAATTAGTTTAACATGTATATTGCTCATTCTGTTGATTAGAAATTGTAATCGAATCAACCATAAATTTAAACTCTAGTGCTCTGTTTGTTCACTGAGAGATCAAGGCTAATAGAGTTACCTGTGGTCTCACTTAGGTTTAGGAAGGAATCAAAATTTAGAAATGATTACTTTAGCCATTGAACAGTGCTAAAGAGTCACTCTCTAAGATTTTCAAATAAGATATCAGGGAATCTCTAAGCCATTAATTATTATATGTATAGTGATGCTCTTCAGCTTCCCTACTTTTTGTTCTTTTTCCCTCTTTCACAACTTCATTATACCCTTTATGAAAAGGTTGCTTAAGGGTAAACCTTGGTGAAATAAATAGAACCCTGCTGTTTCCTTTAAAATATATTATTTTTTCCTGCTGTTGAAATGCAGAAAGGAGCATTCAGCATTGCGGCAAAAACCAGAGTGCCAGTGGTGCCAATTACACTAATAGGGACTGGAAAAATCATGCCTGCAGGAATGGAGGGTATATTGAATCCAGGATCTGTGAAAGTTGTTATTCACAAGCCCATAGAAGGAAATGATCCAGAAGTACTGTGCAATGAAGCTAGAAACATAATTGCAGATGTGCTTAATCATCAAGGCTAACTAATTCACTGCAACAAATTCATTTTGGCTTCTACATCTGAATACTGATACCCTTGGTGTGGATTGAAGAATATAATATGAGAGGTATGAATTTATTGGCCTGTTTCTCTTCTCCCTTCTTAATATTTGCTGTTTATTAATGCAACACTAATATGGCACTAGTTTTTTAAAATAAGATCGAGTTTTATTACAGAAATATTTGACTGCTAGACTTTTGCCCATCCCCCTTTTCTGGATTTTAGCTATGTTGCAGCTCTAAGGAATTAGTACATACTAACTGCATTGAGAAATCAATGTGCTATAAATATCCTATTCGGTTTACAAGAAATGTTATTTCTGTTTTTAGACCTGGAACCAGGTTGAACCAACAAGGTTGGTCAAGAGCCAAGTTGATCTGGTCGTGATCATGGTTTTGGCCTGGGTTGATCCTCAAGTGCATTAGAATCAATAAATGAAGTTCTAGAATAAACAAATTTGCTCTTTCTCTCTCTTTCTTGTGTAGCATTGGTCAAATTTTTTACAATAAGCATGCCAGATGAGCATTTCACTTAGTGATTTACTGGTTCAAGTTGGTTTGTCTGGATTTGGAGGAAGCTAATTTAGTGCTTGAATCAAACCACAAAGTGGACTATTTCACTGTTAACTGATCTCATTGGGTTGTTTATGTACTGCTTGAACATCTTAACAAGAGTACAAACCAAATTTTATTATTATTATTATTTTTTTTTCCAGCTTGTGTTTGTTTATCTTCTTTTTTTATTTTTTTTATTTTTTTATTTTGTTGTTGGTTGGAGTGGGGTTGGTAATAGATTTGATGTATTGTCTTGTTAGGTTCTTCTTTTTCCTTCTCTCTAAGTTGTATTTTCAGTTACTCTGTGGAATACTCAAATCTTATCCTTTAAGAAAGCTCTATAACAAGAAAATGGACATCTACGATACAATTATATTATGGGGTCATTCTTCTAGACAACAATCAATCAGACTTCTGTGAAAAAATGCGCTACTGATGGGTGATATACCATCCAAAGTAATCCACCAGCTCATATTCTGCTGCTAATTTAGATTCTGTGGCCGAACGGTGTTTTACTTTGAGAATCAATGAGAATATGAAATTTTGCATTTGTATTTCATATTTTTGATTCCCTTCTGTTTTATGATATGCTTCCCCTTCAATGAGCAGTTTTTTCTTGTGGTACCCTCCATCACTAATTTGAATTAACTATGTGGATGCAACCTCTCTTTTCTGCAGATTGTTTAACAGTGAAGCCGTATTTGAGTTGTTGTCAGATCTGCTTGTAGCTGTAATAGCTTACGCAGAACAACTCAAGCTTTTGAATTTGTCTTTTGTTAGAGCTGCTGGACGTGTTTCTTCATGACATGATGATTTTCTCCAATCTTGACAGTTATAAATGGGCAACCGATTTTTGTAGCTTTATTCTGGCTAAACCTGTCATCGGATCGTCCATCACGTCTTCCTTTTTAATTGGTAGACTAGCCGTTAGTCTAATATTAAAATTATTTGTGCATGCATTAAACTTGGTTGTGAAAATATTGATATTATGTACATGATTTCAGTTCCTTGTGTTCTACACTTTCTACGTCATAGATTGATCTTTCAAAAGAGACACTAGTGGTGCATTTATTTTTTATTTCTTTTTGCTAATGCCCATTTTCCAAATTATTTTGATGTTTAAATAACAAAATGCAAGCCAGGAAGAAAGAACTCTTATGACTTATGAGCGAGTGTTTGTATGCTGATGTTATGCATGAAAACATGAGAACTGTTGTAGGAGTGGCTCATGATTTCTATTAACAGAACGATTTGAAAAGTTTGCAGGGTTGAGGAGCCTTCCCTCACTCATCCAGTTTTTGGTCTTGTTGGGGACATTGATGTCCTTTCTCTCTGTAGAAGTCAGAACAGCTCTTGATACCAAGCTAATGCTTCATGGTATTGCAATGAGGACCCAGGATTTTAAGCCCATATAAAAGTTTTGACGATTACATTGGAAGAACTTTTCGGAGTTTTTTTCTAAGCTTCTGGGAAGATTAAATTGAAAAGCTTCCTTGTTCGATTACTTTCCGAATGTGTACACTCTTTTTCTAACACTATTGCTTGGAACTCTTTTTCGGATTTTTTCTAGCTCTTTTTCTGTTTGAGTGATACTCGAGTGGACTAGTTTGGCAAAACATTTAGCTGTGCTGAGTAACTTAACTAGTAATGCCAATTAGATCCCATTTTTGAACTTTTAGAAGCATTATAATAATGTAAATGAGATACATTAAATCACTATTATTGCATCTCATCACAATCTTAGACTAGGTTGATGTGATTTGATTAGGGATTTGAGAATATTTGATTAGGCCTAATTTATCTCCAATCCATATTTAGATTGGCTTTAGATTTCTATTTAAACCTTGACAAAGATATTTTGTAATCAAGCAAGCAATTGTGAATGAAATTTAATTCTTCCAAAAAAATAAAAAAATCTAAAGAGAATGGAAAGGAAACAAATGTTTAAACCGGACGGGCAGCAGAGTGTTGACCATTGGAAACATGGAAGCCGTTGAAGAAAAACTCAGGTCCAATTGACCCGCTTTGATATCATGTGGAAGAATTGAATTTCATTCATAATTGCTTATTCCCATTTTTTGGGTTAGTTTCAATTGATTAAGGCTTGCATAAAATGTCACAATTTAAGTGAAAAACATATATATAAAAATTGAGGGGTGGGATTCTATACTTCAAGTTACTAAAGCATAGTGGTTGCTTTCCACGTCATTTGCAATTTTTGTATTTTTTGTTTTTTTGTAGATCCCACCACTTGACCTTGTCTCACTAAAACCCACCTCAATGGGTTTCATCTGGATGGCTCATTAAGGTAATAATTGAAACAGTTGCCTACTCGCCTTAGGCCCCAATCCATATATTAAAAAATTCTTGTATAAAATGTCCATTTACCATTTTGATCCTAGGCCGCATTAAAAAAAACAGCATTTACAATTTTATTCTTACATCACAACTTTTCCTAGGCCGCTTTAGCAATCTCATGGGGACTTGTATGGGTCCCGTACGCCCACCCTATGCCTTACCACAGTATACAAATTTTCTCATGGAACTCGTGGTAATCAAATCCTCATGTGTGTTTTCCTAATGAAAACCCTAAGGTTGCGTTTGGTTTCAAGGAATGGAATGAAATGAGAGTAGGAATGAAATGAGAATGGGAATAAGAATGAGAATGAAATGAAAATAGACATTTCATCCTAATGTTTAGTAAGGGATGGGAATAGAATGAAAAAATAAAGGTAGGATTCATTTTTAATGATTTTTACTCATTGAAATGAGGCAATAGTAATTTCTCATGATTTGAGAAGAAATGGCTATCACAAAGGAATAACCATTTCATTCCCTTGTGCAACCAAACACCCACTTTTTTTTTAAGGATGGAATCATCATTCCATTCCCTCTCTCATTCCCTCATAACAAACATAGCCTAACTACTTTACTCCCAAAACCTCTCATAATTTACCACCCTAAAAAATCCAATGAGGACGGCATTTCCAAACTCTTCTTTTGGTTTTGTTTTTTCTTCTTTCTTTCTTTTATTTATTTATTTGTTTCCCCCGCCCTCCAATCTTTATGCTTCTTTTATTTGAAATAAAAAATAAAAAATAAAAAATCTACATCCATTTATGAGTAAAAGAGGAGTGGATTAGCCAAAAATTCAGTCTAACTAATCTTTTTAAACACGAATAAGGTAGTTTCATTTTGCATTAACTAACATTCAAAATAAGCGTGACTCATAATTGACACAAGAGGAAGCAGAAAGTTGAACCTCATTAAGATCTTTCACTTCTTAAAACATAATTCAAAGTAACCATTGGCTAATCTCTAGGAAATGAATTGACAAAATTTGAATTTAGATTAGATCGCTAACTAAACTATGAATTCAATAATTGTAGTTCATACTTCATCTATATCTATACTAATAAATAAAGGTTTTAGAATTTTGGTCTTTTAATTAGTTTCTTTGCCAACCCATGAGGGTTGCTCAGATGGCAAGTGATTACGGTTCAAGATGTTGGAAAATATTTGTATTGTATTACTTATGTATAATTCTGTCAAAACAGTATGCATATAATACACGAATTATTCTGAATTACACAAATATATAGAATACAGAATATAATAGAAACCGAAATAAATTTTGGAAATCCACAAACTTACAGAATACAGAAGATAATAAAACAGAACCGGATTGATCAAGGCTAGAGTTTGACGCTATGCCCTTAAGACAGATTTCACCCCTCACTTGGTGCTTTGAGTCTCTTAGACGTCTGCCTCCCAGGATACAATGATCTACCACATAGAAGAAGCACTGCAATCTGCGTGTCTAGCGAACCCACTGTGTCCTTACTCTCTCTCTTAAACAGTACGAAAAGTTAAACTCTTCATTAACCCCTAATTGACTGCGAAAATGCAGTTTAAATAAACAACCCAGAAGTGACTCTCCAGAACAGTCCAAAAGGCACATTGATCAGATGTGTCTTTTGTTCATGACTGTTCTGGGTTAACAGACAGACATGACTTAACGATAATTAAATTAATTAGCAAAATAAATTTTGCTTAAAAAATAACACACATGGGTCAGTCTTCTTGACCCCACCCCACCCCACCCGGCCCGACTCGGTTCGGGCGGGCGCGCGCGTGTGTTTTTGGATCCAAACCCAATATTGGCTAAGTCCTCCCTCCTCACAAAACTTGGGTGCCCTCTGGGCCCAAACCACAGGTCCAAAGTATGTGTATATGAATTCACTTAGAATTTCATAGTTATTCAATGTGGGACAAGCCTTATTACCATTCTTCAACCAACTATTCAAAGGTGACTTTAGAGAACAATTTCTCATTCACCCATTAATGATTTTTTGCCAATTAAATATTCGAATTAAATCTCCACATAGAGATTAACTAATTCCAACATGGACCCACCTCAAATTATACATGGGACCCACATTAATAAATGGCAAATATCTCTAACAATCCCCCACATGAATGGAAATTGGTTGGATATCTATGCAAATGAAAATGCTGACACGAAAGAGAGTAAGTATGGAAAGTCCCTGCATAGGATAGGTGGCTTGTGGCTTTGAACCTTCCCTTGTGAAAGACTATCGGATTTGCTGGCTGATTAGTGAACGTGATGTCTTGAACTATTCAGCTGTTTGTGCAAACCAAGAGAATAGAATTCACACATTTCCTTCCCAAACACAGTTTGGTTCTCATGATTGTGTTCATTTTGGCCCTGAACAATTCCTGGTTTCTATGAGTGCTTTAGAGAATATAGCCTTATAATTCTCATAGAAGTGGCCCCTTCTACACTCATATAGGTGATTCTTATTAAGAGTATCCTGCTATATCCCACTTGGATTTCCAAGATATAAGAACCATTAAAAGCTTAGCTTATCCTGGTATCCGCTACAAGCATCACTTTTTCATCATAGGAATAGGTAGAAGAGTTATCTCCTAAGTGATTCCACTAAGTCACACACAATTTGGTTGTCCCTTTGAACCTAGTTCTTGGGATCTCCAGTCATCTAGGTTGGGTTGCCATTATGGTAACTTTTTTAAAATATAGTAGGCTTTAAGCCTGTGTGGGATATTTATGAAGAGCAAATGAAACGGCGACACGTGTATGATCTCGGTAATGAGCTCGGGCTACCCTGTTCCATCTGGCAAGCACATCCTCGGAGCCTCCTGAGACCTCGGTCCTGCCTGCTCTCGGGTCATTGTGCCCTCGGGCCTTAATGCCCTCGATTCGTGTCAACCTGGGGCAGGTTCTCTCTCGGTCCAATGAACCCCCCTTCGGGCCGCATGAGCACGCGCCCCTCATGTGCTTCGAATTTGTCTTACTCCCCAGATCCGACAGAGGAGATCAGACCGGGAGCAGAGCACGCTCCTGGAAACCGAACCAGGGGAACGACTGTCAGCGGCCAGACCTGTAACTCCGAAAGATCCGCGATCTGGTCTGAAACCCCTATCTAACCATGGTTAGCTCGGAACCCCAATTTGACCACGGTCAGGTCAGAGCATTGCACCAATCCGAAACCTAACACCTGCCTATAAAAGGAACACTATTCATGATGAGAAAGGTAAGTTCCTCCGGCACAAAACCCTAGAAACTCTCTCTCTTTATCAAAGACTGACTTGACCGTCGGAGGGTTATAGACCGGGAAACCCCCGGTCTCCCCTGACGATCTTCTTTGATCTCAGGTCCCCGTCCTAGGCGACACCCTGCTCTCCTGTTCACCAAGAAGGCTTTGTGTCCCCGCACGACCACGAGCCGTCTCAGCCCTTTCAACCCGATCGGGCCGTAGCCGCGCGGCGTTCTGAATCCCCGGACCACTCCTTCAAAGCGCTCCGCCGACTGTCCGGACTTTTCCCCGTACAGTTTGGCGCCGTCTGTGGGAAATCGAGCGAAAGGCCTCTGTGCTCGACTTCGCTTGAGCTTGTGTTCCCTTTCTTACAAATGGCGGGGCGAACTAGGTCCGGGGCAACGTATGCTGGGCCAGAAATGAATGGAGCAAGTGTAGTGCTTCCACCACCACCGGCCGGGCGTCCCCCGGCGAGCGCTACCTTCATCGGGGAGACCAGTAGGCCCGTGGAGCAAACCCCGATGCAAGAAGTCCAGGCCGCGTATGAGCGGGCGGTCGCGGAGCATTCCAACCCGGAGGCGGTCACCGCTGTAGTCGCAATGCTCCAGGCACGGTTAGATGAGGCGAACCGCGAGAAACTCGCCTTAGAGCAGAAGTATCTCAATCTCAAAGAGCGTAGCCGCCATCAAGCCTCCCCCCACCACGGCCGAATGTCAGCGGAGGATGGTGGCGACAAGCGAAGCTACACTACTTACCCCGCCGAATCCCGGCCGCGACGGCGTAGGGTACTCGCCCAAGAGAGGCGGTTTGAAAGAGGTGAGGATTAAAGCTACAGAAAGTTGAAGAGTAAGGTGGAGCGCCAAAAAACTGATAGGGGGCGGGTGCATGACTCTTTCTCCAAGGTCGTCACTGGAGCGAGTTCTAGCCGAGTTAGGCGGACCCCCCGTGAAGATAACCAAGGTCGGGGAGGAAGCGAGCGGCGCTCCGAGATGTCGGCTCTGAGGGCCAACCGGAGGGACAGAGAGCGTTACGAGGCAGTCGAGGGCTCGGCAGAGCCAAGTCGGTATGGGAGAAGCTCTCGAGAGGAGAGGAGAAGGAGGGTTGGAGATTTAACCTCGGACGAATTCGCAAGGAAGATCCGAGAGGAGATCAAGATAATGAGGGAGCCGGTGCGACCGACACCGAACTATTTGCTAGTAGGAAAGTCTCCCTTCGCGAGCTGGATCCAAACCACGCCAACCCCAAAGAATTATAGTGCCGTCACCTTCACTCCCTACTCCCCTGTAGCGGATCCCGACTACCATCTGACGTACTATGTCCAAAAGATATCCCTCTATATTGACAATGAGGGCTTTATGTGTAAAATCTTCCCGATGAGCCTTGGGGAGATTGCCCTAAGGTGGTGGGCAAAGATTCCAGAGAGATCGATCCGACGGTGGGAAGATTTGGTCAAACTCTTTCGAGATCGATTCATAACAAGCAAGAAGTACGCCAAGACCATGCAAAACCTGTACGAGATGAGGCAGGGAACAGAGGAGCCTCTGCGAGATTATTCCCAGAGATTCTGGGAGCTTTACACCGAAATCGAGGAACCAGATGAACGAAGCGCTCTCGACATCTTCAGACGAGGGCTGATTCGATCCTCTCGGTTGTTCGAGCAGCTCACCCTCGACCCACCTTCCAGCATCGGAAAGCTGCTTGATCGAGTACAGAGGTACATACGACTCGACGATGCTTTTCGGATGGCCAAGCAAACTGAACTGACGGATAAAAAGAAATATAAGAATCCCCGAGCGGACCGAGCAAGGGATGACCGAGCAAAACATGAGCTGACAAGAGACAAGGTACCAGCAAATCCAAATCAGGCGGTCCTCACTGTTTTCACTATGCCAATCTACAGACTCTTGCGAATCGTCGAAAATAAAGACTTCTTCGAGAAACCAAGGTCGATGGGCGGAGACCCCGAAAGGAGGAACAAAAAATGGTTTTGCGAATACCATAAAGATCACGGCCATAAGACTGAAGACTGCAAAACCCTAAAACATAACCTGGAGACCTGGGCAAAAGCCAGACACCTGAGTGAGTTCATTGCCAAGAACGATGATCGGAAAAAGCCCGAGGATAAAAAAATCGAGAAACCAAGAGCTGAGGCCGAGGGATATACCGTTTTGGGAACCATCGACGTAATTAGCGGAGCATATGACAGGGCTTCGGTCTCCATAAACGCTCTTCGGGCACAATACCAGAAAGCCTCCCACCTTCGGGAAGTGTTCGAATTAAAGTCAGAGCCAACGCTCGTGGCTGAAAGAGGGAAGGATGATTTGAGTTCCGCCCTATTCTTCGGGAAAGATTATCCGGCCACGGAAACACACCATCCCCACAATGACGCCCTGATAGTCCGAATGATGATCGCGAACTACGACGTAGGGAAGGTCTATGTCAACAACGGAGCCTCGGTTAATGTCATGTTCAAAAAACTCTTCGACCAGTTGGGGTTGAAAAAGGACGATCTCTCCCCGAGTAATTTGAGCTTGAAAGCATTTAACGAGAATCTTTCTTACCCCCTCGGGCAGGTCGCCCTAGCCGTCCGAACCGGCCCAGTCCAGACCATTCAGCACTTTGTCGTTCTAGAAGAGCGATCAGCATACAACGTGATAATGGGAAGGCCTTGGCTCCACGCCATCGAAGCGGTCCCCTCCACTTACCACCAGTCCGTCCGCTTTCCGGGACCCGAAGGCATAATGGAACTCCACGGAAACCAAGCTGTAGCCCGAGAATGTTTTATGTATGAACTTACAGGTCACACTCCGTCGTCGGCGACAAAGAAGAAGGAAAAGAGCAACGCTCGGATCGAGATGATGGAGGACAGTTCCGTTGAGCCAAAAAAGATCAAAAGGGACATCGACCCATTATAGCAATTAAAGCACGGTCGGCTCGGGGTTGAAGATACTTTACTCGAGCCCGACGACCGAACGGGTGAAGAGCTTCGGAAGATGATCATTGATGAGAAATGCCCCGAACGATACTTTCTTCTCGGGAGCTCTCTCTCGGAGGAAGAAGCGTCGGAGTTATTTCAGTTCTTGAAGAAAAACGCTGATGTGTTTGCTTGGTCGCCACATGAGATGCTAGGAATCGATCCGAACATAGTCCAACACAGGCTTAGAGTGAATCCGAGCTCCAAGCCCGTCACACAGAAGCAAAGGAGGTTGTCCGATGACCGAGCTCGGGCCATAAACGAGGAGGTAAAGAAACTTTCGAAAGCCGGATTTATACGGGAAGTAATGTACCCGACATGGCTCGCCAACCCAGAATGTGTCAGGAAAAAAAGTGGCGAATGGATAATATGTGTTGATTTCACGGACCTAAACAAAGCCTGCCCGAAGGACAGTTTCCCGCTGCCGAAGATCGACCAAGTCATAGACTCAATTGCCGGGTACGCTCGATTGAGCATCTTTGACGCCTTTTCCGGATACCATCAGGTGCCGATGGCGGAAGAGGATCAGGAGAAGACAGCATTCATCACCCCGACCGGCACCTACTGCTACAAAGTGATGCCCTTCGGTCTCAAGAACGCTGGGGCAACGTATCAGCGACTTGTCTCTCGAATGTTCGAGGGACTAATTGGGAAGAATTTGGAAGCTTACGTCGATGACACCATCGTGAAAAGCTCGGCTGAGTGCGACCACATAGCTGACCTTGCCGAGGCTTTTGGGAGATTGCAGCAATTCGGGATGAAACTCAATGCTAAGAAAAGCTCTTTCGGGGTGCGGTCAGGAAAGTTCCTCGGACACTTGGTTACTCGGCGAGGGATTGAGGCAAATCCCACGAAGATAGAGGCATTGCGATCACTAAAAGAGCCGAGCACATACCGAGAGGTTCAGCGGTTGAACGGAATGATCGCGGCACTAGGGTGCTTTATCTCACGATCCTCGGACAAGTGCCAGCCCTTCTTCCAGGCTCTAAAGAAGCAGAAAACAAAGCACGTTTGGACGGAGGAATGTCGAGTCGCCTTGAAAGATTTAATAAGACATTTGGAAAGCCCTCCTGTCTTGTCGAAACCAAGACACGGAGAACCATTGTTCTTATACCTAGCAGTTTCCCAGCACGCGGTAAGCACCGTCGCGATCCGAGAAGATGGAAAAGAACAAAGACCTGTGTATTACGTAAGTAAGACCTTACTTGATGCCGAAACACGGTACTTGCCTCTCGAAAAGATTGCCCTAGCACTCCGAACAGCTTCAAGAAAGCTCCGACACTATTTTCAAGCACACACCATCATCGTCCTGACGAACCAACCCCTAAAAGATGTACTTCGGAAGCCCGACCTTTCCGGAAGAATTTCTAAATGGGGGATCGAGCTAGCGGCATTTGATATCCAGTTCAGACCGAGGACGGCAATAAAAGTGCAAATCTTAGCCGATTTCGTTGCTGAGTTTACCGATTGTGACAGCGAGCGAGATGAGGCAAACCAAAGTTCGCCCGAACAATCGGATACCTCTTCCTCGGCCGAACTCGGGGGCGAGGATAGTAAGAGATGGGAGCTATATATCGACGGGGCCTCAAACAATCGAGGGGCAGGAATCGGGATTGTCCTCCGATCTCCGACAGGTGAAGTCATAGAAAGCGCCATTAGACTGCAGTTCTCCGCCTCAAACAACGAGGCCGAGTACGAGGCCACTCTAGCAGGACTAAGGCTTGCCCTGGCGTTATCGGCGACCAAATTAAATCTTTTCAGTGATTCTCAATTGGTGGTTCGCCAACTGAACGGTGAGTATGAGGCCCGGGACGAAAGGATGAGAGCTTACGTAGAGCTCACCAAGAAGCTTATTTCGAATTTCGAAAGCGTTTGCATCCAACAACTTGTCCGAGAACGGAACAAGTACGCAGACGCGCTAGCATCTCTCGCGTCGGCACTGGAAACGGAATCCCGAAGAACAATTAATATCGAAACTATCCATGCCCTGAGTATAGAGCCAAGCCCGGAAATCAACGAAATTGTCGAACTTGGTCCAAGCTGGATGGACGAAATAATCGATTACCTCAAAAATGATGTCCTTCCTGAAGACCACCATCAGAAACACCGGATCAGGGTCAAATCGGCACGATTCTGGCTCTCTCCAAAAGGCTTGCTATACAGGCGATCTTTCACCGGAGCGTATTTGAGATGCGTTCACCCGAACGAAGTGGAAGGAGTCTTGCAAGAACTGCATGATGGAAGTTGTGGAGGTCACGCTGGGGGACGCTCGCTGGCACACCGAGCAATAACGCACGGTTACTGGTGGCCGTACATGCAAAAGGATGCCCTTAAGTACACCCGGAAATGTCCCAATTGCCAATTCTTCTCGGATAAAATCCACCGACCAGCAGGAAACCTGCATCCGTTATCAAGCCCTTGGCCTTTTGCAAAATGGGGCCTTGATTTGGTCGGACCGCTCCCCCGAGCGAGCGGCAATAGGAGATACCTCGTTGTCGCAACCGACTACTTCACAAAGTGGGTGGAGGCCGCTGCCCTAGCCTCCATCAGGGACTCGGATATCATCAGTTTCCTTTGGGAAAACATCTTCACGAGATTTGGGGTTCCCCAAGCGTTCATCTCGGATAACGGTACTCAATTCGAGAGTCGAAGAACTCAAGAATTCTGCGCACAATTCGGAGCGAAGTTCTTCTACGCCAGTCCGAGTTATCCACAGTCAAATGGTCAAGCGGAGGCGACAAACAAAGTAATTGTAAAAGGAATCAAGAAAATACTGAAGAAAGCGAAAGGGAGGTGGCCCGAGGAGCTTCATGCGGTCCTATGGGCATACAAGACGACCCCCCGGAGATCGACAAACGAAACCCCTTTTGCACTCGCTTTCGGGACAGAGGTAGTCATCCCAGCAGAAATGGAATATCCGACTCTAAGAATAGATGAACTCAGTCAGGAGCAAGACGAAGAGAACATGGCGCGCGAGCTTGACCTAGCCGAAGAAAGAAGAGGCGAAGCAATGATCCGAATGGCGATCTATCAACAAGAGCTCCGGAAGTATTATGAGAAGAAAATCAGTCCTCGAGAGTTTAAAGTCGGTGATCTCATCCTCAGAAAAGTAAACTCGGGAACTCGGGACCCGAAGGAAGGAAAACTCGGGGCAACCTGGGAAGGGCCCTATGAAGTCATCGCCGTCGGAGAGAAAGGTTCGTATGATCTAAAGCATTGTGAAGACAATAGAGACCTACCGAGGTCGGTAAACGTGTCTAACCTTAGAATATTCCACAAATGAAGGAAGATGTAATACGGGCCTGGTCGGCAAAACACCAGCTCGATCCAATCAATGAAGTCTTTTTGTTCAATGAAAATACTAGAAACACCTAGTCTTGTCATGATGACGAGGACCGATCACCCTAGCCTCACCATGACAATAAGGAAATGCATGTAAAAACCTTAGTCTCGTCAAGGTGGTGAGGGCTTATCACCCTAGCCCCACCGGGGCGACAAAGGGATATTTGCTAAAGTCTCGGATCCCGAGCAGCAACGGCTTGCAAACACAAAATAAAAGGAGCGAGCGCAAGTGCATCTAAAAGAAGGAAACAGGTTCTAGTACTTAGAACATACATTACCAAATATAAAACGAAAAGCCCATCGGGCCGAAAACAAGCATATAAATTCAAACCAAGCATAAAATGGGAGCCCATCGGGCCAAAAAAGGAAATATTATATATTCACAAATGAGAAATTTTTACAAGTGTTTTAAGTACATATTGAGCCCCTCGGGCCGCAAAAAAAAAAAAAAAAAGAAAAAAGAAAAAAAGAAAACCTAAATGGGACGAGCCTCGGTGTTCGAGTGCTCGGGGTCCTCGGCAGCAGGGCTCTGAAGGCCCTCGGGGGCAGGAAGCTCGATGTTGTCGGTAGCTGGTTGCTCGGTGGCTGGCACGACATCCGGGCGCTCGGTTGCGCCAGGCTCCTCGGGGGAGGCCTCCCCATCCTCGACGTCATCCCCTTCCTCCTCTCCCTCGTCGTCCGAGAGGGGCAGCATCACCCTCTCAAAGGGGATCTTTTCTAGGTCAACCTCCGGGTAGGCCTCCTTGACCCGAGCTCCGAGGGAGTCCCAACCGAGTCTGTAGTTCTTCTCGAGATACGGCTCCATCTTTTCGACGTACTCGTCGGCAGCTTTGTCCTCTGCCTGCTTGATAAGAGCCGCCCGAGAATCGACCTCGGTCTGCCATTGACCATACCATTCATCGGCTTGCTTCTTCCAGTGAGAAGCATCGCCTCGGGACTGATCAAGCTTGGACCTTAGGTCCTCGGTCAGGGCCTGAGACTTGGCGAGCTCGTCTTGGGACAACCGAACGGCCTCTCGGATGCTCTCCAACTCCGACTTCACCTTGGCCAGCTCTTCCCTCAGCTGGCTTCCCTCGGCTTTAAGGTCGGACCTCTCGGTCGACCATTCAACCACCTCCTTTTTATACCGGTCCTCGGTCTTCAAGAGGCGCTCGGTCAGGAGCATGGTTTGTTGCGCGGCCTGCGTTCACCGAGCACAATTAGTGTGTAGAAAACAAACTCAAAATTTTCTAAGTGTTGGAAGAGCAGAAGCTTACCAAGAATTGGTGGATGAGCGTTTCGTAGCCCAAGTCCACCGACCGGTGCTTCTTGTGGCTGGCCATGTCCGTCGGGAACTTCAGTAAGTTCCCGATGGAATGGTACGTGAATTCAGGGTCGGTCATCACCGAGAGCCTCCGGTCGGTTGGTAGGGGGAACTGGGGCAATTCCCTCATTATCTCCCGGCGTCCTCGGTCTATTGTGAGGGGCTGGTACTCCGAGGAGGGGAAGGGGTAGTCCATCTCAACCCTCTGCTTTTTCTTTGCCTGCTCGGGAGATTGGTCCTCGATCACGATTGTCTTCCCCGGCCTCTGCGAGGGCCCAATCTCCCGAGGAGTGCTCGGCTCTAAGGACCGAGGAATTTCCGGAGCCGGCCTCTTCTCCGGTACCCTCGGGGTCGTTTCCCTCGGGGCAGCCTTGTCGGGCGGATTAACTTGAGGGACTCTCCCCTAATGCTTCCTCCGCATAGCCTCTTTGATGGGGTCAGACCCCTTCTGCCTGCTCGGGCCTGCGCCTTTCTTTTTTGGCGCAGGAACCTTCATGGAAGTCCCTCGGTCAGCCATATTATCGGGCGACCACTCTTGAGGGGAATTTGAACCCTCTCCTTCCGCTCGGCCCTGCTGCGTACCGAGAGCAACCACTATGCTCGGTTCTCGCTCGGGAGCCTTCTTCTTCTTTGCTTGACCAAAAGAAGGGTACCCTCTGGGAACGCTCGTAGCCTGGAAGCTTCGGTACCGAGGAAGGTACTTGAGGAGGACGTGGGCTGCCCGACCAAAGCCGTCTTCCCCTCGGTAGTTCAGTACCCTCTTGATGTCTTCCTCTCTAGCCTCAAGAGGAAGCTCAAAGGCAGCTTCAGCTGTGAAAAAAGAACAAGTCATGAACCGAGAAGGAAGAAAAAGCAAAAAGAAACAAGTGATTAAAAATACCAAGTGTAAAATAAACTTACGAGGCCCCCGAGCTCCCGAGGGACTCTTCGCCCTTCTCGCCCGAGCAAGGGAGGCTCAAAGTCGCCATAGACAAATACTATGTCCGACTGATACCCTTGGCTACTGTCGGGGATGTGTGTGACCAGCACCCGCTCGGGGTCTCGGGATCTGAGATAGAACCCGCTCGGTGACCGAGAAAGCTGATAGCAGCTGAGTATCTCCTCAACACCTAGATTGGTGCCAAGGATTTTATTGAGCTCCACAACCCCGAGCACTACCTTGTACGTGTTCGGTTTCAACTGGATGGGTGCCAAATTGATGAAGTTCAAGAAGTCCACTAGCAGCTCGGGGAAGGGGACCCGAACACCACCCTCGAAGAAGTTGATGTTGTGGATTGGTACTCCCCCTCAGTTGTCGGTGGAACCGATCTCTTCACCGACCTCGGCAGACCGAAACGTTATCTCGGTCCCAAAACCGAACTTCTCCCCGAAGTCCCTCTCCTTGTTCGGGTTCCCTCGAATTTGATGAGTCATCTGTTAAGTACAGAGCTC
This sequence comes from Liquidambar formosana, assembly GCA_039720395.1. NCBI lineage: Eukaryota > Viridiplantae > Streptophyta > Magnoliopsida > Saxifragales > Altingiaceae > Liquidambar > Liquidambar formosana. The sequence goes on from CM077830.1 coordinate 15,451,533, forward strand.
GGTAAGGATAAAATGCCCTAGGACGCATGAAGCAAATAAAAATCCTATCTTAACGGAATTCCCGAACAGCCCTAGGTAAGTTAGTTTCTCAGTTTAAAGCCTAGTCATATCCGAGCACATATGTTGCGCTCGGTTCAAACACATTGCAGGAAACCGAGCACATGTGATGTGCTTGGTTCAGATATTTCACAAACAACCGAGCACACAACTTGGTTTTTACGAACGGATTGAAAAAAGGAGATCTAAGACAAACGCATGAAGAAAACGAAGAACACCAAGAACAGTGAAGAACTTACCGGAAAATTCAAGGAAGGCGATTTCCGGCGAGCTTTTTACGGTCGGATTCTTCTCTCCGGCGAAGTCTCTTTGGTCGGCAAGGCTCTGGCTCTGGAAGTAAAAGTGGGAAAATAGGGGAGCCAAAACCCTTATATACCTAGCTTCCCGAGGCTGAGGTCACCCCCTCGTGATTTGTGCCCAAAGGCTGCCTCGGGTATACGAAACGGCGCTTGATTGAAAGGCAGTACCACCATGTCAGAACCATCACATCCTCGGTGACCGAGTGACCGAGGACATGATGGCTCGGGGGAAGTTGTGTGGGATATTTATGAAGAGCAAATGAAACGGCGACACGTGTATGATCTCGGTAATGAGCTCGGGCTACCCTGTTCCATTGGGCAAGCACGTCCTCGGAGCCTTCGAGACCTCGGTCCTGCCTGCTCTCGGGTCATTGTGCCCTCGGGCCTTAATGCCCTCGATTCGTGTCAACCTGGGGCAGGTTCTCTCTCGGTCCAATGAACCCCATTTCGAGCCGCATGAGCACGCGCCCCTCACGTGCTTCGAATTTGTCTTACTCCCCAGATCCGACAGAGGAGATCAGACCGGGAGCAGAGCACGCTCCTGGAAACCGAACCAGGGGAACGACTGTCAGCGGCCAGACCTGTAACTCCAAAAGATCCGCGATCTGGTCTGAAACCCCTATCTAACCATGGTTAGCTCGGAACCCCAATTTGACCACGGTCAGGTCAGAGCATTGCACCAATCCGAAACCTAACGCCTGCCTATAAAAGGAACACTATTCATGATGAGAAAGGTAAGTTCCTCCGGCACAAAACCCTAGAAACTCTCTCTCTTTATCAAAGACTGACTTGACCGTCGGAGGGTTATAGACCGGGAAACCCGCGGTCTCCCTGACGATCTTCTTTGATCTCAGGTCCCCGTCCTAGGCGACACCCTGCTCTCCTGTTCACCAAGAAGGCTTTGTGTCCCCGCACGACCACGAGCCGTCTCAGCCCTTTCAACCCGATCGGGCCGTAGCCGCGCGGCGTTCTGAATCCCCGGACCACTCCTTCAAAGCGCTCCGCCAACTGTCCGGACTTTTCCCCGTACAAAGCCCATTCCCCTCGATGAACTATATACTTGCTCTCTAGTCAAACCTTTCGTTAACGGATCCGCAATATTATCATTTGACTTTATATAGTCAATGGATATAACTCCACTTGAGATCAATTGTCTAACGGTATTGTGTCTTCGACGAATGTGTCGAGACTTACCATTATACATATTATTCTGTGCCCTTCCAATGGCCGATTGGCTATCGCAATGTATACAAATTGCTGGCACAGGTTTTAACCACATTGGAATATCTTCTAGGAAATGACGAAGCCACTCAGCTTCTTCGCCAGCTTTATCTAAAGCTATAAATTCCGATTCCATTGTGGATCTTGCAATGCACGTTTGTTTGGATGATTTCCAAGACACCGCTCCACCTCCAAGTGTGAAGACATATCCACTTGTTGATTTAGAGTCTTTTGTATCAGATATCCAGTTTGCATCACTATACCCTTCTAGTACAGCTGGATATCCTGTGTAATGTAATCCATAATTTAGATTATATTTCAAATATCTGAGTACTCTAACTATTGCCTTCCAGTGGTCTGGCCCTGGGTTACAAGTGTATCTACTCAATTTACTAACTGAGTATGCTATGTCAGGTCGTGTACAGTTCATAACGTACATTAGACTCCCAATAATTTGAGAATACTCTAATTGAGATATGCCTTGACCTCCATTTTTAGTTAAAAAAAGATTTATGTCCACGGGTGTTCTCGCTGGATTACAATCAAATTGATTAAATTTCCTCATAATTTTCTCAATATAATGTGATTGAGATTACACTAATCCATCGGACGTTCTAGAAATCTTAATTCCTAATATGACATCCGCAATACCCATATCTTTCATGTCGAACTTGCTAGTCAACATCTTCTTAGTAGCTTTAATGATATCATTATTGCTACCCATAATTAGCATATCATCCACATATAGACAAATTATGACATAGCCATTTGTAGTCTCTTTGACATACACACACTTATCACATTCATTGATTCTAAATCCATTTGACATTATCACTTTGTCAAATTTTTCGTGCCATTGCTTAGGTGCTTGCTTTAAACCATATAATGATTTAACAAGCCTGCAAACTTTCTTTTCTTGTCCTGGAACAATGAACCCTTCTGGTTGTTCCATATAGATTTCCTCATTTAATTCACCATTTAAGAATGCCGTTTTAACATCCATTTGATGTATTTCAAGCTTATGCACAGCTGCAATAGCTAATAACATCCTAATAGACGTTATTCTTGAAACTGGTGAATATGTATCAAAATAGTCTACTCCTTCTCTTTGTCTAAAACCTTTGGCTACAAGTCTCGCCTTGTATTTATCAATTGATCCATCTGTTTTCATCTTTCTCTTGAATATCTATTTATATCTAAGAGGTTTATTCCCTAGTGGAAGGTCCACTAATTCCCATGTATGATTTTGCATAATGGATTCAATTTCGCTATTTACAGCTTCTTTCCAAAGGGGTGCTTCTGGAGTGGACATAGCTTCCTTGAAGCTTTGAGGTTCATTTTCTAACAAATAAGTCAGAAAATCCGAGCCAGAGGATTTTGAAGTCCTAGCCCTTTTACTACGTCTAGGCTCTTCTTCACGATCTTTGTCTATAGACTTTTGGTATTGATCGTGACTAGTCGTAGTCTCATAAGTTCTTTTGAGAGAACTTGTCTCATGTTTAGGATTGCATGGAAATATATTTTCAAAAAATGATGCATTCCTAGATTCAATTATGGTATTCACATGTATATCAGAAATTTCAGATTTATGAACAAGGAATCGATATGCACTACTATTATTAGCATAACCAATGAATACACAATCAATTGTTTTTGGTCCTATCTTAACTCGTTTAGGAATAGGAGCCGCTACATTGGCTAAACACCCCCACACTTTCATGAATTTATATGAAGGTTCTCGACCTTTCCATAATTCATAAGGTGTTTTGTTTATAATTTTGCGAGATATTTTATTAAGTATATAATTTGCAGAAAGCACTGCTTCCCCCCACAAGTTCTGAGGTAAACCCGAACTTATCAACATAGCATTCATCATTTCTTTTAAGGTTCTGTTTTTGCGTTCGGCAATTCCGTTTTGTTGTGGTGAATAAGGTGCAGTGGTTTGGTGTATAATGCCATGGTTTGAACAAAATTCACCAAATGGATCGGATTCATATTCACCACCTCTATCATTTCTCAGAACCTTAATATTTTTGCTAAGTTGATTCTCAACCTCATTTTTGTAATGTATAAACATTTCCAAGGCCTCATCCTTGCTCCTTAGCAAGTATATATAATAATATCTCGTGCAATCGCCAATAAAAGTAATAAAATACTTTTTGCCTCCTCTAGTTTGAACAAATTTCAAATCACAAAGATCTGTATGGATCAATTTTAGAGGTTCAGTACTTCTTTCAATAGAATGAAAGGATGTCCTAGTTAATTTTGATTCCACACATACTTCACATTTTTTATTAGGATCAATATTAAACTTAGGCAAATATTCCAAGTTCATTAATCTACGCAAAGAACCATAATTTACATATCCTAGCCTACTATGCCATACATTAAATAACTCAACAATATAAACAGAATCTGTGTTTTTATTGATCTTAGAAACAATAGTCATTACATTCATCTTAAAGAGCCCATTGCTCATGTACCCTTTCCCCACATACATCCCACTCTTACTAAGTACAAACTTATCCGACTCAAAAACTAATCTGAAACCATTTTTACTCAACAATGACCCCGAAACAAGATTCTTGCGAATATCGGGCACATGCAGCACATCGTTAAGAGTAAGCTCTTTCCCCGAAGTCATCTTCAAGATCACCTTTCCATGTCCTTCAATTTTAGAAATCGAGGAGTTGCCCATGAAAAGTTGTTCTTCATTATCTATCGGTTGATAAGTAGAGAACATCTTCTTGTCCGAACAAACCTGGAGAGTTGCACCGGTATCCACCCACCATTCTTTGGGATTGCTGCCCACCAAATTCACTTCAGAAACGACCGCAGAAAGTTGTATATCATTAATCGAATCCGAAATATTGTCCACTTCGGTCATATTTGCTTGAGCCTTCTTGTTGGTTCCTTGGTTCTTTCGCTTGCGATAATCCTTTGCACGATGTCCTGGTTTGTCACACACATAGCAATTGCCCTTTAACCTCTTTGAGTCACCACCCTTGGAATTTTGGGATGATCCTTGGCTTGAGTGCTTCCTCTTTTTATTGTTATTTTTCTGCACTTCCACTATATTAGCTTTAGACTCCATGGGATTTTTACCGTTATTCTTTTCAGAATTTCGGTTGTCTTCTTCAATCCTTAACCTTACGATTAAGTCATCAAGGCTCATCTCTTTGCGCTTATGCTTCAAATAATTTTTAAAATCCTTCCACGAAAATGGTAATTTCTCAATAATTGCAGCCACTTAAAAGGATTCACTAACCGACATACCTTCGGCATGTATTTCATGTAAAATTAATTGAAGCTCTTGCACTTGACTTATAACAGTCTTGGAGTCTATCATTTTATAGTCTAGGAATCTGCCCACAACGAATTTCTTCATTCCGGCATATTCCGTTTTGTACTTTTTGTCCAAGGAGTCCCATAATTCCTTTGCAGTCTTTATTGGACTATACACATTGTATAATATGTTGTCCAACGCATTGAGGATATAATTCTTGCACAAGAAATCAAAGTGTTTCTATGCCTCCACCGCCGCGATAGTAATCCTATCGGTCTCACCCACTTTGAGAGTTGGAGCAATTTCATACAGAAACTTAGCCAAATTCAATGTAGTCAGATAAAACAGCATTTTTTGTTGCCATATCTTAAAATCAGAACCATTGAATTTCTCTGGTTTCTCTCCATGTGCAGGAGCAGGGGCCACAGCCACAACGGGCGGCACAACATTGGTACCCTCACTTGCCATTTCTGTTATACAGAAACGCAACCCAAAATGAATATAATAATTAACCCAGAATTTTATAATATAACACAGAATTTGTAATACAGATTATATAATACAGAATATATTCTATATTACACACTAATATATACAAACTATAATTAACAAAATTTACAAAGTAAACAGAAACGAAAATCTGTCTTAAGATTGTTGGAAAATATTTGTATTGTATTACTTATGTATAATTCTGTCAAAACAGATGTGTCTTTTGTTCATGACTGTTCTGGGTTAACAGACAGACATGACTTAACGGTAATTAAATTAATTAGTAAAATAAATTTTGCTTAAAAAATAACACACATGGGTCAGTCTTCTTGGCCCCACCTGACTCGACCCGGCCCGGTGCTGTGCGAGCGAGCACGCGTGTGTTTTTGGGTCCAAACCCAATGTTGGCTAAGTCCTCCCTCCTCACAAAACTTGGGTGCCCTTTGGGCCCAAACCACAGGTCCAAAGTATGTGTATATGAATTCACTTAGAATTTCATAGTTATTCAATATGGGACAAGCCTTATTACCATTCTTCAACCAACTATTCAAAGGTGACTTTAGAGAACAATTTCTCATTCACCCATTAATGATTTTTTGCCAATTAAATATTCGAATTAAATCTCCACATAGAGATTAACTAATTCCAACATGGACCCACCTCAAATTATACATGGGACCCACATTAATAAATGGCAATATCTCTAACACAAGAATCATAAGTCCCAAGTTGGAGTCACTGTTCCCCACTATCGGATGCACAAGCACAAGCTTATGGGTGGTTTGTGCATCACAGGGAATTAGTCCAGACCTAATGGCTTGAGATATCTCTTGTTTGACAAAAAATAGATTACTTCTCTTATTTTTATATCTCAAAAGTGCCCCTATCTTAACAAGTAATTGTCATTAAAAAAATTCACACATACAATTTACAAAAATAAAAAATATATAAAAATGTTAAAATAGTAAATTGAAAAAATGTTCTCTCTCTCTCTCTCTCAAATTCACTTACCCATTACACTATAATTCTTTTTAAAATAACTAGGATGTTTGTGATGACCTGAATTTTATAAATATATTTATGATATTTATTTGATCCTATGTGTGCAACTTCACCATAACTTAGGCAAGTGTAGCATAAAATCATGCACCCAACCACACCATAGCACAAACCATGGAGATGAATGTAAACGAAATATTTCTTCCTGACACCTGTAAACCATAAATAACCCAGCCCATTGTTTTTGAGCAATTAAAAATCCTATACTGTTAGGATTCTAATAATCTATTCATTAGCCGCACCCACTACTTGCATCTGCTTTGGATATATATATATATATATATATGTATATATATATATACAGATGTGATCCCATCAGCACGTGCTGATATAAGTTACATCAGCACTATGCATTGGGAGTTGTAGCCTTTGCATTGATTCAATACACCTCACATCTCACTAATGCACAAGGTACAACTCCCAATGCAGGTTTTGATATAAGATATATCAGCACGTGCTTACCTGATCATAATCCTATATATATATATATATGTATAGAGGAATCATTAACCGCACCCACCACTTGCATCTGCTTTGGATATGTGTATATATATATATGTATAAAGGGATCATTAGCCGCACCCACCACTTGCATTTGCTTTGGATATGTGTGTATATATATATATATATGTATAGAGGGATCGAGACAGAGAGTTAGAGAAAGAGCAACAGAGAGAGAGAAATTGAGGAAGAATAGAGGAGAAAAAAAAAAGAGTGGTCTGGTGGAGATTTTTGGCTGAGTTCGTGGAGCTCTCTTAGTGAGGTAAAATCCTCACCTCCTCTATTGTTGATTTCATATATATATATATATATATATATATATATCACGTACTGTGTATATACATATGTATATGCAATTTTATTTTCTTATGTTATTCTTAGAAAGGATGATTATATTTTATGTTTTTGAGACCAAGGAACACCATGGTAGTGTCAAATTTTAGAGAAATTAACTGTAAGTTGAAGTTTTAGAAATTTTAGAATTTTGGATCATGAAAACCCGAAACTTTAGGCTTAAAAACGAATATGATTTTATAGGATTCTGAATGAACAATTTATAGTCGCACGTAGTACTCCGCATGAGCTTCGATTCGACACTTGAATTACTGAAAACGGTTAAGAAATAAGGGAGATATTAATCGTCGAAGTTGGCCCATTGAACACACGGTGTAACCCGGTTACACAATTCAACCCGCGGGAGGTTGATGATGACCCCATAGGTCTATGATCCTGTGTGGGTGCATCTGTGTACCATACCGTGTTCTCATGCATTTAAAAGCCATACGATAATCATATGAACCCCAAATTTGACCGTTGGACTCGTCTTGGAGGGCCCTACCATGTGGGACCCTTAGTTGACCATTTTGACCAAGTTTGACTGTAGTTTGACTTTTTGGCCAAATTAATATTTATTAAAAATTCCAGAAAATATCAGAAAATTCCAAAAATTACAGAAAATTCCCAGAAATTATAGAGAGTGTTTTAAAAATTATTTTGATGATTTTGGGACCACAGTTCACTGTTAGAAGGCCAATAGTAATTTTTGAGTGCGTTATATTTATTTTGAAATTTACCTAAAGATTATGTATGCATAATTATCAGATTTTATCGGTCCTCGGGAGGACCCTAGGTAGCATTAACGCTGCATTCGCATTGTCAGTGTCTATCACGTGGTTTTGGGTTGGTATTGCTCGCAATTGAGGTAGGAAATGTGGCTTCTTTACATTTAATATGGTGTTATTTTATGAATGTGATTTTATATGCCTTAATGATATTGTTGGATTTTCCCACTGATTTATAACCAAATATTTTTATTACTTGTTGAAAATTTAGGGAATCCTTCAATATATCATTTGATACGACTGTTTTATATTATTCCTTAAAGATACATAGTTATATACTCGTTTAAATGTTATTGTGAAATATCTGTTAAATGTGTGGAATTTTCATGATACTTGGATCTTGGAAAAATGCTTTATAAATGTTGTTTACTTGGAAATGCTTTAGAAATGTTACTGAAATTCTAGAAATTTATCAAACATATTTATGGATACTTTTGGACACTCGGATATTTATTTGAATGATGGAAAATGTTTTGGATATATGGACCTTGGGTCTTGGTATGCATCAAACGGGTGGGGGCATCACAATGGAATGGTGTCCTGCGTTGAGAATACTCCGCGAATAGCAAGCAGGGTAAAATACCCTTGGGTGAAAGACCCTGAAGCCCTCAAGGAAGAACGCCGCGTAGGTGTTGGTTATTTTCGTGCTTGGCTGAGCCGGGGGTTGACGTGACGACGTAACCTGTGATTAGCGACGGTTGATGCATGGTTTGATCCCATAGTCTTGGGAATTGGAGATACTATGAGAATTTTGGGAAATTAACTCAAAACCCACACAAAGTATTGATTTGTAACTGATATTTGATTTGAGTTATTAAATGATTTTTAATTCATATACCATGTATCTGCACATATATTAATTGTATAGAATCCACACATATTTCCTATTGGGCTTTGCAGCTCATCCTATTATTATTTCAGATGATCAGGTGATGAATGAAGGTTCGCCGATGGCGGATGCCTAGTGGCATGATCTGAGGTTGGAATGTGAAGGTTGCATACTAACATAGTCATGGATGAGGATAGATGCACGTGCATTACATAGAGACTATGTTATTTTGATGTATGGACATTACTATTATTATTATTGTTATTACCATTATTACTTAATGAACCTTGAATAGTTTGAATCCAACCTATGTGCCAGGGATGTTGGCATTATTTTGGGATCATATATTATTTTGGGCATGACGTGTGAGCATAACATTTCATGTTAATTATTTGGGTGTTATTGATGAGCTAATACAATTATTATTTAAAAAAAAAAAATACACGTGGATTTGACTAAGTCTTCCGTAACTTTTATACTCTGACTTATTCACGTATACACCTTTTTACTTTGACTTTTATCCACGTGTCGACTCTCCGAGTCGGGACGTGACAATGTTTTTCCCACATTGACATCGTGTCTGCCTCTACCTCTGATATTATTTGAAAGAAGCTTTAGTTGCTTAGATTAAACCTCTCACCTTTATATTTATGCTTTCTTCCACTTAATATGTTAAACTACTCTCATCGTTAGTTTAGAGAAATGCTAATTGCACTCTATAACAAGCTTCTTCTACTTTTCTTACTTTCTCATTGTTGGGGAGTAAGAAGCTTGTTTTAGAGTGCTAATATCTCTTCTTTTATTTCTTTAATGAATAAAATAGTAACATCATAGTAATTTAAACTTGTATTTACTAAACTTGTATTCCACAAATTTTTATAAATTAACTAAAATCAATGCTTATGCATAACGTGTGCTATACAACACTTTATCATCATATGTAGAGTAGCAAAATACAGGATTTTATGTGACATGATGTATATGAATTAAAACTCTTTCAATTTATTTAATAAATCTATTTTTTACTGATGCGAGTTAAATGCTACACGGGTATTGCATGAAAAATGTTTTATATATCCATCCTAAAAGGCTTTCTTCTTCTTCTTCTTCTTCTTCTTCTTTCTTTTTTTTTTTTTTTTTTTTTTTTTTTGGATAAATGGGAGAGACGGATTGCTAGGGTCAAAGACTTTAAAGATGAGAAGAAATTAATGATAGGAATATTTTGTTTTGATTTTTTTGGCTTCAAAGGAAAAAAAAAAAAAAAAAAACGAGAAGAGCGGGCGTACCCGCAGCTGTTAGCATTGCGGGCAACAGTCAACGCTCAATAACGTTAGCCGCAATAAGCAACAACACAGGGGCTAAGCAGTCATTTTCCATTCATCTTCGGTCTGTCCTTTATATTTCTTCCATTACTGTCAGTACAAATGATCCTCTGACCTCGTCTCCTCTCTCTCTCTTTCTCTCTCTCTCTCTCTCTCTAAGCTTGGTTTTTCTCCTTGCAGTCTCCGATTCATGAAATAAACCTCAAGGATTTCGAAATAGGTTGGTCTCTCAGATCTTCTATACACATATACATATACATGTATATTCATATTTTCTGTTTTTTTTTTTTTTTTTTTTTTTGTTTACATCTCTTCTCTCTGTTTGGTTGCTGAGAAAACCGAGGAAATGAAATGAAAATATCGAATTTTTGTGTTTGCTGTCATGTTTTGTTTCCAAAAAGGGAAAAAAAGAAAAAAAAAAGAAAAAAGAAAAAAGAAAGCTCATGTCAACTAAGCCAAATAGTTGAGTTAGGCGAAGTCGACTAGAGTTCTTTTTTTTTTTTTTTTTTTTTTCCTGTATCCCCGGGTTCCAAACAATGAAAAATCATAGATTCATTAATTTTACTAGATTTTATTTATTTATTTTTCTTGCATTTTTTTTCAGCTACCAAACGAAAAGGGGTTTTGTTTTTGACATTGAGCTGATTGAATTTCAATGCTATATCGAGTTTTCGAGGTTTGAGCTGGTGGACTCTTAATCAATTGAAAAGACTTTGCTTCTTGATGTGGTGAATTTATTTTATGTTCAATTTATGCCATCCAGTGATTGACAACAAATGAAATTGATGGTGAAATGTAATGAAATTGCTGCCAATGCTTCGGAAAAAATACAAAACAAAACAAAACAAAACGATTGCTTTCATATTCTTCTTTTAGAGATCCAAGATACTCGAGAGGGTTTCATTCAAATTCTTAATTTAGAACATAAATGACTCTTTTTTTTTTCCCCCAAAAAAAATGTTAGTAGAAAAGGTCACTAAACTATCAACATTCAAATAAATGAACAAGGTTGTCAAATTAAGGTATGAGCCATAGATGCCGTTTTGCTGAGAAAATTTATCAGAAACCTTGTGAATACAAAAAATTGGTATGTCCATTGATGTTGAGATATGCCAACAAATGCTAAAACCAACTGGAATTGGAAGAATCTCGATCAACATCAAGCAATGAAGGTACAAATGCTGAGATAAAACCCTGAGGGTGCTTGGGATTTTTATCTCTGGAATTTAATAGGGTTTTTTAAGACAAACCAAAAATGTCATTGCCTCATTGAGATATTGAAGAGATTATCTAGTTCACATTCATGTTGTGAGATAGTTGCCATGTTTTTATTTTACCACTATAATTACAAAACAACATTTTTTCATATGGTTTGATAGGCATGGTTTGCAGTGCAAGAAGGGCATAGTGGAAGAGTTGTCAATAGTTTAGAGTTACTACGTATGTCATGGGGACTTTGACGTGACATTGCTGTAGTGGAGTGTTGGTCTTGTGTGGATAAAATATGATCCCTTTTTCATACTTGTTAAAATTCGTAGGCAACTCTACGTGATGGCCATATTGGTAGAGTAGTACCTATAAAATAAATGTCACACATAACATCTTTTACAACTTATAATTTATAAAATGAAAAGAAACCATAATAAGGAAACAACTACTCAATTCTAATAGAAGTCTTTTGTTAATTAGTACAAAGAGATTGAAATGTAGAGGAGAAAAAGGATTTTTGGACTGTCACAACAGTGTTTACAATTAATCAGTATAAGAATATAATCTTGCTCAAACAAGTTATGCAGTTTATAATTTACTGGTTGAACCCTAATAACGATTTTGTTAATCCAACCACTGTCAAAGGGAAACACTTTCATTATTGAGGTAGCTATTGTAACATCCAACATCATTGGGGTACCATAACAAACATTAACCAATAACTTCAAATAGTATAGAGAGAGAGAGAGATCTCTTTTAAGCTAGTTTGGTTAGATTTTTTATTCTTATTTTTTATGTTTCATATTCCTCCTACTCTTTTGTACACTATAATCGTCAGGTTATCAAGCTAAAAAATGATTTAAGTTACTCCCTCCGTCCCACAAAGATAGGCCATTTTTGCTACTTTTTATGTCCCAAAATGTTTGTCCATTTTGAAAAGTCAAATCATGATTTTTTTAACTTTCCTATATTACCCTTTATTAGTTCAATAATTACTCTCAGCACAAAAACCAATGACAAGTAAGAGGGGGTATTTTTGGAAAGATGGAGTTTAATAAATGACAAGTCAAGGTAATGATGTCTTTTCTTAAACTGTGTGTTTTGTCAAACTTGGCCTATTTTTATGGGATGAAGGGAGTATCTTTCTAATAAGGCCAAGATAAATGTAGTTCATATAAACTCATTATCCTAATAAACTAGGATACTTTTGGTGACTGTGTTGTTAAGTGTTGGGGACACAGTTTGAAGCCTGAGGAGAATTTAGCATAATGCTACCTTGGTGACTTGGTGCACAATTTCCCAGCCTTCAAAAAATACCTGAGATACTAGGAATGAATTTGACATCATGGATGCCAGTTGAATTGTACCTAACGTTAAATTCTTTTGTTGTTCTGCAGGTGGTATTTATGTGTTCAATTGAAAATGTTCGATTGTGGTTACAAATCAAAGTACATGGGTGGCCAACGAGAGAAGTTTGTGAGGTACCATATATACGTTATTTTATATCACTATTTAATAATGAGCTTTCTCTTTCCTTTTTTTTCCCCTGTTGTAGGAATAGTTTCTTGTGACCTTAAAATCACCACCATGTGCTTAAGCATCAAATTGTTATTCTGCAAACAATTATCTTTTATGTCATTGACTTATCATTTTCTTTTTAATGGTCGGACATTCATCATGGATAAGAAAGGAAACTGGATTAAGATGTTTAATCTGTACATTGTAATGACATTTTGTTATGATTTGTCACAAGTGTCATATTCCACGACCATGGAAAAAAAGTGTTGTACATGGCAACTCTTCATAATCTAGACATGTGGACATGGCTATTGATATGTATAAATGTATGTTTGTGGATTTTCCATCATGGTCGTAATCTTTTACTTTGAATTTGCCTATGTATGTGGAAGAACTATAGAGAATAAAACAGAGAAGAAGTTGCAAATTTAAGGGTAGATTCCGTTTGAAGAAGGCATAGTTCACCTGATTTTCATCACATTTTTGAACTAAAGGTCGACTGTTATAAGTTTCCAAAAGGGTGTTAGAGTGGGAACATAGGTTGTGGCGTTGACAAGTGTCTGACACATTAAATTTTGATAAAATTTTTCCTACATAGGATATTGGAGCAAGATGGGATTGATTCAACCCCATGAAAGGCTGAAAATAGTATTCGCTGTTCAAGGTGGAGTATTCTAGCCTCTTTTCAGTCTGATTTAGGGTGGTCATAGTAGTGTGTGAAATTATGGAATTTGTATGAGCATGTCCCTATCCTTGTAGATATAAAATGTTTCTCTGAGGCTGGTATCTTTTCTACAACAATTTTAAGATTAATTGCTTAATACTATAAATTTTCTCTGAAATCATTGGTGATCGGTGAAGTGTGAAAAGATTTTTTCCTTGCATGACTATTGATTTAAATTTATGGGAAAAATCAATGAATCCGTGCTTGTGTTTGAGAATGCTTTCATGATGTCCTGGTGAACTTTTACTGCTAATGGTTTTCAAGAGCAATGGAATCAGTTCATATGATAAAGTATCTTTGTAGCTAATAATTACTGCATTCTTTCATGTAGTAAAAAGGTAAATATAGAGGACAGTAAATTTGACTATTTCATGGTTCATGGCAAGGTTATAAGTTCTGATGAGATTTATTTTGAGAATTTTTTTACTTTCAATCTACTTATGAGCTTTTATCATTTCAAAAATCAAGAATGATTAATTTTTATTAATTTATTTATTATGCATGTTTTCATTTTTTGAGAAATCTGCTTAAACCATGCAAAAGTGATGACAAAACCAGTATTTACATCCTTTACAATGTGTCACATGCCATTAACATTTTTAGAGAAAGCACATCTGCTATTTGGAAAATAGTGAGAAAGAAAATTGACTATCATTTGAAATCTTACAGATAATGCAAGTTAGTTAGCTTATTGCCTGTGGGATGGTCATTTAGGATGAAAATTACTTTATCTGAATATTTTCCATTTTGATTGTTTTATCTAAAAATGATATTCAGAAATGGGTACTCAACTCAACAAAGCCTTGATCCCAACTACTTTGGGCTGGTTAAATTCAGAAATGAATATTCTATATTGATGATGCCAAATGCCTAGCCCCTTTCCATTTCTCTTTCTGTTTTCTCCGCTACTTATGAAAATTGAAGGCTTATGGTTGTTTATTTTGGTGCCTTTCTTTTATTTTCTAGGTTGGACGACTTGGACTCTAGATTATCATCATCTTCTGATACAGGAGTGAATAAATGTGGATTCAGTATTGAGGGGTTAGGCCGTGCTGGTCATGCTAGTAATACCCCATCTAGATCTTTTAAGAGAGGAATGAGAAAGGGATCCGAAGGACTTAAGTCAATTGGTCGGTCGCTTAGATTTGGGGTTTCTCGGGCAGTGTTCCCTGAAGATCTTAAAGTTTCAGAGAAAAAGATATTTGACCCTCAAGACAAATTCCTCCAGTTTTGGAATAGACTTTTTTTCATATCATGTTTCCTGGCAATATCTGTGGACCCACTGTTTTTCTATCTTCCAGTTATTGATGTGCAATTAAATTGTCTTGGCATAGATCGAAATTTAGCAATCACCGCAACGACATTGCGGACAATTATTGATGCTTTCTATCTTATTCACATGGCTCTCCAATTCCGAACAGCTTATATTGCCCCGTCATCTCGGGTTTTTGGACGGGGTGAACTTGTGATAGATCCTGCACAAATAGCAAAGCGATACTTGCGGCGGTATTTTATTGTTGATTTTCTTTCTGTGCTACCCCTACCACAGGTTTGGAGGATTGTGTTACCTTAAGTCTGTTTCTTTGTTTGTTCTATGAGGATGAATGCTTTTCCATCATTTAATGATTTTCATTCATGCTTTTTGTTATATTTTTTATTTACTTTTCTTTTTCCCGTAGACATGTTTCATGTTGTACTCCTACATCTATGTGATGCAGTTGAGCAGGCCTTTGGTTTCCTTATGATTTCCAAGGCTAGTGTACTATCATATTATTATCAAACTTTTACTTGTTTTGTCCAGGTGTTTATATTTTTATCAAATTTTTACTCTTCACCAAGTGTTTCTCCCCTATGTATTTTTGCAATATATGCACCTCTTATGCACACATAGATTGTGTTTGCATTAGACATCTTTAATGCTGTAGTGTACTAGTGTACTATGAGATACACTTATGCAGGCCTTTGGTTTCCTTAAAATTTCCAAGGCAGACGCATTTAGGGCAGTCTTATTTTGCTTTCTTATTTTCTCCTACTACACTTAAATTTTATATGCTTTGACATATATATTGCCATGTGTTTTTTGCATTAACTTACACTTCTTGTATGTGTGCCTGGTGTATTTCCCCAATTTAATTGTTAAATTGGCCTACTAATACTGACTTGCCTGGTGAGCTTAAAGTTCATATGTCATAGTTAAGCATTCTTTTTCTTTTTGATGAAGTTAGTTAAGCATTCTTTTTCAAAAAGATACAAGTTTATTTAGGATTCATACCAAAGGGAAGTGGAGGAGAATAATGCAAACGAAATCAGGAAATTAAATGCTTACTGGGATAAGTTTAAAGAAATTAAAGTTTCACCATAAAATTTCAGTAAAATAACCCCGTTGCTTAAGCTGAGAACCTGTATTTTCATTAACTAATTTAGAAATCTAATATTAAGATATTTTCTCCAAGGATACCTACTCATGAATCTTCATAATTGGCCTCTAGGTGCTGATAAAAAATAATTGCCTCTAGGTTTACTTTCACATTCGATGACCTTTATCTTAAAGTCAGATAACATGACTAAATTTATGTGTATTTTACTTTTACATTCGATGACCTTTATCTTAAAGTTACTTTCACAGATTAAGCTGTATGTTACCTTATGCACTACACCACACCAACTTGGAATATGTATATGATATGGCCAATGTGAATGTTTTGGATTCCTGATGCAAACTGGGTTAGGTTCCTAATGAATATCCATATTTTTAAAGAGGGACCTCAAGGAACCTAAAGCAGCATGACCCCAAAGAGTGGAGATGTAAGAGGATTGTGATACCTTAATTTTGACAAAGTTAGAATAAGGATTACATATTCTCTTAAACAATTGACATATTCCTTTCTTTCAAATGAACCAAGTTTCTGTCTGTAAAGTGCAAACATAATTTAAGTTTTATTAATTCTATCAGGGCAGTCAAACAGAATGTAGAGGGTCTGACTTATCATTTTCTCACTTGTCTGTACTAGAAGCTCCCTTAATTACTATCCTAGTCTGTGTCATGCACTTCTTTCATTTGCTTTAAACTGCCTTTAATGTAGGCCTTACTCAATTAACATCATTTCGATAGCATTAAAAAATTCTACTAGTAGGAACTTTAATCTTAAAATTTTATTTTTTATTCCTTCACTTCTCAAACCCAACCATTATGACTGCCAATTGCGATATTCAAGCACTCATTTTTCCTGAATTATATATATTTAGCGTGCGAAAAATTTCCAGATATGTTACTTCGAAAACTGTGGAAGTACCTCTCATTTTGATCTTTGTAAGCATATGCAAGGACTTTAAAATCGTCGATACCGGCGATAGATATATCGCCGTATCGACGGGGGTCGATACGATATCTCTTGGTGATTTTGTTTTAGCAAGTTATCGGTGGATATATCGCTGTATCGACGAAATATCGAGGAATCTCGACAATATCGTGATAGATCGCGACTTTTTCCATTTTTTATCCATTTACCGTCGAGATTTGGAAGAAATTTCGTCGATATTTCGGTGATATCATCAATCTATAATCCTATCGGTACAAATTTTGAACTATTTTTTAAGAAATTTCTAAGAAGAAAGAAGAGCTGGTTAACTGGTTCATTCCGTCACGGCGTCACCGACATCCTTCCCACCATAACAGAAGAAGAAGAAGAAGAAGAAGAAGAAGACATCTAACCAACCTGGTCGCTGCCGTCGTTGTCTTCGCTGTCGTCCTCATCGTTCAGCCTCCATGTCATCGTCGGTTGGTGTTCACTCATCGTCGAGCCTCCACAGCAGAAGAAGAAACCCTCGCTTCTTTTGAGGGTCTCGAGCCCTCTTCATTTGACTTGTGAGACTGATGTTTCTTTTACCTTATATTATATATTTTATTTCTATATTCTATTAAAACACTTTTTAAAAGAAGATACTCCCTATAAATGATGTCTAATGGCTAACACTTTTTATTATTTTTAAAAGAGTCCTACATTAATTCAAAAAAAAAAAAAAAAAAGAGTCCTACAATAATTGATTTATTTTTAGTTATATATATGATTTGAATTGCAATTAAAAATATTACTCTAATCTAAATATTTTATAATATAGTCAAAACACCCATTATAAGTAATACACACACACACATATATATATCTATAGTCCCAATTAGGTAAGGACATACTAATATATATTAGTATTAATATCATGCATTAGGGGTTGTATCATGTGCATTGGCCTAATATTATATATATATGTGAAATTTAAATGTCAAATTTGTTTAAAAAATTTTATTTGCTCAACGCAGCATACTTTTTTATACCCTTCGCAACACATACTTGTATTATACACTTTTAAATTGTAATCTTTTGATTATAAATTATGTATTAGAGTCTAAATCATTGTTTTCCAGAGTTTCAATAAAAATATCCGTGTTTAACTCATAATATCCACCATATCTTTAAAACGATATCGATATTGTCGATATATCCAACGATATATCCGATATATCCGTATTTTTGGACCATCGATATATCCATCGATATCGATATTAAAGTCCTTGAGCATATGTAATATGTCAAAAACATCTGCTGTATTAAGATTTATTTTCAGCTAAAATATTCCAATTTCCAACAGACTAATCTTCTGATTTTTTGGACAAAGTAATACAGAAATTTTTCCTCCCTCTGTTATTGCCCTTTCTGGCCTTGTATCTCATGTCTTAAAGTAAGTTAGAGTAAAAATTGCCTTTCCAAGCCTCTAATGTATAGCTAGAATTTCTCTCTTCTTTCCCTTTACGAGCACCCTTTTTTTTATTTACTAAATTATCATCTCTTAAAATCATTCTTTTTCTGAGCTAATTATAGGGCACTATTTTTAAAGGAAAATGTTGTTTGTCGTTTATTTAGGGATCTAAAGGCCCGAATTTTTTTATTTTTTTATGTGAATATTTCCTTGGGCCGAGTGAAAAATTTTGGTTATCACTTTCAACTCCAAGATTGCATTTTGGAGATATGGCAGCATTTATGTTTTGGAAATGTCAACTGGCCTTCACTTACGCAATAGTTTCCCTAACAGATAATGAATGCAATGTTGATTAAGTATTCATTTGCATAATTACTCTGAGAGATGTGGTGATTAGTGTTGAAATAGTCTTGCAACTATGATAAGTTGCTATTAAAATAGTTAGGAGGTCCTTATAAAAAATAAAGAAATTATTGTTAGGAGGTTATGGAATATAGAAAATAGGTTTTTATGTTATTTTTTTGGCATCTGCAGATTGTGGCTTTGAGATTTCTTCAGAGATCAAAAAGTTCAGATGTACTGGCTACAAAACAGGCCTTGCTTTTCATTGTATTGCTCCAATATATACCTAGATTTTTCCGAATGTTACCTCTAACTTCAGAACTGAAAAGGACTGCGGGTGTCTTTGCTGAAACTGCTTGGGCTGGTGCTGCATACTATTTGCTATTGTACATGCTTGCTAGTCATGTAAGTGCCTGTTTGACTTGGCTGTGTTGTTTTATTGTCATAATCCATTGTTGGTTGATATTAGCGCTCGCTGTGGGACTGCGTCCATTTTGTTCTTTTCTTTGTGATTTTACGGATGCTATGTAATCTGGCCTTTCTTTCTTATCATTTTGTGTTTCTTGTACATGAAGCTTGCCTGTAGCCCTGTTTAACCAAATTCTTGTAAGATGACTGTATTAATTGGAAAGCAACAGCTCTTGAACTTTTATATGAGTTGTCTTTTATTGAGTGGAAATGATGCTACAGTAATATTGACTTTAGTTTTAATAGCATACTGGAAACATTATATACCTGTATTATTATACTTTTTGTGGGAAACTCTTTTGGGGTTTACTTATGGTTATAAATGTTGGAGTTTCCTTGTCCAACTATGATTCTAGTCTCAAAATGTAGGATTCCTTTTTTTAAAGTTTTTTGGGTTTATTTGCTTTCATATTTTCTCTTTGAGGCTTTATTTTAGGTACTTTTTTTTTTTTTTTTTGGATTTTATAAGAGCTCATTTCTTTACAATCTGCAGTTCTAGTGAAATTCTTTGGTCTTCACCCTGGCCATAGCCCTATTGTGGGTAAACTACATAAAATTCTTGTGTTTTGCATTGCATTCCTTTGCAGTAATTTTTATTTACATTTTTTGCCCACTACCAATTAACTAGGATTAATGCTTTTGTGGGTGCCAACAAGTTTGTAGTTTAGGTGGGAATGCAAGCAGGTATCATGGACTGGATTTTGGCTAATATTGAGCCCAAACTTGACCTCTTTAAGGGGTATGAGCAGAGTCTGATCCAGCCTTATTAACTTAGTAACTGATTATTTGTAGAAGAGTTGCAAGGAGACTTGGACCCACTCTTTCATTTGAGAAGAAAATTATGTACCAATTAGGCTAGACGTCTGTCTACATGAAAAATTTTACTTTATTTAATTATTTATTTATTATTGTTAATGAAGTAAATATATATTAGAAACAAAGGGCATAGCACAAGTACATACTTTTTTTCTTCTTTTTTTTTTATTGTCGAGAAGCATAGATATTATTCAATATTATCTAATTTCATTAGTGGCTTTAGGTTGGGCTTGGGCCTAAATATCCCAACCAAGCTGGGCCTGGACCAATTGGTCTATACAACTAAGTTGTTCACTTCTGTGGACTTTAAAGTCATAAAGTGGGCATAAGTCGAATAACTGGGTAGGTAATTGGGTTGAGTACTTGAGTTACCAAACCCCTCAATCACTATCATAGATATGTGGAAATTTTGCAAGTGTAAGGGATCCCCCCACCCCTCATGTCTAAAGCCAACAATTAGGATGATTAGGAGATCTGTACTTCTTGATTTCTTAAACCTTTTTGACCAAAAAAGCAAAGAATCAAAGGGAGTTAGATAGTTAATCCAAAATAGTTTGCTCACCCTAATATTTAGATCTCTTTGGCAGGGCTCATAAGTTGGTATTGATCCTTTGCTCACAAGTCATTGAACTGGGATATTTTGAGGCAGTCAAGATCTTTATGCAGTGTAAAACTTTTCCCGTAGGTTTTTATTGTGTTTTGATGTTTTGTTGTACTACATTCAGATATTGAAAGTAACTTGCCAATGAGCAATTTTGGCCCATAAATATCAGCATTTTCCCTTCATGTCCACAAAAAATTCATTTGTGTGTGTGTGTGTGTATATATATATATATATTTATTGTAGCTATTGAGATAAAAAAAAATCAATGTTTTTATAAACAACTCCGTACTTTTATGCCTTGACAACTTCTCAATTTCATGATTTATATGGCTGTGGTTTTGGTTTGGTTTTTGGTTTTGTTTTCTTTTGGTTTTTTGTTTTTCATTTAAACTACTAATCAATTCATAACTATGGTATTATCCTTTTGGTTTGATGCATAGAATTATTTATTTTAGCTTCCACTAGAACTTTTTAGTTAAAATATTCAAGAAGCTTCAAACAATCAAAGGTTCAGATGGTGCTAATGCTAATTCAAGTTATTTTGACTTGCAGCAGTTTTTATGATTCCATTATTTTAGGTCCAATTTGCATTTTTTTTTTTTCCAATTTTAAAGCTTTATTAAATGCTATACCAATTCCATATCAATAGACTACATTATCAGAGCTGCAGATATTAAAGGGACTCGCTTGTTATATTCGTTATAGTATAAGTTGATCGGATCGAATGTCCATGGTTTTTTATATAATTTTCTGTCACTGCCAAAGGAGAAATTGGTTTGTGTTACTGTGGTAATGTTTGGAGAGAAATTATGAGTGCTTAACTTAACAGAAGATAGAAATCAGCTGCAAATTTGTTAGAATTCCCAGTTTGTCAGTGTTTTCTAACGTTTGGCTTATAGACATAAATTATTTTCTTCTAATAAATTATTTATATAGAGGAAATATCTTTGATCTTTCTTAATTCATTCCCCTATACATTTCCACTGTCAGTTTAACTAATTTAACTGCAATATTGATTCTTTTAATAAAAAAATGACACTTTTTTTTTATGCTGGTTGCATCTTTGCAGATAGTTGGGGCTTTCTGGTACCTATTAGCTGTAGAACGTAATGATACATGCTGGCAGGAGGCTTGTACTGGAAAGTCTGGAATATGCAATAAAGATTTCTTGTATTGCAGCAAAGAGCACATAGGAGGAGATTATAAAGGCTGGAGCAACATCAGTGCAGGTGTTCTTGATTCAAGTTGCTCTGCAGATGGTGATAATCCACCATTTGATTATGGAATCTACTCAAATGCTTTGTCATCTGGCATTGTTTCAACCCATAAGTTCATTTCTAAATACTGTTACTGCTTGTGGTGGGGGTTACAGAATTTAAGGTAAATAAATTTTTTTTTTATCAGCATAAATAAAACTTTTATTCTTTTCCTTTTTAGTGCTAGTTGATGGATCTCACTCCGTTTCTTATACAAATATCTCATTTCCTCTTTTTCTTTGGTTTGGACTGGTGTAATTTCAGGTTGATGTCATCTTTGTTGTATAGTATGTGTGTGTCTGTATGTGTTTTAATCATCATGCGAGAAAAATTGTCTCAGGAGACGTATGGAAACTGATCATACTGCACATAGGGATGGCAGTTGACAGAATTATTGATAGTAGAATTTGCATTACTTAATTAATTAGATCTTAGAAACTATAATTACAACAAAGTATTGTGAGACGTTACTCCTATGAAGTATCGCTTTGTTTTCTTGGGAACCCTGTGGCTAGATGGTACCTAGAAATAGTATTAGTGGAAAAATTACATTAATTCTTCACAAAAAGATAACTGGAAATCATTAGGGGAGCGATCGAATTTTTTGCAATTTAGATTGGGCACCTTGCATTCAGAAAGACCAAAGCACATGCCAAGATGTTCATTTTCTAAGATCTATAGCTTGTTGAAAAGAGGACAAGAAGCTCCACCATACCATCAAGTTAGTTCATGATTTTATCATGCCTAAGAATGATGATGATGAAAAAAGAAATGTTTTGAAATGTGTCCTAAGAATGACGATGATAGAAAAGGAAATGTTCTATTCTTTTTTCATTTTTTTTTATAAGCAACAAAACCAGTATTATTGATGTAAAAAGAAAGATACAAAGAAGGGGGGACAAGAAGTCCACCCAAAATATACTGATAGACTAATATAAAAAACACTCCAGAGGAGAAAACAAGAAAAAACTTCCATATTAATTACAAACAGCTCTCCGGTCAGGTTTTAATAAGAAAAAAGAGGGATATCACCAAATTCCTTTGAAGATGAAGCCCAAAAAGATCCCAAAAAATGCACTCTATCCCACATCTCATCGAAAGAGGACTCTCTATCCTCAAATATCCTCACGTTCCTTTCAAGCCAGACAACCCAAAAAATTGCCAAAAAAGCACAACTCCAAAGAACTCTCGCCCTCTTGCCCTTGCCCAATCCCCAAAAATTCATCTCAAAAAACCTTTTTACACAACTAGGCAGCACCCATTGCTCAAAACCAACACAAAACAATTTTTGCCATAACTTGTAAGCCACAAAGCAAGACATAAATAAGTGATCAATTGTTTCAACCGCTCCCATGCACATAATGCACCACTGTGGACTAGCAAAAAGAGATGGTCTCCTTCTTTGAAGCCTGTCATTGGTGTTAATACACTTGTGTATAACAGTCTAGGCAAATACTTTCACTTTAGGGGGCACACATGATTTCCATACAGAAGCAAAGGGGAAGAGATAGACGAATTACCAACACCCTCAATCAACTTCTCAAAGAAAGATTTACAAGAAAACACACCAGTAGAATAAGCACTCCAAACCCTCCTATTTGGGATGAACAAGCTTAAAGAAAAGCCATCTAAAATAAGCAACAAGTAAGCAAGCTCTGAACTTTCCCTCTCATTAAGATTTCGAAAGAATTTAAGGTCCCAACCAAAAGAAAAAGAATCAGAGGAAGCCATGGATGAAATAGAAGCGTTGTGAGCCAAGGAAAGCCTATACAACTGAAGAAACAAAGAACAAAAAGGTGCATCTCCTTTCCAAAGATCCTCCCAAAAGTGAACCCTATCCCCTTTCCCAACTGACAAAGACGTGAACTCCAAAAATCTGGATAGCCCTGAGAAATGAATTTCCAAAGACATCAAGCCGACACTCTAGGGCTTGAATGAGCATCCCAACCGTTAGCTTGCAAACCATACTTACCTTTGATAATAAAATGCCAAATAGAGCCAACCTCAAGAGGAAACCTCCACAACCACTTACCAGTCAAAGCGACATTCCTTTCCCGGATATTTCCCACAGCTAAACCCCTTTGTTCCTTAGATCTAGACACTATATCTCATCTAACCAAATGATCTTTCTTACCTTCCCCGTTGCCTTCCCAACGAAAATCCCTCATCAACTTCTCCAATACATGAGCAACCTTGACTGGAACCTAAACAAAGATAAATAGTAAGTAAGAATGCTTGACAAAACTGACTGGACTAACACCAGACGACTACCCTTTGAAATTAAAGCTCTCTTCCAACCATCCAATCTTTTTCTAACTTTATCAATAACCAGACTCCCAAAAGACTCAAAATAAGGTTCCCTCCTAAAGGTAACCCCAAATAAGTTAAGGGCCACTCACCCACTAAACAGCCCAACTGAACAGCTAACCTTTGAATCAACTCAATGTCACAATTAATAGCAACAATGGCACATTTCCCCATATTGACTTTGAGACCCAACACCAATTCAAAAATCTGCAAAATTTTCTGAAAATTTAAGAACTTTAGTTCATCCTTGAGGAGAAAAACAAAGTATCATCAGTAAATTGTAGATCAGTAAATTGTAGATGGGAAAGAGGAACATTATCATTACCGACCTCAAAACCCTCAATCAACCCTACCTCTCTAGCTCTATCTATAAGTCTCCCCAAAATATCAGCCACTATAGTAAACAAAAAGGGAGATAAAGGATCTCGTTGCCTCAACCCTCTCGTAGCCATAAAGGATTTACCTGATTTTTCATTCACTAAAACTGAAAAATTTGTAGTAGACAAACATCCAAACATCCATTTTCTCTACCTCTCACCAAAACCCTTCTTATGTAAAACAAAGTCCAAAAAATCCCAATCCACATTGTCGTAGGTCTTTTCAAAATCAATCTTAAACAACAACCCCTCCTTATTCCTAGCCCTATAACACTCCACCACCTCATTAGCTATCAAAAGCAAATCTAAAATCTAATGTACTTCCACAAAAGCTCCCTGATTAACTAAAATTGTTTCACACAAAACCTCTCTTAGTCTATTAGATAACACTTTAGCCACAATCTTATACAATGATGATACCAAACTAATTGGCCTATAATCTTTAATATTCAAATAATCACATTTCTTAGGAATTAAACAATAAAAGTGGCATTAGTGTTCTTATTAACAATACCTTTCTCAAAAAATTCAACAAAGACTTTCATTAAATCCTCTTTAATAATCTCCCAACAATCTTGAAACATAGCCATGGTGAAACGATCTGGGCCAGGAGCCTTATCCCTACAACATTCAAAGATGGCATCCTCTACCTCTTGCAACTCAAACTATCTTTCCAACCTTTGAGCACTATTCGCACCTATAGGTGACCAAAACAACCCCTCTAACACTGGTCTAACCCTACCATCCGAGCAATAAAGGGAAGATAAATAATTAAAAATTTCATCCACTGTCCTCTCTTCACTCTCAAAAAATCATTTTCTTTCTCTTGCTACCATTAGCTACTCTATGAAAAAAATTGGTATTGCTATCTCCTTCCTTCAACCATTTCACCTTAGCTTTCTAAGCCCACAAAATCTCCTCCCTATATGTTACTTCCTCCAATTTCTCTTTCAATTCCTTTCTCTCTAGTCTGATATTCTCATTCATCAAACCCCCCTCCTCCAATAAATCGAGCTCCTTAATTTTATTGCCAATGAAACTCTTTTCCAATCTAATGTCTCCATATACGCCCCTATTCCAATCTTTAATATTTTGCTTAATGATCTTCAATTTCCTCATAAATTTAAAACCTTCCCATCCATAAACATTACAATTTTTCCACCACTCCTCAAAAGATTTCTTAAACTGATGATGCTTCAACTACATATTTTCAAATCTGAAGGGAGATGGCCCTAAGACAGCAGCTCACTATCTAATAGAATTGGGCAATGGTCTGAAGTGACTCTAGGAAGAGCCAACTGTCTTACATTCGGGAATAAAGTCTCCCACTGCAAAGAAAACAAGAAGCGATCAATCCTATTACACACCGGATTCTCTTGAAGATTAGACCAAGTAAATCTTGCATTAGCCAAAGGGATATCTCTTAAGGCACAATCTCTATAAAAAAAATCAAAATCTTTCATACTTCTCGTGATCCTTCCTCCACTCAGTTTTTCAGCGATGGACCCGATTACATTAAAATCACCTCCTAAAACCCATTTCGGACTATATAATCCAAACAAACTAAAAAGCTCATCCCAAAAATCCTTCCTACTTCTTGGACTATTAGGCCCATAAATACTCGACAATCACCATTCCTCATTACTTAAATCTTTCAACTTAACTAAAACTGAGAAAATACCACACACAACTTCTGACACCGAAACAACTCTCTCATCCCATGAAATCAAAATACCACCCGACCTACCACAAGAAGGTAAAAAAGTCCACCCCCTATTCCGAGAACCCCATAGGCTTTTGATCACCTTCCTATCAATCAATTCTAACTTAGTTTCTTGAAGAATCACAATATCAGGACTGATTTTCCTTAAGAAATCTCTAATAATACTCCGTTTTCTCTTAGAACCAAGACCTCTAATATTCCAACTAACAATCTTCATTCTAATGGAACAACACCCCCCGTTACTCTAAGACCCACCCATCCCATCATAATTAACATTAAATTGGAGATTGTTTAACTCTCTAATACCCCTCTTCATACTCCTACTCCTTGCACTACTCCCTATCCTAACCTTACCAGAACCAGGTACTCTCCCCCTTTTCTTAATGAGAGACTAATTCATCTTTCCTAAAAATTCTTTCAAATTAGCCAACCCTTCCTCACTAAGACGAAAAGAACTAATATCATTCAACTCTTTCCCCACTTAGACCCAGATTGTGCCACCAAATCCTTTCCACCACCAGCTCCCTCACTAATTTCCTCTAGCTGAAAACACTGGCTGCTCTAAGGCCAGTGGTATAATAGTTCCCTGACAAGGACTAACTCTCTACCATTATTATTATCAACAGTAACAGAATGGTTTCCTGGCAATGGAGTCAAAATTACTTCAACACAAGGCGTAAGGTGTACATCTTTATCCTCAGATAAAATCAATTCCTCAGAGGCAAGTTCCTAACGAGACTCAGAGTCACCCTTTGTAACAACATTTGGATTGCCCTCAATCCCCCCAGAAAACCCCTCAATCCCCCCAGAAAGAAGAGTAGAAGAAGAAAAATGACCCTCAAAGTTACCAGAATTGCCCGCTGGAATTATATCAAGAGTACGTACCTCTATCACAGGAGAAGAAGGAGGATAATCCACCTTTTCTGCAAAAAAATTCATCCAATCCTCCTAAATTGATCGACTGACCAGCCTTTTCTTTCCCCTCGACATCTTCAATATCACTCACGGAAGAGCCAGATGTCTCTGACACAAAGATGGTTTTGTAACCCTTGATCGAATTAGCAACAAAATCTCGACTAATAGAAAATCTCTCTTCCTCTAAATCCTCGTCCACTTCCTCGACATCACCCACCAAAACTGATTTATGAGTTTCGCTTAAGGTGATCTCACCCCTATTAGAAGTCGAAAACGCTTTCCCTTGGGACATCTGCATATGCGATACAAAGGGGCACCGACGATGGCCGCCAGTATGCCAGCTCTCTGAAACCCCATCACTCCTCAAAACACAATGTGTTAGAAGATGAGCACTTCCCCTACCCCTTGCATCTCCTTCGAGCTCCCCATTAGAGTAAATAATTGCATCTGAAAAAACCCTGGCCCCCTTTGATTCTGAGAATGATGGGGAACCCGTAACTCAGTATCCTCCCTTGATTTGGGCTCAGAACCATGATCCCCTCCACCCGCTCCTTTTGTGTTTCTAAAAATGCTAGCAATAGTAGGCCTAGGCCCAAAAGAATTATTATGGCCTAGTGCTCCTTCAATTAAAACCGGCCCATATTTCCTAGAATCACAATACATAGCCTCTGAAGCCTTTTCACCCGACATATTGGGCCCACCAGATGCTTATCTTAAAATAGTTCTATTATCATTTGAACCGTCAAACTCCCCAACTTCCACTTCTTCCATTATCTGTTTACCCTTACCGAATTCCAATGATTCCACATGTGAAAAGCCCACCTGCACATTTCCAGAAACATCCTGAATTACTACCTGCTTAAATGATTTGGCAGGTTTTTCTCCACCATTGCTAAACTTACCCAAGGATTCCTTGCTAGAATGAGCACCCAACCCTACTTTTGCCCCATGTGGATTAGAAACCCTGATACCTTCATCCTCAACCTCTTTGCTGTTGCACCAAAATTCTGTACTACTACCCCCCTTCAAACTCCACACCCTCCTGCCATCATATTTAGAAGTGGCATTCTGCTTCATATAGTTAAATTTTACCCCAGAATCTTGATTACCATTATGTTTTCCCCATCGCTTATCAAAAGCTCTCACTGGCCAAACTCTCACAGTGTATATCTCTTTTCCAAACTTCACATCTAAAAAATTCGGAAGAAAACCATGCTCCACCCCTTTAACTTTGATACGTACTTGAAAAAGATTATCCATGATCAAAGTTCTCCTATCAATCGCCATTAACCCACCCATATTTTCAGCAATCTTCTGAAAAACCTCCTCCCTCCACAAATGAAAAGGCAGCCCTTCAATAGAAATCCATCCTCCCTTAAACGTGAACCGCTGTCCTTTGATGGGGTTAGCATCAGGAGACCATCTACTCAAAAAAACATTAACCCCACTCTTAAGAAGAAGCTTTCTGGTAAAATAATCAGCCTTATCCATGTTTCGACAGAGGAAAACAACTTTGTTAAGCTGAAATGGGATGAGAAAAATATGACAATCCAGTAACTTGGCCAATTCCGCTTGAATCATGTCCCACCCATCAGCCACCCTTTCTCTTACGCAAATGAAGGCTTTCTTCCAATCCCCCATTAGCTGCAAAGCATCACTTTCATTTGGAGCTTTCTTGACAGGGCCACCATTATCGAAAGCAACCCGAACCTCTTTCCTGGCCTGTACCACTTTATCCTGAGAATGGCAAGCTTTGCTGGATCCCGCTTTGTCACCTGATCCCTTGCAACAAAAGCTGATGGCCTGTGCAAGATGTTTCCATCCATTTCGATCATAGCCTTCTGGAATAATATTGAACTGAGAACCTCCATTCATCCGTATCTCAGTCAATTATCCATACTTACCATTCTTATTCTAATGAAGTTCAAACAACAAGGTACACTTTGATGTCCTGAACTTCCTTACCCATCTAGAGTGGCCATTACCACAAGCTAGTTCTACAATAAACTTGAACAACCAAACGCTACTGTCCCTATCCAAGGAAATGAAAATCCTCCAACCTCTACCATTCTCGAAAATTCTCAGAAAATCATCACTAATACCCCAACAGGTAATATCAAAAGACTTATGCTCAATACGGATGAACTTACTTGCCATGGGCGAAAATCAACAACGAGATAAGGAAGAGGGAAAGAGTGAGAGTAGAAAAAAGACAAAGGAAGGAAGAAGGGAATCAGCAGAAGAAGAAAGAGAGGGGGAGAAAGAAGAATTAGAAGAAGATGGAGAATAGCAAGGGCGAGAAGAAGAGAAGGGGGAAGAAGATGAATCGTCTCCATAAACCTTGCAGAAGCTGTGATGGAGCCTTGGAAGTCATTGCAGATCTTTTGGTTTAATGTTTTCTCCCCAAATGATCCAACACCTTACTCATTGTTTTAGACCTAGGCATTCCATCTCATCCTCATTGTTTTAGGGTGTAGACTGACCTGGATTTCCACAGAAATGTTCTATTTTGTCATTACTCTCTATGTTACCTCATTTACCCAAACTCGGCACTTAGACCCAAGGTACCCATGTTGACACAATATGACATGGGTACGGTTATGGGATCCGTGCCGGATACGGCACTTTGTAGTCAGACATGACAGGGGAGAGAGAGAGAGAGAGGAGGTATATATACTTCATCTTTGCTAAAGAAAGGTCGGAGTTGAATACTGGAGGAAGGCCGGAGGTATTGCTGGCTATGGATGCCAATGGAGGTGCCAGAGATGTAGAGAACTAGAGATGCTCAAAGTTCTGTTTTGTTCGACCGAAACCCTATTCCCAAGGGTTTCTATGGAATAGAAACAAGTCCCTTTTATTTTTAATTTTTCTTGCACTTTGGTCCTCATGTTTCTTTTATTTTTTGAAGTTCCCAAACTTAAACTCTATATTATTTGCCCCGTAAATTATTTATTATGACAATGCCCCATAATATTAAGAATTTAAGATATTTACAAATTTACCCCCTCATCATATTTAACCTTATATACTATATATAATTATATACACACACGTATCCACATAATTGTACCAAGTTTTGGATCATTTTTTATCAAATTGTTGTATCCTAAATTTGGAAATTTGACGAGTCCAACTCCTAGATACACACCCGCACCAAAGTCCATGTAACATAGATTACTCTTAAACTCAAGGATGAATTTTCTAAACTAGTAGTAAATAGTGAAGCTAGGAAATTGCTAAAGCATTTGAAGATTCTACACACCAACCCTACTTCAAATAGGAACCTTCCATTTGTATATCTGGAATGTGCTCCCACTACACTATCAATTCTCTTGCCAAAAAGATGGGTTTCAAACAGGAGGAGTTGATGATGCTGGGACAAATATATCTATTAGTTATGTGTCTTTATGTATTGTCTATGGAAGGGGGTGCACAACTACTATAGCACATTTTCCTCTACTACATGTTGAATATCATAAAGTACGTGCTTTTTTTATTGGGCATAGTACAAGCAGAGGTCTATAAGTTAGGCTCTGTATGTCTCTTTTTGTTACTCTACACATTACATATGTGAGATGGCTCTAGTTAGAGATGACTGGCCAAAAATGATTCATTTAGCCGACCCCAGTAGTTGGGATTATGGCTTTGTTGAGTTAAGTCATATATTAAATATAAGGTAATGTTTTTTTATGTGACAAATTTTCTATAGATTGAAAGTTGTCCATTTGACATGCCACATGCATATATGGTTTTTCTTTCCTTATTTGAACAGAAAATTTATCTGTAGATTATAGCGTCCACTGAACATGCCCACATCAACATCTAATCCATTTTCATAAACTGGACTTCATAAAGGTTTGTTTAATGTTTGTTCCATTATTGAGAGTTAATTAAAACTATAAACTGTATGTCTAAAAATTCAAGCCAATACATCTGTTAGAAATTGATTCAGTAGTGAAGGATGCAGGGTTTGTGGCCTCATCAACTGATAAAATATAACGTAGTTAACGTATCAACACTTAATTACATATTCTCTTGATTTCGACAGTACGCTTGGCCAGGGGCTTCAAACCAGCACCTATCCTGGGGAGGTTATATTTTCCATTGCAGTAGCCATATTTGGGCTCATCCTTTTTGCTCTTCTGATTGGCAATATGCAGGTAAAATTAGAAGTCAGAACTTATTTCTTTATTTATTTATTTTAATGATGGCTGCACAGCTGGCAGAGCTAATCTTAAAAGTTCATTGTTTGGCTGGAGACTATTGGAGCTAATGATAGTGATCAATCATTGTTATTTGTTAATATATTGCCAAGAGAACAATGACCTTAAATTTAATCTTGGAGATCTTTGGCAATTAACATTGAAGAAAAATGGGTTTTGTTGGAATGAGGGATGTTAAGATGGATGAGTGTTAAATACAATAAGAAGTGACTGCATTTGTAAGCACATAGAGGCCAATTGAGGACAACATTAGGGAAAGTCGTGTCAGATGGTTCGGCCATGTGCAACAAGGACCTATGAATGCACTAGTTTGTGGAGTGATTTGATTGAAGTTGAAATCCCCAAAAGGATAAGAGGAAGGCCAAAAAGAACATGGTTAGAGGTGGTGAGAAAAGACATGACTGCCAAGGATTTACTTAAAGTTATGGCTCTAGATTGAGCTAAATAGCAAAAAGTATTCTTGTAGCCAACTAAAAGTACTGGGGATTAAGGCTTTGTTGAGTTGATTTTAGTTAATTACAAAGGGCCTTATAGTTTGATGTTTTGGACAGTAGGCTTTTATTCAACATCACGTGTTGGGGCTTTTATTCAACATCACGTGTTGAAGCCTTAAGTTCACTCTGGGTGAATTGGCCTATCTAATAGATGGAGTAGGATATCAATCCCAAATATTAAATCCTTCATAGGAAACTTAAGTCACAATCAAACTTTACCCATTGAATTCACTTCAGGCAGATGCCAATCATGTCCTCTTTAAGCATCTTTACCCACGTTGTTTGTAGCTTTCCTTTTGTCCTTTGGTGCCTTCAGCTTAAATCAAGTCACTCCTTTTGTTGAATTCACTTCAAGCAGACGCCAATGAGGGGCATCTATGATTGCCCATTTTTACCTGAGAAACACAATTCTAGTGTTTGGAAGACATACTTCTGATGTGCACTGGGGAGAATGTGTATAAGTGCTATAAATATCAAGTCGTGTTCATTGCACATAATTGATATTTAAGTCGTCTTCTGAATTTATTGTTTTTTGCTATTGTGACAGACCTATCTTCAGTCTCTTACTATTCGGCTTGAGGAGATGAGGGTCAAAAGGCGTGATTCAGAGCAGTGGATGCATCATCGCCTGCTCCCTCAAGATCTTAGAGAACGGGTTAGACGCTATGATCAGTACAAATGGTTGGAAACACGTGGAGTAGATGAAGAGAATTTGGTTCAGAGTCTGCCAAAGGATCTCAGGAGGGATATCAAGCGGCACCTCTGTCTGGCTTTGGTGAGGAGGGTAAGCCTTTTTCACTCCTTTTGGCACCTTGTTTGCTTCTGATCCATGCAATCATGTGTTTGTGTATCATTGTGGCGGCGGTGATCTACAATTTGTTGATGAGTCCTACTATGAAGCATTGTCACAATTTACTTTCAATTATAGGAAATCCTATATTACATCCCTTTTTCACAAAACATATGCGACCCAAATCTTTGCTGCATAAATTTATAGTTCGCAGATTACTCACTAATATCTGAAGTCTTGTATCTTCCATTTTGTCCCTAGTATGCAGCCCACGCCTTAATTTTTAATCTTTCCCAAATAAATAACCACTCCAAGTAGTTGGGGCAAGGGTTGAGCTGACTTGTTTGGTTGAGTATTTCTCTATTAATTTCTAGGTAACCTATAATTCCAAATTGGTTGCTACAACAAGCAGATGCACCATGCCAAAGGTTTATTGGGGCAGAACCCAACCACGTGTTTTATATAAATGTTTTGCATTGTTTTTGTCATTCCCTTTATTGATCAATGATCATCCGAAAAACGAAAAAATTTGTCAATATAGCATTCTGATTTTCGTGTCAATTTTTTTGTTGAGCATTAAATTTCCTACCTTTAAAATAACGGTTTCCCCTTCTTCTGTTAACCTGGACCTTTTTGCCTTCCCTTCCACTGGGCTCTCAGTGGTTGGTGCTGTGGCATTTCCTCTTGTTAATGTCCTTAAATTCCTTTGCGGTTGTATGCAGGTCCCTCTGTTTGAGAATATGGATGAGAGGTTGCTCGATGCTATTTGTGAGCGACTAAAACCAAGTTTGTACACAGAGAGTACTTATATTGTTCGGGAAGGAGATCCAGTTGATGAGATGCTCTTTATCATACGCGGTCGCCTTGAGAGTGTAACCACTGATGGTGGGAGGAGTGGATTTTTCAACCGCGGTCTGCTCAAAGAAGGGGATTTCTGTGGGGAGGAGCTTCTGACTTGGGCACTGGATCCCAAATCTGGTTCCAATCTTCCATCTTCTACCCGGACGGTAAGGGCTATAACAGAGGTTGAGGCATTTGCCCTAATTGCTGAAGAGTTGAAATTTGTGGCTAGTCAGTTCAGGCGCCTTCACAGCAGACAGGTTCAACACACCT
Organism: Liquidambar formosana; assembly: GCA_039720395.1. Lineage (NCBI taxonomy): Eukaryota > Viridiplantae > Streptophyta > Magnoliopsida > Saxifragales > Altingiaceae > Liquidambar > Liquidambar formosana. Next base: position 15,485,348 of record CM077830.1, read on the forward strand.
TCCGTTTCTATTCACAACAATGGAGGACTTGGGCCGCTTGCTTTATCCAAGCAGCTTGGCGCCGGTATTCTAAGAGGAAGATTATGGAGCTTCGTCGTAAGGAAGAGGAAGAAGAAGAAGCTGCAGCGGCAGCAGCAGAGGGGTTGGGTGGGACCCAAAACAATGCTGGTGTAGGTTCATATAGTCTTGGTGCCACCTTCTTGGCGTCCAGATTCGCAGCAAATGCTCTTCGTGGAGTTCATCGGAATAGGATTTCCAAGGGTGCTAGGGAATTAGTGAAACTACAAAAACCTCCGGAGCCTGATTTCACTGCTGATGATGCAGAATGATTTTGTGATGTCTGATGACTCATTTGAAATGCTGTTGGCTTGATTGTTTTTGTGATTTACTTGCTCAGAAGGGCTTAGAAAAATGTACAATACGCAGGCAATCCAGCTTGGAATTGCACTTGTTGTAAGGCTAACATGCTGGTTTGCGGCTGAACGAATTCCAACATGTTAATTTGCTACATATTCTACTGTCATAAGCTGTGTCAGCTTTCATATTTTGATATAAAGAAAAAAAAAACCCATGTAATACAGGATTTCCACCACATTAAATTCCTGCCAAAGCTTTATGCAAAACAAATTGGAATGATTTCGCCTTAATCAAACAAGTGCAATGACTGCACTAATCCAGACAAGGATAGATATGTGAAACGCTGGATCATTTCTTCTCTTTTATCTTCTCATGGGAATGTGCACAGAGGATGAAGCTACGTCCCTATGGGTGATTGTCATTTTCTCATCAACAAGAAGTTCAGTGTACTTTTCCCAAAAAGGTGTTTGCAAGGGAAGTCATTGCCCAATTATCTCAACCCATCACAAGCTACGTCCATGGAGTTTATGGAAGGCATTAAATGTTTGATCTCTTGTTAATTGTATCCATGTCATTTTGGCCTCCGACTTTCTTATATCTGCAAGCTTAAGTGAGAAGAGTTGTTTTACTTATTCTCACTGAATGAGTAAATGGATCCATATATATATATATATATATATATATATATGAGATGCGGTACCGCATGGAATAGATCTCGTTAGCTTAATCGATTGATATAGGTAGTAAACACAGTTTAATCTAGTCTTAGAATCAAACTATGAATTGGCTGGTCTATTCAATATACAAAAATTGAAAATGGGCATCAACTCAACTATTTATCGCTTAACCAAAGGAAAAAACAAAAACTCAACTATTAATTTCCTGATCCGTGCTGGGAAAAAAATAAAATTCTCTAACCTTATTTATTTCCCTTGATTTTCTTACCTCATTTAATTAAGGCATTGTGATCATAAAGAACCAAGATCTTATGATTATCATCCCTTTGATTTTTTTACCTTATTTGGTTTTCTATTATTTTTCTTTATTTTTTTTTTTCCTTTAATTTTTTTTGAGAGATATGTCATGTGCCAGGCTCTCAATATATGATAGGAAAATGAGGACTTGAGAAACATGCCACATGGCACACCCTCTTTTACATAATAGTGTGTGTATATATATATATATATATATATATATCTCAGATGACACTCAAGTGAGGACATGCTGATATATTATATCATCACCCACAATGGGGGTTGGGTTGTACCCTGTACATTGGTGACTTACGGAGTACATTGGGCCTATGCAAAGGATACAACTCCTGATGCATGATACTAATATAACTTTTATCAATACGTGTTGACCTGATTGGGATTGTATATATATCCATTCACTTTCTACAATGCTATGCTCAGAAGATTTTCATAAGAAAATCATACTAGGTTTATTTTTCATTGTCATTCCAAACTATCAAAAACTAAATACAAACGATGAGATTAAAATTTTATAATCAAACAATTTAAGGATAAAAATAGATTAATGAGAGTAGTAGAATTCTACTCACCTCACGCAATTGTTGAGCATTCCATTAATTCTAGTTCATAGTTGTAACACACAAAGAGTTGATGCTCACAATAATTTTAGAGATCTTAGAAAACCACTCAAGAAAGGTGGCGCATGTAAGATTAAACCCTCTCCCCTTTTTGTTGGTCTTCTAGTCAAAAACCCACGAGCTACTAGCCTAGTTTTTCATTCTTTCAAATAGTTCTTTAGTAATTACGAACATGAAACAAAACTACTACGACTTTTTTTCAAACGTAAGATCTTTTCATGGTTACCCAACCAAATATACTTAAAATCTGCCAACTTTTCCTTCTTATACTCCCGACACTTCTAACTCTGATTTGTGCTCATTACTGTCTTTTATACAAATAACACAATGACAAGAATACAAAAGTACCACAAGGTCCAAACATCTATCATCTTCTTGGTCACTCTTATCCAGTCAAGTATGACAACAAAGCCAAGAATGAATAACCGCCCAACATATAAAAAGCCAAGGATAATTTTCACAAGAAAAGTAGCTAACCAATTGTTCTCCTTGTTCTCTGCTTTAGGGGAGTCTTGTAGTCAATCTAATAACTCTCCTAGTAGGGTTCACTGCACCGTTAGGGGCCCTTTTGAAGTCTGCTTATGTGAAGAAGAAGTGATGGAATCGTTGTAATTGTTCCTATTAAAAAAAATCTAATGTACATAGAGGACATAATGCAAATGAAAAGTAAGTCATACACTTCTTTTGGTTTCCTCCAATATTTCGGGGATAACAATGAGCTAGAAATAAGGCCTGCAAAAGTAGTCAACTTGTTTGAAAGAGAAGGTAAGAATACTGCTTGAGTAAAAGAAACAAGATGAAAAGATGGTTTCCTCATTTGGGATTTTCTTAAAAATTATGGAGGCAAATTTTGAGAAGAAATTCTTTTTTTTTTTTTTTTTTTTGGATGAGTAAAAAACGAATTTCTATTTGGTACAGAGAGTATCATTATATGTAACTAAACAACGGAAAGTCTTATTCACGAGATTCACAAGACTCATGGTAGTTGTGTGGGGAATAATCCATCACAAACTCTTTGCTTGCCAACATTAAATCAATGAATTGAAGGAAAGTCATAAAATGAGTGAGCAATAGTGGGATACAAATAATAGAGGATATCCAAACCATTGGGATTAGCCTAGTGGTGAAGGAGGGTGGGGTAAAAGGTAAGAATATAATAGGTTAGGGGCTCGAACCCATCTAATTGTATCAAAAAAAATAAATAAATAAATAAATAAAGGACATTCTAATCTACAGATAAAATAAAACAAACTGTAAAAAGTAGCATGACAAAATCAAATGGTTGTGAATAATCTAATTCGTTTGTTGTGCATTTTTCTAAGCTGGCATGGGATCTACTAATTGTTTGATCCTGACCCCTTATCTATAAATCAGATATGGGGAGAAAAGTGGGATTACTTATGGAGATTTATCTACTCATAACTCAAAACAGATTTTGCAAAACAATTTTCATTCTGCATAGTTAATTTTTGTGCTCAAGCATGCCCTCATCTTTTTGTGGATGAAGACCTATACCCTCCTAAATTGTGAGATTTATTTTTATTCGTATCCGTATGCTAATAAGGTCATCTTGAATGGATTAGCCAATATTTGATTAGAAGGCGCTTGGACCTCTATTGAAGTTCATAGATTACCATGTTCTGCTCTCTATGTTGCATGGACACTTCAAAATGTGTGAAGTACTTGCAATGGACACATGTGGACATAGGTCTAAGTGTTTTTGCTGGACACTTTAAAATAGTGATTTTTTGTTGTAAAATATATGAATCTGACACCTGGACAGATAAACCATACTTGACACTGGTATTCGTGTCAATGTAACATAGGTCGATTTTGTTCTAAAAGGAACAAATTCCTCCTACCACGGCATATATACCAAAGTTCCTAACGTTGTCAAACCCCATGGAATAGAATAGTTGGTCTTAATACCTAAACATATAAAATGCTTATGTATGACAAAGTACATTGGAAACCGCTAGCCGTCCGTAAAGCCGTCCACATTCGACTTTCAATCACACAGGCATCTCCACAACGACAGCCAGTACAGCCAGCAGTTCTACCCAGAGAGAGACTCAAATATGAACGTTGAAATTCAGCATTGAATCCATGCTATGCAGTTGCGACAGCAACTTCTACTATCCATAAACTCGACTTCATTTTCGTTGTAACAATGGGATGAACTCGAATGAACTGAACAATCAATCTACATGGGCAAAACTTCCAGGTTTCATTATTTCGGTTATGCAATAAGGCGTCAGCCAATTGGCAAATCTTTATCCCGAACGAACAGTAATGATGCTCTCATAAGATTCAAAACAGAGGAATGAAGAGAACAATAGAGTGACTTCAGTCAGTTACACGCCCACTCGATGCAGCTACTTGGCATAAAGAACTCCAGGATGCAAAACAGTAAGATTACATGCCTAATATAGAACTCCAGCATAAAATTATTGATTCCTTTTAAGGATAGGCTTGGCAGCAACAAATAGCATAAACAAGCTACCTTCTACAAAAGTAATACAAGAATTCTATCATTTCTAAAATAGGCATGGAGGAAAGGGAACAATGCCTCAAATGTCTTCATACAACAGTTGGAAAACATCAAAAGGGTAATAAAAAAAAGAGGGGGGAGAAAAAAAGAGGACCTAGAACTACCAAGCAACCTGTATTGGCTAGGATAAAAATAACAATTCTATGATTTATGATCCAAAACTGAACCTAAACAGTAATTCAGGAAGTGAGAATACCCACATCTCTGATCCCAAGGCACACAATTCGTGCTTCCTCGTGTAGAAATAAACCAGCCATTTCTGGTCAGATTGCATTGATTAATCAATCTTCACTGATGAGTAGATGAGCCTTGTGAACCAGAAGCATGCATAGAAACCAATTGTACCAGTCAGCACAAAGAAGGCATATGAGGCAATCAGCATGTAACCAAAGTACAAGACCCCAGACACAGGCTTCGTGATCTCAAGCTTTGTGAAGAAGTAGAAAGCCGCATAGAGGAAGAGGTACAGTGCTGAGGAACCTGAAGTCAGGTAAGACCTCCACCACCAAAGGTAGTCCTCACTGCACAGCTGGAAGTAGCAGAGCACAATTGTGATCTCCGCACAAGTGACAATTAGGATGGCAAAGACAAGGAAGAGGAAACCAAAAATGTAATAGAACTGATGCAACCAGATCGAGGTGAGGATGAAAAAGAGCTCAATAAAGACAGCTCCAAATGGGAGTATGCCTCCAATTAGGATAGAGAAAACTGGGTGCATGTACCAGGCCTGTTCCGGGATCTGCCGTGGGATCTTATTAGTTTTCACAGGATCCTCAATTGCTGGCTTCTTAAACCCAACATAACTACCCACAAACACAAGTGGGACAGAGATGCCAAACCATAAGAATCCCAGAGCAAACATGGTTCCAAAAGGCACTGCCCCAGAAGATTTCTCTCCCCAAATTAAAGCATTCAAGACAAAGAAGATGGCAAAGACTATTGCAGGAAACGTGAAAGCTGTTTTGAGAGTGATTTTTTTCCATTCTGTTCCCTTGAACATCTTGTAGAGACGGGCAGAGGAATATCCAGCAAATAGGCCCATAAAGACCCAGAGCAGGAGCATGGCTGTCATCAACCCACCTCGGTTTGAGGGGGACAGGAAACCAAGGACGGCAAACATCATGGTGACGAGAATCATCCCAAAAAACTGAACACCTGTCCCAACATAGACGCAGAGGAGATCAGAGTTTGTCGGAGGCCTGAACACATCACCATGGACCAGTTTCCACCCTGTCTCTTCTTGGGCTTCTTCTTGGGTCTCTAATTGGTTGTACTTAGAGATATCCCGGTACAGTGTCCGCAACATGATCATAGCCACCATGCCCGAGAGGAAAAGAACAATCATCAAAGAATTGACAATTGAGAACCAATGAATTTGATCATCAGCCATCAAAAGATAGGTATCCCATCGAGATGCCCACTTAACATCGCTCTCCTGCAAGGTGGAAGAAGGGGCAGGACAATTATAAAGAAATAGCATTTAAATTCCCACTCAAAATGGTAACAATAGATGTCATGTAACTACAAAGTATGGAGCCTTACCTGAAACTCAACGTCATATGTAAATATGATATCCTTCTTATCTTCAACCTCTTGAGGAGATTCAGAGTTGGTAACAGCACGTTTTGCATGGGGATCACAAGTTGTCAATCGGGTCTTCTTCTCATTCCAATCACCTTCAAATTCATGTTTAATACTGGATCCATCAAAATAATCCGCTATCAGTATGTGGGGCATAAACTAACACTATAGATAAGCAGAAAATGAGTATACATAACAAGACCAAAAAAAAAAAAAAAAAAAAGTCATAAATTATGACCTGAATGGTTTGACCTCAAATCCCACAATTCTTGCTGAGTCCGTTTGTGCATCCTTGTGAAACTTGACTGTAAATGTTAAGTGGTTATGGATAAAATGCTTTTCCTCCTTGAACTGCAGAATGTATATATAGATGGATAATCAAAACTACTTGCATAAACACATCACAAGTTTGACAAAAGAATTATTCAGCGTAAAAGGTTATCTATTTGGGGTACTAACTCCAGCATACTGTCCTCTGAGACCAACATAAAAGCCATGTTGATAAACTATTGAAGATTCCTGATCAGTCCTTCGAATGGGAAAAACCAAGGGAAGGTTATCCAGAATCCTGTCAAATGCAACATTAAAAGCTTTTAACAAATTAATTGCATAAGCTAAATACCATGTGCTGTTTGAAGAGAAATTGAAGATAATAATTAGAGCATTCCATGGAAGAGTGCCTCACATGTTCACCCGATACTCATCATCTATCTTTTCCTTAAATTCCTTTGCAGTTTTTGCATTTAGTGTTACACGGCATAAAATATTGCACATTTGTGGCTCTCTCATTTTAAACTGAGGAAAAACAACTTCAGTCAAAAGCTTGACAAATAAAACATTAAAACGTACACAAAGAAAAGATCAGTAAATTGTCCAAAGAAAAAAATATATATTACTGACCACATAAGGAGAGTTTTCAATACGATCACCGCGAAGAACTTCTCCAAGATTCTCTGCACTGTCAACTATATGATCTGGACGACAATAAGGGAGAGAATAATAGGAGTAAGGAAGCTGTGTTTTTGTGGAGGTCAGTTTGTTCACTTTCACCTTCAAGAGATTCCCCTGTACCCAATGGGAAAATAAATAAATAAGCAACTCTGACACTCTTAGACATATGTACATTGCAAATGTTAAGCCTCTGATTGGATCTTGGAAAGAATGAGAAAAAGGCTTTAAAAATCTTGAGAAAGCAATCCACTTTAAAACAATTAAGAATTTTCCTTTCCTTACTTTTACAGAGACAAAAACAAGTTAAAAAATTAAAATCTCAAGAAACCGGCCAAGCTGTTGTAGTCACTTTAGTAGTGTAAAACTCCATAGTGAATCTTCATCTATGCATTATTCGGTTCGAGGAGCAAAAGGATTGTTGTTTATGATAGCAATCTCTAAAAGCTAAGTGATCTTCATTCAAAAATGTTGATTACGAATATCTGAAAAAGGGATAGGAATATCCTCCCTAGCTTTGAAAAGGTAACGAAGTGGAAACAAACCTGAATTGGATCAAGGAGAAAATTGGATTTCTCTTTCCCAATACACTAACTAGCATTGTGAGTCAACAAGAGATTGGGATGTCTGAACCCATGATGCATGACAAGCCATAAGGCCCACAACTATGGCTTTGCATTAGTTGTTTCAACATACTGTGCTTTAAGTGAACTGTCAGATAAACTGCATATCATGCCTCTTATGGCACATAATACATATAATGCAGGATATATAATACAACGAACACATATTATTTTCGTGTTCACAAGATTACAATATTGAAAACACTCCTAAAGGCTTCAAAATATGTGAAGCCTGAACTCAATTATTTGGTATACCTTTCAGGTAACACTAATAGATATAACCCCAATCAACCAAAAAAGGGGTAAAATTGTACTGGCACCCTTCAAAAAGGCACTCAGAAGTAGAACCCACCCCTGCTATTTTCAAAAATGACACTCAGACCCCTCTTCATTAACTTGACAGGAGTTATCAAATGACATAAATTCCTTTCTTTAATGAAACATACTGTTTCAGCCTAATCTGATCCATTGTCAAATTTTATTGAGTAAATGACACTCAGACCCCCTGTACTTTCTCAAAAATGCACTCAGCTCCCCTACTTTCAAATTACACCATCCCCCCCCCCCTTGCCACATGGCTTCTTCTTCTTCTTTTTTTCCAACTTCATCTTCTTCAGTTTTTTATAATGATGAGGCTCACCGACAGAGACGGACTTTAAAGACGAGTCGTACCAATGTGAGTGATGGTAGAACCTTGCCCGCTTGTGCGATTTGGGATTTGACCATGTGAACTATGTATGTTTCCCTCTCTTCCTTCTACTCCACTGTTTCAATGGACACATGGCAGATACCTAGCGGCATAAGAACATAACAGGTTTGGACATCTTCATCTTCTTCTCCCTCTCTGCACTCCTAAGTGTTGAGAGTGACCAGGGAATAAAGAAGCTACAAAAACGCTATGTTATAATATAGATGAGAGAAGAGAGGTGAATTCAGGTGTGAATCATAAAAAGTTTATATATATATATATATATATGGGTTAGGATCAACATACACACTTTTTTACACAAATTTTTAGATAACCTATCTCTAATTCATATTTTGTGAAACCCACCATTGGATTAGATAGTCTTCCCACATAGGTCATGCACGCAAAAAATCAAGTTGATCCGAGATTTGTTGCCACTCGATCCAAAAACTCATTTTTTTAATCACTAAAAATCTCACATTTATGGATGAAGCGGCTCTTAATCTCGGATGAACTTGATCTTTTGCATGCATGACCTATGTGGGAAGACTATCTAATCGAACGGTAGGTTCTGTAAAATATGAATTGGAGATGGGTCATCTAAACACTTAGTGTAAAAATTTGTGCAAAAAATTGTATACGTTGATCCTAACCCTATATATATATATATATATATATATATATATATATAGCGAGAGAGATAGAAGACTCTACCATCTTTACACCCAACATTTCCCTTGCACCCCTAGTGGGACAACACTTTGACCCATAACCATTGGATCATCAACATTTGATTGTGCAAAGTCCCAAAATCTTTAACCTCATGTCTCCTGGTTCACAAGTAGGTTTCTGTAGTATGTAGTTATCCCACACAAGAAGTTGGGTGAAGGAGATGTAGAAATTTCACCCCACAACCAAACTTTTTATGCTCCAAATTAACAGCCCAAAATATCCCACATTCTCACGGGTTTTTCAGCAAAGGGAAAGTTCAAATACAACACTCACACAAATCAAATTTCAACCATTATTTCAAATTTTATAAAAGAGTGGGCCCATAGATCATATGCACCGCTTGGGTACATATAGGGAATCATCAATTGCGGAGGTGACCGTCCTTGGTGGTCACAAAGGTATCACCAATTGTCATGGTCATGCTGTTTTGGCTGGGTGGCTGGTCATGGCAGTGATGGGTTGTATGAATTAAATAGAGATGAGTGGTAATGGTGATTGTTGCTGTTGTAGTTGGTGGTGGTGGTGGTGGTGGTGGTGGTGGCGGTGGATAGAAGTTGGTGGGTGATGATAGGTGAATGGGTGGATGGGGCGTGGTGGTGGCAACAGTGGTGATAAGGTGGAAATGGTGATGGTTATATGGTTGGGCGGAAGGTGGTGGGTGAGGACCAGTAGAGAGCTAAAGTGATAAAGATATTAGCTCTGGGATACAGAGAGTTATAGGTGGAGTGGTGGGGCGGGGACCTTCGTAACATTGCAAAATAAAACTGATGTGGCAAGGTGTGAGCGGCTTGATTGAGGTGTAGAGAGAGTGAGTGTAATTAAACCATCACAAAAATGGGGTTGGGATGTTTCAGGCACTCTTCAAATGAGCTGTGGACTGCTGCTGCTTTTGCTTGGATGGGAGAAAGTGAATCATTTTTTACTCCTTTCAATGGTCCTCAAAAAGGTAAATTGGGCATTTTAATATCTTTAAACTGTGACAAAAGCACATTGTGAATGCAACTGCAAGCCATACAACGCGTAGTAGAGTGTAATTTTTGAAGTGGAGGGTTTCTAAATGCTTCTTCGAGAAAGTACAAGTGGTCTGAGTATAATTAGACCCACCCGCAAAAAATGAAAAAGAAACAAAAAAAATCACAGCTTGTTTCAGGTGATGCACCGATTACAACTGTTCCACCAGGCACGGGAAACATGCAATGCCACATCAGGCACCCTCACCCAGAAGGCCGGAATATAATACTCCATTAAAACAAATCTCTCTACCAGGAACACATAGCATGCTAACAAATCTGGGAACAACCAATCGTCAGGAGGAAAAAAAAGAAGAAAGGAAATGCATGCAAACACAAACAACCGCAACAAATCATGAAGGTGGGATCAGTGTCATGGGTTATACCAAAAACATTGCATACTCATTAATCTAACTGACGCTCCTAACAATACAACATGGATTCACAACCAACCCATCCCTCAAATCCAGATATTCAAAATACCGCAACATGGATCTCAATAAACCAAATAGCAAGATCACAAGAACAAGGAATGCAAAAGGCCAAAACCGTCACAGATCTGAGGCACAAAACACGCTGATCACCAAGACAACAAATCAACAAGACCAAGCACTAAGTCAAACCACAGGATCAACAAAATTTAGCCCTAGCTTCAACCACAAGCACATCTGCATTCCCATACATACATCTATGCGTATAGAGATTACCTTTTGGAAATCCTCGGGAGCCACACCGGGTAGATAGAAGCAATTTGCATGGAGGAAGAGCAGCAGACAGACGGAGATCCACAGATCATAAGCGAGAGATGGCCGAATAACCGCCATGGCAGCGGAGAGGTGGAGGAATTGGAGAAGATCTAGATCCACAAAGGCTCTCTCTCTCCGCTCTCTCTCTCTCTCTCTCGATCTCTATTGGCTCTGGTTTTTGGGGGGGTTTGTCTTTAATAGTACGGGAAGAACGAGAAGGAACCTGCACCTAATTGGAGATTACAAGACATCACTGACTCACTGACTAATTGACTGTTAAACCCCTCTATCGCCGCCGTTGATTTTGGTGAGTGGGTGTGATGCGCGGTGGAGATGGGATCACTAAGATTGACGGTGATTACCATTTTTATAATATACGATGAAAACAGAAAAATTGAAAATTGAAAATGAAGAGACTTTCTTCCTCTACCGTCAATCACACGGGATTTATTTTTTATTTTTTTTTTCCATTTTTCGGTTTCTTTATAGGGAAAGGATACAATGAGTGGTGTGGTGCTCATGGGTGTATTCTATCTTTTCAAGAGTAATGCTCACATTTCGCGTACAAAATACAGGCAGGATCCGCGTGATGCGCGGGAATTACAAACTCTAATTATTTTATTAGTCAAAAAGAAAAAAAAATGTGATTTATATGTTTAGTGACAACCGATGACCTTTTAAGAAGGGGTTTCAAATTTTAAAATAAGAAGACATAAAAAAAAATTACTATAAAAAAAGGAGGAGAAACATTGGTTGGCCATAAGTAAGATGAAAAAAGAGTTTTGGAGGGGAAGATTTTTAGGCTGCCATGTCAGTATAACTCCTAAATAAATTTTAGCTATAAATATAAAAAAATGGGTCAACACAAGCCAATCAAAAATCACTTGAAAACTTCAAACAAAACACGTGCAATTAACTATAAAATTTATGTGTAAGATCCTCTATCCACCCTACCTTGACTTAGAATGCATATAACATCCCCTAAAATAAGGGCAGCTCATCAATACACAAATGAGGACGCTCTTGACGAACGTTTTCTTCCTCTCTTTTTTTTCCTTCAAAAGCTAAGTCTAACTCAAATCGTATGCACTGAACAAAGTCAACTTGAGGTATAGATAGAGATTTTAGCCCCATTTTATGTCAAGGAGTAAAAAATCTACTTAAAATTTTATTTTTTATTTTTTATTATTTTTTGAGTGAAAGTAGGGAGAGGGAATTTGGTCGTTGTTCTGTGTACTCCAGAACCCAAATAAAGTTTAGAATAGTCCTTTCCTTTTTTCCTTTTTGCTTTTTCTTTTCCAGATGAAAATTAAACAATTAAATTGCACTCTACATGGTTTTAAAAGTACAAATCCGTTATCTTGGATGAAACTAGACATCATCACAGCATCAAATATAATGATGACTTAATTTTTTAAAATAGTGCCATTTAAGATGGCAGATTTATATCTTCAATCTAAAATAAAACATATTATAATGGTTTAATTCTCCGTTGGATGATAAGATGAGCCCAAGCCCCTAGTATAGTAGATTCAAAAACAGTTGCTTTGTAAAGGGTTGAGGCAAATTGATCCTTTACGCAAAGGGGCCAGCTATTGCAACCCCTCAACTCTATTTGTAAACCCCAATTTTAATTAAAATATATATTCCTTTTATACCCCTTTAGCAATTTTACCATTAAAGACATTAAAACTAAATACCTAAATTTATTTTTCTTTGTAGCCCCCATCAACCCCAACATAACACAAATACCAAGAAAACATAGATCCCTCACTCTCCTTCAATCACCTCTTAACCATAAATTAATTAAAAATACTTCATTTAAGTGTCTTTGGTGTTGTATGTGAACAATAGATGAGGAAAAAGATATTTGTGATGATTTTAGCAGTGACTAGGTTCGTATTTTTGCGTTTTTTTGTAAGGTTTTAATCATTTTTTTAATCCAAAATCGGCATTGTTCGATTCTGAAAGTTAGAACAATTAAACTATGTTTGGTTAGTTGCAGTCGAATAAACTGTAAATATATGGTTAGTTGCAGTCAAACAAACTATAAATGTTCGGCTAGACTTAACTTTAAAAATTGGATTTGTTCGGTTGTTTATTGCTGAACGATGTTTATGCTTTTTCCCACTCCTTTAAAATTAAAGTCGCTATCTATGTTTGGTTTCTTATAGTTGTGTAAACAAGTTTTGTTCGGTTCCCAACAACCAAACATATATGAATTGTTTGGTTCATTGAAATTGAACATATATTTGTAATGTTCCACGCAAGAATCCATCATAGAAACCACAACTACACAATTAAACAAATAATTGGCATATTAGAAGGATAATGGGTGTGCTTCCATTCACCCAGAATTGCATTTTTTTTTTTTTTTTTTTTGGGGACAATCGATAGAAGGAGCCCTAAACCCCCAATATTAACAAATGGATATCAATGCTCCTCCTTGAGCTTGACAATCAATTTAATCAATAGAAGCAAACCTAAACCCCCAATATCAACAAGTGAATTCCTCTCTATCTTTTCCAATGGGGGTGGGAACTTCAATAAGAAAAGAGGGAAGAAGGCAAAGCTTAGATTTCCCCAGTGACACACTGTTACCAGGCATGAAGAGGCATGAAGATGGGACAGGACTTCAACACAGGCCAAAACCGACACTTGATGTCATGGAAAAATGCTAGTGACCCATCTCCTGCAGACTTTGCATATGGGATTGATATTATTGGGCTGCCTCAACTCATTCTTCATAAGCGAACAGAGAAAGTGTTCTAAGGGAAGAAGAAGAAATCGTAAGAGAAAAAGAAAACTCACTCATCGGACTGTGTCTTCACTCCGACGCCTCGCCTCCCCTGCTTCAACTCCTCCCAGATGGACTTCACTCCAACTTACAATGGGGGTGAGGGTTAAAATCATATTGGTTGTGATGGGGTGTGAAAATAAAAGGATATAGGGTAAGGGTATTTTGGGAATGTTGTGGGGTATAGAAATAAAAATATGAGGGTTAAAAATTATTGGGGTTTACAAATAAAGTTGAGGGGTTGCAATAGCCATCCCCTTACGCAAAAGCTAATCCCAACCTAGGCTTGCCTCATATTCAAAACACAAATTATGTCCCAACCATTTCTCTTGTCCACTACTGTTTGATCAAATCATAATAGTGACCAACTGCTCTGATAGAATGGGGCAAGCGTTGAGTTAACTTTAATTAAAAGACCATCAATTCAAATCAATAAGGCATAAGCCAGTGCGGTAACCTCTCTCCACCTCAGAGAAATGCAATTTTCACAACACTTGTTTTCGTGTAACCCTCTCTTCCTTGTTCATATGGGAACTCATTGACTGATTCTGACCAGAAAGATTGCCAATGAGAAATATAAAACAATTGCAGTTCATGAGTCCAAAACTTCAAGACTGGTTCTAAATATGTTGTCTTTCCTTATTAAATTCCCAAGTTTGGAGTGGTTACTCAAACAGATATATGCCAGTGCATTCCTAAATAAATGGCCAAATTTCAATACCCAAATGCTTACAGGAAAACTTCACAGCAATTGAATCATTTTCCCTTCTCCACTTGAAACTCTCATGGAGAGAGGTTAGAGTATATAATTTTAGAACACTCAATATAAAGGTACACCCAAATCCGATTTCACAACACTCATCCTCCATTTCTCAAGATCCTTAAAGCCCCTCTGAAAATCTTTCAACAAAACAAACTTTTGTGCTCAAAATAGCTGCCTCGTTCCCCCACCCACCAAAAAAAAAAAAAAAGAAGAGAAAACATGCAGCAGCACCTACATTTTATGCTCAAAAAGGAGAAAAGGGAGAAAGAAGAGGAAGGGGGGCTTAGTTTTCCTCACGAGTAGGGGGTTCAATCATTCTCACAGTACGAGGAAGCATAAACTCAGCAAATATTGGATAATGGGAAGATGGATAGAACCCGTCAATGTTATCATTCACCACTTCACACGAAGCAGGAACTAGAGATCTGCCTCTGAAAAGAACCCAATCTACATGTAGATCCTGAGTTTGGCGATCCCAGCAGAGGCAAAGTGCTCTGAAAATCAACTTGAGGAATTCAAGAGCTCCCTGTTTGTCACCTGGCACCACCAAATGAATTTGGGTTAGGCAATAGCTTCATCAGACTCACCAAACCTAGAGAACAGTACAGAGATGGAAAAGGAACCTTTGAATCCATGAAAAGTGCGTATGAGGGAAACATTTTTCCTCACCCGGGCATTGGGCCATGCATCCCTCATATCACCCACTACACCATGCTCTCTGCAGGAAAGTAGAAGAATAAGCCAGCAGCAATTGGGTCAGTCCCCTACGGGGAAAAAGAATTACAGAATTTCTTCAACTATACTACCATACCATTTTGATACATGGTTTTTCTCTTTCTCTCTCTTTCCTTTCCCTTTTCCTTTTTCTATTTCCTTTTGATCATTTAACAGCATATATAAATCACTTTTCCCAATTTCATTTTGCTTCCAAACTAACAAAATCTATCTTGACAGAACTATATATACTATATATATATATACACATTAATATGTCATTATCAACATTTCCAAGACTGGACCCAACTATTGGGATTGGCAGCATAGTTTTTGTAACACCATTGAAAAGTTTACGTGCAACAAAATGCAAAATTCTAAAGCTAGCGAGGCTCCAAAGGAAATAACTCTCGTTCAAATAAAGAATTTCTCAGTACACAGTCAAGAGTAATCTTTGATAGTGGCAATACCAAACATTGAACTTTTTGTTAACATTCAATTTCTTATGTTGTGTCAGATTAAAACAAATAGAGAACCCATAGTTGATAGCCGAACTAATATTACCCAATCCTTACTCAAATTAGTGGGGCTTAGTAGCATTGTTATTTATTTGACATTTTATGAAGCGGGAGGTCAACTCAAAGTTTTTTTTTTTTTTTTTTTTTTTTTTTTTTTTTTTTTTTGCTAGATGTTCCAAAATCCAGTACTGTACTGCCACATTTTATCAAACTCTAACTCTAGGGTCAATACCTTGGAGGGATTTTCTCTAAAGTAAAAGAAACAAAGCTCCAATTAAGGAAAAATGTAGATAAACAAAAGAAAAAACTTGTTGATAAGTACGTAGAAGAGCTAAAGGCAAACTATTTGAGGTAGGGAGGGTGTTGCAAAGGGAGAGCAAGGCAACCCGGGCCAGAAGTGCAGAATCTTGAGATGTGGTAAGAAAAGAGGATTCAAAGAGTGTGAATGCTCTTGATTCTTGTAATTCCAAAGTAGTAAATCCTTGTAAATGAGCCATGGATGGCTTTTATTTGTTCTCCACCATAGTGACCAAGGCAAAAAGTGTGTTGCCTTATTTTCAGACGAACCACTCAACTAGCTTTATTATCCTTGTTCAAGCTATTGTTAAGACCTAATAGCATAAGCTACTAGATTGAGGGCCCAAACAGGTATATGAAGCCATGTTAAACTCGATATTTAATCAATGTGGGATGTGGGACTTCCTAATACTCCCCCTCATGTGCAGGCCTAACAAGATAGAAACAGCCTGTGTGATGTGGACAACAGAGATGGGCTCACAAACAAAATTTCCAAAGAACAACAACAACAACGGGCTCCAATACCATGTTAAGTTTCCAACCTAAATAGCCTAAGTTAGTAGGTGGAGGGTCCAACCAGGTATATGAAATCATGTTAAACTCGATATTTAATTGACGTGGGATGTGGACTTCCCAGCAGCTACCAATTCAAGACCCTCAAGCTATCACAATGGAATGGGCCGAGGTAGCATGTTTCAGCACCTCAGCCCACAACGAGCCCTAACTAGCCCTCGTCCACTGGCTTCGACAGGCTTATAAGGGTCGGGGCGCAAAGAAAGGATAAGGAATGAGCTTTTAAGGTGTTGAATTACCTCAGACCCTTGTTGCTCTGATACCCAGTCAAATTTTATCAAATATATTACTTTAGATGCCATGTGTCAACTTATTGTCAAAATAATATGTCATATAAATAGAACCAAAGTTTTCTCCAAGCATCTTGTAAAAAAGACAAAGTAATCTCCAAGCATGAAAAAAGCATTACTAAATCCATCAAAAAGCATACGCATCCATTTCAGCAAAAAATTTTCTTTTGTTGTTTTAAAATGAAGCTCAAATACATACCCGAACTACCAATTAAGACAACAAGAATAGGGAAGTAAAAAGAGGGCAAGAGAAAAGAGGTAGGAAGATTGGATCAAGGCAGAAGGGTCACCACGAATGGTTGTTCATTTGCAGAATTCAAACAAAGTTGATACAGCTAATGTGATATGAACTAAGACTCTGTTGTTTCAACTGAAAATAATATAAGGAAAAAGGAAATAGCAATGCTATTAGATGAGGTGTGTATTGAATAGGTTGTAGCTATGGGAAAGTGGTATCACTGAAGTAGGAGATTACATTGGATGAATGAGGCAGGTACGGCCATTCTTTGCACTGAAAAATGACAACCCCACCCACACACACACATTGCAAAAAAAAAACAAAAACAAAACAAAATGCACGTGCACACACACACACACACAATAAAATTATTATTATTATAACAGGGAGAAAAAAAAAAAAAAAACAAAAACAAAAGAGAGAGAGAGAGAGAGAGAGAGAGAGAAACTAATGGAAAACTATAGAATTTTTTCTTAAACAAGCATCAGTATTCCAAAGATGGGTAGTCGGGTTTGAAATCATTTCCTGGATCTGCTTTTAAAATTATATATAATTTTTTTACTCAGCTCATCCACACCAATAGTAGTAATCATGTATGTGTGTGTGAGATATATATATCGAGAGAGAGAGAGAGAGAGAGAGAAACTCAGATTTTGGGTATGAGCTTTTGATGAGGGCAAAATCATAAATTTGACATATGGTACATATAAACACAAAATATTTAAATAATTAAATAAAAACAAAAAATAAAAAAATAAAAAATGTAATAAATAATACCTTGATCTCCCAAGAAGAAAACGTCCTGTAGTTGACTCCTTTTGTGTGTTAAATCCTCCACAATATACAACTGGCAAGCTAGGAGGTAAAGATGCAATGTGCTGCCATGTGAGTAAAGCACTTCGTCTACGGGCACGAGGACTAAACTCATCCATGTTGGTATTTACTATCTGAAATGAAAAACCTGGTGGCTCGACTCCTTTTAGTTGGAATGTGTGGACATCATGTCAAAGAAACAAAACATGCAACACTCTTCGTACAAATATAAAAGGAGTTGGTAAATATATATATATAAAGAAACAGTAAAATAAGAAGGATATCACCCATGTTGCAATACAAGGAACTACAGAACCCCATGATGTGCTTCCAGGGACAGAAGGTGACTCTGACAACCAAAAGGTTCCACCTTCTAGCAGCTCTACCTTTGTTTAACAAAAATAAGTGATAATAATGTCAAAGACAAGCCAATTTTACTAATCTTCTTTGGCAAAGCAAGATTATAAAGTTATGACAGATCTAGGAAGAGGAACAGATGGGATACCTTCTCCTTGTCATAGAAGATCGTGCAATATTCATCTGAAGTGTCTTGGGATCCTTTTCTCGAAACTCCAAATTGATCATAACCTTATGGATATAAGAGAACCAGCCCCATTATGAGATGAGTTTATGGGTTTAGAATGCAAAATTTTGCGAGCACTTAGACATGACATGGAGATAGCATTGTTCAAATTTTCCCCCCATGAAATGATATACTAAGTATTGCAATAAGCAATAATTTAATTGATAAAAGGTAAATTTGCCTCATGTTTTCCTTTTTACTATTTTGGACAAATTTATGCTCATTTCAAAAATTTTTTTTTTTTTAAAAAAAAAAAAAAAAAAAAATACAATTCTCCATATAAATAGGACCAGAATCAGGTATTTGATTATGGGTTTGCCATGCTGCATACAAGTGAGTAGTGAACGTTGGGAAAATAATTAATGTCTATTTATCCTAAAACTATACAAGAGAATACTAGATTAACCATATTCAATAATCACTTAATGTTGGTTGTGAGTCTCGATAATTGATAGTCACCCCGCAAATCTTGACAAAATTCCTTATAGGAAAATACATATGGAGTTGAAGTATTGAAAGACATCCCATGTCTATGTCCATGCCATATCATGTTGGTTACCGGTACCTTTGTCAAGTTGAAGAGTTTGAATCTTTGACTGGAATCAAAGATGAGATGTAGGTCTGGGTCTGCTCATGTCATATTCAAATCAAGTCAGGATGAACAGATCAGTAGTTGTAACATGCTTCTTTTGTTTCTCTTGAAGGGGGGTGTTGAGTAATACCTAATCCTTTGAAAATGTGATTATGTGAGTCACATATCATGTAGCTTAGCCCAGCATTAGTATACATAACATGTCTCACATTAATACATGCGTTTTGAACGTTTTCAAGTTACTATTTAGTTTATGCTTTATTGAGCTCTATGAACTGTTGTATGTAACCAGCAAGACATACTTTGTTGTGCTCTATGAAATATAGTTCATCAAACTGAGCATATTTTCTGAGCAGTGCCCTCAGTCCTATTTGATTCGGAAAATCATGCATTGAAGCACAAATCATGTAAGACAAGTTTATTCATAATATGGCTTCATCTATAGTGTCTTATTTAGTATAAGTTCATGAAAAACAGCATGGTATTGATTTTATCTCACCACATCAAAAAACAATGATTTGGATCCACTATATGATGGGTTCTTTTTGGACCCACCATATGATGAATTCTATTTAGGGATTTTGCACTTAAATCAGAATGCTTTTATGCTTTCCATCATTTAACTTATGGCATATACTTCTTACGGTGATCCGTGCATTGTACAAACTTCCTGGTACTCACATTCACACACAACACATCCCTACACAACCATTTAGGCTTGGTAACTAATGCAGAATTCAGAAATATGATAAAAATCGTTATCAGGTTAGGATTTAAAATATCTACTATCAGAATGATCAGGGTTTGCTAGAACGCAATCTACTTGCAGCCGTAGCTATAAACAAAGGAATTGACCTAAGCAGCTAAGCTCCAGCCCATTCATACATATACATTCTGATGTACATGGGATTTTTAGTAGATTGAGGCCTTTTAAGTGAGCTTTGACTCCAAACTACAACAACCAAGTCATCCAAACCATCAAGTGTTTGAGCACTACATGGAAATTTAATACTTTCCATCAAAATGACAGTTTTCAGTACACACTTCAATGTATCTACTTAAATGAGTTCTGCACCACAAGATCCATAAAACTCTCTTCATTATTAACACAGATATTTACTGTTAGACTCCCAACAACCCTCATGTTGCAAGTCTTTAATTTTTGGAACTAAGTTCAGAGGTTCAATAATAAATCATCAAAAATATTTACCTGGCAAACCCTGCTGAAGATAATCTAGTTGGGACTTCACACCTGAAACCCAAACAATAAAATAAAAATCAATAATGCATAAAGAAGAAAGAACAATAGAAACTACTCAGACCTCAGCTACAACATAATCAAATCCACCATTTTTCAGCAAAAAACAAACAACCGAAGAAAGAAAATCACTTAATCCCAAAACCCCATTCTACAATATCCTAGTACTCTGGTCAACACATTTCAACCGTAAACTTCACCGACAACCTAAAAAAAATGAAAACCAATCTCCAAAACACAAATAAAAAAGGACCCAGATCAACTATTTTAAGAATAGCACAACAACAAGCAAGATCCACACACACGCACACATACATATACATACCTTGTTGGGTGCAGAGGATCATGGGGGAATAACTGGTAATGACGCTTATACACAAATCCCTCCTCTTTTCCCATGAATTAGGGCTGTCATCAGGCTGATCTTCGTGAAGATTGAAGGTCATCACAGTCAGAGAAACACTCATTTTTCTTCAAAATCTCTCTCTTTCCTTCCTCTCTCTCTCTATATATATATTTTTTTTTTCCCTTTTTTTCTGCCTACATCATGATCATTGATCAATATAGCATAACAAATTCAGCTAGTTCCTGTAAATATCATAGTTCCCATCTCAAGTGTGTATACTTTGGATTCAATGATGTACAGCAGGATTTGCCTGCAAGTGTAAATGTGAAGGAAGCAAAGGGAAAGAATCAATCATGTCTGAACTGAGACAACTTGTCAAATTTCCAAGTTTGGGTCTTAACCTCGCACGTGTGGGGTCAAATAAAGCGTCGCCTACGACCACGTGTAATAACCGTTGCGCTGACTGGATGAGATTTGCATACCCGGTTTAATCCGGTTTGGGTTCACAAATTTTGCTTCCTTTTGTATGACTACTAACTTAACTGACAATGACTATTGATTATAATTATTTTTCCCTTGACCGACCAACCTAAAATTTTATTTCTTCTGTATTCATCTAGAGCAATGCTTATCCATTTCTAATATTTATTTTCCTAATTTCTTTAAGGTTATATTCGATTGATGCAAAAAAAAAAAAAAAAAAACGAAATGGTTTGTCAAGCTCTGAGGGCTCAGCTAGGCCCGATTGACAATGAATGTATCTATTGTTTTAGTTGTGTTCATGGGTCTCACTCATGGATCTTGGAATATCAATAGAACAGGACATCAATACTACTACGGTCTCTTGACCCCTTCAGGAACGGGGTCCTCAACCCCTTTGGGAACTATTCTCAAAGGTTTATAGATTTTATATATAATTCAATTTTCTAAATCATTTAATATCAAAATTTCATTTTTGGAATCTTTCAAAAGAACCTCTCAAAATAAATGAAGACTACATATCTACTTATCCCAAAAATAAAAAAACCGAACACTATGGATAATTCTAAGGTATCCACAAGATCTTTAGGGTATCATATCCACTTACCATTTGAAGTGACTTACTTTATCATTTGAAGTGATTCAAAATAGCCCACTTACCATTTGAAGTGGCTCACTTACCATTTAGTGACCACTTACCATTTGAAGTGATCAACTTACCATTTGAAGTAACCAACTTATCATTTCAAGTAACCTTATAGGTATGGTATCCAATTTTTTGTTAGGGTACCATAAAATTAGAGCATCTCTAATAGGGTTAGTTATTTTTTCTCTATTTTGGAGAACTTGATAAGAGCTAATTCTTATTTAGCAAGGGAATCCAAAGAGTTTTCCAATATCACTAATTAAAATAGAAAATAGAAAACCCCATATTTAATTAAAAGTTCCAATACGGATTAGCTATTTTTTCCTTAATAGATTAGCTATTTTTTCTCTATTTTATCTAAGAGAGTCAAGATGGCCAATTATATTTGGAGAGCTTCAAAAGGTCTATCTATTTTAGAGAGTTGGATAGCTAGCCTTTTGGAGATGGTGCTACTCTTTACTTTAACTAAAAAGTTAAAATAACTAGTCTTTTAAAGATGCTCTTAGCCAGAGACTATCTACACATATAAAATCAAAGCAAGCCGAATAAGAGTTTTGATGTGACCCTTGACTATTGAAGTGACCGCAATTACTGAAGGCCTATTTGGTGTTCCGATTCGAAATTAAACAATTTAGAAAATTTTACATGGTGTTTAAGGCATAAATCCATCACCTCAAATTAGAATATTTAAAAAATTTGAAGTCATCACTATAGATGATATGGTAGAATCAATTCTTAGAAATTCTTTAAATACCATTATTTTGAATTTTCACTCTTATTTGTAATGATGATCATCATTTTCTTAAATTTGTCAATTCAAGGTGCTAGATTGTGTCTTCAATCTTATATAAATTTTTTTTGAATTGTTTAATTTTGAATTGGACACCCAAACAAGCCCTAAACCTACCACATTTATAAAATCAACAGAGCCTACAACGGTCATACCCACCGTGTAAAGCATCATACCCATACCCATACCACCACCACTCACCAGAGCGAACATATTCATGGTACATTGGAACAGGTTAATGGGAAACCCCACCCTCTCCTGTCTTCAATGGATCAATGGATCAAAACACCAAAACCAGACACCCCTTTCAGAGAACAACAACAATTCCAATTCCAGAGCCCAATTCTGGAAAACTAAACACAGCTTTAGAGTTCAGTAATATAACCTTTTTTTTCTTTTTTCTTTTTTCCACACAAGTATAACCATTTAAACCACACTGAAATACTCCTTATATAAAACTAGGGGACATTCCAAAAACTCTTCAGCCCAAAGAAGAAACATCAGATGGTCTTAATTTACAGTAACAAACACAGAACAATCCATGACTCACACAGCCCATCACTGTCCATTTTCTTTCCCAACATATTTTATTCATACAATTTCGATCTCACACAGCCCATCACTGTCCATTTTCTCTCCCAACATGTTTTATTCATAAAATTTCGATCTCACTGCCCCACACAAACCTGCTAATATTTTTCATGCCTCCATTTGCTGTAATGTTGTTGCTCCTGATCAGTATTTCTCAACCTGTAACTAAGAAGAAGAGTTTTTCAGAACCCATTCCACGAGAGTTGAAATGCCAAATCCTGTTGCAGTGCGTTTCTTCTCATTCCACACAGGACCAGCCATGTCTATATGCATCCATTGAACCTTCTCATCAACAAACTGCAAAAGCAAAGTTTTCATATCAGTACTCTCTAGCCTTGCATTTAATCAAGAGATGTTCATTTAGGAAGTACGACACAAAATATAATATAAAAACAAAAGAAGACTGAAAACAAGCACACACAGTATTACAGTCCATAGATGAATTAGTAGTTTTATTTTTTGTGTAAAAAAAAAGATCAAAAATGGAATATCCTTGATGATCAGTTGATCACAGATAGATGTTTGTCTCCAATATGTGTGCTTGAAGCATCAAATTCTAAAGCATTTCCAACATTAAACCATTATTTATGTTGGTATACATAGAGAGTACCATATAGTCAGAGTCACACTCCTTTGTTCCTTTTCTTTGGCTGGGGCAAGGTCGCACTCAAAATCATGTATTATGTCTAGATATGAAGTTCATGGTTTAAAAACCACAGGTTTTATGGATCCCATCTAGATGACATACTGAAGGAATAAAATTCAAGTGTTCCACATCCATTGTGTAATGTGGTGCCACATGTGACATGACACACTTTTAGGCCCCCACATCGTCCACACTTTTGTTAAACTCACGGCCTCACTCAGAAAACAGGTTACACTGGTGAATGTAACCCATCAAATGTGACTTTGCCAAACATAAGCCTTAACTGCGAACACCTTTACATATATGGACTTTATGAGCCTTCTCCTTTTCATGGAATCCATGCTAAACAATCCACAGATCCTCCTGTTACCAGATAAGTTATATATGGCAAAAATCAGAACAAAGACAGGGAACAACTCCATTTGAGTGATGTTTTTAGCATCATCTTGCAAGCACTTCACTGAGTGAGCTAGTTTTCTGTCACACTGATGCCTAGCAAATGTATCACCGTATCAAGAAGTCATCCCAGTCCCAATACTGGGCCGATGGCAATCATTTACCGAACATATCAAGTTGTAAGCAAACCAAGAAGATAGAATGATCAAATCCATACCTGTTTCAAGAATAGAGCTGCTGTGATAGCACCACCCTGACGGCCACCAGTGTTAACCATATCAGCTACTCCTGATTTCATAGACTCCCAATAACTTTCCTCCAATGGCATCCTCCAAAGTTTCTCCCCAGCAACCTCTGAAGCTGCAAATACCTCCTTTGCCAGGTCATCACTGGGTGTAAAGATACCTATAAGAAAAATAAAATTTCCCATCAAGAAAAAAAAAAAAGCAACAACATAAATTGCAGGAAGGTTTGGCATTATACGAAGACTGCAAAAGCCTTAGGTGAAAACCATCATGTTAATGGCCTTAATGGATTAAAAAAAATTGAATCTAAAATGTTAAAATATTTTCCAGGAACACCATCTAACAAAAACTCTTTAAAGGACTCCCACTGTATAACCAAATTTTATTTGCTGCAACCTGCACAACACTTAACTGTCACAAATTGTTCATGAACATCCCAAATACTGATAACAATTCTGGAGTATTCTGAATAAATTTGTTAACCATATTTTCTGTATAGTTCTTGAACTTTGCATGCTTCCCCATGGGAAACTAATTCCTATAGCGCAAATTTTCCACCATACTTATGAAGAGAACTTTTAGATATCTTATCCAAAAAAAGAGAGCATTTATATTTGTATATACCTGCAATTGAGGGTCCCAGAGCAATGACGCAGGCCCCAGTTAATGTTGCCAGATCAACTATCTGCAAAAACATTTTAAAATGGTGTTAACGTAACTCCACAATCCAAAATGAATATCTCAACAAGGAGCAAACTCTTCCACATAATAATAATTCCTTTACTATAATAATATAAATGAACCATGGATGTGCTATCTTTTTGTTGAAATACCCAATTCTAATACTGCACATATAAATTCTTTTAATAATTTATGAGAAGTCATATGCAATGCATGTGAGGAAGGAATTGCTTAATAATGACAAATTAATTAGTGAAAAATAAACCCAATTTATTGTTTCATTCTGTCATGGATGGAAATTTTATATTTAATTCTTCTTGATGTGATTGCTTCATCTTCTTTTCTTTGCAAGCTTACTGAGTTGAACAGGAATGAGACTGACAGTTAACTTTTATATGCTTGCAAGGGATAGATATGGAGATGAAGAGACATTTTGATATTAATTTGGATAAAGCAGGAGATGGAGAAGGGGTGAACTGTTGAAAGAAGATGATAGAGAATATAACCACTGCTGTTAAGAAACAGAAACATAGAGACGATGGTTGAGACAGTTATTGGAGTAAGAGTTTAGGAACATGCGGATAAATATTAGATATTTTGCTGTAAAGACTAAATCGACCCTACTTGTAATTGAAACTTTAATTTTAAAAGGGGCGTTTTAGAATTTTTCAAGTGCCATCCAACGACAAAGATACAAAAGGTGCTGCTATGACAACATATTTGGGCTGTACCTTCTCTACCCCTTGGTTGCAAGCATAAACCAACTGCATCTGCAAGAGTAAGTCTGCCTTCTGCATCAGTGTTATTGACCTGCAATAGAGATTGAAGCCAGCAAAAGAATTTACTTTGTAACTTTGTGTGCAGAAGTTCAAATTAATCAAGTTCTTATAAAATATGTGAAAGAAAACACAAGGAGTTAGCCTTAGGCTATTCAGAACCCACCTAACCTTAACCCGACACAACTTAAACCACTTTTGGCACTACTCAATGACATAAATGTATCGAACTTAAACACAAAATCCCAATTGAAAATATTTTCAAAAAAATACAGAAGAATTGTAAAGGACCTTTAGCTGAAATAAGCTTTTCCAGGATGTCCTTAATTGAACTTAACACCACTCCCCCCCACCCCACCCCCAAAAAAAAAATTAAAATAAAAATAACCCTAATAAAAAATGAAGCACATGCATATTCAAAAGAACACAATGAGATGGTGAAAATTCTCATAATTTGAATTGTGGATGATCTTTGTCTGCAGGCAAAAGAAACTACCTCAATTGTCTTTCCATTTGAAGCCGTGACAATGTCTCCAGGCCTCATACCTGTTCCACTTATCATGTTCTCACAAGCGGCGACAATGAAATGAACCTGAAAATACAAGACCCTTTACTAAGGCATAAACGTAAATTCAAACAATAAGGAAAAAAGAACAAATGCTAATTAACGATTATGCTATTGTTCCTAGCAAAAATAACAACAACAAATGGCTTGCCTCTACTCCAAGAGGTTTGATTTGACCAATGGCTTTTGCTGCACCTAGAACTGCTGCTGAACCTCCCATATCAAATTTCATGAGCTCAATTGAACAGCCAGGTCCTGTCTTGATGTTGTAGCCACCGCTAAAAACACAGAAGATAAACATTCAAGTAACCATACGGACGCAGAGCTAACACAACCAAAAGCATATAACGACAGAGATACTCATTCCGATCACCCTTCCCACAATAAATATCACTTCTGTGTCCATTGAACAAGCAACGTTAAAAGGAAATTGCTACAGAACAGGAAAAATTAGCATATCACCTAGTCTCATAGAAATGGCACACATGTATTGGGGAAAAAGAGAGCGATCCATTGGTAGATGGCTCAGGCTTAAGACAAATATATGACAATAACACAATCCAATAATCAACCGTAATCTTCATACAATGCATCACTTTGAACTTCCCCAGAATAATAGGCACCTGACCCCCCTCAATAAAATCCCGTTCTCTTTTTTCAAGTTATAATTGAACTAGAGAATATCTCATTTTGAAGAAGAAAGAATCACCTGTCAAAAGTCAATCCTTTTCCAACTAAACCCAACTTGGCTTTAGCAGGTCCAGAAGGAGGTTTGTAACATAAATGGATGAAATGAGGAGGATTTGCAGAAGCTGCAGCAACACCCAAATAGGAACCCATTTTCAATTCCTTGCATTGCTCTGCATCCAAAATTGTCGCAGAAAGAACATCGCTGTACATGGAAGCAATCTTTGAAGCCTCTTCTGCTAACACCCCTGAGGTACAAGAATCAACACATATAATAATGAACAATGAAAATTATCTCATTTTGGAAAACACCATCACGCACAACAAAAGATAAAATTTTCAAATCAAAGACTATCAAAGTGTTAACATGCCAATTGAAGAGTCCAAATTGCCATGACAACAAATGTATGTAATGCATTGCATTATAGATGCAATGGGAATACAGTAAAATGAAAATAATAACACAAAAAAATAAGCAGAATTCCTACGAACCAGGGGTAAGTACATTAGCAGGCGCATTTACAAGCTCTTTTCCAAAAATTACACCGGAACAAACATCTTCTGCATACTTGAGTTTCTTCTCTAGTTCAGGTCCAGTTCCAAGACCAAGGATATCTACAGATTTAAGGGTCGGTTTCTTGGACTCCGACCTAAACCTATTATCCTCAAATATCCCCAGCACAGTTCCTATCACAATTCAAGCCATTTCACCAAGGTTAACTCCAAATTTACCACAACTATATATATATATATATATATATATATATATCAGATATCAAATTTAGTGTCAGAAAATCATAGAAGGAGTACCAGATGCTATTGCTGAAGCAGTACTAAGCTTTGACTCAGCAGAGAGCCCTTCAGAAGAAGCAAGCACAATAGCAACATCACTTGCTTGAGCAGTTTTTGCTGCTGCTGCAACTGCCTCACCAAGACCTCGGTAAGCTACGGTTGAGGATGCGCACTGTCCGAGTCCAATCAAGCCGACCCTTTTTGAGCCCAGACCAGGAAGCCTAAGAACAGTCGACTGACCAGCTTTTCCTGTGAAATCCTCCTCTGACGATGCTTCAGCCAACAGACCACCCAACTGAGAATCTAATTTCTTCAAAATTGAGTTCTCAAACTTCGAGTTCTCATCCTTTGTCATGTCTTTCTCTGTCACACCCACTGCAAGTATGTCTCCCTTCCATTCCACCAAATCGATTTCTTTCGCAGCAAAAGAGATCTTTTGGAAATTTTCACAAAGACATGACAGACAATTTAGTATTCCAATAAAATATGAGGGAATAGAAATCAAAACATAAAATTTTTTTATACAAAATTTAGCCCAATGATGAGTGGGTTTAAAGCCAGAAAGAGAGAACCTCATATACAAAAATAAATTATATATGGATTTAAATCCATAATAATCAATCAAATGGATAAAAATTACCACTTTATAACAAAATTGAACAAGTGGGTTCAAAGACAGAAAGAGAGAACCCCATAAATTGCATATGGATTTATGTCTATAATTACCAATCAAGTGGGTAAAAATGATCAATTTATCAAAGAAATGAGCAAATAGTTAGTGGGTTCAGAGATAGAGAGCCATAAACCAAAAAAACTGTCCATAAATTTTAGCCCATATCATCAATGAAATGATACAATTTTTCGAATTTATGACATTTACATATAAACAAGTAATGGTTATAACCCTTTTACAAAGACAATTGTGTATAGCCCATAATCAATCAAATGATACAAAATATGAATTTTTGAAATATACAAAAGGAAAACAAAAGCAACGGGTATATATATATATACAGAGAGAGAGAGAGAGAGAGAGAGACCTTGGGGGCTTCGATGGTAGCAGGCTGAGTGAGGCCGAGAGTGGCCCGAGCAAGAGTGTGAGCCATGAGCTTCCCTCGACGAGAACACAAGGGCGTTACCGCAAAAGAAAGCCGCAGCACAGGGGAAGATCGAAATTTCGTGAAAACCAAAGACGAGGTTGTTGCTTTAACTGAAGAGGCTAAACACGCAGCAATGGCGGCCATCCTCGTGTGTGTGAGTCTCTATCTATTTATAGTGGAAACTTCTCTATCGAAAAAATTGGGAAGCGAGCGGCTAAGCTGATGATGGGTGCATTGACATCACCAGCATGTGCACAGGCCCGATGGGAATCGAATCCTCATTGTTCCAATAGTTTTTACGCTTCTTCCCTTATCCTATGCTCCAAGTTATTTTCTGGACTTTGCTTAATTTATGTCACTCTGTATTTTTATTTATATGCCAAGAGGCAATGCTCTTTGGGTTGTTTCATATTTTTTCTCTTGGGGCAAGCACATAGTGGTTTGATGGGGATCAATTGACTATAAAGTCATACAAATGTTATTAAACTCCGATCGGACAATAACATAATGTTATTAATCTTTGACTAATTAGATCAGTGATCTAGCCAATTAATTAATTAGGATTGCATAAATGAACTAAAAATAATTTTTATAATATATCAAAGATAAACAAATGTTAAGAAATGACAATGAACGATCTTATGACCTCTAATAGTCATTATTCATTTCTGAGTTCTAACCACGAGGTCCACGAGACTATCTCTATATTTATAAAAGATGGTGATCGATCTTATGCCTCATTATTTTTCTTTTAGTTTAATTTAGGGCATTGCGATTAAGATACTTAATACTTTTAGATGTATGACATGGAATGTTTATCAATTTGTGAAGTAAAAATCCTTTTTAATTTTTTTAATTTTTTATTTTAACATGTAACTATGGCCTCTCAAGAAAAATATTAAAGGAAAAGAATAAAGAATATTTTTTTTTTAAAAAGGGGGATTTTAGATTGGTTGGGCTACCTAAAAACAATTACAGTGCAATACAAATTTCTACTAACTTCTTAATAAATGACTACTAACTTAATTAACAATATTTACTAACTATAGTTATTTTCCGATAGCCCGACCAATCTAAAATTATCCCCCCCCCCCAAAAAAAAAGAAAAAAAGAAAAAGGCAGGGACGTTACAAAACCAACCCCCAACAATTTCAACATGGGTTTTTTTTAATGTGCACCAGGGCACATGTTAAGCTGCAATTAATAGTCGAATAATTGCAGTGGAAATTATGAAAATGTATTGTAAATTGTGAAAGTTGCTTGGAAAAATGTAAAAATACTTGAAAATTTGTGAAAACACATTTTTTCATACAATGATTAAGCTATTAATTGTAGCTCAACATATGTTTACGTTAAAGAATTTGCCCACAAGTGCATATCATCAAACTTATGCGGATACAAGTTCACATTAAAACCTTGTGTTGCCAGAAGTCCACCGAAATTCAACGAGACCGAGTTACCCTTCTTTAATAAGAAAAAGAAATCTAAAACTGTCAAGTTTTTATATCACAAAGATCTCGAAAGTAATCTCACTACATTCTATACTCACCTCATTAATTCTAATGTACAACAAAAATTTTAAAATCTTGCAATCAAATCCTAGTGATTCTGTCCAAATAGGGATTCAACGACTAAAATTAAGAAATATACTCTAAATACTTAAATAGCCTCATGAAGAAGACGGAGAATACATCAATCTAATCTAACAAAATTCCTAAAATATTGCAATCAAATCCAAGCGATTCCATCAAAATAAGAATTCAGCAACTAAAATCGGAAGAATACTCTAAATAGTCTCGCGAAGAAGACGGAGAAGACATTTGGCAAACCAAGCTATGATAATGGCAAGAAAAAGGGTGAGTTTTGAGAAAATCAATCAAATAAAACATGTTTTCTTGGTTGCTTCTTAGAAAAAATCGAAAACAGTTACAAGGAAAAAGTTACACGAAACACAAATAATCAACAAAGATATTATATGCAAGTGTAATAATGTATGACAATGGAAAAATAATTATACCATTTCCCTCATGGTTATAAGCATGTGGAATTACAACAAAATATAATAGATGCAACTGTTTTATTGAATTTTAAATTTATATAACTTTTTTAAAACTGTTACTTGCAGATGTTTATGTATGATTGATATTTAAAATGTTATGTTGATAAAACAAGTAATTGTTTGGATACACAACAATTGATTTTATATCTTAATATCTTATGATCATTTGATGAGTTTTAAAACATACTTCATTGTAAAATATTTCAAAAAATGTTACGGCTTATGAATTATCTGTATGAAACAGTTACTTGTAATTGTTTTGTTAGTAAAATTATAATTTTTTAAAATACACTTCAGCTAATATTTTGCGTTAACATACGTTAATATCTTGCATTCTAAATAGAAAGATTTAAAAAAATTCAAACGATAGCCAACAAAAACTTACCTAGATATGGTATCAAATTTGTTAAAGAGGTATGCTTGCCATTTAGAATAAAGGAAACTTTGACTTGCCAATGAATAATTCTGTTTCCGCCAATTAGGTACTTATGGCTGCAAAAGTATTTTTAGTATACTTATGCCTATGTGAGTTTTTTTATTTTTTATTTTTTTTTGTTTTTTTCGCTGAGAATGCCTATGTGAGTTCTACTTATACTTCTCCCGAATTTTCTCCAACATTCAATGCTATTACTCACGCGATTCGCACGTGTACTCAGTATGAATTTACCAAAACTGCCCCCCACGGAGTCACAGACGGAACAAATCTCTCTCTCTCTCTCGTTTCAGTGCCCAGAGAGTCAGTGTTGTACGTTTTGCCGAAGTTTTATCAAGCCAGAGAAGAAAAGAATTGGCAAAGAAACCCTAGAAGAAGAAAAAAAAATGGTGGCGACGAATCTGAAAGCAGAGACCATGAATCTGATGGACAAGAGGAGTGCGATTGAGGCTGAGATGAACGCCATCATCGAGCGCCTCACCCATCCCGGTGGTCCTGGAATTTCTGGCAACCTCCTTGATTCAGAGGCAATCCCTCTCTTCAATCTTCACCACTATCTTCAATATATATGTATATACACACACTCGAATTTCATTTTTTTATAGCCTAATTTGTGTATATATACACACCGATTTCATTGTCTATGATTTAAATATCACGTCTGTGTTGCGTTTGGTTGCTGAGAAATTGAAGGAAAAGGAAGGAAAGTGAAATTTGAATATTGGTTTTCACATTATTTAATCTACTTAGCTAATACTGCTATGGCCTAATCTGAAAACTTGATTTATGAAGAACTGCATTTATTTATTTATGTTATTTTATATATAAATGTTGTTAGTATTTAGAATGGGATATGTTTTGAACTCTTATATTTAGGGTTTCTGTTGGCCAACTATTGCAGGGGTTTCCTCGATCGGATATTGACATTCCAGTGGTGCGAGCAGAGCGGCATCGTCTTGCTGGTATGGTGCTCATCTTTGTTATATTTGGATTGGGCTCTACTGAATTAGGCATGCAGTGGGTGTAGTTTTCGGTGGTGAATATTTCAGATAATGGGTTAATGATGTAAACTTAGAGAGTAGATGAATAGCTTGAAGGAATTCCGCTTATACAATTTTCAAATTAGGTCATTTGAATAGTTATGTTTATATCTCATTAAACAATCCTTTACCTTACTTGTACTCTGTTCATATTGAATTAGATTTTTGAGTAATTTAATCTGAGATAGCTATATCTAATATTAGATCTTGTTACACTTTACTCAAAAGAAAATGGGATTTATAAAGGTGTAATGGATTTCTTTTTAAAGATATTTCTAGTGGGAGTATTTTTATTTTGTTTGCGTGTATGTGTATTTCTTCCTGAGATATTGATGCACCGTGTTGCAACTACGAAAACAGATCAATAAAATGACATTTGGACTCAGTTCCACTATTTTTTGGTGCTTTTTTGAAGTCAGTGGAGTACTGGAGTTTTAACTTCAAGTGGATCTCCACAGCTAGTCATGTTCTGATTTGAAATAATGTATGTCCAAGGACTTGTAGAGTATTGATGGTGGTGCTCTCAATGCACTTGTTTTCATCCACACAACACCTAATAATTCAATAAGGTTAGAAGAAATATTGTACATTCAACATGATTCATGATCATAGAGTTAGAAAAACCTTTTACGTTGTTGCTATATAGA
The DNA here is from genome assembly GCA_039720395.1 of Liquidambar formosana. Lineage (NCBI taxonomy): Eukaryota > Viridiplantae > Streptophyta > Magnoliopsida > Saxifragales > Altingiaceae > Liquidambar > Liquidambar formosana. Next base: position 15,518,552 of record CM077830.1, read on the forward strand.
AGAACTCACAAGAAAGAACTGATGATTACTAAAGCCACACAAGTCATGTGACATTTTTAGATGTGTTGTTTATCACTTGATTAATTAATTTAATGCAGAGACATTACAGCTTCCACAAGGTGAGTGATGCAGCAAAAAGGCAAGAACTTGCTGAATAGACAATAACTAGAATTGATGTAGAATTAAACGAAAGTAAGCTTGTGAGATTCTAGGCCCAAGAATGTCTCTTGAATCTGAAATTCTGAACTGATACTGAAAAGGCTGATTACAATGACTCATAAAAGAGTAATTATACTAGGGTTACAGTAACCCTAAGATCATAGCCCTTCAAAACTCAGAATCTTTTAATCTCAACCCCTTCAAAACTCAGAATCTTTTAATCTGAACCCTCCAAGCTATTTAAAAAGTCGCATGCTAGTTACATGACTACTTAAAAAGGATTAGGAACATAACAACGATCTATAAAAATATAATAAAACATACGAAAACAAAGAAAAAAAAACACTAAAATAAAATAAAAACTGAAATCCATGCGATCATTCTTTCAACTGATGCTTATGCAAAGCCCATGTGGGACTACTAGTTAGCTTGGAATGCTTTTCCCCTCGTCTATGATTTGGAAAGCAAGTGTGCCCCTATAAGTTTGTTTTTTTTTTAATTTTTTGCTTGGACTGTTGTTGTCTAGAGGATTAATACTAATGAGATGATTCAGAGAAGGAGACCTTTCCTTTACTTTTGCCTACAATGCTGTTTATGTGCAAAGGCGAAGTGGAGAGAATCGACCATGTCTTCCTCTTTTGCCATGTGGCTGTTTGGCTGGGATATAGACTCCTTAGTCTTGGTGGCGAATCTTGGGTTATTTTAGGTTGTGTTTCGAAGATGTTTGAAATTCATTTATGGGGTCTTCGGACTAGTAAAAAGGCAAGAATTATTTGGAGACGTGCCATTTTTGCGGTTTTTTGGGTTATTTAGATTGAGAGGAGTACTGGGATTTTCGAGGGAGTCCTCCTTATCTGGTTTATGGGATAGGGTTCATTTTTTGGGTTCTTTTTGGGCTCACTTCTCTAAGGAGTTGGTTGATATTCCTTTATTTGTGCTTAAATTTGATTGGAGAGCGGTTTGCCATTAGTTTATTTTAGTCCTTTGTTGTTCTTTTGTTCTGGTTTTGGTGGACCCCTTGACCTCCTTTGTATCTTCTCTTTTCTATTAATAAAATTTTTGTTATTGCTGATAAAAAAAAAAAAAGGCGCTTGGAATGCTTCTGCAACAGTGAAGATCCTCTCCTTTAGTGGTAGTCTACAATTGTCTCAAATCTTGCCACATTAGATGGGACCCACTATTTGGTGGCCCAGATATTGAAATGGCAAGATCTGTTGGTGTACTGAACCTCCAAGATATAGTGGAGGAGGCTTTGCTTGGTCCTGAAATAATTGCAAAAGCCAAAACAGGCTGGCTGGGAAGGATAGACAATGGCAATCTCACCCTCAAGGATGTCATCAATGTACTCTCAAGATTTCTCGTCAAGCCTTGAGCCAAAAAGGAAGGATTTGTTTCATGCATATGATGGCAATTCTACCATTGAGGTGGTCATTGACGTACTCTTGAAATTTCTTGTTAAGCCTTGAGCCAAAAAAGGAAGGATTTGTTTCTGACTTTCGCATGCCTTTAGTAATAAGTGATTATTGAACTGGCGCTTTTCTTGTATAATTATCTTTGTATGTTTTGTCGTTAACTATTCAGCTGGTCAGAACTATGTTTTGACAAATATGCTGAACAAGGTTCCAGTGAAAGAGAGGAATCTCCCTTTTTTTGGTGGGGGTTAGGGGGAGGGGAGGTGAAATATGATTAATTGAGCATGCTTAGGTACCTGGGTGCCATCATTCTAATATTTGGGTGCATGGAGTGGCTGAGGGCATTTGGTTTATATCATCTTCAAAACTGACATGATGTCCTACTATTATTACTCCTACTACTGCTTCTACTGCTAGTACTTGTGAAGTTACACCTTCATACCCATAATTTTTATTTAAATATAATAAGTTAGTTATTTTTAATTTCGTTGCAGAGCTGCGGAATGATTACAAGAATATTACAGAGAAAATAAATGAGAATATAGAAGTTCTGCATTCAGCAAGGCTTGCTCCTAGATCTTCATCCCTCGGAGATTCAGGTAGGCAGTTGAAGGTTGAAAAAGACATTACTTGTGCTGAGATTTGGTTATATATATATATATGTATGTATGTATGTATGTATGTATATCCTAAGTAGAGGTATGTCTGATATTACTTGGTGGAACTTTGGCTTCTAAGGTAATCTTATCTATCAATGGTCCACAATTGAGGCATGTAAATGTAATAATAATGATGCACTGCCCTTATTTTTTCTGATCAAAGATATAGATTTTGTAGATTACATTGTAATGTTGATCGATTGTATGCTTATTCAGTTGTTTGTCCTCCTGGTGCTGACGATACCCTTGTTTGGACTCTAGCATCAGTCACTTTTCCACACACTTATCTGTGTAATACCTAGATGCTAACTACACTTCATATGTAGTTATGTACCATGAATTTTGGTCCCCCTTTCTGCATTTCATATACAGATTTGTAGTTTAATTTTCCGTGATATTTATTTTTGGTTAAGTTTTGAATTGTTGATAGATTGATTTGTTAAATTATTTATGTATTCTGGTAGTTGTATTAATGCAGTTGACTAATGTCATGCTACATCATTCATACTGAGTTTAGATTCTGTGGCATCACTCACTTTTTCTCGAGCACTTTTTTTGTGTAATTTGTAGATGCTAGTTGCACTTTACATGTACCGTGATTTCTGATTAATTTAGTCTTATTCTTCTTTGTTCTAGCTGTATTTCATATCTAGATTTGCACATTATGTTTCCTTGAAATTTATGTTTTGAATTGTTGATAGATAATTCTGGCAAATAACATATCTATTGCTGGTAGTTGCATCAAGCCAGCTGATCAATTCTTTGCTGGATTGCTCATACCAAGCTTCCTACAAACTGGATTGCAACTTTATGATGTAGTTGCTAATTAAAAGTGTTGCCTATCCTACAAGTCCACAACTTATTAACCCTGCCCCCCCCCCTCTCTCCCTTTCTCTCTCTCTCTCTCTCTCTCTCTCTCTCTCTCTCTCTCTCAGTGCACATGGGCTGTCATGCCGGGCAAGATAAGTATTGCCTTTATTTTTATTTTAAAAACCATGAGAAGATATCTATGTTGACGTCAAATTATCTGTATAATATGCGTACTATATAATTTTCATGAAGGATGAGAAAAGATGAAGGGCCATACAATTATTTATTTATTATTTTTCTTTTGGGCACAATGGATAATCTGAACCACCAAATATAGAAATGGAATGTCACTTCTCGCGACTGGAGGGGGGATATTGTCAGGTCTTTTCTGCTTAAGGGTAATAGGTTTTCTCATTAAACTTGTAAATATTTTATTAATGTCTTCTCGTGCTCAGTGACAATTGTGGTACATGATGTGCCCTTATATGCTCTATGTGCTATGAAATGATGTGACGAAGTCTAATAAACATTGCAGATGGTCCACATAGAAAATGGAGTAAATTCCCTAGTCTTGTATTTAAGTTGCTCTACATTCGTAATGCTGAAAAGCTGTGTACATTGCATCTGGACCTTAATACTACTGTGCAGGCATTGCCTTGTACGTGTGTGTGTGTGTGTGATGTGTTTAGGAGCAGGATCTATCTACTTAGGCATGTACAGTGCATTTCTTCTTCTTTCTTATATATATGTGTGTGTGTGTGTGTGTTTTAAATATATAATTTTCCAAAAGGAATTATGTGTAGTTGTTTCCCATTAGTATGCTGCAAATAGTGAATATCTCAGTCATCTCACATATAGTGTTTTACTGCTATTATCTATTGGTGAGTTTAAATTATCCTATTAAGAATAAATTGGTGGGTTGTCTTTGAACCATCGAGTGCTGTTTGTTTTTCTTTCTGATCTTTGAAAGAACTAGTGCTTTCAATATAGAGTGACATTTTGTATGCAATAAACTGAGTGCATTTTTGGTGTATATGCAAGGTAATGGTGAGGGGTTAAATAATGAAGACTCATCCATTGTCAATACTGTTGCATGTGCATCCTCACATGATGTTCTTCCCCGAGATACTCCCAGTTCCATGGATGTGGATGTGATTGTCAGGGTACCCTTTGCAATGGTTGATGAAATAGCTGATGCATCTCCAGCAGCAGAGGATGGCTTACAACTTGGAGATCAGATTGTGAAATTCGGGAATGTGGAATCTGGTGAAAATCTGCTACCAAGGCTTGCTTCCGAAGCTCAGACAAATCAGGGTCGTGCAATACCTATAGTAGTTATGAGGCAAGGTGCACCGATCAATTTAACAGTGAGACCCAGAACATGGCAAGGCAGGGGTTTACTGGGGTATGCCTGACATTCCTTTTTGTTGTGGTCATTCATGCATTTAAATTATCCATTAAACCTTCAGTTGAGATTCTTTTCTGTCATTTTTAAATTCTTAGTGAGTACTGGAATCAACTTCAAGGAAGAAACTTCTAACAACATAATCATTCTCCCTTAAATTTACTTGCAGTGCTTTGCTTTGGATTGATTTCTGGTTCTTATGGGCTATTGCTTTCGAAAGTTTTTCCTTTTATCTGTTTAATTTGTTGCTTTGGCAATTCTCTTTTGATTTTATCAGTTATAGTTTTCTTACAAATTTCTCCCATGTAAACATTCACGATCCATGTTTGAGAACACAATTTAAAAACTAGTGTTGACCAGCATTAAAGCACCTGAATTTGAAACACTATTTTCATGACCTCCCTTGAAAATAGCAGCCATTCGCAATAACTGTGCTTGACGTTCAATTATTAGTGAACCAAATGTTATACCACTAGTTAAAGCTGCATGCTACTTAGAACTGCTCAGTTGATCTAAAAGCTCAACTCTTCAGATCTACAAAGATAAACTAACCCCACTACTACAACAGCTACTACTGCTATCATAATCATCATCATTATTATTGATAGAAAACTACTGACTCTCCATTTTATTGGATGCTTGCAGATGCCATTTCCGAATCTTATGACTGGTTTATATTTCATTTCACCACATGGGAGCATTTGCAGTGAAGTTTTCGCTTTTGGTTTTAGTATTTTCAAGTTGGGATATGCGTGTTGACATTAAATTCTTTGTTTCTTTCTCTCGGGCACCTATTGGTATAAGATGTTAATACCATGTACACCTCCTTCTTGATAAACACACCAACACAATTGGATGACTTGCTGATCATATCTATATGTTTGATGAACTTTTGTTCTAATTGACTCGACAATGTTAAAACCCCTGTAGGGTGCTTTTGGATGTCCCATGGAAGTGAATAGCTCCATTATTTTTCTTAGCATTTGAAGGTATAAATTCAAAATCTAATGTGGGTAACAGGGACAGTAAAGATAAAGGGTGCTGTCATTTACTATTTATGCTGCAGGGTAAGTTTTAGGATTTGATGAATGTTGCAATATTACTCATTTTGTCTAATCATTTGTAGTCAAGTCTTCCATTTTCTGTAATGGTCCCTTCCACGATGGAGTTGTAAAGAGAATTTAAATAGGAAAAAAAAAAAAAAAAAACCTTCAGAGACACAATTTCTTTGGGACACCCAAAAGCATCGGTGGTCTTTTTGTTTTTATCTTTACATGATTCTTTCTAATTTTGCTTTAATTGATAGCCCATGTAGAGATGATGAGCAGCTTCCATGAAGCGGCTTTTTTAGAACACATAATGCTGTGTTTGGTTCTTTAGACAGTGGGGAAAAAGGACCTGAAAAGAAATCTTGACAACTTTCAAATGAACCATCATCACTAATGATAATGTTGAGAGATGATTAGCATACTGCCTTAGCCTTTCATGGGCATGTGCCTACGTGGCATGTAGTACCTTATTTGTCAAAGAAAAAGCAGTGATTTCCAATCAAATTGAGGGGAAACTCTAGTGGTCATCAGAATCATGCTTTTATGGGTTTTGTGTGGCAGTAGTGCCTAATTTTTTTAAAGAAAAAGCAGTGATTTACCAATGAAAGTTTGGGGAAACTCTCGTGGCCATCAGAGTCACTTCCATGAAGCGTCTTTTTCTCGCACCCTTAAGGCTGTGTTTGGTATTTTAGAAAGTGGGAGAGAAAACCGAAAAAACAATGATGAATTGATGAGAACTATCTCCATCGTTTGCTCAACCATCTCACCAAATTGAGATGAGAGAAGAAAAGAAAAAAAGGTCCTAGTTATCTCCTCATTGACTCTCTGGCTTGCCCCTTCATCTGCACCTTCTGCAGCAACAGCAAGAACCTTGCGTCACGGACGTTTTGGTGGCATTGATAATTTTCACCGTCGATTTGACTAAAGCTCTGACATGTGGATTCATGAGACACGACCTCTACTGACCTTCGTACTTTTTATTTAAATCCAAATACAATGACGGTGCTGTGATGCTAGGATGACTCGAATTGTATAAGCCAAAAAAAAAGTTCTAAATGTTTGTACTGAGATTTTCCCCATATATATAAACCGATTATGTGTCCTCCTTTTTTGGATTTGGCATTGTTCAGCGCCACTCTCCATTGTGGGGTCTGGACCAATTGCTGCATGCCACCATGCAGTGGCAAGGTGTGACATCTTTTCAATAACCAAAGAAAGCAAACCCCAAATTGAGGGGTCTTAACACAAATGGCAACAGCTAGCTTTAAGAGGCTACACTACTAGCTCAAGATCTACACTAGGGAGTAAGGACGTATGGCCTTAATACAAGGTTTGTTGATGGCGAAATAAAGAGATTTTTCTCACATTTTGGTAAAGCTCCAGGATTGCAATTTCTTATCTGGGTCTTCATGGTTCTCAGAATTAGTATTGGCCTATCATCAATATGCCCGACGATATTCGTTAATTGACTTCTTCTTGTAAAAGGACCGTGTCAAGCTAATAAAACAACTGATTGGATCGTTATTTTGGGTTATCCTATTTCTAATTTTGTTATGTAGGATTGCAATTTTCCTAAGGAAATTAGAGGACTTGTATAGAGAATATCTCTGGTGTGACTTTTTTTTTGGATGCATTTAGACTTTAATTTTCTTTTTAATTGTATCTGCTCCCTTTTCATTATTTTTTTTTTTGGGTAGATTTCAGAAAACCCTCATGAAATATGGGAGGGTTAGTAGATAACCCTTCTTATGTTTTAATTCTGTTAACGTGCCCCCAGTTGAATTGGAAGATAAAACTAATTATTGATGGTCACCTAATTGCACATGATTTCGGCAAGCGTTCCAGCAATTTTGGGCAACACGAGTCCGTTAATAGTATCACGTGTGTAGCCATGTGACTAATTTTCGTCAATTTTCCCTAACGGAGAGTCATGGTGAGGCACATTGCCAAAAATTAAAATATAATGGAGGTTATTTGCTGACCCCCATACTTCAGGGGAATCTTCTACAATTTACCCTTAAAAAAAAAAAAAAAAAAAAAAAAAAAATCTAACTTTGGAATTTCCCTTTGAGAAATTGTTGAGTTCACACCAGACTTCCAAGTGTCGGTGAAATACTAAGGGAGAGTTATTCTAAGCTTTAGATGGAACACCTGACTGGGTCTAGGCCCTCCTCAAGACGCTTCCAAATGTTTGAAAAGCTTGTGAATTGGATTGCTTTCACAGCCAAAAAATAACAGGCAAAACCAAGACCAATCCTAGCAAGACTCCAGCTACGCAGTACCAATCCTATAGTTTCTAGCTCGAATTGCTTACCGCCTTACCACACTCAACCTACCACAAATAAAGAAATATCTTTCCTCTTTTCTTCTCTCTCTTTTTGTTTTTATCCTTTCCCTTTCACATCTCTTTCCTTTCCTCCTTCCATCACTCACCAAAGAATGATTAAAAACCCATCATCCAATGAATGTAGAGTCTCTTTTGCTTCATTTTGGAAAATGTTAATGAGATTGTTTGTCATTATTCTTACAGTAATGGATAATTCAATCCCACAACTAATGCTGATTACTTTATTTCCAAAACTTTACAACATGATAGCTATGAAAAATGAAAGATAGTATTGCGTGCGACTATATATGAACAGTGATTAGTAGTCATCCCATCAAAACTGATTTTTGTAATCTTATAGATCACCACTGTTCGTGTTTGTCCACCATTGTTGGATGATGGGTTGGACAGCTCAAATCAAAAGGTGAAAAAATTGTTATTGAAATGACCAAAGTGACGTTAGTAGGCAATCTTTTCAACTTTTGATCTAAGCCGTCTAATCTTTTATCCAACAACAGTGAATTCTTTGAACTTAGCATTGAATCTGTACTCTTTTTACTAATGATTTTTCTTTAACCTACTTTGCCTTTTTTTACAAAGAATAGAAAATACCTTTCTTCCCCCGGGATATAAACAATGCTTTCTTCTCTTTGTATTTGTTATTTTAAAGCTTCTTCGTTTCTTAATGTCACCCATAAAGAATGATTAGAACCCATCGTCCAATGAATATAGATCCTTCCCCCCCCCCTTTTTTTTTTGTTTTAGATTAGAATATGCTTACATTATGGTCTCTCCATACCTTTTAACATCGGGTACTCAGATGTGCAAAAATGTGTTAGTAAGAAAAGAAAATGCTATATACACTAATTTTTTGTCTCATCTTATGTGAGATCCCATGACTTTTTTTTTTTTTTGGTCAAACATGGGATACCCAAGTCATTGAGTCCAAATTAATCTCCAATAGTGAAGGAGTAAAGACTCAAACTTAGAACTCATGATTCCTAAATCATAGTTTTTTGTCATCATCTGCACTACATACTCTGGGAAGTTGATCCCATGAATAATTCTAAAATATGAAAACGAAATAAAGTAGATTGAAATAGGTTTTCACATCAAATGCCACATGGGTTGGGATAAAGCAATTGAAACGAACTGTGGGATGCATAGCATTGCTTCATAAGACCCGCATTTTTGTTATTACATACAGTCTCATTTTTTGTTTTTGTTTTTGTTTTGTTTTGTTTCTTCAAGTTCAATTTCAATTGAGCCACCCACTATCCCTTAATAGTAAGATCCATGTTAGGCAGAGAGTCTCACCCACCATGATGATGGGTGATTGGACCAGAAGTGGAATGAAAGTGCTTTGGAGTAAAGAGGATCCTTTACCACATCAATTGTGCTAAAAATACCTTTGGAATGAGACTTTTCTATTTGATTTTATCCAAATTATTCAGACAATGATAAAAATTTAGGATTTGTTAAAAATGAAATTATTCATCCCATTATACTAAGGAAAGCAGTGTTTCTTCCTTTCCAAAATAACCATTTTCTTTATCTTGAAATATTTCCATTTTGCAACTTAAGTTAATCATTTTTTCTCTCTCTAACATTAATGGCATGATAGAAAAAAAATGAGAATATGATTAATTGCATGTGCCACCACTCTTAATATGAATTCTGATTAGTATTCATTCATATAATCAAAATTGATTTTTGTATTCTTTTATACTTTTATATAAAACAGAAACAAAAAAGTCAACCCAATGCTCACTATTCTATTTAAAAAAATATTCTTATTATTACATTATAACTTAAAAATTATTAACAATAAAATAATCATATCATATTAATTCGAATTCAAATTCAAATTCACTATCCCATTACCCACGATTCTCCTTGTACTATGACAAGATATCTGAGATGTTTTTGCCCACATATAATATGTGCCACCACTTTTAAAATAAATAAAGTGAAACACTGATAAATGGTGCTTGTGGAGAATCACTGGTTGTGGTGAGAGAGATTTAATTCCTGTGCCTTCTGTAAGGTAAACATCTGAAGGTCATAGTTGGAGTCAAGGGGGTGAATTCTTATCATTGAAAACCCACACAAAATATCTTTAATGAGTTTGGAAACTGCAGCAATTAAACAAACATTTCAAATTTGTCTCCTCTCTAATGCACCTAATTCTTTGTACTCTCTTCGTCTCGTAAAGATAGGGCTTTTTTTTTTTTTTTTTTTAAATTTAAAATATTTGTCACTTTGAAAAATCAAAGGTATAAATTTTCTTAACTTTCCCATTTTATCCTTTATTACATCGAGAATTACTTTAAACACAACCAATGCATTGATAATAGGATAAATTTACTTTTGGAAAGAAAAATGGATAATAAATCAATGCATTAATTGAGTTTCATAATCTCTATGCTTTTTCAAAGAGTTGAGTCCTAAGGAGTAAAATCTTGAATGCACACATGCACACAATGTTTAATGTGTTTGGAAACTACATCAATTGAACAAGTATTTCAAATTTGTCTCCTGTCTAATGCACTTAATTCCTTACACAACATGTTTAATGTGTTTGGAAATTAGGGCAATTGAACAAATAATTCAAATTTGTCTCCTATACATAATACAATGCACCTATCTAATTCCTTACACAATATGTTTAATGTGTTTGGAAACTACAGCAATTGAACAAATATTTCAAATTTCTCGCTTGTCCAATGTACCTAATTCCTTGTAAGATTTTGAACGTACACTAAATTAAAATTTTTATATGAATAATAAAAAATTAAAGGCATATAATTCTTCTCAAGTATATATGTTGGGAATTGGGTAAGGCAATGCACATTTGCATCCCATTGAGGAAAATTGAGATAATCTAAAGCAAAAATATCATGATCGTACTTGACTTTGCATCACAACATAATATGTTAAGTAAAAGATAAACAAAAAAAGTGCCAACATCTTTCATTATTTTAAGTGTATACAAACCCTTAAATTTAAAAAGAGTAGTCAAATAAATTCATTTTTGTTTTTTTTGTTGAACAGTTCCTTGTTTATATGAGGAAGATAGTATAATAAATTTTATTTATAGTCAGTATTTTTTTAATCAAAAATGTATTCTTAAATTTAGTTTTAAGTGGAAGATTGAAGATAAAAATAAAAAAAATAAATTTTTTATTATGGTTTTGCTAAAGATTGTAGTATGATCGACTTGTTAATGTTACAGTTAAAAGAATTTTAATTTATATTTATATAGTGTGGAAATACTCTCATTTAGCAAACTCATGCGTTGAGCTCAACTATGACACATGGCTTAAGGGGGTTTAACTCTTGAAAAAATTTGTGAAACCTTACATACTCTAAAATCAAATTCAGTTAACCGATGTGGGAGTTTTTACATCTCCGAATATTCTTTTTTAGTTAAGCATACAACGAACTCACACACTCGACGTACAAACAAGAAAACCACAAATATGACATAACCAAAAGGTGTAAGAAACCATAAAACTAACCAATACTCCACCTCCAAAAAGTCTTACCTCTTGGAGGATGATAAATTAATAATCAAAGGTAAAAATTATGTTCAAAACACGCACGAGAAATGCACGTGCACCTCCAATCAACTGGAGATAGCAGGTCTAACACCTGCCCCAACGAGCCAACCCGGTCACCACCGATAAATAATCTCCAATCTCCTCTTTCTCTCTCTTCCACTCATTCGTTCTTTATTCCTCTCTACCTCGACTTTTAGAGAGAGAATTTCAATTTTCTCTTCGGATCAAACCCTCACTGTCCTTCAAGCGACAGATGAATCCTTGCAGGTACCGACACCCTCAGATCAAACACCCCAACTTTCCGGCATTTTCTCGGCAAACTTTTTCTTCTGTTTTCTCGGAAAATTAGTATGAGAGGATATGCAAAGAAATGGCAGCTTTTTCATGTGCTGGTGTGCCTGAAACGACAGTTTCAAATTCCACTTTTTTGAGGCTTACAGAGCTTCGTTTTCCACAATGCGGAACGGAATCTCTGCGTTTCGAGGCTCCTTTGGAGCTCATATGTATCTTTCAATGATGCCTCTTCAAGCTCCATAAGTGCATATAAACCCTATCTGTAGTCAAAAGCTCAAGCCACACTACATATATATATATATATATATACATCTATGATTCTTGCTTTCTAGGGTTTTGGAGATGATTTGAGCGCTGGATATTAGAAAAATGGGGGATTTGGTGGTGTTTAGGTGTGGTGATTGTGAGGATTTGAGTAAGACCTAGGGTTTGGTAAAACTGGAAAAGTTTGGGGGATTTTGTGGGCGAAAAGGTGAGATCTGTGGATGTCGGGAGCTCCGAGAGTGAGGTCAATGAATGTGGCTGATTCAGAGGTGAGGCCGGTCCTCGGGCCAGCTGGGAATAAGGCGACGAGGTCAGTGAATTCACGGAAACCGGCTTCGAAGCCTTTAAGAAAGGTTGAGAAATCACGTGAAGAGGCTACGGCAGAAGAGAAGAAAGCTCTTCCGTCATCTACTGCCGCTGATTTGTCTCCCCTGCTTCATTCTGTTAGCATGCCTTCGGTTTTGCGCCGGCAGGAGCAGTTATTGCATTCCAATTTGTCCCTAAATGCGTCGTGTTCATCGGATGCGTCTTCAGATTCATTTCGTAGTCGAGCGTCTACTGGTAGGATTAATCGTTCGAGTAGTATGGGGAGTCGAAGGAAGCAATATGCCTGGAAGCCGAAAATTGGTACTTCTGATAGTGGTTCAGAGTCTCCGCCCGATGGTTCACAGCCTAAAAAGAGGTGTGCCTGGGTGACGCCGAATACGGGTAAATTCTTCTTTCCTTGATTTCAGAGTAATTTTTTTATGGTTGTGTGAAATAAATGTTTTCATTAGTTCATAACTTAATTTTCTTGATGTGATGCTCTATAGTAAATTGTAAGATTGGCGTAAGGCTGAAGAAGCTCTTATTAGTCTTATACCATGACTTTGTCTTATACCATGACTTTGTATGACTTTGTTTTTGCATTTATAAACAATGTAAGAAATCAAAAATGAAAATGAGGTTTGGGACAAAACTCCCAAATGTGGGATCAGACTTAGTTGATTTATTTCAAAATTGAATTGTATCCAGGAAATTCTTTACTAAATGATGCGATTAAAGTGCCACAATACCCCAAAAACGTGTATTGGACTTCATTGAGTATGTTTTTTCATTAGGGTGCTTAATTTGGGTTGTGTGGCTCAGCATCAACTGATAATTGAATGGAGCAGCGTTGCATATCATCTCTCTCCTTGCCCCCCAATTTGGATGCCCAAAGCCAGCTCATTGAATATATTATTATTATTATAACAAAAATTCAAAAAGATGTTAATGACCTCAAGACTACTTAGTCAACACAAGTTTAGATTTTTTATTTACTCCGTATTTTTTATTTTTTGATAAAGCAATTTTAGAGTTATAAACACCAATTTGTACACATTGATATTTAACATGGGTTGAGATGGTGAGAAAATATTTGATGGATTAATGATTAAATGGAGGATATGGCCCTCGATATAACTCAAAGGATACGTGTTTAGGGGTATGATGATAGTAACTTGGAATTGAGGCTTTTTTGAGTTAACTAGATGGGTTGGGTCTTTATCTTGAGATAGCAGCTTGGAATTGAGGTGATCATTGGCCGGTTATCATTTTATTAACCCAAGGCCAAATTGAGGTTCTTGAAAAACTCAGTGGAATTAATTAACTCAAAATTTGTTGTGGGTAGTTGGTTCTAAGGTCTCTCTCTCTCTCTCTCTTCCCTACTTGTTTAGGTGTGTTCTCTACTGTGTATTTGTGTCCAGCTGTATGGTTCCCCTACTGGTTTAGGTGCGTTCTCTACTATGTATTTGTGTCCAGCTGTATGGTTCCTTGTTGAATGTATTTGGATGTCTGCCCCATGGTAAAGGGATGTGTTTTCTGCTTATTAGGCAAGAAATTGAAAATTTTGCAACTTGTCTGATACTCGTTTGTTAGTTTAATCAAGGACACAAGATGGAGCTGCTTTTCATGATATATATGCATTTTTACTTTTATACGGAGTATCATTTCAGAAGGATTGAAAGGACAATATGGAATTGGTAGTATGATTCTAGTTTGACTTTATACCTATTGACAAGAAAAGAAAATGATTTATCTTATTACTTCTCCTATTTTCTTTATTTAGTTGTGCCTGAAATTTCTTTGAGAAGATATGCATCCTACACAAATAGTAAAGAAAATACATTTTATCCATAATCCATTTTCTACATACTTATCCTTTTATGATCCATTGAAATGGGTTCTCTATTTGGATTTTGTGTCGATTAATTGTTAGATCTTACTCTTAGAACATTGAGTTTTAAGTTCTAAGATACTTTCGTCAGTGTTCCTCTCTCTCTCTGTCTCTCTCTCTCTCTCTCTCTCATAGTTTTTCCTCTCATGTCACATCACAAAGTGATGATGACTTGGCCGTCCCTGGGAAGATTGGTTCATTACAATAGGAAATTCACTGTTTTTCCTAGATATAGTGTAATTTGGCTATAGATAAAAATCAGGCAAATTTAAGATTTTCTGGTCAGATCAAGGCATGTGGCAAGAAAATCTGGAAAAATTTATTATAATTATTATTATAACCGTCAGAGGCCATAATCGGACCACACGGCCGCTGTAATTGTGGTTTTACATGATTTTACTATGTGTATTTCTTAAGTCGGAACCGTCTAGCTGTTGGATCTGAAACCTCTGCTTTCAATCATCCTTAGGTCCGAGATACTGCAACATAAGTTCATAAATGAGTGTCACACTCTTCGAAATGTTGGTGCATTATTTTTGTAACATATAAATCAAAGGCAATTTGCTTTTACTTTCAATCTTGTGCCTTGTTACTAATTTTTTGGACCAAGTTTGGAGTTAATTTTTCTTGTATGCTTCGTGTTTTCCATTAATGGGTGCAAGAATTTGAGATAAACTTCAAGAAGTCCAAAATTCAAGTTATGTATATGCTTCATGTTTATGGTATCAATTTTTTAGTTTTTACATATGTCAATAATTTGTGGGAATGTACAGAACTTTGTGGATGTAAAATTAAAATTGTGTTTTTGTTGCCTTGGCACTGCTTAGGCCATGCCTCCCTTGGGGAGACCAAAATCATCTAGGTGTTGCCTAGATGCCTTGGCTACTCTGCTTTCAGGTTCTATCTGCTTACTGGTTTTCCTATGTGTAAATCAGACCCATCTTATGCTGCTTTCCACGATGAAGAATGGGGAGTTCCGATACATGATGACAAGTATGTGATCAAAATATTGTTTGCATTTAAATTTCATTTCAAAATGGTCCTGAGATAAATATCCATTTGACAGTTTTCGTAGTTTACTCAAAGTTATTGACCACATGCAGGAAATTGTTTGAGCTTCTTGTCTTTTCGGGTGCTTTGGCTGAACTTACATGGCCTGCCATTCTCAACAGAAGGCACATATTTAGGTAATGTTTCCACAGAAAGCTTTATCTTGCTTCCATTTTAGTTAACAAACTTCTTCTTTGAACTATCTGCCAGTTTATTATCTTCGGATCCTTCTAGTCCTGATCTGTTTTCCATGCTTGTGCCTTTTCATCATATTTTCTCTTTTGACAATTTTCTTTATTCAGGGAAGTCTTTGCAGATTTTGATCCAGTTGCCGTCTCAAATTTGAATGAGAAGAAGATAATTTCACCAGGAAGCACTGCAAGCTCCCTATTGTCGGAGCTCAAGTTGCGTGCCATCATTGAGAACGCACGCCAAATATCCAAGGTAGATTCTCATTTTCTTTTCCCTTATATTCGGCCTTGAGTGGCAGATGGACATTTTGTTAATCTTAGTAAATTATCTCCTGTTTATTCAAATGAGAATACTTAAAACAGACTATGGTCATGTATCCACTTTATGCAGTTACCAAAGACTAACTGGAAGTCTAAATTAATACCTGCACCAGCTTGATAATGCTATTAATTTTTGAGTAGTCTGCTTTATCCTTGGTATTTTAGTAATGATATCCCTGCCTATAATACACTGAGTTGTTCAGCATGCTTTTGCTCTTGGGGACCACTCTACATTTTTCTCTGTTCAAGCAAATGAAGAATATATAATGGATGTTTAGTGATCATATCTGATCAAGTAGATTAGGTGGGAAGTAGTTGAATGGTGGTCCTGATCCCACTGCAATTTGTAGGAGGCATACAGGACAAACTGTAAGTCCACCATCCATACAGTATGACCTTAATATTCTTCTTATTTCAAGAACCATTCATGCATCCTAATTATTCCTCATCTGTGCATGCCAGCTTGCCAAGTTAGTTAGCCTTCAATCCATTTATAAGGCTTGATAACCTTTCAGCCATTAACCACTACCCCTTTTACCAAAGAAGTACCATGATGTCCCACTCCATAGTTGTTTTTATGATTATCATTGCAACTAACTTTTTGCAGGTTTTCCTGATGCCAGGTCATAGATGAGTTTGGGTCCTTTGACAAGTATATTTGGAGCTTTGTGAACCACAAGCCTATAGTTAGCAGATTCCGGTATCCTCGCCAGGTCCCGGTGAAAACCCCAAAAGCAGATGTCATAAGCAAAGATCTGGTGAGGAGGGGTTTCCGGAGCGTAGGGCCCACAGTCATCTATTCGTTCATGCAGGTGGCAGGAATAACAAATGACCATCTCATCAGTTGCTTCAGATTCCAGGAGTGTATAGCTGCGTCGGAAGGCAAGGAAGAGGAGGATGGTGTCAAGGATAAGACCGAGGATAAGAAAACCAATGATGTGATGGAATCAGAATTATCCATAGCTATTGATGAATTGAGTTTCTGCTCAGAACGCTGAATCAAAATGCCTCCCTTCGCGGCTGATGAGAGCTTCATGTTCAATCATTGGTTTAATGACTGCTTTTCAGCTTTACTCTTAAATTGGGTAGCAGTAAAGGTGGATTTGTGTATAAAAAAAAAAAAATCATGAATTTCCTATGCATCATAGATTCCTAGATTGTAGATTTTAGAAGCGAATTGGATTAAACCGGTGATTGTGTTGTCCATGGGACCCGTAGCGTAGCTTTTGAAATCGATGTACAATTTTTTGTACAGTGAAAAAGGTTAGTAATTAGAATTAGAAGTTTTTTTTTTTTTCATAAAGAATAAAAAAAAAAAAAAAAAAAAACAACAACAACAACAAATTATCACCAAGGAAGAGGTGTATAAATGAAAGCCCTCTGTCATCTCGGTCACTGTCTGATTCATGACCTTACAGTTAGGGGTGGGGACTGGCAGAGATCTTATGGCATCCTCAAAATGTGCTGGATTGCTATAGAGCTTATAGACCGACCGGTTGGTGTCTCTTTTAAAGAGTGAAAAGGGCTAATCAATGACAAATGTTTCAGTGTCCCCTTCGATGGGGGAAGGATTCCCAGTATTGAGACATGTCTGTATTGATGGCCCAAGTGCACCAACTAACGTGGGGTATCCCTTGTTTCTTGTAGAGAGGGGAGTTGAGAAACTAACGTGGGGTATCCCGTGTTTATCATAGAGAGAGAAATTGAGAAAGCGACGGATGAGTATGTTGTCTTGGAAATTTTATTTTATCTGTACAGAGCCTTGCGACCTAGGGTAATTAATAGTAATGTACTGAACCTAGCTGTCAATTCCATAAATTGTTTTTTCCGTACTCTCATGTAATTGAACCATGAGTTGTTGGATTGAGAACAAATCCTTCACTGATTCCTACTCCTTGGTATATTTTTACTAGTGAAAAAGCCCGGGCGACGCCTGGGAGGATAAAGGCAGTGGGGAACAAAATAAAAAAAAAATAGAAAGAGAAAAATGCCAGGCTTGACACCTCATCAAATTACTATTTACGTACAGGAACCATACCTCAGACATATAATATAAGTAAAGATTTTTTTATTTTATTTTAGATGTTTTGCATTTGATTAATTTCTTCCCTTCTCACGAGCAATTAGAGGACAAAATCTATAAAGATAGCTTTGAACCAAAATCTTATTGCTTGACAAAAGACCTATGACTACTCAATCTATCTTTCAAGGTTGCTACTCCCAAATAATTGAAACTAGGAAGACCAAATGCTATGATGGTGGTCCAATGCATTAAGCTTTAGTATCTTATAGAAAATCTCACATTATGGATACTAGACAGTATGTT
The DNA here is from genome assembly GCA_039720395.1 of Liquidambar formosana. Taxonomy (NCBI): domain Eukaryota; kingdom Viridiplantae; phylum Streptophyta; class Magnoliopsida; order Saxifragales; family Altingiaceae; genus Liquidambar; species Liquidambar formosana. Next base: position 15,536,578 of record CM077830.1, read on the forward strand.
GAGTGAGTGATTTCAGTTTTAAGTTCATTGGGGAATATTGATACCCATTTATTGATATTGAAAGGAATTAAAGGTAAAAATAAATTCTTTTGATCAAAAATTAAAAAAAAAATAAAAAAAATAAAAGACTGATAGGTCAAAACTATTGGTCAGTGGTCACTATGTATGTCTGTCTCTTAAAATGTCTATCTCTTTTTATGTTAAGGTAGAGTGATTTCCTAGGTTGGAACCTTTTTTTTAAAAAAAAAATAAACGAAAAAGGTAAGAAGGGATAACAAGTCGTGATGACTCAACATGGGCGTGACCATAGTAGTTTCCCAACTTGCCGAGGAACCAATGACAAAAAATGCCTAAGCAGGCCCATAGGCGAGTTGAATTAAAGCCTGATCTCCGTTCCAACAAAGATTAGTAACTCCAATACATATAAGTAGGATCATTAAGGGACAAATATAAATCACACCATTGTTCTCAAAACTCAAATCCTTGACTATTTAACCTTCTACACCTTTACTACTAGACTACCACCCCAGTGATTTCGTCAATTTTGACTATACATTTAAGCTTGTGCTCGTTCAAAAAACAGGCTCCTGGAGTCTGGATGCCAAGGAATTTTAAAAAACTAAACATGCACATGCTCTCAGGAAGGCTTCTGAACCCTAAGCTGTACCTAGCATTGCAACACTTGGCGAGCCTCTAGATTCTCTGTTCTAACTATTAAGCCTCTTTGGTTGTCCAAATGATTCAACTTTAATTTACATGATATTAAGGGAACGAATCACAGGGGACAACCAAACAGATCCTTAATGTTTCCTAAAATTGCACTGTATCTTCTCTGGATACCTAGTTTTGGCTTCAAGTTCTCTGCACGATAATTGGAGCATTTTAATGCCAACTATTCATGTTAAAGTTTCTGCTCTCTCTCTACGATTTTTCGAACTCGGTCTCAGCTTCAACTTGGCTACCACATCATTCATTCATTCATTCTATAATGTCAACTCTCTCTCTCTCTCTCTCTCTCTCTCTCTCTCTCTCAACCTATTCCTATTTTTGAAAAATGCAGCTATTGCTTTCTTTTGCACTGACATCTTTTTTGGACGGTAGGTAACGAGTGCTCCTCTTCATACCGAATAAAAGGAATGAATTAACAATTTCCACTAGATTATTTTAGAACAAATATCCTCTACATTAACACAACATGACACAACTTCAGAGTGAAAGCCATGGCACTATTTGCAACAAATCCCACCTGGGAAATATAATTAGCTATCACTATAGACTTAAAATCATCTGGTTTAATGAGGTATTTCTTTTCCGTCAAGCAAACATTTTCTGGTGCAACATAGCATCAAGGACAAAGTAAGGTGACATTGCCTATAACACAAATTTTACTTAAAATAAGCTACCTTAATGAGTTAATCAGCTGAAACACAAGTTTCCTGAGCATAAAATTTCCAGAATATCAACCTAAGCTTAAATTTCAGGAGCCGTTCATGCCGTTGCTTTCACCATAGCATGCCAAAATGCCAGAGGCCGGTATGCTCTGCCACAGTAACCAAAACAGGAAAAAAGGAAAAAAAAAATGGGAGTTGAATTTGAAGCAACTATTACCAATACATGTAGATCTATGCCAGAGACAACTCATGAAAGAATAACCAATACCCAAAAATAACATAGGGAGCTATAATTACATCTAGGGAAAAAAAAAATCCACAGGTCAACGCCATCTCAAACTAACAGCATTTGGGACTGACCTAGGCCAAGGAAAAAATCTATCCATTAATTATTTACTCAACATTTAACCAAAAAAATAAATAAATAAACTACTCAGTCTACAGCTACAAAAATCAATCCAACTATGAGATATGATCACAACCATGATGCTTTTGGCTCTCTACAGTCTACAATAACCTCAGAGAAATGTGGATATAACTCCAGGTGTTTGCAGCCCCTGTGAAAGGCCATTTTCTTGGCATTTTCAAGTCCGTTCCTATTCAATCTGCCATTGCACTACTTTCTCCATCTTAGGTTCAGTTCCCCATTTGAAGCATGCATTGCAAGTCTTTCTAAGGTTCAAATACCCACACAACAATCAGAGCAGATATCAGATCCATCACCTAATATATCGCCTCAAAGCAATTGAACACCCATCTTGTGAAATCCACAAACTACACCAGACTGCATCCTAAACCATGAATCCCCACTATGGTCCTAAAGTATATAGATGGTGTCATTTTATACTAACTCAACTAACGACTTCGAGAAGCTGCGATTGTCCCCTTTATTTGGATCAGTTCACCTGAAATGAAGAGACTGAAATGGGTGCCAACCAATCCTAAAATGTTCTGTTACTTTTAACCTGTTACAAATAAGTTAAGAGCATGTACCATACCAAATATACACAACTGCTCACTGAAAGCCTAAAAATCATTAGAAAAAAAGAAAGAAAAAGAAAAGAAAAGAAAATAAAAGAAGAAATAAAAACAATAAAATTTCATCAAACCTGTAAAATTAATAACTTATATGGAAACAGCTGCATGATTATAATTAAGATAGATCCAGTGATAATAACTTATTCTCCTTTGGTCCAGCAATTAAGCTTTCAGCAAGGCTTGATTTCAAATCCGATGCTCAAAAGAGTTCGAGCTGATTCTATTGCCTTCTCACCTCCAAGGTCCAAAGCCTCACCTGTCAATTCACCTTCCACATCCACTGACCATTGGGTGGAAGATATTTGGTTTTGGAATGCATCAGTTTTCTTAAATTGCAAATTATTCATGGACACAGGAGCAGCAGCAGCAACAAGATGAGCACTCGGTGGGCCATGTCGCTTCTTTGGTACAGGCATGTCATGGTCATGTATCCCCTTATATGTTATTATGACCGCACTTGTGTTATCTACAGCCCTTTCGATATGCTTACGGACAGGACATCCAGCAGAAGTGCATCTGTAGTAGTTCCTGAAAAATCAAGAGATGGATCAGAACAAAAAGGGAGAGGGTAATATGTTCAACCCTTTGTAATGAAGTTTGAGTATAAAATGTAATGGCCAACATAGCCACACATGCTACTGGATACACCTGTGGGGTGAAGTTCCTTAATCTTGCAAAAGGGGCTAAACAGTCACGCAGGTAACAGTTTGCGGGCCTGACAGCAGTTACCAAAAACATGGCTGATAACAGTGTTTTTGAAAGAAATCATCAGACCAGGGGTATTTATTGAAGGTAAAAAAGTGAGAGACCAATAGAGGTCCTATATATGTCACTGTATGTCAAAAGCTTTGAGGATTGCATGCAACCGCAGGAGCCACCTGAATTCTTGCCTCAGCTATCTCCATCCTCAATCATAGCTGTCACCAGTCACCACACCAAGAAAAACCCAAGTGGCAGACCTAAATGTTTGCCTAAGTGCCCAGGCACATGCCAACAAGATCCAAGCAAACCGCATTATGCCACGATGATGTAAACTGTAAGTCAGCCACATGTCCAGCTGTTGTACAGAAGGCCCCCTAATTCATGCATGAGGCACATACACAATATGCCCCCTTAACTTCTATGGAAAATCTTTGATAATTTATTAATGTACCCCCCTTAAAGTTATCACTAGCAGGGACAGGTTGCAAATAGAAGCTTAGGACTGCAACTATGGGTCCCATGAGAGGTTCATAATGGTGCTCAAATCCTCTAATTTAAAGGGATGTCTTTGTTTATCCCCTGCCAATAGAGTTGCTGATAAATTAGCAAATTTCCTGCCAATCCTGATTTATAATTAGCCTTATTTTTATGGATGATACCACCAAACAACACTAGAAGGCCAATACCTAGTGTTGGTCCCACTAAGTGAGGTCGGGAGAGCTTGACTTGGGAGAAAAAAAGGTAAAAGGAGATCCTCTGTTCTCGAACATCTACCTCATTACTACATTTCTGCTGAAGATGAAGATGGGAAAAATCATTCCTGTTCTTCCAAGTCTAAATATCTTTCCTAGTGCACTTTGAGAAAATGCATTATAGGAGGGCCTAGTAATAATATCAGAGAAATGAAGCGGCAATAGCCTGAGAATGGCATATAATAAGAATGATAACCAAGAAAGTAAACCATTGTATTTCACAATTGCACTACAAACCAACTGAAATCATGTACAGTATGGCAGTAACACAATGTCAGGCCCGCAGATACTAAAAAGACAAGGTCAGATATGACAAGAAGTTAATATTTAAAAATCGAGATGCACCTGGGGTGAGGATTTCCCTTCACCATTTTTTGTCCATATTTGCGCCATCTGTAACCATCACTTGAGATCCCCACATCACCGGCCGCATGCACAACAAATTTAGGTTTCTTTCCAGGTTTAACAACAGAACCTGAAAATGCTGAGCTGCTTTTCTTCACTCTGGTTATTAAGCAACAGGGAGAAAATGTTAGACTTGGAGACCATAATATTACCAGCACTATCTTTTCCCAAATAATGATAAAATAGAATAACAGTAACTTGCCTTCGTTTTGCTTCTGGTTCAACAATTTGATCCTCCTCAACTTTTACTAAAGGATACTGATCGGAGTCACTTAAGTTCTGCCGTTTTCTTTCAGGTATTGGAGATGCTTCTCGTATAGGTTCTTTTGAAGATGCGGATGGACCGGAATCATTAAGCGGTCTGACTGGATGAGCTGTAGTTTGATTCCCCAAAACAGGCCCAGCAGATAATGCAAGCCTACTTTCCCTTGTGCTAGTAACCTTCCGGGGCGGTTCATGATTGTGCTGACCTTTATAAATAATCTCAATTACATGGCCAGTGTGATCACAACATTCTATCTTTTTAGCATAACAATCGGAATATGTGCACTTGTAATAACTTCGAGAACCTTTAGGACTCTTCACCTGCTTCTGACCATATTTCCGCCAGTTGAATCCGTCAGTAGAAGGTGTCTTCACGATTGGAACAGCAGGTGTACTTCTCAGGTCAGAAGAGTTTTGATGGTCCATATCTGGCATACATTCACTGTTAACCTTTGGTACTAGTGACAGTTTTTGATCTAGAATGGTCGGACTTTGAGCAGATAAAATGGATTGTGTAACAGAAGTTGGTGATAATTCAGATGAAGAAGTTGTACACTTAGGCAACTGAAGCTGATTCTGTAACCGAGCTTCAGCAGCCTGGGTGGTTACACTAGCCAAAACTTCCCGGTGGGACACTCCAACATGCTCCTAAAGAAATAAAACAAAGTAGATGAGCAGTAATACAAAGCAAAACAGAAAAATGGACCACCCTAAATTCCTGGGGAACCAGATGTCAGATTGTGAACATAATACATACAATATTCTGGACTCAAAAAATTATATAACAATTATGTAAAATGTATCAAGATCAGCAGCTTGGTTGGCCAATTGGTGAGGCTCATGCCTACAAGATAACAGGTTTAAATCTTACAAGGAAGGATCAACTTATGTAGGAGGCATTTGTTCCGTACATATATCAAAAATATTTTCTACCCACAACTGCAAGTAATCAACAAGACCTTTTATTTCAAATATTACTAAATGATAACATAATTACTTTTATAAAAAATAAAAAATAAAAAATAAATAAATAAAAAAGAAGAAGAAAAAAACAAGGGTCAAACTCCACATTAACAGAATCTATACGAATTAAAGAAAGAGATAAAGTGCCTATAACAGAAAGATGCTCCTGAAACAACCAAGACATGAACCTGTGCATAAAGGATCCGGACAAACACCAAAGAAATGTTTCTACTCTCCCTCGAACCCAAAACACAAGAAAACAACGTTTAGAGACTACATATTCTTTAGTTCCAAGGTAAAGACATCTGAGCCATCAAAGATTCTATGGTTACTCACCAAAAATGCAACATGGGCGCTTTAGAAGTCCAAATGTTGGATAGCATAAACTGTCTTTCCCTAAAAAGATTCTGAACTGACTCTGGCCACGCCTGACAAACACCAAAAATAAATAAGATTAAAGTGCCAAGGATCCAAGGCCATGACATAATGTAAAAACGGTTGACTGATTCTGTGTCTTCTCTAGTCCCTACACATCTAGCATTGATTGGAAATTAACCATTTCCTACTAATAAGATGATCCATAGTGAGAAATTTGTCCAACACCACTGTCCACTCAAAGAAGGCCACCTTTGAGGGCGTTATTGATCCTCACAATTGCTCTATTGAGAAGGAACCATCTGTGAAACCAATGCCTCACATAAAAAGAATAAAAGAAAAATAGATTCACATAAACAACCTACTCGTATTCCTATTCCACATCGTAGAATATCCTCCTCCCATCCATTAACCTCCACTGAATACAATATGAGAGCATCTGCCAACTTCAGCTTGCCCAATCATTCAAGGCTCCAACAAAGGCAACATTCATCTTCTTTCCAACTCAAAATCCCCCCGCCCCCTCCCAAAAAAAAAAACCTTTGCCTCTTTGTGAGATAAAATAGCAAACTTATCCAAAACAGCACCTTTGAATGAAATTCCCCATACTTCAAATGATTCCAAAATGCCAATCTCGCCCCATTTCTCACGAGGTCCCTTTCCATACTTTCATGAAGTCACTTCAACTTTCTTCCCCACCAAACCAAGTCTAAACACCATATTTCCACATATACACAACCTTCCTTTCAAAAACACCCTTCTCAATCCAAAACCACTTCTCGAATAATGCTTTGTTTAAGACAACCAACGGGTAAATGCCCAAGCCCCCTTCCTTCTTGGGTCTACAAGCCATCTCTCAGTTAACAAAGCAATATTTGAATACCCCTCCAAAGCAGCCCAGAGTACCTTTAGTGTTATTAAAGATCGGCCAATCAAACCGGTGAACCAAACCCTTGAGTGGTTTAATCCTACAATTAGATCATTAGTGTAATAACACTGGTAAAAACAGGTCAACCGGAGCAGTTTTGTATTGAACTGTTTGACCTGACTGGATGTTTAAAACATCAGTTAAATGACCATTTTCCCACTAGACTCATTTCCTTTTTCAAAATTAAACGTCATTTTGGTCTTTTTAATTAACATTTTAACAATATCAGCGGTCCAACCAGTGACCTAACCTCTTGACCAGCTCAGTGTCCAAATTGTTGTGGAAATCTCACCAAGGAACCAATGTTGTGCAAGGCAATCGTGAATCAAACACAAGCAAATAGATGGGGAAAAAAAAAAGAGTAAAGAAAACAATCACACAACAAGAGAAAATACATGGTTTGGCCTTTTGCTTATGTCCACGAGCGATAATGATCAAAGTTCTTCAGTATGGAGATCAAAGTACAGCAAGAATCAACTCAATCACTTCCAATACTCTCTTTCTACACAACCCTCACAGGCACAACTCTCTCTCTCTCTCTCTCTCTCTCTCTCAGCAAAACGAATAAGCCTCTTTCTCTATAAAGGGAAAAAAAAAAAAACCCCTAGGCTTAACTTCCCTTATATAGGAATAAAACCCTAAAAAAGAGATATGGAAGGTCCCATTCAAATTTCAAAAGGAGTTGAAATCAGAATAAGAAAGAAGCATCTCGCGATAGCTGTTGAATGGTGTAGTTCCTTGTTCGAATGAGCTCTCTAATTTATGCTAATTTCCTAATAAAGCCACCTTCCTATTGAAGCCAACTTCCTATTTGAGGCTTCGAGCCAAAACTCCAGAGTCTAGGTTTGATAACAAAGCCTTTAAGCCTCTTATGTCTTTGCTCCAACAGAACCAAAATATTTAAAAGGATCATGAGATAAGTCTGGCGGTTGAAGAGAGTACTATTTTTTTTTCCTTCTTTTCAATCAAGGGCCTGTTTGGTTGTCCAAATGGAAATTAAATAATTACAGAGTATTTTACATAGTATTGATAGCCCAGATCCATGCCCTTAAATAGAAAATTCAAGAGAAATAGCACAAATGAGAGTGAAAATTCAAAATAGTGTCATTTCATGAATTTTTAAAAATTGATCCTATAACAGTAACTATAATGATGACTCCTACGCTTTTAGATAGTGTCATATATGGTGATTAATTTGGGCCTTCAATACTATGTAAAATTACAATAAAATTGTTTAGTTTCTATTTGGACACCCAAACAGGCCCTAAATGTATATATAAATCAAAATGGAAGGGCAAAAACCCCCTGTGCACACAAGGTATACAAAAATAAATAAATAAATAAATAAAACCTATTACAACGATAGTGAATCGCGAAAGCTACAAAATGATAGCCTGATTATCAAAATATAGGCCTTTCTAAACAAAATTTTTTCTAGCTAATAAGTTTCAACTTTCAATAGTAAGCTTGAACCCATCAAAGGTTTTACTATTCCTTTCTTTCCAAAGGGTCTGAAATATTGCATGGGGCACCATCTTCCAAATCGAAAACGGTACTTGATTACCACCATGCTTCAATCAACCAATTGAAGAACCATTAGGGGAAATACCCAACTACCAAAGACATTCCACAAGTATGAAAACAAAAAGGCCACAACTCCCTTGCCAATTTACAATGAATAAGAAGGTGATCAACCGATTTAGCCGCTTCATTGCAAAACACACACCTAATTAGCAACACAAAATTCCTTCTAATTAGATGACCAAGAGTCGAGCATTTATCCCAAACTGCAATTCAAATGAAGAAAGCCACCTTTGTAGGGACCAAAGGTAGCTGCACCTTAGAGCTCAGGAAAGAAAAATCCTCACCTCTAAATAACACATCAAAAAACAATTTGGCAGAAAACATTTCGTTACCATTCCTTTTCCAAACTCTATTGTCAACCAAACCTCTAGCCATTTTAACCGAGTAAATCCCCAATCATGGAAATTCCTAACAAAATACAAATTCCAGGACACCACGTCACCCCTCCAAACCACACTATCCTTGATCCACGCATCTTTATAAACCACCACTTCAAAAAGGACCCCTAGATTGCCTCCTCCAACATCACAGCACCCCACACCAAACATCTTTCTGAAGCCTTACTCATGATCCATTGCCCATTTTAAATCTCACTACTTTAAAGAATGCATCTAGCCTATTCAGAAAACCTTTCCAAAGATTCATCCCATAACTTCCACGAGTAAGCCTTCCTCCTTGCGAAACACTCCACCTTTGTGTCCCAAATTGATTTTTCTACGAAGTTTGTCTAACAACTAAAATGAGTTGAAGGGAGGTTGCTCACATCACACCCTCATATGACCACAAAGTCCTTGAGATCCCCAACTTCTTCAACTAGCAATGATCCACTTTTATAGTCTTACACACTAATTTAAAACCGAACAAACATGAAACATCCTCAAAGCTTGGATATATAAAGGGTTGCCTGAAGCTTAATATTTATAAGGGTTTTCTTAACGTGTGCCCTAAGGACACATGTTAAGCTATAATTACTGACCCAATCATTGCATTGGAAATGATGAAAATGCATTGTAAATTGTAAAAGCTAGCCCCCTCAAGTGAGGATCGCCTTGAAGACTAAAAAGCCTCCAATCATGCTGGTGACAGCTAGACAATCGAATCTAGTATTATCTCGTTTTCAATACGGTCTACTCTTTCGCTACTACAACTTGGTGCCTTGTAAATTGTAAAAGTTTCTTGGAAAAATGTGAAAATGCTTGGAAAACTATGAAAACACATTTTTTCATGCAATGATTGGGTCATTAATTGCAGCTTAACATGTACCCTTAGGGAACACATTAAGAAAACCCTATTTATAAATATCAATTTAAATCAGTTTAATTGATTTTGTAGGTTTGGGTAGAGTAGACCTTGGTACAGCAATGAAAGTATCCATCTAGAATGTGAGTGTTAGTCTAGGTGTAAGATCAAGCTAGTATTCAAATCTTTGAACAAGTGGACTTTACAAAATCATTTTAAGTCCCCAATTTCTATTCTTCTATTTATTTTTTATTTTTTATAATTAGCAACATTTCTCTTCTATTATACAAAGGTAAAATGAAAGTGTCAACATTGCATGATTGCTATTGGTATTTTATCTATTTTGAATCTTTTTTTTTTTTTTAAATTTTTTTATCAACTATCTATTTTGAAATATCCATGTTACGAATTAAAATTTTAACAAAGACTAAATATATAAGCTAATGGAAGATGATGTAGAGGAAACGGAAGAGAAATTCATTATGCAAGCAAGCTTTCTGATATGTTTTTTCCAACCATATCAATGTCTCAATTGTCACCATGATCCTACCAATGTCCCATGTGCACTTATTATGTTCTCTACATTAAAAAATCTGTCTGCCATAACATCCTTCCTTGTGTCCTAAAATCCTGGAACTGCTGTCATTTCTATATCCACAAGATAGAGGAAAACCCAAATGAGTACTGTAATCATATAGAGAAATCTACTCTCCCCACCTTTTCGGAAAAAAAGGGGTATCAAGTAGCAACAGATGAAATCCAACGGCTACTATCCAAAAAGTGAGATCGTGTAACAAACTAACAACGCATAGATTCCAATGGGGGTCAAACGTAGAGAATGCTAAGTCTTACCATTAATCCAAGTAATTATTTATAACAGCACATCACATCAAGTTTTGGAACACGTTGCTATTTATTGCTCAAATTCCAAGAATGATTAAAAATCTTACAAATACTTAATAGCAAACAACTCCATCCCAGAGATCTCCACCAACTGACCAATACACATATATATATATAATTTTTATTTTTATTTTGGCTCCATTAAATTCCATCTTTGGTACTTCAAGTTTAAACTATGGGCAAGGTAAGCCAATTTAGTAGGTTTGACCTTACTTCCAATCTTGAACTATGATAAAAGTTTCTAAGCAAAAGCATGATATTTTGATATGTTACCATTCTCTGATAAGACTAGTGTACTCTTTATGATAGTGAGATTTCTTTGGAAGGGAATGATTCCTTGGTGTGGCGCAAGGACTCTAAAGGGTCATTCTCGGTGAAATCCTCTTATTTTGATCGCTACCGATGCTTTTTTCCTACCGGCAAAGATGATTTCGATTTCTTCAGTTCCCTCTAAAGTTACTTTCTTCCCTTGGTTAGTGATTAGAAACAAATTTTTGACTTTGGATCATTAAAAGAAGATGGGTTTTGGCCAATACATGCATCTTGTGCAAGGAAGTGGCAAAAACAGTTGAGCATCTCTTCATTCATTGCCACGTAGCGTGGAGCCTTTGGATGCTAATCTTTAACCTTTTTGGGATTCATTGGGTTATGGCTTCACATCCTCACAATCTCTTTTCAAGTTGGCGGATCAAGACGGCGAACAAAAAAGCTAAGGTGTTTTAAGAAATGGCACCACACGCTTTTTTGGTGCCATTGGAGAGAAAGGAACCTTCAAAAGTTTGAAGATAAGGAAGCTTCTATTATTGAGCTCAAGTCTTCCTTTGTAAAGACACTTTTTTGGTGGTTCTATAGTTACACTAATGACCACAACCCTATTTTGTTGGCTTTCTTGACTTGCTAAAAGACTAGTGTACTCTTTTAGGAAGCAACAAAATAATTGGTTCAATGTTCATCGATGGCTCTACTTCTTCATCCCAGTTGTCTTACTCCTATCACCTGTAGTGCGATGGAACCAACTATGACTCCCTCCTATGACAAAATCAAGCCCATCTTGAATGCATGAGTCTCCACCTTCCAGCGGTCCATTCACTACCAAGCAATGATTTAAGAAGGATCACTTATTGTTTTCAGGAATATGCACGGATAAAATAACCAAAACCGATATGATCAATACTTTCATTTCTTCAGAAAACCACCCCAAAAAAGGTATAGAGCTGCAGCAGTGGTCTCTGAAAGATAGCTTGCAAACTTCAGAAGAACGCTCAAACCATATGTTTCCAAACAGAATTTCATTTTTGCAAAAAAAAAAAACTAACTCCACCAACCCACCATAACTAAAACCTAAGACCTCGAACATGATGACTCCCTCGCTTTCAAAAAACCAAAAAAAATCACCCTAACTACAATTAAACCACTCTCGTCAACAAGCTCAGCAGCATGAATTGTCAGAGTACAAAAATACAAACAGAAAATGCCCAATTCAAAATAAACATCTCCACAAATCAAACCCACAATTGAACACAAAGGAAGCACAAAAGTTCACTAACTCAAGCAAACGGATCAAAAACACAAACAGCAGCCAACTTTCGAACATGCCAAATATTCAATACTGCTAAACCATATATGCATCAAAACAGCATAACATAAATGAACAACTGAAGTTAAGCTTCTAACCTTAAATTCACCAGCCTCTAGCGATTGCGAAGAAGAATTCACCGGCAAACCTATCAGATCGATGGCAGAATTCATCACTTCCACATCAAATCCATCAAAATAATATATACACACACACACACACGCAGCCATGTATATACATATATAGAAAATAACTGTACCAGCGAGAAGCTGAGAAGAAGAAGAAGAAGCAGAAGCGAAATCGGCAGGGTGATCAGTCTCCGAGAGTGGAATTGAAGAAGGTACTGCTAGGGTTTCAGACTGAGAATCCCTAAACTCAGCTTTCACAGACGGCGTAGAATTAGAATTCTGCAACTCACCGAGTCGTTCCTCTTCTTCTTCTTCTTCTTCTTCTTCTTCGTCATCTTCATCACCTTCCAAACCTTCGTCTTCCTCTTCTTCTTCATCATCTTCATCGTCATCCTCTTCTTCTTCTTCAGCTTTAGGGTTTTGCACTTGAAGAGCTTCGAAGCTCCCGTTCTCAGCCATGGCCAATTCACTGAGACAGAGAGAGAGGGATGGGTAAAGGTTTCGACTTTGGAACGGCTTATGTGTTGTTCCGTTAGTGTCCGAACCCGAAACGTTGCAACATTTTATTCGGTTTCCGGTTTTCCTGTTTCGTACTCAACAAATATAATATTATTTTTAGTATTATATTATTATTATTATATTATTATCATTGTAGAGAGAGAGAGAGAGAGAGAGGGAGAGGGAGAGTGGTTCAAAGGATGGCGTGGGTATGTATGTAGTGTAGTGTAGCTAGGCAGGTGTCTTTGACTGAAATTGACTCAGGTGGTTTGATACTTTGATGGAGAGGGTAACAAACGCCGTTTAGTATTCCGTCACTTTAGGTGCGGGGTTCACCACTATTTTTGCTGACGTCTTCTCTAACGCCGTAGGTGGCTGTTTGTTACCGTGCTTTTTAGGGGTGCAACTTGGTTCGGGAAATGACCATTCCGAGCAATTCGGTCCGATCCAGTCTGGGACAAACAGTGTTCGGTATGGAATTTGGGATTTTTTTCAAAAATCGAATTTGTCCGGGACTCGATTTAGGGGGTTTGAGCTCCAGACAAGAACGAATTCCCGAATTATATATATATATATGTATATGTTATATATAATATATAATATATAATAAAACTTTTATGTTTCTGTAAAGTTATGTATTTTTTATAATATATAATATGATGATCTAATATTATATATTATCCATGGTTAAAATTTTTTTTATATTACCAAAAAAAAAAACAAACAAAAACCGAGAATTCGGTCTGATCCAGAACTCATATATTATAAAAAAAAAAAAAAAACATTTTACTGAAAATTACAAACAAAAACCAAGTTCTGGATTGTCCTGAACAGAGAAAACTTAGTTCAGGACCAATTCGGTCTAAGCCTAAATCGGTCCGATTCCGGTATAAAATTTAAGGTCTCGAGTTACTTCGGTCTGAGACAAAATACCCTATCCTGGACCATCCCATACTGAGTTGCACCCCTAGTGCTTTTGACTTTCCCATAGTGATCAATTTTTTTTTTCTTAGAGAGTATTATTTTGGAGAAATTACAGTTTTACCCCTTCGACATTTGCTTTGTACTTCTAACGATATGTGTGAGATGTTTTCATATCCACACAAAAATGATAGTTATAAGAAGTTGAAATGATAATATATGATGAGTAGACCTACGACCTAATCACTCGACTAACTCCACAAGAGAAATAATCACTCATACCTAACCAACATATTATCTCGATTTCAAACCTGTGGGCTTATATTTCCCTTCATTGATAGAATAAAATAATTTGGGTGTTTTGCATGCATATGTGCTACCTCTTAGTTGTTAAATAAGGAAAAACTTTGGACTTTGTTTGTTGGTGAAATACAAAATCTCTCAATGTTTTTTGATGAAATTTTGTATTGGAGTCTTGAAAAATCTATAATGGTAGGACAGGTATATTAAGATTCATATAATATCACTCAAGATAAGGAGAGTTAGTTTGGATACATAGAAGGCTCTCATACTAACATTTTTTCCTTAAGGGTCATTTGGCAGGATTTGGGCATGAGAATCAGGGTCATCAATTTTCGGTTATTCGAATTGCTTGATTCACGGGATTTGTAATTTCCCGGATGATCTGAATTTCTCACCTTACGCGGGAGATGAAACTCCCATCTAAACTTGACGGAATTGACAAATCCCACTCTTTCAATTGACACAGGAAATCAAAAGAGCCTCACGCACATATTTATGATCATCTTCTTCAATCAAACCCACGCAACTGGCCAATCGACGTTCTCTGCAACTCCATTCTACTGGCTGCAATCTTATTGCAACAGTAAGTTTCTCTCATTCTCTTTTGCCTCATATCTTGTTCGGTTGTTCCCCTTTTTTATTTGAGTCATCTATTATGCCCTCCTTCTCCTGTTCTAATTTGTGAATTTGTTATGCACAATCCTTTGTGGGTGGCCGGCGAATTCATCGAAGAAGACAACCCTATCAGTCTTTTTTAAAAAAAATTTATAAAGCCTTACTGTTTTTTTCGTTTTTTTTTTTTTCCCAATTTTATTTGGGGATTTCGACGATAGTGATGGGGATGGAGATGGGTTATAGTTGTGGCTGGCAAATTTGCCAGAGGGCGGGGATGACGAACCAGATTTTTGGGTTCTCTTTTTTATTTTGTAACAGAGATGGTGATTTTGTTTAGATGGTTTTTTGCGGAGGTTTCGTCACCAAGGGCTGGGTTTCATGGATGGTGTTGAATGAAGGATGGAGAATGCTTTGGAAGACGACAAAGCTCTTATTTTTGTTCTTTATTTCATGTTAGAAATAATGCATTAGTGATGTGTGTTATTGTTTGTGGAGATTTTTTTTTATTACTTTTGTTTTTTAATTTCTTGGTACGAGACATGAATTATTAATATTATGCATTTATGGGTTGATATGATTTTCATGCTTAACAAATATAATAGCAAATGGAGTTTGAATTATTTCCCATGAATTTTATTAAGTCATCCAAACAACCCAAATTGAATTCTCAAGAGTTCTAATTTTTATTTCTCATGGTGATCCGAACAACGAAATTTGAATTCTTGAAAGTTCACTTTCTCAGAAATTTAAACTATTGAGAGTTTAAGATTCTCAAGAGTTCAAACTCTCACCAAACGAAGAAACCCTAATTGAATTTTTGTTTGGAGAGCGTATTAAAAAGAGTACCAGACGCGCGGTTAGCCGTTAATTGCTAGTGTTTGCAATGGCACTTTCATTGTTTTACATGGATTATTAAAGCAAGGGTTGCATTATTTCTACTTTATTTTAAACTAAGATTGGAGTGCAAATAAAACAATTCTTTCGGGCCCGTTTCATTGACCGGAAAATGAAATGATTAAAAATTAAGTCATTTTTAATAAATAATAATAAAAAAAATTATGTGTCCGATTATCACCGGGAAGTTGTGAATACTAGCACTATTGTTTTGCAGGAAAATTTTTTTTTTCCAAAACACACGCTACATTTTTTTATTAAACGAAAAACAATCACAAAAAAGTCATGACCACTACTTTAGTACAAAATATTTGTAAAACAAATAATTGTGGGAGAAACAAGTTCTAACATCTTTCTTTTTATTTATTTACTAACACTTCACTTTCATACATAAGTTTCTTAACTACCAAACATAGCCTAACCATGTTTGGACATGGAAAGATGAAGAAAAATGAATGGGAAGTATATAAAAGCGGCAAATAGCTGAAGTAAGAACAATATTGCTTTTAAGCACCTTGATAATATTAATTAAATATGTTGAAACAAACATGCAACAAATGAATATATATTTGTTTTTTTAATAAACTTAAAAATTTAATGTGTTAGGTTTTTTTTTTTTTTTTTTTTTTTTTAAATGAGAGGGAAAGAACTTCATTGATCGGTTCATTCAAACAACGTGCAACTAGTGCTAAACCAACGAAGACCACAAAAACTATAAAAATTATTGTTTGCCTAGTCCACACCTACACAACTGAAAAAGAAGCCTAACTGAAAACAAAAATATTGTCAATGGCCTTGTGGCCTAAGAGCATCTCCGGTAGTGAAATATAATCTGTGCTATTGCTATATTATAGCATTTAGCACAAGTTGGGCTGTTCCAATAGTGTACTAAAAACTTGTGTTAAAAATAGCAATAGCTCATCCTTATGCCAAATATAGCATAAGGGTGAGCTATTGATATATTTGCCATGTCACTTTTCCATCTATTTCTCAACAACCAAACACATTAGTAACCGTGAAAAATACAATATTTATCTTTCTTCATTTCTCTTTCAAAATTTTCTCAGTAACCAAATAGCTCATAAATAATTACAATATTTTCAAAAATAATACTGAAATCTTATACATATATATATATATAAGCAGAAAACATACCCTTTTTTTAGCCCATTCATCCCATTCAAGTAACTGCGCATTTGATCCACGATATGCCCTATTCACTATCTTACGAGACCTCCAATATGTGGAATAATGGAGGTTTGAAAATAGTAATTGGTAGTTTATAAAAAATGGAGGGAATTGAGGTTGTGGCAAAAAATAGCACATTATATTATTTGCACCATTGGAGCATCTTGTGCTAAATTATAGCATTTGGAATTGAAGCATATGCTAAAATAGTAATAGCACAAGTAATTTAGCTCACATCATTGGAGATGCTCTAGTGACACTTCTCCTCTTATGTGGGGAAGTCATAGGTTTGAGTTTTAGCATAGACATATATTTATGTATTGAATTTTTTACCAATATTACCCCAAAAAAAAAAAAAAATGGAAAAACCAAAACACCACCTCAGTACCTGTGTAACTACATACTGGCTCTTAATCTGTCTTAGATGAATGACAATTGTGCAATCAGTGGGATGAGGATTGTAATATTAATTATTAATTAGTCTTTCTATTAAGATTATATATATTTATCATATTTTTGTAAGCATATTCTTGAAAAATTAATGTATTAAAAAAAATTGGTATGGATGACCTCTTCTAGAAACTCCCCACTTTGTCATCAACTAGGAAAGACTAAATATAACATAATCATGTTATAATATATGAGATATTAATGGTTTTTGGTCAAAACAATGAAGATTTTATTTAATAAAAAATTGAATAAATTACTTTTCATATAATTTAATTTCCTTTAACAATCATAATAAAACCAAAGCCCTAACCTTAATTGTTGTCTTTATCCCCCCAAAAAAGGGGAAAAAAACGTTGTCAAATCTTTTTCATTATATTATTGATATAATATTTCCATTGCAAATCATTGATCTTGCAGGTAATCTCAACTCTAGAACCATTCTTTCCATGTATGATTGATCTATAGACATTGTAAAAGGGATTTCAGAACCAAAATTTATAGTATATAAGTTATAAAATAAAATAAAACAAAAATGAGTGGGGCCGGACACACCAACAACCCGACTTTCCTAAGATAGTCCAACGTAAATTGAAATTGGGTTGAACACTTTCCACATAAGATTGAATTGAGTTGGGGTCGTTGGACTAGGGTTGAAAAAGCCTCTCCAGGCTCTGTTGACCCTTCATCCTAACCTCATCCATTCAACTTGTAGCTCCTAAAGATTGTTGGTAAACCTAAAAATATAGCTGGTCAAAGATAAGTTTAACTAATTTTGATTTTATATATTTTTTTTTAATATACAATTGATAGAATTAACTTTTATCCCTAATCCTTTAATATCAACAAATGTGTAATTTCACACTATTTATTAACTTTCCTTCTGTAGTCAATTTATTAAGTTTTCTGCTAAAAACAAGGTTATAAATATTGTTTTTTTATTTTTTCTTTCAAACGAACTTTGAATTGGTTTATTTAAAAACCATATAATACTTTTAAAAATTCCCAAACAAGCCCCTAGTAATAATATTACAAAATCTCTCCTCGTAAGATTGTAACAAATTAAATCCATTTGTTAATATTATGATAATTTAAAAGCATTCTCCCTACTTGTAAAGTGAGTGATCTAGGATTCAACTTTATTGAGAAACATTGATACTCATTTGTTGTTGTTAGGGGGATTAGGAATTGGCGTGAATTCCATTGATTGTCCCAAAAGAAAAAAAAAAAAAAAAAAAAGAGCACAAAAGGATTAAAAAAAAAAAAAATCTATTCACCCAAACCCACTCTATAATAATTAATTCCAACAAATGGACACCCTTGATTGTCACATCTCTCAGATAATTGGATGAGTAGGATCATATCTATTTGTATCAACTAGTTTGATTAAGTTCTAACTAGACCAAAAACCAAAAATTGTATTTTTTTTTTTCTTAGTAAGGGATAATTCAAATCTCTAGTCTCCTACAATGCGAATAAAGTTATTGTCCACGATTTGGCGACAACTCTGAACTAAATAGAAAATTGAACCCACAACCATCTATTATTTGAAAGAGTTGAAACAAAGACCACAGAAATCACTTCCTCTTGAAATTAAATCCTATAGGCATCATTGTGTATAAAAATATGATTCCATAAAGTAAGAACCAAAATGAAATCAATCATTAAATTGGACTCCCTAGCTGGCTAATTAGATCATATTATAGCCGCATTGAAATACTTCCAAGTCTCCCACTCTCCACGTTTCCACCACTCCCACCTAAGGATCGGGTTCACGGGTTGGCCTATGAACTTACCTACTCTTGTCAGCCGTGAAACATAAAGTGGAACTTGATAGTCAATTATTATCAAGTTACTAACTAGGTTATAACAAGTTTGCAGTCTAAGATCTTTTTTTTGGTATTAATTTTAGAAGCACTCACCAAAGCGGAATTTTCCCAACAAAATTATCAAAAAAATTGTCAACCACATTCCCCAGAAAACTTAAATTGTAATAAAAAAATAAAAAATAAGAATTGCATGGCAGAAAATATCAGCAACAGTGTTGTATACTCTTAGTTTCAGACTTTCAGAGGCAGAATCATCCCTGTTCTCTCACAGACGTTGGTTTGATGCAGCCACTCCTGGAACCAGGTTAGCTTTGTCTTTACATTTGGAGTTTATGGGTTTATTGTTTTGACCTATAAATTGCTGCAACCGCGTTGAAATCACTTAAGTACGCCTTTGATTTGATGATTTTGAGTGTTATGCCTGTCTTCGATTGGTGGGTTTTATTGGGTTTCTACTTGACAGACAATTTGGAAAATTTTGTGCAGTACTGCAGCGTGAAATCGTGTTCAATTTGATAAAAGTTTAGAAACCTCGAGGCTTTGTTTGTTTCCAGGGAAAATTTTTCCTTCTCACAGGAAGAAAACATTAAAATAAAATTCACGGGTAAAGAGTTAATTTCTCCAAAACTACCAGTAGTGGCCAAGCTCTAAGGCAAACCATTTATCATCATGATTCTGGAGTTTTATGAAGGATTTAACAATAATTTGTGTTCTTTTGGGGATATTTGTGAATAATTCGGGAACTATAGAATTACACGTAATGTGCTTTGGCTTCATTCGTTTGATGAAGAATGAATTCGGGTAATTCGTGGATTTGGTTGTAGTGCTAATAAATTAGGAGGAACTGAGGAAGTGAAGATAACAATGGACTAATATAGAATAGTCCGAGCTCTAGCAAGGATGCATAAATTGCCGATATATTTTACATTCCTAAGCTACAAGTAACTGGAATTAAATCCCCACCTTTGCTGGATTTGCTGTTTTGTTTATAGTTTTACTCAACTCAACCAAGTTGTATTCCCAACTACATGGCGTTGGCTATATGTATCCTTTTACGCCATTCAATTCAATGGAGGGCCATAATTGCTGTTAGATCCTTTGCATGCATGTCCTTTTTCGTCACCTCTAACCATGTTATCTTGGGCCTTCTTCTTGTTCTTTTAAGGCCTTCGACTTAAATTAAGTTACTCTTACATACTTGCGCATTCTAAGGTCTTCATTGCATATGACCAAACCACCTTAAATGATTTCCCCCTGTGTTCTCCTCTATTGGTACTACTCCTACTTTCTCACAATTCTATTCATTCTTCTCTAAATTTTTAACTGAACATAACCATGTCTTGGAAGACATGTTAATGTCCCATCTTGGGAATTTGCGATATTTATTTTTGGGTTAATATCACTGATGTCTTTTGAGCTTTTCGAATGTATCACTGGACTCCCTTGAGTTTTTTAAAATATTGCTAATATGTCTTGAGGGTTGTGGCTTTGAGATGACATCATTTAGCTCCATTCTGTAAATTTGGCTTCTTTAAGCAGCTGAGAAAACCATCTTGCCTTTTTTAAAAATTATAAATATAAATATCGGCTAATGATTAAAGCAGGGGTTAAATTGTTTGTTCAATTTCTTAATGAACATCATATTGTGAGTGCAGTTGAAATTAAAAAAATTTGGGTGTTATGATATTTTCCCTTTTCCACCATCGTGTATATAATAATCCATTACACTGCTAGTGGTTTAAAACTTGGGACAGGCTGGATATGGCTTCAATTTTAGAGCTCTGTATGCTGTTTCCACTGTGTCACTGGGACTACTTAGGGGTCTTAACTTTCTTAGTTTTCCAATGAAAAAAGTTTGTTGAGCTGTACAAGAAACAAAATATTAGACTTAATGAACACTATATGAGCTGTCAGAACTTCTCTTACTTGATATCTTCGGATAATTCTTGGAGGGATTGGTTCAGTTTTATCCTTCTTCTGAAAATTGTTATTCTTATCTATACTCTTGATTGTCGCAAATGGAAACTCCCCAAATTTATGAATTGCATTGAAATTCGCTTAATAACCAGAATGGACATCAATACCATTAGACAGTCCATACTATGTAAAATAATATACTTGTGTTCAAAGCATCATATATATATATATATATATATATATATGCGCGCGTGTCGCTCACGGATGGCCATGATTGAACGGGATACTCCAGGATATCCTGCACATGATCAACCCTCTCTCTCTCTCTCTCTCTCTCTCTCTATATATATATATATATATATATATATAATTTACATTTAAATATTTAATTAAGCACCTTTCGCTAGAAATACATTTTTTGGTGATTTTATTGGTTTATTTTCTCGCCATTATTGATCATATTAGGTGAAAGAATGGAGGAAGCATCATCAAAACCATCTGTTTCGTTATGGGGCTGGATTTCCACCTTTAGGACCATGGCTATGGAAGCATACCAAAGAAAGCCAATCTCGCATTGGATTCTTCTAGTTCTAAGCAGTGGAGCAATGCTTGTGGCATTTCCTGCTTCCAGCCTCCTCTCACGTGTCTATTATGCCAATGGGGGCAAAAGCAAGTGGATCATATCGTGGGTAGCAGTTGTGGGCTGGCCTCTAACTGCTTTAATCTTAATTCCTACATACTTTGTTTTCAAAACATGTCCTACTCCTCTGAACTTTAAACTTGTTCTTTCTTATATTGTATTGGGCTTCTTAAGTGGTGCTGACAACCTTATGTATGCATATGCCTATGCCTATCTCCCAGCATCGACTGCTTCTCTGCTGGCATCATCATCCCTTGTGTTTTCTGCACTATTTGGATATTTTATTGTGAAGAACAAACTGAATGCTTCAATTATAAATGCTATCGTGATCATCACTGCTGCTATGACCATCATTGCCTTGGATTCAGATTCAGATACATATGGAAATGTCAGTAACAGCCAATATATCATGGGGTTTATATGGGATATCATGGGATCTGCTCTCCATGGGCTCATCTTTGCTCTTTCAGAGCTACTTTTCGTGAAGTTACTGGGGAGAAGATCCTTCCATGTTGTGTTGGAGCAACAAGTTATGGTTTCTTTATTTGGATTTGTATTTACAACAATTGGGGTCATTGTTAATGGGGATTTCCAAAATATGACAACTGAGGCTAGAAGTTTCAAGGGTGGTAAAGCCGCATATTACCTGGTTCTCATCTGGAGTGCCATTACCTTTCAGTTGGGGGTTTTGGGAGGCACTGCTGTGCTTTTTTTGTCTTCTACAGTGTTAGCTGGTGTTCTTAATGCAGTAAGGGTACCCCTCACAAGCATTGCAGCTGTTATATTGTTGGGTGACTCCATGAGCGGTTTTAAGATCCTCTCTCTGATTGTCACCTTCTGGGGGTTTGGTTGCTTCATTTACGGCAATTCCTCCAAGAGTAAAGATTCCTCGCAATGATTCATCAGTAAGTCTATATTGTGTTCATTTCTGTTGTAATGCCCAATGATGAAAATCGAAAAGAACATGCATTTCTTGTTGCACAGGCGCATATTCTCACATGCTTAAAATATTGTTTAACAGATACAGAGTTGTGTATGTACATGTTCTATATGATAATTTATCTATTTTTAATTTTCTCAGAAGTAGGATTTCCAGATTGTATGTGAATCGATATGACCATCTAAAATAACCTTACAATTTTTCCAACAATGGCAATTGTAATAGTTCCGCAAGGAAATAATTTGGTTTCACATTTGCTACAAAACAAGTTTATATCAGATTAAATGATGTTAGAAGTGGAAATCTGACTAGGGAATGACCTAATTAGATGGAGACATTGAAAAGTGACAGCAGAAATATCCAATTATAGTAGCAGAAAAACATGGAGTTTGAAATGAAACAATATATTTCTTTAACATAGTAAAACAGTAAATGTAATTTTCCAGAATTATCCATTTTTACGAAAAGCATATGGGTTGTGTAATGTCACAGCAGAATTTCTGAAAAGTCGGCATATAGGAAAAAACTCATAAAGGGGCTTGCAAAGTATGAATTGGATAGCATGACACAAAGTGTCAACTTCATAATATGAAAACTATCTATACCACATTGCTTTATTTACAGAACAACCATAGATAGTATGAGAAAGCAAGGGTCCTTTGTTTTTTTTTTTTTTTTGGCTGCCTGCTACTAACAGCAAGGAAGTTAAAGACGAGGAAGATAACTCTCAAGTTACCAACGATCTCTCTGTTTCCTAGGCGATGTGCTGAATCCGAGATCCACAAAAACTTGGGATTCATTACAAAGGTCATCACAAGCAGTGGTGTCGAGTTAAGGGAAATCACATGCTATGGGGGATTAAAACATGAATCAACTTGAAATTTAGTATGTATTTATGATAAATAATGTAACTAATGTCCCTAAGTCTATGAGCACGAATAAGAATACTGAGAAAATGAGAAAATCCGAAACTAGGACTTGTCTTCAGTCATTTTGTTAGGGACATTTTGCATATCTCATGGAAATGAAATCATACTTGACTTTGTGCCTTGTAATGCTACGGAAAACAAATCAGAATGACTCCATTTCTTTAGTAGAGTTAAAATTCACTTCAGGAAAGGGAGAACTAAGAGCTGGGATTAGCTTATGGGACGATCAGGCTGAATGTGCAATACAAGTTTGTCAGCGTACTTGGAGGGACAGCCCAGTTATGGTTCTAGAGTGCACCAACTAGTCTGAGCTAGATGAACAGATTCAAGTTACCCAAATCAAATTGAAAATAAATTTAAATGGAAAGAGTTTGATTGTTTGAAAAGCTGGCCATTTTCCTTTTTTCTAAATAAAAAATAAGATTTTTTTTTTTCTTTTCATTTCGATGAGGGAAAAAAAATAATTTTGTGTCTTATATCATTAGACATTACTTTCTTTTTGTTTGGAAAATGAGAGTCAGCCAAAATCTCAAGTGTGAAATTGATATAAAAAAAATCTGGGAAATTTGTATGGAATGAAAAGATTACAAAATAACATTGCCAAAATTCTGCTAGGAATTCAGCAATTTGAACTAGTTTGGAAACTGACCAGAAAAGGTTCACTCAGAAATTCACAAATTAGATATAAGTCCAATAGGTCATAAGGTAACATAAAATCATTCTCCGAACGGTATGAAGGACTGGTTTTGGCCTTTCAGATTAAAGGATTGTGAAGAGCATAATCAACAGCTTTCTCTGGTAATGCCACAGGTTTGCAGGTGAAATTAGGGAAACTACAAAATTAACTCTCAAAATAAGCCTGAGTCTAACTAACATGGGTTGGCTAAAGCAAATCCTACTTTGCCTTTGGAACATGGAGCCAATGATGACTATGATACCCACCTCAGAGAAACTTTATTCAAAGAAGTGTGGTGAGCCATTGTCCTACAGAAGTGGTTTGAGTCATGATTTTGAAAATGCAAATGTTTAAGTGGCCTCTTAATCAAATAGAGCATTAAGCTAAAGCAAAAGAAAAATGATTCAGTGAGAAGACAAGCAAAAGAGAATTATATAGTTATTTTTCTAACCATGGACTTAAAAAATGCTATTAGAAACTTGCAGAATATCATCACCCACCAACTTTTGGGTACACAGACCACAAAATAACAATGTGGTCAACTCTAACCCCACTACGGCCCATTCAAACTAATCACTGTTAATTGGAAGCCAATCAAATAAAAGGTGGCAATTTAAAAGAAACAAAAAAATTTCCATCTAAAATGGAAGCAGATAAACACTGAGAATCTGGAGATAAATTATTCCATCTACAACTAGCATGAAATGCCAATCCATATAAATATGAATATTGAAAACCTTTTCCATCTAAAATGTTTGACAGGACATGCCTTAAAAGCTCCATTAAAAAGAACAGGTTAATTTTGTGCAATCATTAAGAAAACACTGAAATTATGGAGAATATTGCGTGATGAGGGAATGGGTGAAAATGTCCACCATAGCACAGGAATTTCTAGATCTACATGTAGGTTTAATGGTAAAACAGGATTTCTTGACAGCTGACTCGAAAGATGTAATTAAGGCTTAACTGAGCTATCATAGAAACATACATATCCAGAAAGGAAGGAAAAGGAAGGGCACAACTCTAAAACTGATAAAACAACATGACATAGAAATAGTATTATGTAGATAAATTTTATCTGCAGTAAATACAAGGTCCCTCCAGGGGATTTCTCCATTTCCCTGGTCACAAGCCTGAATGACAAGTTTTAATTACACAGCTAAAGGACCATCTTAATAGAAGTCTGTTGCACACCCATATAGTAAATAAGATTCCCTGTTCACAACATAAAAGGAGTTCTTTTGCCTTAGCTATATATTTAGCATTATAACAATAACATCTAATTTTTAGGACCGATGTCCTTAAGGGCACAGATCTGCTCTTCTCCCATTGCAGACATGACAGTCACCACGAGGTCCTTTCCTTCAGCAAACCCATCTTTAATCTACATAAAGGAAAATATATGCCAAAAATTTAATCCATGTAAATATATGCAAAAAATTTAATCCAGATAGTGGAAAATAGATGGGAAATCTATCAAGATGAGACAAACTCCAGAAGTTTAATGCAAATGCAAGTGAAGGCACATCATTGAACGTTTCTCTATGAGATACCTGGCTGAGCAGATTTTCATCGGTGGGAAGCCTCAAATCATCCTTGGTGTTTCCATTTTCAGTTAGAAGACTCACCTACAACAAACCCAGCTACAATTAGTTTAGGATCATAAGGTTTGACTAACCTGAATTCAGCAAGCAAAATCATTAAGGCATTCTTAGCATGAAAGTCATGAGGTAAAACTTTTGTATTTCTGTTCTGCAAGTTAAAGTTGCCAGTAAAATTTGCAGGAAACAATGTGGCTCAGATAATCTTGCAGTTTCCGGGGAAAGTTTAGCTTTCTTGCGATTTAAACATGGGAAAAATGTCACATTCAGGAAAGTTTTACTGCATATTAGAAGATATGCACAAGCATAGGAGGACGGTTTGAATTGTCCACATCATGCCCTAAGTGGTAGACATCTTGTATAACAAAAGCATCTAATCAGTTGTGCAAATACAGAAAGACTTTTCTTTTGTTTATTATCATGGTCATCATTTTAAGTCTACTTTAATTTGCATGCAAAAGTCTCAGGCTACCAAGTGCAAAGGCACAGGTTCGAGTCTCAAGAGCAGCAACTTTGTATTTCCCCCCAAAAAAAGAAAAAAAAAGAAAAAGCAAACGTTAGGACAATATCCACTATCCAACCACCCATCCCAGGACCCTGCTTAGCGGGCAACACTAGGTAATGGCTTTTATTTTTTCTAAACATGCAACAAGATGGCCAATAAACCTAATTTTGGTTGTGAATGATACAGGTAACTTACAAAACCATCTTCAGAAATATCAATCAGCTGATAATCAGTACGATTGACATGAGGAACCTGCAGAAACAAGAACAATAATTTGGTGACCAGAAAGCCAATGAACTTCATGGAACTGTGGCAAAACATGCTTTGCTATATAAAGAAACACAATATAAGACATAATAAGAGACAATTTACATCACAGTTGTGGGACGAAGGAACAATATCTTCAAGCTTCTTCCCATTAAAAATATCAATTCCCACAAAGTGGCACTTAGCATGTCCATGCTTGCCTGTTTTTGAGGTGGAAACCTCTACAACCTGTATGGAAAACAACCAACAACCATAAGATCAAAAAATTTATAACTCGTGAATATGAAAATCTTGACTAATTTAGACCGTACAGCACCAGAACATACCAAAATAAAGATGGAAAGGAATCTATCCTGACATGTCCTAGAGAAGAGAATGAACTACACTACAAATAACAGAAGGAACTACGCATCTCCATGTAGTATCAATAGTTAAAGACATGAATTCCAGAATCAAGTATTGAGCATACATGGGTATGGGATGGCAACAAAAGGGTACTAGACCCAGGTAGTACAACGTAAGTAGTCTCCACAGGGGTGTACAATTGTTGGAAGACATGCACTGCAGCAATAAATTAACAATTGGAATGTCCCATACTCCCATTAATGGTTATAGTTGGAGCAAGTTTACTGCCTTCAAAATTAATATTCATCCTTTATGAGTTTTACTGCCGGTGGAGTAAATAGTCATGCTCAAATCCATCGCTTTTATTTATCTACATTCTGTCCTACACTCCTACTCCATCATGCTTTTCTTGGGCTCAGTAGCTTAAAACAGTCATACATAACATTGGATAAAGTAAGTGCAACTATTGTTCAGTCCTATTGAAACTGAAGATCCTATTCCATTATGCATATGTGCTATGAATAGCGTAAGTTACCATATTTCTAAGTTGTAACTAATGGAACAGTTTACCAAACAACCTTCCAAGCAAATGGAGTTATTAGGGGTGTTTTTGAAACCCAAAATTTTGTGTAATCAGTGGGGTAACTGTGTAAAAGTAGGAGAGTATCTTCCCTTTCTATAATAGTAAAGATGCATTACAAAAGGATCCAAGGAACCAGTAAAGTTGAAACATCTTATGTGAAGAAAACTTTTCCTTTGGTCTCTCTTACAGTGTAATGGGGTTTGACTTCTTTTTCTTTTGATTTCTAAATGCTCTTTTGTAGTGAGTTTTCATAGCTCGGGTGCATACCTCAGTTGTACCATAGACAAATTTATAAAACGTGAATAATTGCTATTAAGAAATCGTTTAGGCGCGAATAATTGCTATAAAAATTCCTATTTTTTTATAAGGAATTTGTAAAACAATGGGCACAATTTATAAAACGCGAATAATTGCTATAAAAATTCCTATATTTTTATAAGGAATTTGTAAAACAATGGGCACAATTTATAAAACGCGAATAATTGCTACTCTTTCTATTAACAAAAATGAAAAAAGGAAAACAGACACGGCACTTTATAATGTGCCTTTCCAAAAGGAAGAGTTGAAAGGTTGTGAATGAATCAAACCATATCCCCTTTGTTCTTATTCTTACATAAATGCTCATCAAAATCATACATTTTCGTCTATATTTCTTTATAAATAAATTAAAAAAAAACATGCCTACTCTTAATTATTTCACAATCACGCCTACTCTTACTTTTTTTTTTTTTTTTTTTTTTTTATAAAATAAAAAATAAAAATAAAATAAATTTATAATAATCTGAATTTAAATTTTATGTAATTTATTATAACTATTCATATTTTTTTATTTTTTCTCTCCTACATTTTTCCCATGCATCACACGGGTACACCACTGGTATATGTATACATAACAATATCCAACAACAGATGCAGCATCAATGAGCACAAAAATCAAAGAACCCATGAAGATCTTAAAAGAGAAAAATAAACCCAGATAGAAATTGACAACAAAACACAAGCAAGAGACCATGAAATAGAAGGGCCAAAAAAAAAAAAAAAAAAAAAAAAAGAGGTGGGTTGTGACATGAGACCTTGCAAGGCCTGTTCTTGATGACGATGTATCCGTTCTTGCGGATTGTTCCGGCCTGCTGTGGGTACGTCTTCGACGCCCCTGCGTCCGCTTTCGACTCGAAGTGATGCTCCTCGTCCGACATCTCCCTCTCCCCTCTCTGTGTGTAGGCAAGGCAAGCAGAGGTGGACTTACCTTATGGGCAGACGAATGACTGCTTTCGACAGTGGGGTGGATTATTCTGTCCGTGTGGTTACGAAAGATCTGATCATGACCGCTGGATCAATGATTCTACGGATTAAGTGTTCCCCAGAAAATATATGAAGTTAAAAAAAAAAAAAAAAAAAAAAAAGGGCAATTGATCCAACGGTGACTATTTGATCCAACAATAAATATAAAGAAATCCCAATTCACAAATCCCATGCATGCGTAAGTTGTACACTTGCATGGTCTACATATATAAATATATACACTCACATGCTAATGTTGATGTCTGCAACATCACGCAATGATTAGAATCGTTCGTAAGTATCATACATCATACTTGATTTTCACACACCGTGCATAATGGACATGAAAGCCTTTAATTATTGCTTGATGTGCAAAACATAGTGGAAGCAATTAAAATGATATTGTGTTTGTAAAAATTTTCACATAAGGTTAACCTTGAGCTAGATTTCTTAAGGGGATTGTATAGGGTGGATTATGTTACGCAACTTAGATCAAGTTAACCTCATTTAAAAAAAAAAAGAGGAAAAAAAAAAGGATAATGTATGTATATATATGGGGTCAAATCAATATACATAATTTTTTATACAAATTTTCAGATAACCTATTTTCAATTCATGTTTTGCAAAACCAACATTTGGATTTGATAGTATTCCCACAAAAGTTATGCACACAAAAAATCAAGTTGATCCAATATTAAGAGCTATTTTATCTATTAATATGAGATTCTTAGTGATTAAAAAGATAAGTTTTTTAATTGAATGACAACAAGTCTTGGATTAACTTGATTTTTTTGTATGCATGACCTATGTGGGAAAATTGTTTAATCTAACAGCGGGTTTCACAAGATATAAAGTAGAGATAAATTATCTAAAAATTTGTATAAAAAATTGTGTATGTTAATCTTAACTCATATATATGTATGGATGTAATTATATGCACGATATTCCGTACATTTAAGAAAAGAAAAATAAAAATAATTTGCCAAGTAAACAATATGATGCTTATCGGATAAGTGATAGAGGTGAAAAACTTCTATACAAGTGTGATACGGCCACGTGGTGTCATGGGTTAATGAAAACCAAATAAAATGAGATTCTCCCAATACTTTTTGACTTCACAACTTCATTTTATTTAACTTTTTTTGTTCCGTGATAACACCATCTGACTCATATCACAGTTGCATAGAAGTTTCCCGTGATAGAGATGGAGAATGCATGTGGAGAAGTTTCCCGTGATAGAGATGGAGAATGCATGTACCGTGATGCCAGTAATGATTCTTTGTCTCGGTGATAGCTACTAGCTAGAATGAGAATTGAGAAAGGATTGTTGCCCATCACCATCAGCTATTGATTTTTACTTCTCTTCAAAAGAAGCATCAGATGCCCTCTATCTGGCAAAGCTGCATGGGTCCACTAGATCGATGCTGAGTATTCCATAGATACTGCATTACTGCCTCATGCTTGTGAGGACGGTGAGGGAAAAGGAATATTACTTGCTCCCAATCAATTAGAACCGATCAAAGAGAATTGTTCATTTCTGTCACGTTTTAGAATTCATTAGTTGAGACTCCTGTGGGAAGGTGCATGGAAGTTATGTTTAGGGGAAAAGCTTAGGTTGCAACAAAATTTTTGAGATGTAAATTCTATTTGTTCCCAGATTTATCAAGGAAGAAAAAAAAAATTTATATTGTTGCATAAGAAATTTCTAAGTGAAATTTATCTTTGAAGTAGAATTTATAAAATTTTTATGAGGAAATTTCTTCTAAAAATTTTACAAATTTTATTTCAAAGATAAATTACACCTAAAAATTCTTTATCCAACTTGCTATGTTTGGATAAGAAATTATTTATAAATCCTATTTCAAAGGCAAATTCCATGTGCACCTAAAAATTCCTTATTCAAACATATTATAAGGAATTGTAATTTTCCTTATTTGGTTACAATGGAAAATTAGAAAAATAAAAATAATTGGAATAATTTTGTCTTGATATAATTTTATCTTTTTTTTTTTTTTTTTCCCGTGATAGAATTCGAGAACCAAATAGAGGGTAGGGAAAGTAGATCCTAGTAGCTTGTATTTCCCTAAACCATAAACAATATTTTTCTTAATTTTTTCTTGCCTTTGAACAAGTTTAAGTGAAATATTCATGCTATTCTAGCAAGAGACCATTTTTTTTTTTTGGGTGAAATTAATAAGCATGAGAAATTTATTGCATTATATGAGAGTAGAATTTTGTTACATTACAAGTTTGTTGCTTTCTAAAGATGGCACCCAGTTTAGCTGGTAAAGTAATCAGATTTGGGTTCAATTTTGTCTTCACCTAAATCTTTAATCCTCTAACCTCTTTAATCCTCTAACCTATTAACCTCTTTATGTAATGATGTACGTTCTTCTTTGTAGCAAGTAAAAAAAAAAGTTTTTTCTTCCCTCTTACTTTTTGTGTCTTATACTTTGCAAGATTCACCAATGGATTACATGTTCTTCCTATACATGTTATGCTTACCAAAATATCAAGTTGGTAAGAGATTAAGGGCCACTTAATTTATCCATAAATGTGGGATCGTTACTCAAAATGTAAATTTATGGATAAGATGACTACTAATATCTTATGAAAAATGTGACATTTGTCATGCATGAGAAGATATATAATGCAATGGTCAGCTTAGTTAACAAAATGTGAACACACAAACAGTGATTGAAATGTTGCAAAATATATATATCTCCCTTGATCCTGCCTGTACGTGTGTATGTATAGTAAGCCCACCACCCACTAACCAAACCAAAATTCAATCTCACATTTCCAATTTACTACAAATCATCACTGAAGATTTTGTCATTTACCTCTTATCGTTCTTCTCCATGCTTTCGATCTAGACAAAGGTTAACTAAGTAGGCTTTTTTTTATTTTTTTCCTTCCTTTTTTTAATGATGAGAAAATCCTTTAGGCAAATCTTGAGTGCCTATAAGATCCCACCACCTATATGAATCATATAAGTTCAAGTCTCAAAAAAATCATGAAATTTTACATGAATGATTCCAAAATATTTAGCAACTTGAGGCATAGTCCTTAGCCAACCAGACTACCCCTTGGAGTTAACTAAGTATGAGTCTTTGTTTTAAGAGAGAACTTTGAAACAACTAGCCCCAAAAAAGAAGCCCATGATTCCACGAACCTTGCACATATCTTTAAGGTAAAAGCAGGAGTACAATCTTTGATATATTCAGATATTGACTCTAAGACCACCTTTTTGAATAGGCTGGCATGCAGTGCTCCATAGGGAGTGGCAATTGCAACCCCACATTTTTAAAAAAAAAAAAAAATTTATTTATCACAATCCATCCTTTAGATTTTTAAGATTTTATACAAACTATAAAAGGTTTTTATGAAAATCGGTAGCTTTATCCACTAGAAAACATCATTTTGAATGACTTTGTAAGAGAAACTTTTTTCAAAATTTATTATTTGAGTAGACTTTTTAACCGTTTATACCTTTTATTTCCTTTTTTGCCAAAAAGATTACTTAAACAATAGATTTTGAAAAAACTTTCTTCTGCAAAGTTGTTCAAAATAATGTTTTCTATTAGACATGACAACCAATTTTTGTAAAAACCTTTTATATTTTTTATAAAATCTTAAAACCAAAACCAAAAAGAGGGGTTTGATAAAAAAGTGGGGTTGCAATAGCCGTTCCCGTGCTCCATACCACAGCTTCTCTGGATATGATAGGGACCAATAGAACAGAAGCCCATAGCTGAACTACTCTCTTGAAAACTTTTACACACCTTCAAGCTGAAAATTTGGATAATATTTATTCCTTTTTTATCTTTTGATTTTTAGTTTTTATTGCTAGTGACGAGACAAGGTAGCAGAGAAGAAAAAACAAACTAAAACGAAAACACGAATAACCCCACAGCCCTGCAAGTCTACAACCTACAATGATCCTTCACACATGCAGCCATCACCGGGCCACGCAAAGAATGATGCGGTCTGATAGGGATGAATACCAGAAAAGCCAGTCTTTAGGGGGTCCATTGGGCCATTTCAATTGCCTATGACTTAATAGGATTTGCTTTTCTGGTTGAAATTTCATACACCATGTTGGACCAGGATTTTCTTTTTCTTAGTGGAGGAAAATCATAAGCCCCAGATTAGTAGAGCAATGTGTGTGCCTCCACTAACATAAACTTTGATTTTCAAAGACCTGCAAGGATTTAGGTGTTTTAAGGAGAGAGAGAGAGAGAGAGAGAGAGAGAGAGAGAGAAGGGATGAATGAGAATCGGTAAGCGCAAGGTGAAACTTGGAATATTTTGGACATGAATTGAACTTTTGTACACGATCAGTGTTGTTGACAATTAATCATCATTCCCACCAACTGGTGCGCAAAAATTTGGTTGGAAAAAAAAAAAAAGATTAAACAAATCCTTGTTAATTAATTTAGATTAAAATTTCTTACTTTATTATGATAATGGGAATCAAAGTGGGTGTGGAAAAATTTTCTTTTATTTATTTATTCAAGAGTGGAAAATTTTTCATGCACATAAAGAAATTTGTTTTATACACCAACCATTGGGTCAAATAATGTTTCGTCAACAGTAAGATTTGAGCTCCAAATTCACCCTACACCTCTTAATACCTTTGCCAAGCACAATCCTAGACTGCTTATTTATTTCTCACTAAGGCAGAAGTTCTGTTGAGACTTGCCATGTGAAACATGAATGAGGATATGAACCCCTCCAACATTGGCTGACACTTGTGGAAGAAGGCTTTCTTGATGTAGAATAAAAAATTTTCTAGAGGAAAAATCATCAACCCTTTTAGTTTTTTCTATAATTCAAACTACAGAAAGTCAAAAAACACCCAACATGCTTGAAAACCAAACCAATAAATCAACCAAATTAGATAATTCTCTTGAACATGGCCTAGATAGCACTATGTAGGTTTGGATTAGAATATGAGGTAAGCATCACCTCTGCAATATCTGGTGTGATATCTACAAACACATACATACATTATATATATATATATATATATATATATATGCCTTCATGACAACCATAGATCTGCACACTATAAAAAGGTTTTAAAATGTCAAACTTAATATTATAGTGATCTAGGCACAAGAATTTAAGTCAACAATATTTATGAAGCATAGGGTTGGATTTTGGCATGGAGGACAACATTTTCACAAAATGAGTTGTTGTGTCAAACACACATTTTGCATTTTCTTTGCTACATATATAAACCACAAACATACCCCAGGGATAAATTATGGTCCAGAGGTGGTCCATTAATTAATTCACTAGAGTTTATGGCACCGCCAAACTGTTTTGATGCCCACAAGTCACAACTACCACCAGGTCCACCACATATGTGCTTGTACATTTTTAACTTTTTATTTTTGGTGATTAAGCCTAAGAAGAATACACTCACTAACATGCAAAGATGCCTCTCAGATAGCATCCACAAGCAAGCAGCTGTCTCTGATGGCGGACCAAACACCAATACTATCAAATATAAGCCATTTTGAGTGACTCAAGCCCCCACGTCTGAACTGGAAAACTAGAGAGGCCTTCATTCCAAAGCATAAAAACCACAAAAATCAAACAAAAATCAAACAGAAAGTGCTTCTGTATATATAGAGGTAGAAGAACAAAATGGAGAAAAACAAGAATCTCCTCTGAGCCTATGATAAGATTGGATCAACAGAAAAAGAGAAGTAACTAAACAAGGTGTAAGAAGAATACTATATTTCAAGGATTCAGGATCATCCGTGTATGCCATCAACAATAGGAAGGGAAAAGAAAGACACCAAAGTCCAAAACAGAATCTCATGACCACTGTACATTTCCTTCCCATGGCAACATAGAAAGAACTCAAAGGCTCATAGCAGAGAAAAGAAACAGTGAATGAAAAGAACAAAAAATGAAAAAAACCAAACTTTAATTTCAGATATTTTTTTCTTGACTTTGTTCTTCACTGATTCGCGACTGGTTCAATGTCTTTGAGAAGCCCAACTATCTGCTGCATACTTGGTCGCTTCGAGGGAAGGTCAGCCGTGCACAGATATCCGATCTTCAGGGCCTCCTCCATTTGGGCATCGAGTCCTGTTCCACAAATTTTCGGATCAATAGCTCTTGACCCTTCATTTTTCCTTACCAGTCCTCTCACCCAACTCACCAAAGTCGCTTCTTTCTCCTCTGGATAATCATCTTCAATGGGCTTTTTCCCTGTAATTAGCTCAAATAGAACCACCCCAAATCCATAAACATCAGATTTTGGTGTTGGGGCCTTAGGGGAGCCAGTTTCTGGCTGCAAAAACTCTGGTGGCACATACCCAGGCGACCCACGAGAGATCTCATCCTCTAATCCATTTCCAAAAATCTTGGCCAAACCAAAATCAGATAATCTTGGTTCCAAGTTTGAATCGAGATAAACACTACTAGCTTTAACATCTCTGTGTATTATTGGAGGTGAGCAGCCGTGGTGGAGAAATGCAAGTGCACGAGCAGTGCCAAGTGCAATTTTGTGCCGAAACCTCCAAGTTGTTAACAAACCTTCTGACCCAACATTTTGAATCCCATTGTTTTCATCTTCTTCCCAAGTATCTGTGCTCCAATCCTCTGTTGTTTGAACCCCAAGTGGTAAGTCATGAAGCAAATTCTGGAAGTTCCCATTCTCCATGTAATCGTAAATAGCAATCCTTTGATCCCCAGCCAAGCAATATCCAGTCAATGGGACGAGATTGGGGTGTTTGATTCGTCCAAGATACTCAAGCTCTCTTGCAGCTTCTTGGTCTGTCATGGTAGATCCATGAACCAAAACTTTGACGGCTACATGAATCCCACCTGGTAAAAAACCTCTATAAACAGGTCCAAATCTCCCTTCAGCCAATAGAGTGCCCCGTTCAAAATGTGAAGTTGCAGACAAGAGGTCTGCAAATGTGAAATTCAACAACGGCTTCTCAAAAATTACAACTGGCACTGAAGTTGCTTGCTTAACATCAGCTACCCATGTGGTTGAATCAGTCTGGAACGAAAAAGGGCCAGAAATATTTTGTTCTTCTTTGTATGAGTTTTGTTTTACTGCCCACATTGTGGTTTTCCTTCTACAACCAAAGGCTAGAAATAGCAACCCCACCAGCAAACAGACCATTGAGAGTGTTAAAGCCAGAGCAAGCTTGAGTCCCCTATGGTTGGGAACTCCTCTTTTGAAGAGGCCTGGGTTTGCAGCAATAGGGCAGTCATTTGATGACCCAATGAAGGCTGTTTGAAGGGTTTGGTTTGAGAATTCTGAAGCACAAAGGGTTAAGTTGTTGTAAGAGAAGTTGAACCTCTCCATCCATGGGAGTTTCTCTAAGAGCGGTATCGGGATTTGTCCACTTAAATTGTTGTGTGAAACATCAAGAATTTGGAGGTTTTTGATACTCAGCAAAGGAATTTGACCGGTAAGATGGTTTGCAGAAAGATCAAGTGCATTCAAACTACTCATTTGTAAGAGCTCAGTAGGAATGTGACCTGTGAGACTATTTCTAGACAGGTTGAGATATTGTAAACCCAAAAGCGTTCCAATTAGAGGAAATTCCTGTCTAGAAAATCTATTGTGGGCAAGATTAAGATGTTCGAGATTTTGGGCATGATACAAGTAATGGAAAATTTCTCCACTAAGCAGATTCTCAGACAAGTCTAGATAAACCAAATGAGACCAGTTGAAGCTAGAATTAAACTGTACCTGAGAAATGTGACCGGAAAAGTGGTTCTGGCTTAGGTCAATGACCTCCAATGGCTCCTGAAAAAAACCCATTACAGAACCGTGAAACAAATTCCCGGAAATGTTAAGATAAGTGATGGATTTCAATTCCGAGAAATCCGAAGCCTTTCCCTGAATATCATTTCTTGCAAGGTTCAAGGTTTTCAGCTTAGGAAATGCTGTACCAAATCCATGAGGAAGTGTTCCATTTAGCTGGTTCGAAGAAAGATCAATCGAAACCAAAGATTGGCAATTCAGAATCCCCCATGGGACGCTCAATTGTAACCCATTTTGATTGAGTTTAAGGACTTGCAGACTGACAAGGGAGCTTATAGCTTCGGGAATTGCCCCTGAGAAATTGTTGCAGGAAAGGTCCAAGCTTTCAAGTAGGCCAAAATTGCCTATGTTGTTTGGGAGAGACCCATAAATTTGGTTGAAGGAGAGATTAAGGGTCTTGAGTGAGCCCAAACTCCACAAATCTGAAGGCAAACTAGAAATTTTGTTATTGCTCAGATCCAAAGTTTGAAGCTTGCTTAGCTTGCCAATGGTGGTATCAGGGATCACACCAGAGAGACCCCAGCCAGACGCTACAAACCCAGTGACACGTTGTTTGGCATCACAGAAAACTCCTTGCCAGGAACAAACAGGAGCAGAAAAGTTGAAACCTTGAGAAGAGGTTGAACCCATCTTCTGCATGAAGTCAGAGACAAAGAACGCATCTGTGTTGGGTTGCTGACAAGTTAAAGGCCTGAAGAACAATGCCAGAACCAGAATAGAACCAAAGAAACACAAACCCATCTGGGAATAAGGTTTAAAAGTGAGAAAAAAAGAGGGGAAAATTGTAACAAAACCCTCCAACTACCTCAAAACCCTCACTCTCTGAGCTTCAAAACCAACATCACTCTGTGATAAATGGTTCTGCAGCATGTTATGGTACTTTTTCTGGCCTCCTCAACTTCTTTAAATCTAAATCCACCAACACCCGGTTGAGAGTGGTTTTAAGAAAAAAACACTGCGAGGTTAAGAGTCATATCCGAACAAAAACTATTTTCCAGCGAACTTGAGGCCTTGAGGATGGTGCTATCCCCAGGAAACCCCAAAACTGAATGTAAAAGTCAAGAATATGGATTGGAGTACTATTTAGATATTAAAAAAAAATGGGTTTTTAAGGAATAAGAAGTTCGAGGGTTTCTGAAGCAGAACGTGAGCTCACCTTGTCTGGCTTTGCAGGTCCAAGAAAGCAAACAAAGGAAATTGCCCTACTTAAGAGGTAAACTTTTGTCTCTATAGAACGTGAAAGGCTCCAATGTAGCTGCACATAGTTTTAAAATTATTAATTAATATAGGTTTGATTGAAAACGCTGGAGAGAGAGAGAGAGAGAGAGAGAGATAGAAAGAGAGATGACAGTGTGGATGGTCAGAAGGTGGGCTTCATAAATTGAGAAGAATTGATGAAAAAATCTGCTAGGTTGTTGAGTTAACAGAGGGTGTTGGTTGGAATTCAATGATTCTGCATTAAGTATTTGATCATCACTTTCTCCAATCGGAAGATGTCTCTATTTCTTCACTAAATAAAATACTTTTTCCTTAAAAGTCCTGTTGGAAATAAATTTCTTCAAAAAAGTCAAACCTTGTTGATACTTGATACTGTTTGTTTATTTTGTATTCCTCGTCTATATTTTGCAGGGTGAGAACTGAAACAGTGAAAAACATTCTTGATGGTCGTCTAGGGGTAGATATTAGAGATGTACAATATGTAACTGAAGTGTAGGAGGCAAGTAATCAAGTGTTTAACTTTCAGGAGTAGTGACATATATGAATTTGTTTTTTAATTATCTTACTTATGCATTGGAGTTATTAACCTTTAAGAATTGAGGTTAGATTATAACTCAACTGATTTGAGAAAGTGTTTGCGATTCACAAATGCTTTCTTTAAATTTTTTATTTTTTTATTTTATTTTTTTATGGCAATTAGAAAAGCATTCTTTCCTAGATGATCGGCCTATATGTGGTTACATTTGCTCAAATTGCAAGGAAGGAAACCTTTGTAGATGGAACTTGGTTTTCTGTTGCAGTAATGAAGGTTATAAACTGTGAACTATGTTTTGAGGGGCAAGGATTCTCTCACTGGTCAATAGCTCTTTGGCCTAATAGCACATTTCTCCCATTTTATAAGGGAGGTCCTTGTTGTTAGAGATTTCTTTATATGTCATATTGATATTCTTATCCTACTATCATTTAAAATAAAAAACAGATTCTCTTATTGGAACACTCGGCACACATCTAAAACATCTTGGTGTCGGATTCCATCTAGTCATGAATGACTCAACTAACTGTGCACTAGAGGGTCTAATCACTTTTTCGGGGGCAATGCTTAGAAGTCTTTGAATCCAAGTATTCAAAACTCTATAAACGCCCTTAACTTTTGCTACAAATGACTTGAAGATGCTAGGGTCTCATACTACCTTTTTCGTTCTTTTTTGGGTATAGATACGAACATAGAATGTGACAAGAATCTTACACCCCCATACATCCCTAAACCTTCTTTTATTTTTTCCTTATTGCATTAGGTAGAATTATTGTACTACATAAGAAATGTGTCCAAATGCATAACACCAGAGAACCTTAATTAGCTTCTTATTCTTTTTCTTTCTCTTTTAGGCTCAAACTTTGAAGGAGAGTTCCATAAGCCCTTAGACCATACAATGGGATTACAGGATAGCTCATGCCCTCCCCATAACCCGCTGCCTCTACACACATGTCCAAGAGAGGTTGAAAATATAATCTCTCCCAAACCCTCTTTCTAAAAGAGGATACGTGCCGTCTGGGCTATAAACCCATTGGCATATCTATCCTCCTAAGTTTGAGCCTTAGAAAACCTAATTTATTCTATATAGAAAATGTAGTTTTACCTTCTACCATCCTAAAATATTGGTATTGTTAGATTGTTTCACGTACTAAAGTAAATAATTTCAATTAAAATGGACATTGTTTATATATTATGTTTATTTATTTATTACTAGTGTTCAGTGGCACTTTTATTTTTACCAGCAAAATAATAATAATAATAATAATAATGATAATAGTGAAAGGTGTTCAGTGGGCATTTCAATGGATTAGTGCCTTAGTGGGCGGTTGTGTTTTGTTGACTTGCACCCTAAAAAACTTTTCTCCCAACCCATTTTCTCAAGGGTGAGTGTGATTGAAGTTACTTGTTTTCTCCCTACCCATGTTGAATATAGGAAATATATGAGAGAGACCAACCTAAATGTAAGGTACCCAGAATCAACCATCCAGACCATTCACTTGGTGGGCCATGTCCAACGAAAAGAACCTAAAAAAAAAAAATCATATATGTCAAATCATTTTAAACAGCCTGAACCAACATAGTTTGTTAATTCAAAGATTACACTCTTCAAGTTCAAGTCATATCTTTACCCAAAAGAAAGAAAAAGTCCTAGTTTATATCATAATAATATGGATTTGGACTACTCTATGGACTTGATCATTGAGTTGGTATGGTCCCCACAATCCTTCCTTTCTCCAACTCTCCTCAGTGGTTGTGTATGCATAATTATGTTCTACTTGGATTAATGATTAATCTTGTACTCATAAAAGAAATATATTAATTTGGGCACCCTATATGTTTAACAAATAGGGCACATGAGGATTTGGAAAAGTTGAAATTGCCCTCCTCTATACAATAAGAGCATTATTTTAGGTGGGAGGTTAAAAGGGGTAACATTGTCTTTGCATTTGGACAGGTATCTCTAA
This sequence comes from Liquidambar formosana, assembly GCA_039720395.1. NCBI lineage: Eukaryota > Viridiplantae > Streptophyta > Magnoliopsida > Saxifragales > Altingiaceae > Liquidambar > Liquidambar formosana. The sequence goes on from CM077830.1 coordinate 15,576,728, forward strand.
CTCAAAATGGGGAGTGCCCAAGACTTTGGCTAATGAGAGAGAGAGAGAGAGAGAGAGAGAGAAAGAAATGCATGCCAAGACAGAAAGCAAAAGAGGTTGGGAGGAAGAAGCCATCTTCATGATTTGCATTGATTGAGGACAGTGAGGTTGAGTAACAAGAAATCAACCGACATTACTAATTAAATATTTCAGACACTGAATCATCCTGATCATGGTCATGCCAGCAAACTTACCCTTCAAACAATTGTTCACAAGAATGATGTTTAATAAATAAGAGTAATGATCCCATCTACTCATGTCCATGATACTATAAATGACCATTTTATTTATTTTTTATTTTTGGGTTTAAAAATTGACCATTAAAATATTTAAGATAGGAAATCACAATGCTCAAATTGACTCATAGCTTGAGGGTGGTCCAGAACCACTGGATTCCTTGTGCTATGTGCAGTTTTGTGTGGACACATTTTCGTTCACTAAAAGATAAATCACGATCCAAAAACTTCGGATGTTAGCTCTGACTGGCACCAATGTATTATTTATTATTTATTATTATTATTATTTTTTTTGGGCTGGAATAAAAAGGGTATGACTGGGGTGACCAAAGTGGTATTCATATTCGGGTGTGTTCGTAATAGTATCTTATCCGTTGAGAATCAATGACAGAAGAGACCTAGACAAGTGTTTTATTCACCTAAGATTTGCTCCAAATTGTTTGCACAAAATAAGAATCAATCAAACATCGATAGTTGGAGTAGATTGGATCATTAATTCTTGTTTTTCTCTCCAAAACATGGAAGTTAATTCCAACCATTGGATTGGTTTGCCCTATGAAACATATATGTTGTTAAAAATTTTAAAAATAAAAAATTTCTGAGTACTGGATTCCGAGCAGCCATCCTTAAATATTGTGGAACACAACATCCTTCAATCTTGAAAATCTTAATTGGTACTTGTGTTGTAAATACTTACCCAAAATAATAGGGGGAATTACAGATTGGTCCGAGTTAGGGGTAAATTATTACACATCATGACTACTGATTTCATAGTAAATAACTACTAACTTAATTAAGAATGACTACTAAATGTAATTATTTGCTTGTAGTCAGATCAATCTGTAATTTTTTTAAAAAATATATTTAGAAAAAAAAAATGAGGAAATATGAAGAAGAAGGTGGTGATGAGTATTGTTACCTCATCATTTTTGTAATACTTGTCATATGAACTTTCGATGTGATCGAGGTTAGATGCCATAATTGAATTTAATTGGGTTCGAGCCCTGTGCCCATATCTAGTTGGAAGCCAATTCAATTGGCCTGTTCATGCTTTATTTATTATTACTATTATTATTTTACTCTGGGACAAAGGGTTATTACTAATCCTCCTTTTATTAATAATAAATAATAACATACCGGAACATGCATTGCAAGAAAATCCCCAAGTTTGAGGTTCAAAGGTGATTAATTCTTAATTTAACAGACAGCAAGATGCCTTCTTTGGCACTAGAATCGGTGGTCATTAATTATGTTTGAATAAGATTTTTGTTGTGTGTGCACACACATTCGTGTTTCAAAGGTACCCATTTTTTTTTATTTTTGTATCATATCATATCTAGTTAGCATTTTTATTTTTATTTCCTTAAAAAAAATATTTGACTGCACACATGTAGCAAATAACTCTTATATATAATCTGCCTATCCAAAAAAAAATAAAAAATTCTCTTATATATAATCTTGATAATGGTCAAGGATTCAATAGCATGTACATGCAACATCGATTATGATTATGGGTATTTGTCGTATATATGTCTATGCGTGATTGTTACAAATGATCACGATCAATAGGGTGTAACGCATATGCATTGTCAAATACCATATCATTCTCATATATATCTCTAGAGGCCTATCACCCTACTCCTAGTCATGCGATAAGTGCCCTTATCCCAAATTGATCGGATCAAAGTTAACCTTTCCTGACAAACAAAATAAAATAAAAAATCAGATTGAATTTTTTTTCCTTTTTTTTCTTTTTCTTTGGGTGTAGAGGATTATGGTTGTAGTCACACTATTTTGTACCATCTACTGATTCAAAATCTCATTTTGGATCCTGATGATGAGCTTTATTATTTATCTCGATCGAAAGCAAAGAAATCTCGAACGAGTTAACGAAATCACAGTGAAGACCTTGATCATTGCCAGCATAATCCTTGTTGCGTACACACCATTCTTTTTTTTTATGAAAATTCAAGATTTGGTATTTCTTTCTCCTCAAGCCTATCAATTGATAAAGAAAGGATCCGATTTGATACGATTGCGGCCAGCAACTCGGGGAGTACTCTCAAAACCCTAAGGGTCCCTATATATACACCACTATAGCTTTAGGTTACGGGGACAAAAACCTAACGGAAAGAACCACCACACACCTAACTTCAAAGAACCCTGATTAAGAGAAAACGCTGTAATTTCAGAGGCTTGTAAGGGAGAACTGAGTGGATTTGGAGGTGAGTAAACCTGAGGGTAATTACTTTTCCTCGTATATTCATTATAATCTTAGAACATGATTTGAATATGATCGTGTGTGATGCCATGATTTATTTCTCTTTCGGTCATGTACAAATATAATCATATATTCATGATGTCACGTGCGTCTAGGGATGTGCAGAAAAACCGCCCAATCCGCCAAATCAAACCAATCCACTCCATACCGCATTAACCCAAGTGGTTTGAGAAGTTAGGCGGCGCAGTTTGGGTGGATTGAGCAATAAAATTGGTGTTTTGGTTTGGTTGATGGGTTAAACGTTGTCAAACTGCCAATAAATCAAACCAACCCGCCTTTAACAACATATGTATAAAATTATAAAAATAAATATAGAAATCTTCTTAAAACAATTATTGATGTTCAAATGGATAACCTTAAGCCTTAGATTCCTATGTCCCCAAACGATGCACATGAACTTATTAAGATATAACACGATTCACATACCCAAGTCCCCATTCTAAAACACGGAATTGGGTTGCATATTAGTATATTTTACTATTTCTTATTGCTACTTTGTTAAGTTGCTACATTTTGGGTCTTCTAGCAAGATTCGAAGCTAATTTAACATCAATTATCTCCAATTTTATCTACTTTGATTGAGTGTTTAATCTCACAAAGTCATAATTTACTTATTTGGTATAAGACATTATGAAACTGTGTATCAAGCTTATATAACCAACTAAAATGATTAAATTTTCTAAATTTATTTACAACTCATCAATTAAAGCGTAATATATATTAGAAAATGCCCAATTAAAAATGACATGATATAAATTGCCAAACCGCTAGTGACAAACCGTCTAAAAAATCAACCAACCCACTAGTTTTTAGCACATACGGTTTGGGGGCGGGTTGGAAATTTTGTGACCTGCCATTGGTAGGTTAGTTGGTATTTTACCCCTAAACCGTTCCAAACCAACCCGTGAACATCCCTACGTGCGTCTAGGGTCATTTGAATTACATGGTTGGTTTACTGCATGCTAATAGAGGATATATGTATATATATGTTCATAATTGTACTATCTATTAATGATTAGAATGTACATAGGTAGAATATCTAATTTCTTTGTATAGATATTCTATCGGGTAATATATTCTATTTATTATCTTTTGACTTGCATGCTTGTGTTCAAGATAGATGTTGTTCTGTTAGATTAAGGTTTGGTGCCTACGGGTTCCAATTAGGGTAGATAGTTTTCTATTTATTTTGTTAGGGTTTTACGTGTATTTGTGTTTAGGGTTTTACTGCTTTCAGATGCATGAACTGTTGGAACAAAGCTAACAACCTATAGGTTTACGCACCCTAATCTTTGCGGGCAACAAGCCCTCTTTCCACTAATAGTTTGCTTACTGTTTCTTCATTAATTTTTCTATATGATCTGTATACTCTGTATATTTGTTGTAAATTCCTTCCTCACCTACTTTGTTTAGTATTTGTCACTATTTCATGCCATCCATTTATCGTATGATTTATGGTGGAATTTAATCGAATATTAAAGTTAATTACGGCCAATAGTTATATGTGGGGGCCGGTTTTGATCGGACATAATTAGGTGCCTCACACCTTCCCAATGATGTACCCTAACTCCGAACTAGAATATCTAATTATGACGAGTTAGACCCTACTATAACTCATTTGTTTCCAACTAGTAATTAGGTGGGGACTCTTCTCCATGCTGGCCTTTTGAGATTAGATTCGTATTTTGAAGCCGCATGGTTTAGGACGTGGTGTTCACAATTGCCCATATGTGTTTAAACCTTTGAACCCACTATTCCTTGATGTCCAGTAGTGTCATTGCCCACTTGAGCATTTAATCAACTGAAAAAATCCAAGTGGGTGACCAATTCCTAGAAATAAGAAGAATTGAAACGAACTCCTAATATAGAGCCGTAGATTCCAGTGCTCACAATTGTACCCATGTGTTTAAACCTTTGAACCCACTATTCCTTGATGTCAAGTAGCGTCATTGCCCACTTGAGCATGTAATCAATTGAAAAAATTCAAGTGGGTGACCAACCCATAGAAATAAAAAGAATTGAAATGAATTCCTAATACAGAGCCGTAGATTCCAGAACCAAGTTATCTCCTTAGAATTAGATACAACTGAGAATATCAAGCTTGTATAGTTGCGGATCCAGGTGCCTGCTGATCACCTTACCCATTCTCCTTCGTGAGAGTCTACCCAATCTCTAGTGTAAATTGTGAGAGTCTACCCATCTCCTTCGTGAGAGTCTACTCCTTTTCCTCCTATAACCCCTTCCCATCCTTGTCCTTCTACTGAGTTGAAGTTTCTTTATTTTCTTTTTTTGTTGGCCCATCCTTTTCTTTGGCCCTTTCCCGTGAGTTGAAGTTACCTTTATTTTTTCTTATTTGTTGGTCCCGCCTGTTTGTTAATAGTCCTTAGTAGAAGTGGCTTATATTTTCCTTATTAGTTGACCCACCTTCTTACTACTTACGTTCTTATACTTTATGCCAGTTTCCATGATCATTCTTGCCTGGAACTGTCGAGGACTGGCCCAAGCCTCGACAGTTCGTCAAGTGAAGGCGGTGGTGCAAGTTCAATGGCCGAACTGTATTTTCCTCTCGAAAACTAAGGTTGATTCTAAACAAATCTACCTTGATTTTGAGTAGACTTGGTTATCTGAATTCAGAGTGTTTCCTAGCTAGTAATAAAGCTGGGGGTTTATGCTTGGGCTAGAAAGATGGTGTTGATATGGAAATAACTGTAGATAATAGTAATATGATCTCAGCTCTTATTTTCTCTAATCCTATACATGCTCCTTAGCTCTTAATGTGTGTGTATGCCCCATCTATTCGAAGCTCTTAGTACCAGCTTTGGGACGCTTTGGCTCATATCAATAACTCTATTGATAAACCATGGATTTGTATAAGGGATTTTAACAACATGACAAGTCAACATGAAAAGAAAGGTGGAAGGCTGTATACTTCAAGCTCTTATGGTGGATTGGTTGGTTTTATTGAGGACAGTGGCATGGTTGACTTGGGTTTCTGTGGGAATCCCTTTACATGGTCTAATAAAAGAGCTGGCTTGGTGAACATAAAAGAATGTATTGATAGAGGACTTGTCAACCCGGCTCGGAGAACTCTTTTTCTAAGAGCTTCAATTGTGCATTTACCAGCAATAGCCTCGAATCATAACCCTCTGCTGATGAACACAGAAGGTGAGGCAAATAATTTTTTTTGCCCTTCTAAATTTGAGGTAATGTGGACTCATGATCTTTCTAGTCATGATGTTGTCTATAATGCATGGAATTTTGCTGATCATGGATCACATACTTTTAAACTTTGCCACAAATTAACAAATTCTATAAGAAAACTTAGGGATTGGAACAGGAATCATTATGGGCATTGCACCCAAATGATTAAACAGCTCTCCTAGAGTCTTGATGAATTGCAACAGTAGGAGGAATCTCAAGAAAACCAAAGACTCCAGCAAGAAGTTCAAGTCTCATTGAATGAACAATTGCAGCCAGAAGAGATTATGTGGAAACAAAAGTCCAGAGTTCAATGGCTGCAAGATGGTGATGCCAATTCAAAATTTTTCCATCTATCTACTTTGATCCGTAGAAGACGCAATGCTATTGATTTACTACGGAAAGCATATGATACTTGGGTTTCCGATCGGCATACCATTAGTGATCAGTTTATACTTTTCTTTAGTACTCTGTTTGATTCAAAGTCTCCTAAATGCCCTGCTTCTTTGGAATCTCTTGTTAATCCAATTATCACTTAAGAAGATAATGCCAGTCTTTTACTCATTCCTACAGTGGGAGAAATTAAAGAAGTGGTGGATAGCATGGCTCTGTTGAAATCTCCTGGCCCAGATGGAATGCTAACAATTTCTTACCAAACTTAATGGCATATCATTGGGGCAGATGTTAGTGAAATGGTACAAAGTTTCTTTCGTGGTGGGTGTATGTCAAAAGAATTGAATAGAACTTATATAGCTCTTATTTCCGAAATCGCCAAATGCAAATAAGGTTGAGCATTTTCGCCCGATCAGTTTATGCAACGTGGGGTACAAGATCATTTTTAAAATTCTTGCTAACCGAATCCGGCCTTTCCTTAATAAATTGATTTCTCCACATCAGACGGCCTTTGTCCCAGAAAGATCTATAGCAGAGAATGTGGTTATGACTCAAGAGATCCTGCACACTTTTTCTAATAAAGGTGAAAAAGGGGCTTTAATGGCTATAAAAATTGATATGGCGATGGCTTATAACAGAATCGAATGGGGCTTTGTTGAGATTGTTTTACAGAATTTTGGTTTACATCCATCCTTTATCAGACTCATTATGGAATGTATCTCTACTCCTTCCTTTTCTTTTCTGATTAATGGTAGTCCCCTAGGGAGTATCGAACCCCATCGTGGTCTTAGGCAAGGAGACCCTTCTCTTCCTTTTTTATTCATTTTGTGCTTTGAAATTTTGTCTCGAATTTTGGCTCACGAAGAGGAACAAGGTGGTTTTAAAGGAATCAAGATTGCCCAAAATTGTCCTCCAATTTCTCATCTTATGTTTACGGATGATCTAATGATCTTTGGTAGAACTAGATGAAGATGGCGTGGAAGCCATTAAAGATAGTTTAGAGCTATATTGTACATGGTTGGGGCAAGCAGTTAATTTCCAGAAATCTGTTGTTTATTTTAGTAAAAATATTAATTCTCTCGAAGCTGCTAGATTGAGATCAATGCTAGGGATGAAGAGTCTTCATAGAGATGTTGTGTATCTGGGGCTACCTAATGTTTGTGGGAAGATCTAAGAAACATGCTTTTGCACCTATCCTGGTAAAAATCTCTAGTAAGATCAAAGGCTAGAAGCTGCAAAACTCTTTCCTATGCAGGTCTGTTCCACCCTCATCAAATCAGTTACAGCCTCCATACTTTCTTATACTATGTCTTCTTTTACTCTTCCATCCTCCTTTTGCTATGAGATTGATAGTAAGATTCGAAAATTCTAGTTGGGCACATGCAGAGGAGAATAAAAGAACTCTATGCCTTAAAGCCTGGAGTAGCCTCTGTAAACCCAAAAGCAAAGGTGGACTGGGGTTTAGAAGAACGAAGGATTTCAACAAGGCGTTGCTATCAAAACTAGGATGGTAGATGGCTTTTGAAGATGATAGATTATGGGTATCACGATTAAAGTGTAAGTATTGCTCGAGATATTCTTTTTTCTATGTTCACCAAAATAATTCAGATTCTCCAATGTGGAAAAGTATTTTGAGTACTCGAGATATTATAAAGAAAGGTGCTTGTATGTGTGTTGGGGATGGAAAATCAATTGATCTATGGACTGAGCCATGGGTGCCTTTATTGGAAAACTTCCTAGTCCATCCGCAACAAGGGGTGGAAGATATCCCTTCAAAAGTTAGTGATTTAATTGATACCAATCAAGGAAAATAGAAATCTAATATGATAATCAATCAATTTGATTTTCCTACTACTCGAGCTATCATGAGAATCCCTTTAGCTGTGACAAAGCGAAATGATAAACTTGTTTGGCTGCCATCTAATAATGGAAAATTTTCAATCAAAACAGCATATTAGGTAAACCAACTACAGAGGTGGGGACAGACCATACCTATACAAGAATTAGAATGGAAGAAACTATAGAAATTGAAGCTCCACGAGCATCTTAAGGTTTTTTTGTGGAGAGTTTTTGCTAATGCTTTACCTACTCATGGGGAGTTAGCCTTGAGATTTAATGCGGAGGACCTTATTGTCCTTTATGTAATGAGGAGTACGAGACTAGCAGAACATTTATTTTTCTACTGCCCCATATCTAGAGCAATGTGGTTTGAAAAATGGGGTCTTGGAATTGATATGATAAACCATCTAACTTTAAAAGGTTGGTTGCAACTAATCCTTAACCCAAGGGCAGAACTACAACGAGAAGATCTTGAGGAACAAGAATTTATTTGCTAGGGTTGCTGTCCTCCTTAAATCTATATGGAGGTGTCATAATCAAAAGGTGTTTGAAGGAAAAGACCCTAACCCACAAGGCCTTTTCAATCAGATTTTAGGAAAAGTCCAAGAATTTGCTTCTGTTTTGAGAGTGAATTTCCAGAGTCACACTGTAATCCAAGGACTCTCTTCCACCATCTCTTTGGGTTGCTGGAAACGCCCCCTAGTGGGCTTTATTAAGCTCAATTTTGATGCTGCAGTTGGGAAGGACCAATCTTGTTCTGGTTGTGTTGCTCGAGATGATCAAGGAAAAGTGTTGGGGGCATGGTTGTCCTCCTTTCCTATTATTAATCCTGGAATTACTGAAATAGAAGCTGCAAGATTGGCCCTTAATATTGCTAAGGACTGTGACTGGACTAGCTGCCTGATTGAAGGTGATGCACTCAAGGTTGTTAATGCCATTCTCAAGCCTCATAACTGTCCATGGGAGTTTGAGGTCATTATTGGTGATATTGTCGAGGACCTTCGATGTCTTCCTAAAGTTGGTTTTGACTATGTGCCAAAAAGGGTAAACAGTGTAGCCCATGCTATGGCTAGGTGGTCCTTGATAACTAGCTTGTCTGGCTTCTTCCCAACCCAGTCTCTTCCATTTTCAATTCTGGAAGCTTGTTTGTTGGATGGATGTAATTGGGGGTGATAAGGTTTTTTCTTGCTTGCTGCTTCCTTAGGTTTTTTCTCTTCTTGTCTGTTTCTTGTCTTGTTTTTGTTTTAATGAAGATCCTTTTAGCAAAAAGAAAGGAAGATACAACTGACTTAAGGGTTTAGGGAACAAAGGTAGTAGCTAACTAGTGACCTTTTAGGCAATAGCTGCCACATCACTACATTTGTTCTCCTCCACCCCCTCCCCCAACATTTTTAAATTTTTTTTGGGGGGGGGGGGGGGGTGGGATGGGAGGGATATTCCTGTCCACCTTTACATATAGTAAAATTATAAAGGTAGACCCTATTTCTACATGACTTTTTTTTCCCCCATCAACAGAGTATTCGGACATTTACTTAACTAATCCTCTAGACCACATATGAGGTCATTGTTCACTCCGCATCATTTAATGTTCTAAATAAACTTAATCAGTAACTAGTCTCAAGAAGGATTGAGAAGTTGAATTCAAATCTTCCACTTCTTGAATGGTATCATGAATCATGAATGATATGATTTTCAATATCGTTATACATAGCGCACCCTAGAAAATCCCCTTCCCCCATAAACCAACCATCATCAAAATTGCATTTCCATTAACCTTCCTAGCTAAAAGCTACCCGTATATCACAAAATCAAGTTATTAAAAAGAAAAAGAAATTTAAAAAAAAAAAGAAGAAGCAGAAGCTAGGGTGACAGGCACGTGTGATGATTGTGATGGATCGGTGATGCTTTAAAAATATTGTGATTGGAAAGGACAGACTTCATGTGTTGTCCCACCTGCTATGATCTTTTGCTTTGTTCATATGCATGCATCAACCTATGAGTGATAACAATCATCACGGGTGCCCTAGTGAGGCAACCTTACTCATTGCAAGCACTTCCACAATTTTGCAAAACTTTTAAATTTTTATTTTTATTTTTGTGTTAATCACAATCATCAGAGTCACTATCACTTTGGAATTATATACAATATTTATCTATTATTATGCGAGGCCATAGTTTACTTTTGAAATAATTGACCATATCTGAATATTAACACTACCTACTAATTACCCTCTTTTTTTTTTCTTTTTTTTTTTGAAGATTTTAAAGTGTCTTCAAATGAACATGTACTGATATAAACTATACTAGCCTCGCGTTATGAGTTATGTCTCGTGCATTAATAGATCACGGGGTGTATTAATTAGATCAATATACGGAATACAACTCTTAAAATATAATGATAATATAAATTAGATGAGCACGTGTTCACTTGATGAGGCTGCTCCTAAATGCAGATCACTTTACCCACTTGTTTACAACAATATTTTGTTGGGCTGTAGGGCTTTTGTAATCTGCTGGGAAATTTATTCAGGTCTCAATAACGAACAAGATATAGAACAATTAAGCAGGTCCACACGTGGGTTTACAATTGAAAACCGTGAGGGCTTGTTTGGTTGTCACATGGAAATTAAATAGTGTAGGACCACTTCTAGGAATTCATGAAATATGAATTGATACAAACTTTTGGTTTTTACCTTTTCTTTTTTCTTTTTTGGTAAGTAAACATTCTACTTTCAACGGTGAATACAGCTGCCACTATCTTAAATTTCCCAATTCACAACAACGAATTTTCTTGCCTAATGTGCAAAATAAAATGAAACAATTCAATCTTCACAAGAAATCCAAAGAAGCCTAATACGACAAGTATTGAAAAAATAATTTGTTCAATAATCTATTAGTCAATGAAATTTTGAAAACGTAGTGGTTAAATCAAAACCTAGACCCACCCCAACCCCAGGGGCATGCCTTCACCTTTTCTCTCAAGGCAAATTAAATTTAGACGCAATTAGGCATTAGTCAATGGAATTTTTCTCAACATCTTTCTCGAGTAGGTTAAGAAAATGCATTTTCATCTGTAGATTGATGGCGATTATTTTGGGTACGGATGCGACTTACGAAACGACGACACATGCCATCTCTACCCAACTTAATTGCGACATTTTTGTCTCTTCCTAGACCAAACAAACGTGCTCGTGCTCTTATATTCTGCGACTTTAATTCCCTTGGGGGACAGCCTTGAGGGACACCATATCAAAAATTGGTTGAGGCTTAATTTCCGTGCAAACGGTTAGCCAAAAAGGGACTGGACGGTTTTGGGAGGGCCATGGTGCAATTTAATGTGGGTTTTAAGCAGGAAGAAAAAATAGAAAGGATTCATTAATCAAGTATCACAAAACTAGAAAAATGCAGAGAAAAGAACAAATCATTAAATCAATGCTCTGTTTGTTACAATGGAAAATCATTTCCTTGAAAACTTGTATAATACATTAATACACCATTAACTTCAAATGGTAACACCAAGACACCTATAGTGTGGTTTTCTTCATGGTGAACATGAGCACTGGGAACGGCTTCCCCATGAATTTTTAAGAAGAGCTCCTTTAAATTAACAAAGGAAATAAAATAATTTGGTAAAAGTACTTAATATAATAACAATTTAATAAAAATAATTAATAAAATAACATAACTTGCTCCTTAGTACTCAACCTTAAATACAATATACCTGTACTTTTGAAACAGTTAAACCAATTAGTCACAAAGTGGTTTTCTTCTTGGTGTGAAGAGTGTTGGAAACATCTACCCAGATTTAAGAGGGGGAAAACATAAAAAGGAACCCCTTTAAGAACTATAAGGGGTACCAACCAAACTTCCAATAGCTATAAGAGGTTCCAACCAAACTTCCAATATGGATTATGTTTGTCAACAAAACGTGTCTGCTCAAAGCTTGCTTACATTCATTAAGCATGAAAGTTCTTACAACTAAATGTCTTCAGACAAAATAAAAATTCCCACAAAAATAAGTGGATACAGATCCTGAAGTCTCTCCCACCCCAGTAAACAAAAACCCAAAAGAAAATGAGAAGAAGAAATATAATCAGATACATATTATTTCAAAGGTTTTTCCCTCTTACAACCTCAGCTCAGCACAGCAATAATTGCTACATAAAAAATATAACAGCAGGAATCAGTAAGGCCTGCTCGCCATTTCCTCAATCTACCTTTCTCATATCCTGAATGGACGGTTTCCAGAGCTCGACTGGTCCAACTTTGCCTTCTTAATTTGTGCCTTCTTAGTTGCAATTTCTTGGAAAGGATTTGGCCCACCAAAGCTATTCTTGGATGACCTTACCTTTTTTCTCTTACCCCGGTCATATTCTTCATCCCTGTAAAAGTAGAAATAGCATAACCAAGATCAATAAGGGAGAAAAAATTGAAACAAAGTTTGGCCAAAGCTGGCAATATCTGATTGTGCCTTTGATGGTAGCAGACAGATAGTTGCTCAGTCCTAACTCAACCCATCTATCATATGAATTGGGATCATCAACTGAAACCAATCCCACCTAATAAATTTAGAACAATAAACTAGCAACAAAGCTCAAAGCCATTTAATTTTTTTTAATAGAAAAAAAAAAAAAAAAAAAAAAACAAAGTATTGAGAAGGAAAAATGGCAAGTATTAGCCTCATTAGCCTTGACAGTACTATACCATTGCCTAGGTCTTCATAATAGTACACCCTATATTTCACGAGGGAAACTTACCCACAGTATTTTAGTTTTTTACACAAACTTACGGACAGCATGATTCAGCAATTAATAATACTAACCCATAAACATGAACCTACCCAATTATAACCTCCATTTCAAACCTAGCCTGATAAAGGCAAAACCTGATTAAATTCTAACAACACAGGGTGAGCTAGGGATGTCAGGCATGATTTTGTCAGCTCTTTGAGTTCATATAGTATACAGCATCGCAATGAAAAAATATTCATTTTTCCAACCCTCAAGTCTAAAGATCAAAACCCAAACTCATTAAATGCCTAGGCTCTTCATCAGTCACACCATTTTTTAACATTATAATGAACTCTGTTCACAGGAAGGTAATAGAATAGGATATAGGCATATTTCAACTTACCATTCATCTGCTACATAGCCAATGCTGATACTTTCCATAGCACTTGATTCTGTATTCCAACACGAAGGCAACTCTATCCCATCCCAACGCGGAACTGCAAACAACAAAATAAGGCCCAAAAACAATATTCACTATCCAAGTCACCAGATGATCAGAAAGTATAACAAGGAATGCCTCAAATTCAAAACCTGGAGCAAGTTGATCCCCTAATAAGAAAAGGGGCCTTTTAAAGTCTAGAAAAAGAAATCCTTGGCCCAGACTAGTGCAATAGTGACATTTTCTCAGTAACATGAATGTGGGGCCACAAACAGATTGCAATAATTGGGAATTGTACATGGTCAGAAACATCAGGATGAAAGATGGTACACATTTTTTAGTATGGAAAAAATGTCCAGGGTAAACCACCCCATCAACTGGCAGGAAAAATATTAAATGGGACATTTAAAAGGTCCCCCTTTAAGTTCTCCAAATGAAAGGAGCAGTAATTTTACTAACCAATCAATTTTGAGGGTTCCTAACATAGCAAGGATAACCCGAATGTTGACTAATGGCATTTCCTTTACAAAATGCAAGCATTGGTAGATCCCAGAGGCTTAGCACATGCAAAAGGACCACTTGAATGAATTAGAAGCTGTGATGCATATGCAAAGTGTTTCCCATGTTTTAAAATATAACATATATGATCAGATGAGAGTTGCAAAGAGACTACAGATCATACACAAAAAAAGAGAAAAAAAAAAAATATATATATATATATATATATATAGAAAAGACTTCCAGATAATTACACTCACCCATTGCCTCCTCTAGACCTCTGGTAAGCATACTCATCAAGCCATTCTGCATTGAATCTCTTTAATCTCTTTTGAAATATCAGGTTCTCTTGCATCACAGTGGTTCGCTGCCAAGCTAGAGCTAGAGCTCTTTTCTGGCTGCTTATCAGCTGCAAGCACAACCCCACTCTGACCAATTCTCTTGTTAAATTCTCCATCTATTAGATTCATTGCAGAATCATTATTTGAGTTTATTACCTCCTTTACAGTATTTCCATTATGGCTACTTTTCGAACCAGATTTAACCCTCTTTCTTCGAGAATGAGTTGAAGCAAGGGAAACTTTCCGGGTTATCTCAGATGTAGATGGCCCCATATCTGTTTCGTTCAACAACTTTTCTAAAGTGCGCCGTTTGTTCCATTTGTGTTTCTTCTTCTTCCGCAGGCTTAAGGATGCCCCAAAAAGGATGTTTGGGCCAAAATGCATGTTTGCAACCCGACACTTCAGAACCTTTTTCTTTGGTTTTCGGTGGGGCTTGTGATCTTTCATTTGTAAAGTTCCCTTCATCATGATTGATGAGCTTGATAACTCTACTGACCCATTAACCGACAATTTCAGACCATTATCAATGGATTTTTCACTAGGTGAATCGCCAGCAACAGGCCCATTGGGAATACCTCCAACCTAAGAAAAAATGAAAAAGAAAAAGAAAAAAGTCAAGACTTGACTAAACAATTTAATTTGAAGTAAGTGGTATCAGAAATTACAAATAATTACCTGACCATTTTCACTCCTCTGTCGATTTGGGGACCTTACAGGGTCAATTTTATCTGATGTTCTATCACTAGGATTCCTGGCTGGAGCTATACCCAGAACTCCTGTGTTCGAAAGAATATTAACCTGGACACATAAAAAGATTGAAAAGTCAGGCAAGAAACAAAGAGTAAATGCCACCAAGCCCCAACACAAGGGAATGAACTCTGGAGCTTGCGCTGGGAATGAAACACCCCCACTTACCTTCTGAGAGGTCTTGTCAGTAACAAGCCTGTTAGCAGCAGGGCTTTGGTGGCCATTGCAGTTGCGTGGTATGGCGACAGAGACTGTCAAATCTTTCTTGGAACTTCCATCATTGCAGTCATTAAGTTTGGCAGAAGTCTTCGTGACCGAAGCATTAACAAGATTAGGAGTGTCACCACCACTTTGTACAGACAGACCTGAAGGCAGCAAGCACTCTTCAACTTTTGGCTTTAGAACAGAAAGCCCCTTCCCTAGATCCTTCAATAATGGTGCATTCAATGAAGACTCTAACTGAGGTTCCTTCTTTGGTGCCATGCATTCTGCCATGGTTGAGCCATTAATTTTCTGAACAGATACTTCCTTCAATAGGATCTCCTTTGATGAACCAACATTTAATGCATATCTTTGAGCTACAGCAGCAGAAGTGTCTGCAGCATTAAATGTTTTCTCAAGTGGACCCTTTTGAACTGCTTCCTTTAGGCCTTGGTTGGAAGTGGAAAAAATTTTACTTCCAAAGGCATTTGCAACCATGTTTTCTTTCTGAACAACATCAACAGGTTTCTTTGGAGCAACATTTCTTCGGTCACGAACATAAAACAACATATATGCCTTCTGTTCCAAGACAGTCCTCTCATTAACTTGGACAACCTGCTCAGAAGGAAAATCATTTCCCCAAATCAATAAGAAGAGCATGCACATTTAGTAAGGAGGTTCGCATACACCAATAGAACTGAAATCAGTTTTTTATCTTATTTTATTTTATCCAAATTCACATGAGGCACAAAATATTAAGCCTCAATCAATAGGGTCAATTCATTTTTACACCACCTATATTTTAACAACTTTAACTTGAGCGCCCTCAAATTTTCAACAGAACTTGGTAACCCACTAATTTTAAATATATGAGTACTAGCATCCTTCGCCAGCAATGGCCCATCATGCCCTTCACAGGAGGGACACAACACCTGTCCCGTTTTGGGACACATGAATGTCTTCAAAAGGAGTAGGGTGCCAAAAGGGGGCATGTGTTGTGTGCTAGCAACGAATGGTGCGACAACCCATTGCTGGCCAAGGACACTAGTTCTTCTCTTAAAATATAGGAATACTCTGCAAGTTCCCAAGATAACACTGAATTGTGCTACTTATAACCGAACACCCCCACCCCAAAAAAAAAAAAAAAAAAAAAAGAAAAATTCGCACAATGAAAGATTAAAAAGGGTTGTTAAAGCAAAACAGAGGCAAATTATTGGGGGAGTGTACATAACTGTAATCGTAAACATTGTTACTTCTTGAAATCCTAAAAATACCTTGTACATGCATGAAATTAATTTGTTTCAAATTTCTTGTGGGTGGGGAGAAGCATAAAAACCATTTCAATCTAAATGAAATGATTTATCTTTGAGTGGTGTCCAAACATCCACACCATAATAGAGAAATATTAGAGTACTAGGAAGAAAGAAAATTTCCTATACCCGGTTGTCATCGAGGGAGTACCACATGCCACTTGATGTGCGAACAAAGCAGTAATAGTGGCCTGAATGGGTGCTCCAACCCGCATGAACAAGAACTCCATAAAGAGTGTACTTCAAATCTCCTTCCTGCCAAGCATGGAAACTCAATAGTAAGTAAATAATACACTATCCCAAGCATGGGAAAATAGTAAAAGTAAATAAGACAATACCATAAGGTGAAAGTAATTAGAACATATAGCAAGACCGAAGGGCAGTCAATGAACAGATTGCAAAATAATACCCAATGAGGGAAAAATTATCTCATTAGATGGGTAGCAGCTGAGAGATCTACCCAAAATATATACCATGAAGGGTAAATGCTGTTACAGTTAGATCAGTACCATGAGAGATCTGTATGGATAGAGGGGAGAGAGAGAGAGAGAGAAAGGGGGGGGGGGGGGGGGAAACTGATAACAGAACCTCTTTCTTTTTCTTTTTTTCTTTTTGATAAGAAAATTGATTAGTGGACTTGTTATGAACCATTACCAGTTTTTCAAAAGCCATGAGCAATAATGGAATGACATCAGACAGTCAAGAGCACCAAATGTCTACTATATGTGCCACATTCCACTGTGTACCCATTTCCAATCAACAATATGTGTACCAGAAACTTATATTTCAGTATTGACCATAGTTGATGAGTTTCCCACCAGACAATATATTAAATTTAACATGCTTTTCTTGCCTCTTGTAGATGAGAGGTTTCCAATCGCCACTTCATCACACCAAAAGGGAGATATCTGATTCAGATCTGGAGGAGAGGGAAAAAATAAGGGGGATCCGGATTCCAAATTTTCTGGATGTACTGAATCCCCTTGCAGATATTTAATCTTCTATCTATAGGGTTCTGGCATCTGATTTTGCAATATCTATGTGATGCTCACATGAAGTTTATCATTCATGTGAAGCCCGTGTAACTCCAGCAACCAATGATTGCCACTTCCAGAATTCAGTAATTAATAGAGTATGCAGTCACGATCTAATATCTCTCCCTCTAATCCCCTTCAGATTCCCTTTGATGATTTACCGGGTTCAATATATAAAAAAATTAATTAAATACTTTTGAGATAGAACATTCATTCTAATGTATCACCGATTGGCTCTCAGCCTCTACGAAGGTGCCATCAAGGCAGGTTAGAATCCTGTCAGCCATTTGACACCAACTTAACCAATAGCCCTATAACAATTCCAACTCATTCTCTGCAGCACCTCTCATTTTATTCATGTTTCTGATATTTTGCAATACTTATTTCCGAAGATTGTTCCTTGTTTCTATATCTCGTATCATTTTTCAAACTTGTCTTCCTCTGCACTGAATAAGGCCTTGACATTGATTCCAGTCGGTCAAAAGCAAAATGGAATACCAAATTTGACTTGAGCCATCTTTTCATCAGATTTATGCAATGTGTGTAAAAAAACATATAAAAAATCATCCGAAATTTCAAAATCTCTGGAACTGCAATGGAGATGCCAAAATTTTCAATTTTTTAGCAAAATTTAACCTTAGTGTTTAAGTTATAGCAGACATTTATAGCTGGAAAAAAAAAATATATATATATATATATATACACTCACATATGAACCACTGACAAAAGGTTTTAAGTCCAATGTAGGGCCAAAGTGAACTTTCTTGTCAATCTTTTGTCCAGGATCATGATAGCGAAACCGCTTTAGATGGACGGTAAGGACATATGGTGCCTTGTAAACTGTAAGCTGCTTGAGAGCCTTAACTTTCTGCTTGCACCGTTGGCACTGGTACTGCCTCTCCCCTCCATCTAACTGCTCTGTGGCAGTGAAGTGCGTAAGTGCCTTCTGCAAAGACTCCGCCTTGCCAATCTCAAGACTTAAATCCAAGAATGGATCAAAGGTGTTGGAGCAGTAAGAACACTGCATGCATTTCACCTAAAAGGTAACAAGAAACCACCAAAGATAAGTTAATAGGAGTGTCATGAAGACAGGCATTTCCTTAGCACAGTGACCAAAATCCATTCTCCCAGAGAACTCCCCAATTCTGAATACATCCTAGTGGAAAATAATTCAAAATCGCCAAATTTGTCAATTTGTTCCACCAGTAATCAAAAAAGTTTTACCTGACTTCGGAGGCGACCACCAAAGATCTTGTGCACCAAACTTTTCTCATAAGCACTAGGGGATTCGCTTGGCACTCCTGAAGGTAAGCAGCATTTGTGCATTGATTCCAGCAAATTTACCATGTACTCGTGTGCATCCTCCTGCCTGGCATTTCGAAAGTTTCGAGATATGCCTAATTGTGTGGTCAAGGACTACAAATTCTGAGATAAGCATAGACCAGACATCAACCCCATCGAGACAGGGTTACTGCGGGTCAAAAGGTAGGACCCCTTAATGTTAATATTTTAGATATCTTTTTCTTTCATTATATGTGTATGTGCTTAGAAACAGTTAAATAATATATGTAGTAACGAGTCAAACAAAATAGCAAGGTGGACTAGTAGTTGAGAGGATCTACCACTCAGATTTCCCCATGGTTTAAATCCGTGAGATTCAATTTGTACTAATTTTTCAAATATACTTTCAACAAGACTGGTCTGAACGTCCTGTCTAAAAAGGTTCACTAAAAAAATCTGCTAGTTCCATACAGGTTAACACCAGTTTTTAAGCTTTAACGGTCCAATTGAAGAACCAAAAAGGAAGGGGGTCCAGTTCACTGGTCAAACCAGCCAGTCCAGTCTCGGTCTGATAAAGCTGGAGACATGTAAACTGGTATAATATGCCTTTACCCAATGAGAAGCTGGCTAGGTAGCCGAACCCATCTGATATTGAAAAATTTGTATTTCACCCCATCATTAATGCACAAGGAAGTTTGCTAGCTTAACAGCATTAATGCACACAATAACATAAATAAAAATAAGATAAAAAATGGCTTAAAGAGAGAGAGAGAGAGAGAGAGAGAGAGAAAGAGTTGTTAGAAATAGTACTTCAATTTTAAACTCAAAATTTGCAATGCAAACAAATTTTTGTTTTTTTCCTTATATCCAGCCTCCTCAACTGCCACCCAGAAAATAAAAATGCAACAAAATTAAGCAAACAATGAATAGAAAATGGGAATGGAGTATCTATAACTGAAATACAGAAAGTGAATCAACATAATACACTGTAAGGATACACCTTAAGTTTGAGACAAGATCCTTAGGTGCTAAAATTCTCCCAGTTGATTGTAGAGCACGGCTGACATGTTTCTGGATGGCACATAAAGCACAAAATCCAGCAATATGGCCTTCACAAACAAATTGAAAAAAAAAAAATTAGAAATCAAGTACAACCACGCCATTATTTAAAGCACACAGCACATAAAAAGAATCACAAGAAAATATATACATAAAAAAATTTAATGATACGTAACAAAATACAACAAACTTTATGTGGAAAAGAAAGCATTAATAAGAATCTGAAATCCAACAATTCAAAATAGTAAAAGAAAGTTTCCATAAAGAATAACTAAGATACTCAATTTGGATTATTATGATAATATTGTCACAATGAACCAACAAATAGAGTTAACATGTGTGTGTGTGTGTGTGTGTGTGTGTGTGTGTGTGTACAATTTGCGGGAGTAGGGTTGAAGGAGATTTTCTTTATTTTCTTTTTAAAATAAAAAGGGATAGTAGATTATCTCCTTTTTGTAAGGGGAGCTAAGAGCATGTTGAGCAGATGTCAAACATAAACACGGCTATGAGATACCTGATGGCATCATGGTCATAATTGGGAGGTCCAAAATTATTGACAGAACCAATAATCTCAGATACGTGTAAAAATTATTAACTGGTTTGTTTAACAAATCCTTAAACAGTTAAACACCAAAAAGATGACCCATGAATGGAGGAAAATCACTTTGCAACCACAATGAAACCACCTTTAACTGAACAAGTAATAAACTAGAATACCTTCAAGGAAAGTTATTTACACTAAATTCCCAAGTAATTTCATACTCCCTCCATCCCACAAAGATAGGCCATATTTGCTACTTTTTTTTGCCCCAAAAAATGTTTGTCCATTTTGAAAAGTCAAATCATAATTTTTTTGAACCTCCTATTCTACCCTTTCTTATTTCAATAATTAGTTTCAACACAAAACCCAATAAAAAGTAGGAGAGGGTAATTTTGGAAAAATAGAGTTTAATAAATGATAAGTCAACGATATGATTTTTTTTCTTAAACTATGTGTTTTGTCAAACATGGCCTATCTTTGTGGGACGGAGGGAGTAATTATTTTAAGCTTCAACTTTGAATTAAATAAATTGTGCTTTAAACGAAGCAGCAATTAGCTAAGTGCCTTTAAAGTTTACCCCAGTATCAAATTTTGCGCGACTATCAAGAGGATGCTTTAAAACCCAATCCTTTCAATGGATCCTCTGCTGGATTTTCATCACCCACATAAAGAAGTCCATATCTACAAATAGTAGAATAGAATTGAGTAGACCTTCATCGAAAGCGAATAAACTTCCACAATTCCACTATTGCGAGGGCATTCTTTTTAACCTCCTTTAATAGTTATTACTTATTACTTATATCACTAGATAACAAGCTCACACAGTGGCTAGATGAAAATCATCAGAGCTTCCCAAGAACGCATCCTTTTTAAGTTATTTAACTTCTTGCAATGCGTAGGGAATCATCCTTATGCAAGATCGGTCATCTCTAGATGAGCGTTAGGATTTTTAAACTATTTGTATCAAAAAGAGAACTTAAAGATTTGGACGTGTCTGTGACATACATTACTATTAATGAGTTCAAGGGCAGGGTAGGCAAGAATTTAAGTTAAAAAGGTAGTTCACCCCTCCCTGGCCCTACTAAAACAGGTTTATTTGATAAGATATTGGATAAGGTTTGGGATCTACATAAGCACAATCGTTCAGCTCGAGTTGCTGTCTTAAAAGGAAAGCTGAGCAATTAGAATGCATATGCACAGTTGAACACATATAAAACCTCAATGAGAGTGCAAGGGTATAGATGGCAATAGAGCAGGTCATACCAATATCCCACCGCAAGGTTGAGATCCAAATAACCAAAGTTGGGTGGTTTCAATAAAGCATTTTAAAACCGGCCCAAATTCGATTTTAAGCACATTGCATTAGTTCAATATATACGTGGATAATACACACAAGTATACATCACTAATTGATTATTCAAATAACAAGCCTGAAGCACCACTCAGCTCCACACATATTGCAAAAAAACTAGGAAATACATAATATGGGGTAGGCATTTGCTTCACGGTGGGATATTCAAACCTACTCAGTTTTCAGGTCGAGAATCAAGATTGTTCTCCATTGCATCAGGTTCAGATTGGGATTTACCAGATGCTATCCTGATGGATTTCCAGAGGAATAGAGGAATACTGTAAGGCTGTGTTTGGAATGAAGGAATGGGAGTGGGAATGGAATGGTGATTCCATTACTAACAAAGTTCGGAGTGTTTGGTTGACCAACAATGGAATGGTGATTCCATGGAGGAAATAGCCATTCCTCCCCAAATATAGATGAATGGCCATTCCCACCTTTTGGGGAATGAAATTGCAAAAATTAGGTCCCGTCCATTCCATTCCCACCCTTTACTAAACATTGAAATGGTATGACCATTCTCATTCTCATTCCATTCCCATTCCCAATCCCATTCCATTCACACAAACCAAACACAACCTAAATTGAATCAACTACACAGACAACACAATCATAAAATACAAAAACAATGCATATGTAAATTAATAGTGTGCCTGTGGCGGCAGTAGACTGGTGGAGAGCGAGAGACACTCACAAGAAGTTTGATGCTTGCCACTTTGCAAATATGCGGCCAAAGGTTCTGTGTATGTCAGACATTGCAACACTGAATTGAGAAAACATGTATTTCCAAGATTTTCCAAACCAGCGCCCTGTAAATATTTCATACCAAAAATTGCCAAAGTTGAAATATTGTACAGCACCAAATAGATCGAGACCAAATGAACTGAAAATATAATACTCTACTCAATAACATTATTCCCAAATTAAAATGCAGTTAACAAGAAAAAACAAAAAACAGAGAGACGAGGAAAAAAAAAGGAACAAGACCAAATTGAAGACACCAACTTCATCACAAGCATCCAGGACAAAAAAATGGAGGGAGTTATAAACCCAATCCAAATTTTATGATGAAGAAAAAACAAACAAGGAGTTACAGTGAGAAAACCTACCATTTTCCAAAGAGCTCTTGAGCATTCATAAGCAATAGAATTAAAAATTAAAAATTAAAAATTAAAAATAGAAAATGAGGCCATAAAAGGGAAGATTCAACTCTGATAAGCAAATAAATTAATAAAAAATGAAGTTATCAACTCTGAATCTCTCTGATAAGCAAATTTATTAAAAATAAAAATAAAAAATAAAAAAAAGGAGTAAACTTCAACTGTAGACAGCACACACCAAAAAGAAACCCACCAAGTACTGAAGGACTACGACTAAAATCCAAAGTTAAACATCACAGCAACAACCAAAGCAAAATACTGATTTTTAAAACAACAACCAAAAATCAAGCGAAATTGCAAAACCCCAATAAAATCATCAAAAAAAACCCCATAAACTGAGCAAAACCCGCAAACAAACTCACAATTCTCCGAAACGTAATCCCCCAACTGATCTCCGGATCCAACCCATTCTCCAAAACGTCGGACCCTTCCGATTTCTTCCCTTTGAAAGCCGACATCGGACCCCAGTTCGCCCCGGTCCTCTGAGGGTCCGAGCTGGTGGGGTTCAGAGTCTCGAGCCGAAAATCGCCGCCACCATTTCCAATACCCGAGAAGGGTTTTCTCGCTGGATGGAACTCGATTCTTCTCTGAAACGGAGATCCACTTGAAGGTGTCAATGGAGATTCTGAAAGCCCACCTGCTGGGGTTTTAGGTTCTGCGTTGCAGATCAAACTATCCGCCATTAATCGTGCGAAACTGGGTCGACGGCGAGATGCCTCAGATTATCTCTCTCTATATATATATACTTTCTCTCACTATAAATGTATATGAGTATATCGCTCTGAGCAGAGTTTTCGGCTTCTGAGAGAAATAGAGAGAGAGGAAAGAGGGGTTGGGAGGCGTACCAAGACTCGATCTTAAACCCTACATAACATTGGCACTTGCTGTTGCGGTGTATGTAAGTCTACGGTGGGTGTGCTACACTAGATTCTTATACCTAATTCACTCATTTTCATGGATTGAACAGGCCATGTGTCATGCCAACATAGGTCGTAAACGAGTCGAACCGCGTAATTTTACTCGTTGAATTGACATATTACAAAAATAAATCCTGAACTTGGCTCCGATATACCATAGGCAACTTTAAATAAGCCTTCTTATCCAATCAATCTCAAATTAAGGTAAAATAGTTTGATAATTTAAAATATTAATAAATTTATTAAACTGGAGTAGTATTTTATTCGAACTTAAATTAATAAATTAGTGACCTTAAAAATAAATTAGAGTTTAACTTGTTTATCTTTCCTTTTTTTTTTAATGATAAGTTCAAACAAGCTTTTTACACTATAGTAAAACGTAGAAATTTATTAGGACACCATACTCAATCAAATGGGTGATTTTTCCACCTGTTACAAATTCATACTACCTCTCACAAATTGAAAATCGATAACCTTAATTACTATGGGAATATCATTTAATCAACATGTGCATATTTTTAGGGTATCTCATATATACCTCCTTCCCAGTCCCCTCTGAAATTTGGGTCATTTGATAGGTGCTCAGCATTAGCATGACACATGGATATACTAGTTGTATTAATAAATTTCTCCTTGCAAAAAACCTTTTTTTTTCTTTTTAAAGTAATAGGATCAGAATATCAATGCGTTATATAAATAAATCAACTTTATCACAAATAGGTGGACCTCCTTTCTCAAAGTTTGGATTCGATGTTGAGGATTGGAATAAAAAAAACTCAACACCGTACTAAGCTAATACAAGTCATTGGATGACAGTTCAAATTAAAAGATCAAAAAATTTGGTATTAAAATAACCAAAATCACTTCAATAGGCAATTTTTTGATTTTTCAACCTGAACCATCAAAATCCTCATCCAATATCTTAGATTAGATCAAAATGGTACTAAATATTTTCACCTCTCTCATAAGATAAAACACGTCATTTGGTTGTGTCTTAGGATTCCCATGGTCCAACCCTTATGATTTTGACACATGGCAATATTATGTGGTAGGGAGTGAAGGATACAAATTCAGTGGGCCCGAGAATATCTTGTATGACCACGTTTTTTTTTATATTATTATTTAAAAAAACTCTCGTGTTTTTTTGTTTTTTGTTTTTGTTTTTGGTGGGGAGTGTTAATAATATTCCCTTTTCGTTTGGGTAATTATGATTATTTCGTTTTAAGCTATTTGGTTTTTAGCCCATTATTTCATTAATTCTTAAAGTAAGAAAGATGCCTTCCAAATAGGGTGGTGTGGAAATCTAGGATGACAGCTTAGAGGCAAAGGATCATGACTCAGAAACCATAGGTCTCAAGTTTGATTCTCAGTTCTCTTATTATCGAATGCACAAACTTGTGAGTGGATTGAGCATTACAAGATATTAGTTTATGTCCTAGTGACTTGGAATATCGCCGTTTGAAAAAAAGAAAAGAAAAAAAACACCTAAACTACTAGATGGTGAAGAGATGTGGGTTCGAATCCTTATTGCCACTCTGCTCTAAGCTTAGTTGGTTAAGATTCTCAAGTCTCCGTTTAAAGTTTTAAGATTGAGCAATGGCACCTTGCACTATTAGAAAAATAATTTTACATATATACATGCACAAAATTCTAATTTGGTAGCAAAATAAAATAAAAATATAATTTCTTAAGATGTGCCTCGATCTCACTTAATGAGTGAGTAGAATGCTACCTAGGCTATCTTGTCATTGGCGAGTTGACATTTAATATTCCAATAATTGAATGGGAAAATGTATTTCTACAATTTTTTTAATATATTTTCCCATAATCTATGCAACTTACATCATTTTCCATGTATTTTTATGTTTTTCAATGTTATTCACAACATTTTTTTTAAATGCACATCATGTTTCCCAAATCAATTATCGGATCATTAAATATATCTTAACATGTGCTTTTAGGGTGTACAATAAGAAATCACAATAAAACAAAAAACAAACAAAATTTATAGGAGTTGTGCTTTGCTTCGTTAAAATTTATACTTAATTTATTTACCTAATGATGTGTATGTTCCCACATCAACACTTGACTTTTTTTTTCATAATTTTTTTATTTATTATTTTATGCTTTCTAAATGCGTGCCCCCCTAATAGCCACACATCAATAGTATGAAAATTAGGAAAATATTTTAGGATGTATAATGTTTTCCAATTTTTAAGTGGTTCAATAGGATTGGTTCAATAAAAAATTGGGATTTGCCTTTTAATCGATAATTTTCTATAGGTTTTTCCAAGGAGCATTAGATTTTAACCTTTTTAAAGTTTGGCTCATTTTCACTTTACTTTCTTATAATTTGAAAATTATAATTTGCTCCATTCACTTACACGTGGAAGATGGGTTATTTGACATTGAATTTATTTATCTTCACGGTAAAGAAGATGAGATAGTTCCATTGCTTAAAACTAAAAAACATAATAAGTATTTTGTAGCAAAATGAACCTGAAAAGGTAGATTTTGATTTTTTTTTTTTTTTTTTGCTAGATGATTTTGCTAGATTTTGATACCAATTGATTTGTAGATAGTAAGTAAAGCTTGATTATATTGATTATTGTATCTCTTGGACTAAAACCTAAAATTCTCCCTATCTCAAACATAACACATAGATTATAATGCTTTCGATCCTAATATTAGGGAACCCAAGATGCAAGGCGCCCCTGAGGGTAGTCCAAGAGGCATCCACTTAGGTAGGGTGGGCCCCCAAATTTTATTTTTAGTGAAAAATAAGAACCCCCAATTGATTGGTAACTCTTGTGGTTTGACCCAAAAAAAAAAAAAAAACACACATTTTTTTTAATACTTGAATTATTGAGGGTCCCAATTCCCAAACCAAGTGTAAGGGCCTTAACCAAGTCTATATTTTTTTGATAAGCAAATGATAGTAGATTAAGAAGAAAGCTCAAGGTCATTCCTAATTTCCCCTTCCTCAAACAATGTAGAGTGAAGTAAATCAGAGATAGATATTAAACCAAAGCGATTACAATGGGCTGTCCATTGGAACAGGTCTATAGCTCAAAGGCCAAAAGGTCTACTCAACTCAAACTCAAACTAACAACTAAAAGAAACTAACCCTAATGTTAGATCAGATCTTAGATATAGTGTAGTAATACCTCCTCTATCTCTCTCTCAGTTGCTAAATTATGGAGCAGAAATATGTATTATATTTTTTTAATTATGGTAATTATCTTAGTCTATATAAACAAATTTTAGTAATTTTATAATTAAGTAAACTTTGTGTTGGTACTTAAAAAAAAAAAAAAACCATTATGGGTATTTACATTTTTTTTTTAATATGTACCATTTTAAGAGTTCGCCTAAGGTCTTAAAAAACTCAAGGCCAATGTTACGAAGAAAATCTCTATTACTATTGCAATATAGAATATCGAATCCGATGAAAAGAATATGATTGCCCCCATGTACATATTGATATAACTTATATTAAAACGTACTTATCGAATCGAAGTTGCCCAAAATACTAGGAAACAACTTTGATCGGTTGGAATTTAGCATCCCGGGCCTCACACGGCTACTTCGTGGACCAAATCCACTCGAGCGAGGACTGGAGCCATGTTTTCCACGCATTTTTTGACTCCCCTTGTACGTGGATGACCTTTTTAGTAGACCATCCATGTGAAAGCAACTTGAAAACAATTTTTTTCTTGTCTACTTTCAACTTTGAAAGGGCATTTGTTTTCCTACTCTCTTGTGCGCAAGCCTCTCGTCAACCCCTCGGGTCTTGCACCTTAAGTGTTCCACACGTTGTTGACTGTTTCTTTTTTGCCTTCTTGTTTTGTTTTTGTTTTCATTTTTGTTAATATCAGGAGGCTCCAGTTGTAAAATTATTCCCCTTGTACACATGCAGTATCTCTGTCCCACATACACTGGGCAATTACACTTAAACGATAGATTTTGTTGATATCAAGAGGTTTCATTTTTGGCAAAAAAATGAAACAAAAACAGTAAATGGCAAAAAAAGAAATCAACTTAAACGATAGATTTTGAAAAAAATTTATTCTGCAAAGTTGTTCAAAATTATGTTTCCTAAGGGACAGTGTGGTCAATTCTCATAAAAACCTTTCATACATTTTTTAAACTTTAAAAAAAATAAAATTGGTGGGGTGTACAAACAAAGTTTTGGGGTTGCAATATCGGCTCCCAATGGTTAAAGACTTGGGGGCTTCGAGATAGAATCCCATGGAAGAAGCTTTGATGGAACTTCCCTTGTTGGAAGGATTAAGGCTATTCATAAGCTCTCATGGAGAAGTGACCATGGTGGGAATTTAGGAATGGCAATGGGTCAAGTCGGAGGTGGGTCAGAACTACCCCATGCCTTATCCGATTTCATCTTAGTAAACCCATACCCGACCCACCCATGCCCGACCTGCCTTGCTCTAGCAATTTTTTTTTTTCCCAAAATTTTTTTTTTGGCTACTTACCACCTATTATATGTTGTTCGTATATCAAGCCTATACGTGTTTTTAGCACCCAATATGATTTTGTTTAAATAAGATCATAGCTCATATGATCACACAAATATTAGACACAATCATAACAATTAAGAAACAGTAAAAATAGATAATGAGCCTTCTAATGGACTCCATGAGCCTATACCAAGATAGTTATATATATATATATAATTAAAATTGTAAAAGCATATTCGAGTTAGTTCAAATGCATATGAAATCCATGTCCGCCCATACAGGTATGGGTCGAGTCAGAACCCTATGGATTGGGTTGAAATTGCCATCTCTATCTCTAGTGGGATAAAGCTCAACATAGTGTTATTCCCTCCTATACCTTTTGATGATACAACGAAAACTGAGCCTCACTGGGCTAGAGCTTGTACAATTCGCAATGCGGTATGGGACCATAGGTTGATTTTTGGGAATTGAATTAGGCTAAGCATTTTTCTAATATGTGGGGTGTGCAAATAACATTAAGGGGTTACAAACTTACAATAACCGCTATCAAAATGTTTTTGCAAAGCAGCCCAAATGAATCTTAATACTATGGGCTTCAGCTTGTCACAAACTGATCCAACCTGCTAAAATGCCAGATCATATTTGGGCCCTAACATTCAAATTCAAGAGTATTTACTGTATATGCTCCGCGGAGCTATAAAATTGAATTTGTTGAACAGTTTCAAGTGATGAACTTGTGGCTAATGGCCATTGAGTTTAGTGGTATGTCTCATTCCAACGAGGGGTATGAGGTTTATAGAGATCTCGGTTTCGACTCCGTACAGGTGCAGTGGAGGATCGAATATCGGATCCTGGCTACACTGTAAATTGAGGATGGCTTAGCCTCAGCGCACCTATGCAATAGGAAATGATATCAGGCACTCTCTGGCAAGGGTATTAAATATTTGCACAAGCCCAACTCAATTGGACTAGAAAAATATCCTATTGGGCCCAACTCTAGTTCACTGGCAGGACAAATATTTATAAGGACACGATTTCTCACAGTCAACTTTTCAAAAATCATGGGAATTTTTTTTTTTAATGAAAGGCGATATATATTAGATTACGAAGTGAGATGATTCAAGTATGAAACAACTTGATCCCTTACACATGATGGAATTTCCTCTATCCAAATAAAAACATCTTCAACAGATTTAGTATACTTGGCTAACCCATGGGCAATCTTGTTCCCTTTCCTGTCAACATGCAAGAAGTGACACGACACAAAGGATGTTGCAGCTTCAACTAAAGCATCTTCAATTATCAATCCCGTAACTATTCAAGTCATTGTGTATGAACTAAGAGCAGCCATAACTTCCAAATGATCACTTTCTAAGTCTACAGCTCGTAAGCCCAGATCTCTAGCCAGGTCAATTGCAAAGCGGATGGCCGTAGCTTCAACAAGAGTAGCGTCGAACAAGCCTCTCTATCTCTTTGAAGTTGCCGCTACAACCTGCCCTTCATGGTCCCGAGCCACAACCCCAAATCCCGCGCATGAAATCCCGGCAAACAAAGGTCCATCAACATTGACTTTAAAGCATCCCGTCATTGGAGGGAACCATCTAGCATCAACTCCTTTTGTCCCCATCATGCATCCATCTTGCACTGCTATGAACTCTTCCAAACAACTTTGGGCCGTGTAGGCAGTACTCTGTGGATCCTTCCTCACCCCTTCAAACACTACCAAATTCCTATTATGTCAAATAGCCCACATGATTGTCATCACTATAGCCATTTTATCCTCCCCTACCTTAGAATGAAGCTCACTAAGCCAAGCACGGAGGTCCTCTGAGGACGAGTTATCAACTCGAAGGCCTAACAAGGAGGAGTGCCAAACCTTTGCCGCCCACGAACAATCCTTGAAAACGTGAATTGTTGTTTCATCGCCATTACCACACCCCTTGCACTGGGACGGTACCGGCACTTTCCGTTTTAAGAGATTGCTTTTCATAGGGAGAATGTCTTTACATGCATTTTCCACATGAAATGCTTAATCTTTGTAGGAATGTTCTGTTTCCAGATCAGCTTCATCATTAAATCTCCTTGCCGTGTTGTGGAGCTTTCGCCAATTCTACTACTTAGCACTCTCCTTCTATCCTCCATTGCTAAATGGTAAGCATTGAATTAGAACATTTGTTGAGAAATGATAGTCTCCTTGTTACACTAATTTATAATTAATATTTACCATTTTAGGGTTAGGTTTTGAGTCTTACACATTGGACCGACGGGCTTTGAACCTACTATTTCTTAATCACTAGTGTTTATGAGCTTAATAAAGTCCAACGTTGTCTACGTTTGACTTCTTTTTCACGAACGTAAGCTAGTTAGAGACTCTATTTGTTTGCGACCCTGTCATTTAATTCATGATTATAATTTATATTTCAATTCATGACGAGCTTATCTTGGGGTCCCTAGTCAACCCTTTTTTTTTTGGGGTTTAAATATACGAACTGGGGCATCAATTTTGATGTTTTGAGTTTGTAATTTGGTTGTTGCTTCTCTTTTACTCTTTTAGCTCCCTTAAGGCTTTGCCTCATGTAATCACCCTTTGGAGGCCAAAAAAATAGAACAGTGGAAAAAAAGGATAAAAGATAAAGATAAAAGATAAAAGAAAAAGGAAAAGAGAAGTACATTGGGGCAACATCTCTTAAAGTTCATACAAGCATTGTCTTCGTTGGCAAGGGTGCAATAAACCAATGGAATTTTGTCCTCATACCATGAAAAGATAAAGCAGAGAGAGAACATTATAGACCAAAGGAGGCCCAGGAAGCCTTCTAGTAAGAACTTTTAGTACTATTGGAATCTCTCTCTCTCTCTCTCTCTCTCTCTCTCTCATAATATGCTAAATGCCATTACTATTATATTTATCTAGAAGGGTGTTTGAATGCAATGCAGGAAAATATGGCCGGCGATTGAGACAGGTGGGCCTAAGATATGCAAAACACCACATTTCTTGTTTAAGCCTAACCAGCCTAATTTAAGTGCTTTAAGATCGGTGATTAATTTAGTGCTTTCCAAAAAAAGCAGACAGCGGGTCTCCGACGAAAGACACGCGTCTCAATAGATAAGCAGCATTAACCTAATCTTCGATTGTCTCAATAGATAAGCATTAACCTAATCTTAGACTTGGGGATTAATGTTCGTGTTATGGAAATCATATTATTGTCACACCTCTCATTTAATTTCTATGTACATTTTGTCTCCTACCACTATTTTAATTTAATTTTGAGCTCTGCTTATAAAAATTCAGTGGATACAGTTCGTTAGGGTTGCTCCATCATGATCTAAATCCAGTTCATTTTTAATCTTTAGTGTTAGGGTTCCTACTTTTAATGTTTAGATTAGGGTTCTTCCATTAGGTTGATAGTAGAAATAGACAAATAATGGGTCGATGACTTTTTTGTCAGACTTCGGATAATTCAAAATTCTTATTTCTAATTAGTTCCCAGTCTATTCTATTAAGATTGTCTTAGAGTGTGGTTATGTAAGTGATAATAAATCATCTTTATAGAAAAGGAAATAGGACTGCTGATTTCTTAGCTAATTTAAGTCATAGAAATAAAAGCAATCAGATTTCGGGTTCTAATTTTTCTAGAGAAATTTTAGATATTTTATGGGAAAATGTTATTGATGGATTTAGTCTTTGTTGGTGTCGACCTTTTTTCTACTACCACCACAAAAAAAAAAAAAAAAAAAAAAAGTTTTGCAGGTCTAACAAAAGAATATCTAATTCAATCATAGGCTTGGCAAAATACAAATTTAAAAAAATAAAATTAAATAAATAAATATATATATATATATATATATTTTTTTTACATCAAATGTAATTTAATCCTGGATATTCGGCCTCTGGTGGTAGAGAGAACATGTCCAGTGTTTATTAGGGGGTTCAACAAGCCACGTTTGCCCAATTGATTATCTAAATTGTACGGCTCGTTAATCGAGTTTTAAGTCCTAAATCAAACTCAAATAGTTTTAATTAACTTTGGTCATACCTACTCCTAACCACCAGTTTCTGTAACAACATAGTTAATGGGCCGATAAACTTGGAAATTAAATCCCTTAATTTAATGAAGCTGGTGGGTTGGTAATTTGCTAATTACGATAGTGGTTCTACCATACAATCCAAGGACATTCCTGGTTGGATTTGGTCCATATGTCCTAGTTGGATTTGGTCCATATTTGTAGGTAGGTATGAACCATAAACTCAACCCTGTTGACCAGTTTTGGTCCCCACAGTTTCGTTGGCTTGGTCAGCTACTACATAACTGCATCTTTTTCCCTCCAATCACTCCGATATCCCTGCAACGATGTTTGTTTAGTTAGAATAGAGTGGATGGGAATGAAATTTGATTCTATGTTTGAAACAGTTTGAAATGAAAATAGATTTGAAATGGATGCTTAAACACATTGTTTGAAATGTGATTTATTCCATCAATTCCTTTCCAATTAAACAAACACAGCTTAAGACTAACCTCAAAGCTAAATTCTTAATATACTTTTTGAATGCCGCTAGCATAATATTGAGCCTCCATCATTGGACAATGGACATCCCTCACATGCACATACACATAAAGTTTTTTTTTTTTTTAATTTATTTAAAAAGAGTTCTTATCAATGCGTTGATTTTTCTATACCAATATCATATATGGAGGATTGTATTCTGTGCCAAAGTGCCTAGCCAACCCCTAATATGTAGTTCTGCTATAAAGTTGCGTAGAATTTCGCATTGGCGGTACATATATAGAGAGTACAATCTCACAATGTATGACTTTATGCAAATTACTTCAAGTTAACCTCACCTAAAAATTTTCGTGTTTTATGTATAAAAGAATATGTTTAGCTAAATAGCCCAACCAAAAAAAAAGTTCAAGTACGTAGTCGATGTCGGACATATGTGACGACACAGTCACGTAGATAAGAATCGTATGTGTTTTTCAAGTGCTTGCACGTATTGCTCACGAATAGTTCTAATTAACATTGGGTATGCACGTTATTAAACACCTCATCATTACCCGCATTTTTATAGTTGAATATGTAACTGCAATAAGCAAGATGAAGAGTATGAGGGTTGGTGAGAGTTTTAAGGGCCAAAATTGGTGCCATCTGTTGGTTTAGATGAATTGATGGGTTGGGTGGGCTGATCTATTGTTTGGCGCCCTAAAAAATTCTACATAGCTAACTGATATTCCTGCGTGCGAGTAACCCTATCACAGAATGAAAAATCCTTCCTTAACATGATCAATTAAATGATTGAAAGTGTGTTTAGATTTGGTCATTGATTTTTCAAATTTAAAAAATTACAACTTATGGACTTATGGTACTAGAGAATTAATTACATTGTTGGTTGGTCGGGAAAATACAAAATAGCTCTGTCTTTAATCATTTTACTTCTATTCTGATTGCATCGTAATGAGAGTAATCAAGTCAATATAACATTAATAAACATAGTTAAAATGTTGCCACCCACTCCCACTTCTCTCCTTTTAACTTCCACTACCTCTTTCTCCCACGTTTCTTTCTCTCTCCACAAAATACTCACTTTCTCTTTCCCTCTCGCCCGTGCAGTCATGCACATTTTTGACATTATCTTCTTATTTTATCTCGAAGAGGATAAGAATTGTCTCCATGTTTTTTTTACTTAAAGCGATTGAAATTTGAAACATATTTTTTTGATAAATTCTTTCAAAAAAGGAAAAAAAAAAAAAAAAACTACCTATTGATAATTGTATTATTTTTAATTAAAGAAAACGAGAATTCAATGTGCATCACATTACACACACATCGCATGTGCCCAATGACTAATGATAGTAAAATTGAAATTCTAGTGATCACGAGAAGTTATGGCGACAAAATGGATGTTGAAACTGACACCATAAATGCACCATTGTTCATCAAGCTAGGTGTACCAAATTACATGAGCTGGTTGAATAGGACTCTGAATTTTTTATTTTTGGTAACAAAGGGGGCAAAATAGGACTTCATTTTGATCAAGTGAGAACAATTGAACAATTTAAACTCAAAATGTTAATGGACTTGTTGTATAATGGCATCTCTCTTACGATTATAAGGAAAAAAGTGTCAAATTCAAGTGAATACTAAGCCTAATTTCATAAAAATAATTAGAACCCCCTATTTAAGGGTAGGGGGCCTATCATTAATCTTTGAGGAGGGAATAAAAATGGGAGCAATTTAATTGAGTACATGGTCATGTTAATGCAAAAACCCAACGTACACTTCAATTCGAGCCTCGGCTGCGCCCATGACCAAAGTTTACTTAGTCAAATGGGGCGGCGAGAAATTTTGTTCTAGGCGGTACAAATTTGCAACCAAACATCTTCTCATCTCAATCAATCTGCTCTTTCATCCATCCTAGCAAAATAAAAAAAAAAAAAAATCTGCTTTTTCATCCACATAATTTGACTGAATTCGTCTTTTTCTCTTTCTTTCATTTTTAATTTTTTCCTAACTTTTTGGTGGGCGCAAATGGCTGAATTCATGTTTAGAATGATGTGAAGTGTGTTGTGATTCTGTAAGCGACATACTTTTTGAAACACTTGCCTTCCTTCTGAATCAATCTGACAATGGAATAGGGGTCCCAACTTTGGATATTGTCAGTATTAAAATGATTAGATGATTAGAGCAGCACCAAAAATAAAAAAAAATAAAAATAAATGGTTTATTAGGTCCTGTCAGTCTATTTTAATTTTTTTTTTTTAAAAAAAGTGTATTAGGTACTGTCAGTCTATTTTATAATTTTTTTTAAAAAGTTTGTTAGGTCCTGTCAGTCTATTTTATAATTTTCCTTCATCCGTGCCAAAATAGGATGATCTAGAATCATTTCATCATCAGAGATTTATTTTCTATCTTTTTTTTCTTTTTCTTTTTTTTTTTATTATATAAATCAATGCCCTGTAATGAGCGCACTTTAGGACAATGCTTGGCTCTTTATAGTGAAAGAGTAACTCATCTTCCTTTTCATTCATATCACACTACATGTAATAGTTAATTTTAAAAAATATGGATATATGGATACAGATATGTGAACACGTAAATACAAATATATAGACACATAATCATATTTATTTAGACACATAAAAAACACATATATATGGACATATAGATATATGTCTATAATAACATAATATAGGATACATGTACATAATCAATTCTCATTATTTGTTGTACAAATGGCATAATATAAGTGGAATGGAGGAGCAGTTGCTCCTTCACTGTGAGGAGCCAAGTATTATCCGCGCTTTCGTGGGTGCATTGACAAACTCCCCAAGAATATTAGAAGAATCCAAATATCCACCTCCTACTACTTGATAGAAAGTCTATTTGACAGAAGATTTGGCCTACTAGAGTTTCATAAACAAAATTTTATTTTAAATTTTCAAGCAATTTAATCATATATATATAGTTTTCACCAACACGTGTTGATATAAGTTATATCGACACAATGCATTGAAAGTTGTACCATTTGTATTGGTCTAATGTACCTCATATTCCACTAATGAACAAAGTACAACTCCCAATGCGGATGTTGATATAAGTTATATCAATACATGTTTATCTGATGATCGTCCTGTTTATATATCTCAAAGTTTGATGTTATCTTTATTTAAAGGTGTTTTGACAAAAATTTTTATAAGCTTTGATCAGCGCATTGGGTCTTAGTTAATATATTTTTTATCCAATCCAATTTATAACAATCTAACAGACTCAATGTAATAAATTTGATGAGATTACATATCATTCCAGGGGGTTGGTTTAATAGGTCATGGCAGTTACGCCTCACGATGCAAAAGGTGTTGGCCTCAACTCCTTTTGCATCATTCAAATGGGTGGTTACCTTGTTTAAGATGGGGAATTAGTCAGATTTTATACCTCAGCACCTTGGGGCTTGTGCAAAAAAAAATAAAACATGCATGTCTCTCAAAGCTTAAAATTTATATTGAAAAAAAGAAAAAGAAAAAGAAATAGAAAAAAGGATTGCTCATAATAAGATTGATGTGGGTCCTTGACTACTTGTCAAAGCCGGACCCTCGTACGTAACTTGGAACATGCATATAGGCTGTTAGGTCAATCCAGGTCCCAGGTCTCTGACTTTGTAAGCCAAACTTTATAAGAAGTGGTGCACTGATAAATGTCTCAAAAATACTCTAGAGTCAAGAATTTTTCCTGGCCATGTAAGATATATTTTCATAACTAATCTAAGAAATGATGTGTGCATGCTTAGTGCTTGCCAGTGCAATTTTTTTTTGAAATACTAAACCAATTCGGTGTGACTGGACCCTATATTATCTTGAAATCTCATCTAAAAATTGTTCTTGATTAGTCAGATGGATCAGGTGAAACATTTGGTGTAGTGAAGAGACTTATTTTTAATAAAATCACTTGAATTTTTAAGATCTTTTCCCTAGCAGTAAACTTGTTTTTCCTATAACTATATATTCTTTTAGCTCTCTTTCTTGCACTGCCCGACCCCCCCCCCCCCCCGGGGTGGGAGGCGCCTTTGGGGGACACGCCCCCATTGGCTCAACTAAGGGTTTTTTTTTTTTTGGGAGAGATATTACTATTTGATGACCATTTCTCAACATAATGCCAAAAAGAGGAAGATAATAGTCATTTAAAGCATATTTACAATCAATTTGTAATAAGTTGACAACCATATCCTTTTTTGGTGTTAAATTATAAAATGATTACCAAAAAGTAATGTTTTAAAAAAAAAAACAATGCTTTCCAAAGTTTTTAGTTCTCAATTCCCACTTCACAGAATCATAGCATAGTGCCCCCATTGGAGATAACTCCTGCCTCCGCCCCTGTTTTCTTGTATAAATCATTGAATGGGATTAATAATATCAATTTATATTAGTGTGGAATTGTGGATGTGTGTTTACCAATTTTATATATAGGATAACGATCAAGTGATTACGTGCTGATATAATTTATATATACTTCGTGCATTAATAGGTTACATGATACATTAGGCTTATGCATAACATACAATCTCCAATGCATGGTACTGATATAAATTATATGAGTACATGCGTAATTAAAATTTTTTTTTCCCCAACAAAATGGCAATAAGACAAGAACTTTTAAAGAAAATGTGATAAGTAATAATAGACCACAAGCAACCAAAAGAGGAAAAAACAAAGAAAGCAAAGTGACACTTGAGTCTCTTTTAGTTCAAGGTTACTTCTCATGATGATAACATGAAGAAGAAGTAAAAGTAATTTTCCTAACCAAAAGTATGGGAGGTTCCTTAACTATATATCAATCATAATGATTCATAACCATCCTTCTACGCACTTGGAATTATTGTCCTCCATAGTTACAAGTAATTATTATTGTTAATATGACAAGTAATCACATCCTGCCATGTCCTCATATTTTTGGACTGTGTGGATTGTGGATTTTCCAAAAATTTAAAATTTAAATAAAGCTTCCCGTTTAATCCAAAAAAATATGTTTGCATTTTTTTTTTTTTTTTTTTGTGCGTTAAACAGGAAGCTTTATTTAATTTTACTCTTAAGTTATTAACTAATAATATTTCTTCTTTTGTAAAAAAAATTCATAAAAATTCAAACACATGAATTGCCTCGTTGCAAAAAATATATCATCAAGAGAGTGTAAATGAAAATGAGGAGTATGAGTGGTTCATCTTTTTTTTGCATCAAAAGAAGCCAAACTCCTTCATGATGTAGCATTTTAGTCCTTGTGACTGTAAATTGCAGGGCTTAAAGAAAATAGGTCAATCATCTTGTAACCTAATGACATCTCTTTCCTCTTATATGAGAAAGTACTCATGTTCAATTATGCAACCCTTTACACTATTTTTTTCATTAATATATATATAAAGTTAGCAAGTAGTAAAACAACAAAATATCATATTGCATTAAAGAGGAGAATTAAATTAGAAATGAGGGAATGAGAGATTTAAATTTTTTGAGAAGGTAACAAACAAGTGTATGTATTTTAAAAATGGACCTTCCTAATATGACAGACTGTTATTGTTTTTAGTAATGACAGTCAAATTATGATAATAAAAAAAGATACTGAAGGCCGGGTGGGAAAAAAAATTCACTTTTTATTATTTAAGTAATTATGATTTGATTGTCGTTGCTAGATAATCTGTCATGTAAGCTTTTTCCTCCAAAAAATGAATATGAAGAGTAAAAAGTTAATACTTATCAAACCAAGTTTATAATTTTTGCACAACTAACTACTATTAGATATATAAAACATTGACAGTCAAATCATGACCTGAAAAAAAATAAAAAAATATTGAAAGTGCCGAGAAAATCCACTTTTTCTTATTTAAGTGATCATTATTTGACTATCATTGCTTGATAGTTTGTCGTATAAGCTTTTTCCTCCAAAAAAATGAACATGAAAAATAAATACTCTAAGGGTACATGTTAAGCTGTAATTAATAAGTTAATCATTCTATGTGAAAATGTGTTTGCACAATTTTATAAGCATTTTTCACATTTTTCAAGGTAATTTGTACCATTATTTATGTATTTTAATTATTTCCCTTATAATAATTGACTCATTAATTATAACTTAACATATGATCTTAGGACAAACGTTAAAAAAACCCAACACTAAATACTTATCAAACCTCGTTGCTTGGCAAAAAAAAAAAAAAAAACCAAGTTGATAATTTTTGGACCAACTAGCCAGTACTAAATATGACACGACAAAAATTTAATGAGGAATTGAGACATTTAAAAATTGTGATAAGAGTAAAGCCCTAGTTATTATGAATTGAAGGGCTAACCAAAATATAGGAAGCCTCTCAATTTCCGTGTTGTGAGTTTCAAAATATTTATTAAAAACACCCCCAATAAAAAAACACCCCCACAAGACACGCTATCTTTAGGGTAAGAGAGAGCTGACTTCATGGACAACCCTTAACTGTTAAATAATTTTAAAAAGACATAATGATACCCCTCCTGAGGAGTACCTGTACCCTACTATCCACCACTGGATGAACTCCACATCACTTTCTCGACAATCATAGAACCATCTAGCGGTGTAAAGCCTGAGGAGGAGGCCATCATAAGGTGGAACCCACCACAGAGCATTGATTAAAGTTTGTTTGGACCAATGGAGAACCAAAGAAAGCAAAGGACAAACGCGGAAAGAAAAGAGGAAAACTTGGAAAAAAGCAGAGAGAGAGAGAGAGATCAGAAGGAGTCAATTTTTTGAAACCCAACCGCTCCAAATTCTCCAATTCCTCTGCACCAATACCCACGTTATTAAAAACCCCGCTGTGGAAACCTTCCCCCCTCAAAACCCAGATCGCAGTTTCTCCCATTTTGATCGATTTTCTCCTTCGTTTGATTCATTTCCCCTGTTTTTCCATGGTTCCTTTGATTTTATCTGCAAAATGAATCCACTATGTATCTAAGCTTTCTTTTTCAAACTTATCTTCTCTGTTCTCGTAGCTTCTCTTTTTCCGCTCTATATCTCTCTCCCTCTCCCTCACCCTCACCCTCACCCTCTATCTCCTCGTTTTCCAATTCTGCTTTGATCCTCCATACTGTTTCCTTGAATTAGTTTTTATGTCAAATTCATATATTCAAATATATTGAAGTTGAAGGGAGTTTTCATCTAATCAGAATTATAATCATTGATCCCAGTTTTAAGAATTTTATTCATTTGTGTCCCCTGAAATCCTCTGTTTCCTCTTCAAATTTCGCCTTTTTTTTCCCAATTCAATTCCCCTGTTTCCACGAGTATCCCACCTTCAAATTCCTATCTGGGTTTTCCAATTCGGAGGAAATCGAATGATGGGTATTCAAAAAGACGAGGTGAAATTCAACGTAGGGGGCAAATTCTTCGAAACAACTGCGACAACCCTCGCCATTGCCGGCCGCAATTCGTATTTCGGAGCAATGTTCGACGACAATTGGAACCTACAATCCCAGAGTTACCATGAAGAGCACTTCATTGATCGAAACCCAGACTGCTTCGCCGTCCTCCTGGACCTCCTCCGGACCGGAGAACTCTACATTCCCGCCAACATTCCAGAAAGGCTTCTCTACAAGGAAGCCCAGTTTTACGGCCTTCTCGACCACGTCCGGTCGGCGAAATGGGGCCAATTCGACGGCAACAGGCTGCGGCTTTCACGGTCTATAACAGGTCGAGCACCTGGCGATGGAACGGCCATTCGAGCTGGCCCTGATGGTGGATGCTGTGTTGCTCATGGTAGCATGGTACATGTCTATGATTGGATGCTGGAAGAACACCCACCACTTAATCTTGATTACCAAAGAGTTAACGATGTCGGGTGGATTGATCCGGAGAATATCGTGATCAGTACGTGCGAGCGATTAGGCCGAGGAGACGGCGGGATGGGACTGTTCAGCTCAGCAACAGGGGACCTAAGGTATAAGTTTCAAGTCAGTCATGAAAATCAAGTCAAGAGCTATACTGCAGGGGCTTTGAGTTTTAGCTCAGATTACAAGATATTTTCTAGTTGTAAAGGTAGGAGCAATGAGTATGGGATTGGTGTTTGGGACCAAGTAACTGGAAAGCAGATTGATTTTTTCTATGAACCTCCTGGTTGGTCTCTTGGTGATGCTGACAAGCTTCAATGGCTACATGGGACCAACTGTTTGTTGGTTGCAACATTGTTTCCTAGGAAGGATAACTGTTATATTAGTTTGTTGGATTTTAGAGAGAAAAGGATGGTTTGGTCTTGGTGTGATATTGGTTCTCCAACCGTCGATGATGAGAAGCGGGTTCGAGATGCTATAGCAATGGAGGAGAGTAGTTCCATTTGTGTGGTGAATGAGTACGAGGATTTGGGATTCATGGACTTGAGGAGAACAGTTGGGGGCGTCCGGTGGAGCTCGAGGAGCAGGCTAATGAAGGGGAATATGCCGGATGAGCCATGTTATCCCAAATTGGCATTGCATGAGGGCCAACTCTTTTCATCCATGAATGATAGCATTTCAGTGTTTTGTGGACCTGATTGGGTATTAACATCTAGGCTTCGACAGAGCTATGGAGGTTCAATTTGTGACTTTTTCGATTGGTGGGGATCGCCTTTTTGCGCTTCATAGTGAGGAAAATGTGTTTGATATATGGGAAACACCATCTCCACCGATTATATGATTATTGGCTTATGGTTTTGTGCTTGTTTTTGCAGTTGGGTCTTTCTTCCATGTTTTAATTTGGATGGTCTTTTGTTATTTTTTAGGTTGTAGTCTCGTAGGAGATGAGATTTCTATTAAAGCTTACAGGTTAACAAACCTAGAAGAGATTCTTAGAAATATGAGTTGTATAGGGTTCGCTCATTGTTACAAAGAAATGAAACAGATTGCTTAACTACCATCATCTGGAGTATTGTTTTTTCTTTGGAAGATGGATTATGGCTGAAGGACTCTTGTACCCACCAATGAGCCTTCTTGCCTCCCTTGGTATCAATGTGGGGCTGGTTTTGTATGTATCTAGAATTCGGATCTCTCCATTGTAATTATTTGAAAGGAAAATGGAAAAGGTCTTGTAGTGTAGTTGCATAAAGCCATAAGCTATATGTTCCCCTTTCTTTTGAATAAACAGGGAAGGCTCTCCTGTGTTTCACCATTTCACAGACCCTCTTTCTTCTTTTGACCCTTTCTTTTACAAAGTTGATTCCCTCCTTGTAGTTTTAGTGCATCTTACTGGTCTTGTGCAATATATATATATATATATATATAAACACAAAGAGAGAGACAGAGAGAGAGAGAGGAGAGAGTGTTTGCATGTGAGCAGTTGAAATTGCTAAAGCTGTTTGACAGATTGTGAAGAAGTTGAGTTGAGCAAGTTGTTGGGTTTTGCTCTACTTTCAGGTGAGTTAGATTTTTCAGTCCGCACATAAGATCATATACTTTGAATCATAGGAGCTTTTTCAGAGAACCAAATCTGATTATCATCATTCCCCACATCGACAAATCTTGAAACTCCAGTCTTTAAAAAGTCGTCATTCATGAGTCCTGGACCAGCCAGCCTTTGTTTATGAATTCACTCTGTTGTTTGTTCAAATTAACAATACTACTCTTTCTTTATGAATTCATTCTGTCGTTTGTTCAGATTAATAATACTAACAGGACTTACCTATGCTGTTCAATCTTAAAATATTAATCCAACTGTACTATTCCATGGCTTAATTTTAAACTCTAAAAGTGGGAACCAATCCCTATTTTAATAAGGACCGCGAACAGAAATATAAAATTCATTCAAATTTCTCTCTCTCTCTCTCTCTCTCTCTCTCTCTCTCTCTCTCTATATATATATATATATACACACATGGAGTATATATAAATATATATTTTTTTAAAATGTAGACAAAAAAAATATAAATCAAGCCATTTGTAATAAACTATGCCAACTATGATTAGTGTAGCTTAGGTTTGTAACTTGTTTAGGTAGAGCCCAAATCAATAACATGAATATTTATATGAGATGAAGCTTTGTGAGGACAAATCCTTGTCAGTCATCGACCAGAATCAGTGTTTCCAACCAATATTATCCTCACGTTGCTTATTAATTCATTTGCGGTGTTCTAACGCGTCTAATTAATCCATGTAGAAACAGTGCATGAATGAAATATATAAGGTCATATGATAATGCTAACGAGATCTTGACAATCCAAGGAAAATCACACCACTCAGGAATATTTTTTATGTCATAGGAAGCTAATTTTAAATTTTGAAAGCAGAACTTTTCCTGGGTAGTTGAAATCCCAGGCGGCATTATGTTTGATAACCTGCCAAAAGCAAAGAACCCAAAGCCAAGTTGAAAACTTCCAAGAAACTTCCCCTTCATTGGTTTCTCTCAATTTGAAATGTAGAAAATACAAGCGAGAGAACATATAAGAAATTGGAAAAAGCAGAGAGTAATTTGACTCAAAAAGAAAAGGATAACAGATAAGAACGAACCAAAAAGAAATGGGCCCCATGAGGAACACGATAAATCAAGCATAATCAGGCATCACCTCTCGAAGGAATGTGATTGGTTGGGATACTTCAGGTGCAAGTTTGTCAAAGGCAATGTAATTTTCCTCCTTATCGTAGACATGGCATATTGTCATTATCGTCTTCATCAAACGCCAATTCCATGAAGCCTCATTCAGATACTGTTGGTGGCATGGAAAACCAAATGAATGAAAAGAGCAAGTTGGTCAGTATCCTTATGCAGAGAGTTTGGACTACGGATATTTTACAAAGCTTCTGAAATGACTACTATTCACTTTGGGTGTCATCACCCTTTTCCTTTATTTATTTAATTTGGAAAAAGGGGACCAGAAGGGAGGTGGTTAATGAGTCCATTCTAAAGGACGGATTTATGCTTTTAGATGTTCCAGAAACCGAAAGGAGTAAATTAATTTCGATATAGTATCGAAACACCACCCTAGCATCACACATGGGCTTTCGAAGAAAAGTTGTGGATTGAACCAGAATGCATTGAGGAAACTGAATAATCTTACCGTTCCCCAATTCTCTTGTAGAGACTGATGAGCAGCTCGCAAATTATAGCTTGGTATCCTCGGAGAAATATGATGAGGGATGTGGACATTGATATCATGACAGAGGATCTCTATCCTGTCCGGAAGAAAAGAAAGAAGATTCAGCAGTTCTCATTTTAATTTCAGTTGACCAGCCACTACAGCATTTATAAGAAATAAGATCTACCTGTGTTCAGATCAAAAAAATAGAAACAAAGAAAAAAAAAAGGCTCTTTTTTGTTGCATTTCTTAGAACTATATTAATCTTTTTAGTCACAAAAATCCACTGACAACATGAATGACAAGAAAAATTTCGAATTACAGTGTCTTTGCCTTTTTCAGTAACAAGGCAGGCATATCTACCTAAATTTAAAAATCATTTCAGTAAGTACTATTAAAAACAATTCTTGAACTTTTTAAGTCTCAATATAAAATCAATGCAATAATCTCTCTTTGGAACTTATAATGGCATTAGTTTACGATTTCCTTTAAATGTTGATCACCCCTTTCTAATCTGTTAAAAATCCATCAAAGGTAGCAGGATTAGGAAAAGCAATATCAATCACAAACAAGGTCTTTTGGCACTTGTTTAGACTAAGACCATAAAAAAATGATAAGAAGCTTTGACACTTCCTTGGATGTGTCTTTGCAGTGTCAGACATGACACTCCTCCAACATGACATCTCCATTTGCCACCTACTTCTTATTCTTTTTTGTCGTATCTTCTCTGTGAACAACACAAATAAGCTTTTCAAAAACAATACAAGGGATGCATTTGAATGATGTATGTGATGCAATATGATATAATATAATTATATGTATAAGAATATATTATTAATCCATGTCATCTCCTAGATTTCGACAATTTTTTGTGCCACCGTGTCGGCGTCATGTCGTAATAGTTGCATGTCTGTGTCCATGCTTCTAAGAAAAAATGCAAAGTGTCCACATGATACCACTACCCCAAGGAATAGGTCCTCCCAAAACCCCAAGCAAGGCCAAAAGACAAGTTACATTCCATACAAGAACCAGAAAGAGCCTTTAAAGATATCTCTACAGCTATACTATTCGCTTCAACTTCTAAAGGTGCATCCCCTTTTCAAAAAAATAAAAATAAACATTAATAACAATAATAATAATAAAAACGACCAGAGAAAGCAGAAAAGTGTAATTAAAGTAAAAGAGATTAATTACCAATTAGGATAGTCACAGTGAACTGTCCCGTTAAGCTGTGCCTGAGCCGCATTCCACTCATCCGAAGATTTGAAAGGAATGTGAGGTGCCGTATGATGTACCATTGTGAAAGTGCTCATCTATAAATATAAATGAAAACATATCTTTAAATACATGAGGT
Organism: Liquidambar formosana; assembly: GCA_039720395.1. NCBI lineage: Eukaryota > Viridiplantae > Streptophyta > Magnoliopsida > Saxifragales > Altingiaceae > Liquidambar > Liquidambar formosana. Next base: position 15,621,702 of record CM077830.1, read on the forward strand.
CATCCTGTCTAAACTGAAACCTATTCACAGTCCACTTGAAACCGGCAAACTGCCTTAAATTTCATAAATAACAAAACCATTCAAAGATGCTGAATAATTTTATCATGTCTGGGGTTTGACTCCTCTTGCAGTCATGTGGATTGTGTTGAAAAAAAGAAATAGAATAATTTTTTAGGACAAAGAAATACCCATTGAAAAGGTGAAGTTCTTACGAAGACATTCTTTCTTTGGTGTGGACTTTTGATGCGGACATAGAGATCTTTCTTTGGATTTTGGAATGGTTATAATTGGTATAATTGGGTGTACTATGTGTTTTTCCATTTTTTTGTGTATATCTCCTGGACGTCCTCGTTTATACTGGCCTAATTTCTTCTTTCTTTATATATATATATATATATATTATCATGTCTGCATCCAAATATAATCAGAACTCAGAAGTGATCAGGGGGTAGCATTACCCAGAAGTGATAGCCCAACCATGGCATTAACCAGAACTTAATCCATCCCATGATCCCTGTCTTATAGATAATTAAAGGCCATCCAATTGCCATAAATGCGAAAACACAAGCCAAGCTTATCTTCACCCTTTTCACTTCGTTTGGTCTAAACTTCTTCAAATCAAAGTGCCACATCAACCTGTATGATGATAATAATGTTGAGATAATGTATAAAAAGAAACAGTGAAAGACAGCACTGACACAGCACTGGAGCACTCAAATCACTAGCAGTACTTGCATAAATTAAAGAACCAAGAAAACATATAATCCTCATGGATCAAACAATTTTTCATTCAATGAATCATACCAGTGACCTATAGACATCCAAGTCCGAAATGGGCCATATCCATATACAATTGCCTTGCGCAAAACTGGGGATGAATCAAATTCCTCTTTCCAAACAGGGTGCCAAGCTGTATCTTCAGCCAACCTAGATTCAATATGAATAGAAGAAATGAAATTTTAGAGGATATGATGAAAAGAGAAAAGGAATCGAACTCTTTCAGGAAACAGCAGAAATTCCAAAAATAATAATTATAAATAATAATAATAATTACAACTGATGTGTGTGTGTGCGCGCATGAGCATGAGCATGGGCATGGGTGTTGATGCAACATGAATACAAGGTTCTGATGCAGCGAAAGAAGCACCAGCAGGGGTGTCCTTGTAACACGGATTTAAAGTAAGTGTTTGTGTGTGTGTATATGTATACACATGATACAGTTTTTTATCCATATCCATAAAATTTTTCTATCCATATCAAATATATATATTCTTTAACATTAATAGATATGAAGATCAATGAAACCTGAATTCAGAAAGGGGCAAGCACCAAGTTCTTTTTCAGATGACATAAAATTAAAATAATTTATGCAAACGAGTTCAGCTCTCCTTCAGAAGAACTTGTAGTCATTGATTAGGACTTACCCAAGAAGAAAAATCTCTAACCAAGATACAAAACTAAAGTTCAGATTACCAGCAAACTAAAATAGGATCTTTTGTTTGGAAATGTGACGAAAAGAGTAGCAGAGTAAATAGTATACCTAACTGAAAATCAATAAAGTAGTAATTAATGACTATAACTTCTTTCTTTTGGTATGAATGACAAGAAGTTCAGGATGAAGACATTAATTATATTTACAAATAGAAATTTCCTACAAATATCAGCCACCAGATAAATATTAGATACATTATGTAACTTTAACAAAGAAAATTGCAGACGCTCTTCCAGATCTGGGTATGACAGCTTTACTTCGGGATAAACTTGTTGGAGATTGAGTTAATTGATTTTGTTTTCCCTTTGTTTTTCTTTTCTGAGTTGTTAATTTATTGAGTCTGTTTGTTCTTCATGGCTCGTTGTATCCTTTTCTCTTAGCCAACAAAATTTTTTTTCTAGAAAAGAAAAAAAAAAAAAAAAAAACATTTTACAAGAAAAAAGACAACCATCATCTTTCCACTAAATCACTAAAGTGCTAAGAATTGATTAGAAGGTGATGCAAATATCTTGCTTAATAGTCTTGCTAAGTTGCAAAGTTGTCCTGGGAAGGTTTATAGTATTTTGAATGATTGTATTAAGATTATTTCATAGAATGATATGAATGTAAGCATACATCATGTCTATTGAAAAGGAAATCAAATTTATAATTTCTTAGCTAATTTCGGTCATATAATAAAGGGCAATCAGATTTGGGACTCTAATTTTGCTAGAGAGATTTCAGCTAATCTCTGGGAAGATTTTGTTGGTTGATCTAGTCCTAGATGGTGTTGATCTTCTAATACTTTACCAAAAAACAAAAAGGTTCGCGTCTTTTCTTTGTTTGTCTGTTTGTTTGTTTTTGGGTTGCTGTCTTTGTTCTTATTCTGAATGACTACAAGTTCAGGATAAAGATATATACTTATAAATACAAAAAGGAGAGTTCATACAAAAGATCAATGTAGGTTTACCAAAGAACATTGCTTTTTATGAGGGGTATCCAAAAAAAGAAAAGAAAGATAACTGTTATCTTTCCACCAAATATCACTGAAACCCAGCTGAGGTCAAGCTCAAAAGTTTCCTCATGAGCTAAATCTGAACATTTGACTAAATCCCAAACCCAAGCAAAGCTGGGTAAAGCTCCTCATTTTACTCCCTTGCTTCAATAATAGAGCCCAAAATTCCATGCATGAAGGGTGGAATCAAGGAATTATTTCCCACATCTTCCTAAATATATAATCCAAGTAAAAGTATAAGAAAAATCCAAAGTGAAAGGTAAACACCGAAAAGTAGCAAGAAGGCCCAAAATAAACGGATGTATGCATAGTGCATCTCTTTTGTACCCTAGGTTCCACTGTCTTGACTTCCACTTTCTCTAAGTTAGTCTTTTGTGTAAAACTTGTTTTCATATTACCGATTACACTTTTTCGCTAGTAACAGAGTAGGGTGTTCAAACCATTAAAAGCCTTCAGGAATATAGTCCTCAAAAACAAAAGCGATGAATTGAGGATAATACTCCAAAAATGTTTATCAGATTTAATATTATAACTACTTAATCTATAGGCTTTCTCTTCTCTGGTCTATTAGACAAATTTCAGTAAACCATTCAAAAGAATGTGATAAATCAGATACCTAGGGTCAATATGCATGGCATACTTTCTTACTTATATTCAATACTTTCAGCATTGGTTTTTCTCTTCTTCTCCCCCCCCCCCCCCCTTTGGAGGAGATGAGATCAATCTGACAGGACCAATTCCTGCAATTGCATGGTGGTCAGAATTGGGAAATGCTGACATCTTGATTGAAAAATTCCTCCAACTATAATGTATGGATGACTAAACCCTTTGGTTTAATACAGATTTATTTCATTAAATATACATATATATATCCAAGCAGGAAAGTTAAATTTGAAACAACTAAAAAGGATTTACTTCCACATTAACATATGAATTGATATGACAAATGAATTGATAGGGATATCGTACAGACATGTTTGTTTTCGCGTGATGCCGATCATGCTTAAAGCGCCATGGCTCATAGGGGTATATGAGTGGCAAAAAGGCCAGAGTTCCAACAATGTCTTCCACTAATTTGTTCCTTGAAAATGATTTGTGAGCACAATCATGGCCTATAACAAAGAACTTGAAAATGGGGGAACAAGAAAAAGGAACAAAAACAGAAAGAGTTGGCTGGGATGTACGAATAATCGAAAAAACTAAAGGACATTAAAAGTTACTATTAACAAGAAACTCAGCATAAAAAGAAGTAAAATGCACAGAACTAACCCCCGTGACTGCAGTCCCTGTCCATGCCCAAGCCAGAGGAAGTAGATACCATGGGGCCTTCGAAATCATAAAGAGGCCCAATGCATAGGAAGTGACCGATATTAATACTGACTTCCATGCTTTCACATCATCAATCTCAAAAACCTTAAAATAAAATTTTGAAAATGAAAAAAAGAATCAGAAATGCAAGACTTAACTAGTTTTTTTTACATTTCTATGCTTCTCTTGATGTAATTGAATTACCAAGATGTGACTGTGGAATTTAGAGAGAGAGAGAGAGAAAGAGAGAGAGAGAGGGAGAGAGATACTAGTTGTTCTGGTTCTCTATAGCACTCCATAGAAACTAGTCACGTGAAAGATTAAGAACAAATGATGGTCAGCCATGAAAATTTTGAGGCCAGTGTTGAGCATGTCACAAATTCCTGGTGAACATTTCTGGCTTTGTCTATTTGTGAGATGGCTATAGACATTTCTAAAACTATGGCTCTCTACTATGAAAGTCAGTCTGGTAATGACATAAGATTTATCTCTGTTCAGTAGAATCATTGAATCTGATTTTATCTACCTTTACACTTCTTATGTTGGATTAGAGAATCAATTTTTTTTTTTTTAATCAGCAATTAGAGAATCATTTAGCCGCCAATGCATTCAACAAGTTTCCTAGTCGAAACAAGTATTCAGGGAATCGGGGCAAGATGCACTGAAACATATATAATCCCATATAAAGGCATGCCAAGAATTATAGTATATAAGTTTTCAGGTTATTTATTTGAGATTGCAACTAATACTCCCACTAAGGGGCAAGAATGAATGAAACATCATCTCTCCCTCTCTCTCTCCCTCTCTCTCTCTCTCTGTGGTATGATCAATACTTAGGTCAACAAATATAATATATTAACCATCCAATAAAAACCGTTCATTCAATCAATAAGATTAACCTGAAGAAATGTGCATCTATATCCATCCAATAAAGAGTAATCACCCGATTGGCAAAACCACAAAAATTAACCTGACAGATAATCATAGTAGTACGAATGGACCAGTGTTTTGACCCAGGATTACTCCCAGATGGTAGGACCAAAATCTGATATGGATATGTCATGTTCAGGGCAAACAATTATATGAGGAGAATCTAAATGCATGAATGCATATCTTAGAGAAGTTACCTTTTTTGGAAGGGTATCAACAATATCCTTTAATGTGATGTTTTCTGGTAGTGGTTCTCCAATTTGCTTAAATCCATAGCTTTCAGATAATTGCTTTCTATAGTCTGCACTTTCTGCTGGAGATGGTGCAACTGGAATCGCCACAGCTCGTACAATTTTAGCTCTTTTCAGGGATATTAAGCATTGTTGATGTTTATTTCCTCTCTGGAGAAGGCTTCCCCACTTCAAACAATATATGCCTGTCTATCAGCATAAGCTTCATACAGAGCCCATATAAATAGATGAAAAAAATAGCACATACAGTAACATTCTAAATTTAACGTAGGTCAATTACAAAAGTAGCTATAATCATGTGATATAGGTATATAGCCAACGTTCCAAGGCTAAGGATACATCAGAGAAAAGTGTTAAAAAGACTACAATTAAATAAACTATATACCATTTGTAAACCACACCCCCCCCCCCCCCCCCCAAAAAAAAAAAAAAAAAAAAAACAAAACAAAAGAAAACAAAAAAAAATAATAGAGTACCTCAGATGGAGTATTTTCTTACGGGGATGGGAGATGGGGTGGAAGGCTTCACTGATGCATCAATTTAATGGGGGGGTGAAAACAACCAGTTTTCAGTGATGAATATAAGATGCCATCCATAGTACAGAGTCAACATTCACATGAAAATGGAATCCATTGAAAGAATATAGTGCACAAAACCTCGAAAACTTTGTATAGGGGTTTGAAATTTAAAAAATTAGCACAATCACTCAAACCAGCTCATTGTAGTTTTCCACCTGATTGAAATAAAACTTTTTACATTCTGAATCAACACTCCACAGCTCCCGCCAAAAACCATTAAGGGAAAAAATGTTACCCAAAAAAAAAAAAAAAAAAAAAAAATTTCTTTTATGAAAATTGTTTAGGTTTTGCAATTAAAAACTAGAACTACAAGAATTCATACTGATACGCAACTCTCAAACATTAGTAATGTTCGGCTATGAAATGGAATTATGAGCAAAGAAACAAAGACTGAACTCTAATGCTAATGTTATCAAGCATGAGTAATGTTTTGCAAGTATTGGCATTCAATAGCCACTCCAAACTAACAATGCGGTTGAAAAATGAGAATGTGAAGAACTCCAACTCAATAATAAAAGAAATGCACCAAATGAACAAAACCCAAATCCCCATTTGAACCAGAAAGCATGAAGAAAACAACAAAAATTAAACTTAGTACACTATATATATATATATATAGAGAGAGAGAGAGAGAGAGAGAGAGAGAGAGAGAGAGAGACTTACATACCTGTTGAATTATGGGGGGGAAATCTGTGGCTTCGAATTGGCCTTTGATGAGGGCCCTGAAATTATACCGTAATATGTACATGTGATGAAGCAATCAAATAGGCATATATCATACAAATAATATAAGTGCCCAAAAAACAAAGGGTTTGTCACAGAGAGAGAGAAATGGTGTTACCGTGAAAAGGAAGCTTGAATCTGCAAGTCTGCAAGCCATGTATGTGAGCAGAAGTGCAGAAAGTCTCCAGTTCACAGAGACCCCCTTGTGGAGAGATTAAGGTGTGAAAGGATAGGTTTGATATGTATGTAATGGACAATGGACAGAGACGAGGAAGACAGGGTTTCTGAAAGGACTTGGGCCGTTGCCTGTATATGCCACACTCTGGCTAAACCCCTCACTTCAATCCGCACTCCTGTGGACAGAATTCTAAAGTCACCACAACCGCTTGTTGCATTTTGGTTTCCTTTCCTTTCAAATAAAATGTTCTCAAACTTTTTTATTACTTGATTACTAGTAGTATTTCATTTATGGTCGGTTCAAAGTATTCAATTATTATTATTTTTATTTACGTTTTCTCAACAAAACAAAAGAAAACCAAACCAAAAAATAAAACATTTTTTAGTTCAAAACTTGATTTTTTAACACGCAATAAAAGACCCAAGAAACCGAAAGATTATCAGGGCCACAAACTAATAACCCAAAGTTCAAATATTAGTCACTTACCATACATGAGATGTGAGATTCGTGATCATGAAATAATCTTTAATAAAGGGTAATATATATATATATATATATAAAATAGTGTTTTCAATCATCACGTGGTAATTTTTAATGCAATCACGTGACATCTCTTTATTTGTAAGTGTTTTAAATTTTTTTTTAAAAGTAGTATATCTAATTTTCAAAAGTGGTAACCGTTCAATTATTCTTAAAAAACACAATTTTTTTTTCAAAGGTTGTAACAATTTGTTTTAATTTAAAAGACATAATCCTTCCAATTGACATCTATATATTAGGATTACAATTTTGGTTCAGGAGTTAAATCAAGAGATTGACGAAACTAATATATTGATACAAATAAGATCTTATTTTTACGTTTTTTTCATTTTCTTTGCTTTTTGGGTTTTTTCTTATTAAATATCATATTTTTCTCTTTGTCTCGTGCAATATATGAGCTCATTGCTAGTAATAATAATAATGATGTAATCAAAAGGTTTTTGGCATGGAAATTAGCCAACAGAAAAACTAGAACTTTACATACATATCTGAACTTATATTAGGAGTATAAGACTATACATGTCTTTATTGATCGCATGACCTGAATTCTCTGTCCTCTCTCTCTTTTTTTGGGTCTATTTCTTCATTTCCTCCTCTCCTTTTTTCTCTTTTTCATCTTTCCTTCTCATGAGCTTAAAAATCAAAGTGGAATTAAGACTTCAAAAGCTTGGTATACATGATTAATCTGTCTATTGGATACCCTTCTCTTATGGGTCAGTTTCCAAAGACTGAACTCTAATGAGGGACAAAGTCAAAAATTTAGTTGAGGGAGGACGAACTTTGATTTCAAAGCCGGCTTCTTTCAATGGTAGGCCCTCTATATATAGAATTATGCCATTGGAAAAGCCGTTTGCACCAAATGTCACACATTAATCATGTTTATTAACTGTGAAGTGTGAACCATGTACCATGTGTGTCACGCATTATTACAAATTTCCAACGTATGATTAGAGCCCAATTTGTTCACACTTCCCACTAATCCGGATTATTCAAAAACAGAGGGGGAAAAAAAAAAAAAAGCAGAGGATGCAAAACGTGGTTATTTGTCTTGGCAAAATATGTTTCACCACGTGGCTTCGTATGATTGGTGAAGCATTGCTTTTGACCGAATCACTTGCCTTTCCCACATGCATAATAGTAGTAGTTTAACAAATAATTTGGAAAAGTCAAAATGGTGATTTTGGTGTCAATGGAGTGTTCAACACCCCACCGGCCAATTTATTGAGCCTCCGTCCAATGCAAGTGGGGGAGGTCTAGGCTTAGGAAATTGACACCCATCTATGGAACCACTTAGTATCAGGTGCTTTACATGCTTAAAATGTGAGATCTTTTTTCTTTTTCTTTTTCTTTTTCTTTTTATTTTTTCTCCCTTTAAATTTTTTATTTTAATTTTTAGTCCAACTAATTTTTTTCTCGTGACTTTTTGTGCGCAAGTGACACTCTCCATAAATCTCGGATCACCCGTATGCTTAAAGTATTCAAATTACAACTCATCAAAATATGTAAAAAACTGCATATCAAAAAAAACAAAAAACAAAAAACAAAAAAAATGTTAAATTTGTAAGAAAATATGAAGGAAATATGGTGAAAACAAGTCTAATTTTTCAGCTCCAATCACTACATTAGCTGTTGATGACTGCTGAAAGTGAAAAATATTAAAGGAAAATGAGTCTTATAAAATAAATGAATTAATGCACGTGATACAAATCATAATACATTTAGCTGTCGATGACTGCTGAATGTATACCATTCATCACCGTCTAAAGACTCAGCTACAAAAAAAAAAAAAACTGATCTCTAAAGCTTTAGAAGTGGATTAGTTCTTTGCTTTTCTTTCTCGTAGAAATTCTGCCACAAGGACTCGATCTCTAGAGTTCCTCATTTCAATATGCGGACATTAATTGACATATCTATATAAGTCGCGCTTCTCAAACCGTCTTAATTATGGACCTAACCCCTAAGTTGTCATACGTCTATTTGAAGGGAAGCTGTAGACACCCCAATTTCACTGGGTCTCCTTAAGACACTAGGATAAAATCCCTAAAATCGCAAATTGTCCAGAAAAGAAGCGAAAACCGGTGAAACCAAGTTTGTCCGGTTTGATTTTGGGGTAGTGACGAAGCCCTTAGTACAGTTGTGTGGAAATCCGGTTCCTTTCGAAACGGTCGTATGCAGGTCTTGTTCTTGAGAATAACAACACACTAGATGCAAATCCCAAAATAGAGATGCATCCCCACCACACAAAGGTAAACAAATAGCACTTCCTCCCCATGCACACCACTGAATCGGACATGGCCATTCCTATGCTAGAGCCTGCATTGGCATCGTAAACAAGTGCAGCAAGAAGGCCATATACAAGTGACCCAATTGGGATATTACTGATGAGGATGTTATGGTTGACACCTACACTATTGGGGCCAAATAGCTCAGAGGTTATTGAAACAGCAGCAGCAAATATGAACCCAGAACTCAATCCAATTAATGCAGTGCCTGCATGCAATGCCGTCCAACTGCTGGATGCCGCAAGCAAGAAGAATGCAATTGGGGTTGGCACAAGTGCCATGGCTAGCCACCAGGTCCTTGCAAAGTACACCTTCCTGCACAAGTGAAACATTTTGTTTGATGTTATTAGACCAGTTGGCTATGATGCATGTACACTTTATAAGAAGTTTTTTTAATACATCATACACCCTCCGTTCCAAAATTTTTGTCCCCATTTTTATTTTGGGATTCTTCCAAAATTTTTGTCCCAGCCAAAAAGTCCAAGGACTCAATTTTAGATGATTTTCCAAAATATTATTTCCTAAGGTATAAATTACACGAATAAAGATGAAGTAATACCCTTTACCATTGTAGGTAAAATTTGAATACCTGGAACAAATTAGGTGAATATGAAACAATGAATGCATTAAATTTAGGTTCCTAGAAAAACATGTTGTTTCAAAGGGGACCAAAATTTGAACGGAGACAGTATTAGGAATGAGTGCTTTTACTTACGCACGTATGTAGTCTGGGGCTGCTGAAAGCAAGCGGCCAAAGAAGGAGAAGGATGAATAGATGGTGACAAGTTCTGTTGTGCTCGAACTATAACCAAGTGCCTGTGCAATCTGCCCTAGATTGTTACTGTACACTAGCCCAATTGTACCCCCACAAAAATATGCAACATAGTATAGCCAAAAGTCGATCCTATGAACTAGCACCCAAGCTGGATGCTCTTCCCCAAGCATTGCCAATTGATCCTTCTCCATTATTGTCTCACAACACCCTTCAATTCTCTCTCTAGTGCTGTGTTTGGGAAAAGTAGATTCATCACCGTTAATGATAAGAGCATCTCCAAGTGTACTAGTCTCGCGGTTGATAAACTCTTTATGAAGCTCAAGATCATCAACATCAACTAGAACAAAGCTAGAACCTTCAAAGCGGAAGCTAGAATTGATGGTATGATGAAACCAATTTCGAGCATAGACAACACCAGGGATACATACGGGGACAATAAGGAGGAAAATTGCACCAGAAAAGAGGAGACGATTTGTTGATGAATTGGATGTAATTGAACTGAGGAGAAGGAGATAAAGGCCAGTGAGGACGGCTAAGAAATTTAATACGATGAATATAAGGGAGTCCCGACGAACAGCATCAGGGGGGAGGGGATCTAATGATGGTTGGCAGAGGATCGGGAGAAGTGCTGCCATGGAAGTGATAAGAGGAATGACGGCATTCAAAAGAAGATATAGTGCATCGGATGATGGGTTGATCGATTTTGCAGCAAGGGTGTATAGTGCTGCACTTACACCGTTGAAGCTAACTGTGAGGGATATTGCAAGAGGTCGATTAGCTGGGAAATTTCGAATACAAAGAACAAAGCATACGGTGTTGAACCAACAGATGCTACACCCAGCCAACAAACAAAGGAGAAACACCTGCCACAAGTTCCATAGGAGAGAAATTCATGTCATGTTATGTCATTTTGGAAAAGCCAAATAATATGACAAAAACAATAGATATGTTGGGGAGAGTAACAAAGAAAGCATAAGAATTTATATGATTACCTCAGGTGACTTCTTACTTTATAAGTGATTTGTGCAGAAAAATTTCTAACATGTCCTGAACCACTCATTATTCGATGAATTCTAGTTCATTTCTTGCATTACTCTGCTAATAAAGCTGATTAGCATTCATCCATTCATGCACACTTACATGCTAGGTGCTTCCAAGAAACAGTATCTATCAACAATTTTTTTTAAAAAAAATTTGTTACCCAAATTTTGGAAAGCCCAACGATTTATTGCTGTCTATGCATTACAACTCAGCACCCTAAAGTTCTTTTACTAGCTATAGTGTATGAGTTGCAACACAGTTGGGTGTCACCAAAAATCTTGCTAACCAGATTGTTAATTTTAATCATAATTATTTTACAAATTAAAAGATTATAGAAGTAATAATAATTATTAGGAGGGCAAGAACACATTGTCTGTGTTGCACTACTATACACATGAAAAGGAAAATTATTATTTAATTTTGAGTGTCCCTCTGTACAAGCATGCAATCCAATAGAGAAAGAATAGCCCACACCAACACAAAAACTACACTAAACAGCCACCACTATTGCAAACTCAAACCAAAACCCACATCCAATACCGTTACTTTTTACGGCTCCATTTTTCCCAAATAGCCCCATTTCAATCATGGATTTGTAGCCTCAAATTATTTGCAAAAACTAATGGATCCATTCAGTTTCCAGGAGATGCCCAAATGCGGCCTAATTTTATAAATCTCCTGATGCACACACACAAGATTTTATCTTTTTTTGATAAGGTAAAATTACTTCATTAAAGAGACCAAGAACATGTACACAGGATGTTTAATATCTATATAAAATAAAACAGCAAGAATCTATCACATGATATATACTCTTGGACTAGAAACAATACAGGCCTGAACATGAAACACTAAAGTTGGATAAATTTAATGCGTCCAGGGGTGAACCCTCCAATTGATAAAACTTAATCTACATATTATGAGTGTATAACCTTGTTCTCTCTCTCTCTCTCTCTCTCTCTCTCTATCTCTCTCTATATATATATATATATAAATTTGTGTCTTTTATTCATCAAATGTACATGTATATAATATGTGCTTTTATGCTAGATGAGATGTTTTTAATTGTTGAAGGGATGGGTTTTCATTTCACCGGTTTGATCATTTGATACAAATGTCAGGACCATGACTAGAAAAAATAGATCTTTACCAAAAAAGGACGAAAAAAATGCATATAAACTTGGTTAGGAAAATTAATATTTGAATTAAATCAAATTGACACAAATTTCAGCCACTTTTTTAAGAATTCATCTATTTTGAGAAATTCCAAAGTCTTCAGTATTAACAACTTAATTTTATTCCCCAACAAAATAATATGTAGCAAACTACAAATTAAGTACAAAAGTACAACATACTGTGGGAGCTGACTTTGAGGGATTGGTTTTTCCTTGCCATACAGAAACTTCTAATCTCAGAAACATTCCAACAAGTGACAACAACTAAAGCAGAATCTGGCAGTAACCAGTGTGGATGGGAAACTTCCTAGCAACCTACATTTGCCATGACACTCTCACCATTTATCAGAAAGGCAGTATGGATGGAAACTTCATAGCAACCTACATTTGTGATGTACTCTCTCACCATTTATCAGAAAGTCTGTGGTGGCAGGTAACAAGTTAAGGTTCCTACACCCGTACGTACCCCGATTGGACCCCAATCTGTCATATCCTAAGTCCTAAGTGCCAAAATGCTTGCTTAAAATATCGGGGAGGTCTCAGTAGATCCAAAATCTGAGCAAGAAGGTGAATACTTAATCACCTCCTAAATTTTTTCCCCTTTTTTTGTTTTTTTGGTTTTTTTTTTTGGGGTGGATACTGTAGTGGACAAAAATCACCCGCCTGTCAAAAGGTGCCTCAAATTGTTTGGTGCCTGGAGACCCTTAGGTGCATGACATCAGGTGAACGGAACTCTATATATATATATATCGCCTGTCAAAAAAGGTAGCTCAAATTGTTTGGTGCATGGAGACCCTTAGGTGACATCAGGTGAACGGAACTCTATATATAAAATAAATAAAAATAAAAAATTAAAAAAAACCACCAGTGATAAAAGAAAAACAAAGGGGACCAAAGAAGAGCCATGTGATTGGAACATGAGAAACCAGAGGTGGCATCCTGTTGGGTCTGTGTTCTCCATTTCTTTATAGCACAACAAAAATATATGGACCAGTGGTGGCGCCATCAAGTCCAGGAATTAGGAGTCCAAATTAAATTACGGAAATTCTATTGGGCAAACTTTTAAATTGGGAAATTGGGATGGTTTGCCCTTCCGTCAAATTTAATGCCTATTATTATATCTAATTTTCAGCAAAAATATATTCTATTTTCATCAACCTAATGCCTAAGCTAATTATAAAGTGCTCGTTTAGGCATTAAATTAGTTTAGTGGCATCAAGTGATGCTCACATGATGTAGCGAAGGGTGAAAAGTATCATATTTTAATAATTCAATGGGTTATTAATTTATTTAGTTCTAATGTTTGGGAGAGTTTCCTAGAACTGCCTTAAGGGTTTTGTGTAATTTACTTACACAATAATAAAGCCAAGAAAATTGAGCAGAGAGAGAGTTTTAATTTGATGAAAAAAACAGGAAAGTGGATCCCTAAATGATCAACAAGAATAATGGAATGATGAGAAAACAAATGAAAGTGTCGGTACGATGTGGCTCAACTATCCATGTCAAAGATCAATTTCTCAAAAGAGAAACTATAGGACCCACGTTTTATTAGAGTGCATTGGTAAGCAAGAGGAGTGAATAGGATAGTTTGATACGATGGCCCTTGGGGGTTGGGCCTAATGGCATGTCTCGTCTAATGTGCATATGGGTTTTGTGATTTCGATTCTGTGTCCGGGTGATGTAGAAGATGTAGAAGGGAAGAGAGAACGAATATAAAAAGCACATATTTTTTGGGTGATTGGGGTCTGGGGGCGTGGTGAGCAGAACACTCTCTGCAATAATACAAATGAAATCAGAAGGACCACAAGAAAGACAAACCCTGGATTGCTCAGCCACACAAAAAAAACTATAAAAAAAACTGTTGATAAACAGAAGAAGAATGCATTGAGAATTCATCAAAGCAATTATCAGCTTGGGCTAAACTAATTGGATTGGAATTAGCCTCGAACGAAAGAGAGAATGAGAGAGAACTAACCAGGAAATAAGGCAAGGATATGACATTCCTGATGACGAGCCACTGTAAACCGTACCCAAACAACCCCATAAAGGCGGCCATGAACATGACGACCCACAAGGGGAAATACATGAGGGCCAGCCCCGATGACCACCCGAACGCCTTTCCGAGATCCGACGCCACCGCCAGGTAGTTGAGCTGCACCTGCGAGATGCCCAACACCGATTTAAGCGACGACGAATAGGACGAGAAATCGAAATTCGTGCCCGTGAATGCTTGAATCCATATTGTGGCCACTAGAATCATCCATTTCCGTGACTGTCCCCCCATTATAATTCCAGGTAGTAGTGTGCTCGCCGGCGGCGACCTTCGATTGGCTCCGGCAGTGGCGACGTCGTCTCACGCCTCTGCAGGCTCCGGGTTGTTTAACTTGCGTTTCTCCGAGTCTCTACGTGGCCGCATTTATAAACGGTTATTATAGAGTTTTCAGATGATGAGAGAAAGCTACTAGATCAGACAATTATCCTCAATTCCCCTTTCTTTCTTTTTTTTGTCCTTTTTTTTTTTTTTTTTTTTTTGACCTTTTGGTCTTTTGCAAGAAGGGCTGTATGGACAACTAATTTGCCTAAATTTACTTTATTAATTGGAGTTTAGATTCGGTATTAAGTTTATAAAAGTTGGCATGGTATCAATTTTTAATCTAAGTTATTGGAGGAGTGTTTTGACATTTGAATTAAAACATTAAAAGTTACTACTGAAGTGATAAAAATACAAAATACCCTCAGCATGATGTTTTAATTCAAACCATCAAAACAATCATCCAATAAATCTAAAAGAAAGTTAGCATAGGGTCAACATTTGGGAACTCTATACTGAATCCAAACTCTATTAGTTGACATGGTAGATGGATTAATCCATAAAAGTTTGGATAATGAAAAATATATAATTGTACATAATTGGCTGACATGACAGTTGTGACATATTTTTTTTATACATTATTTTAACAATAGATAAAAAAATAGTCATACCCTAACTCTTCTAATATCAACAAATGAATATAAGATCGATCACTTAACAAGTGAGGATAATACTATACTAGGCTATCATGTCATCTACGATTGCCACACCAATTGAACGAGTATATTTTGACATTATAACTCAATATGTTGGATTGTCTAAATAGAAATTAAACAATTATAATGTATTTTATAAAACATTGAAATTCGAATGTACATAAATCCATCGTTTTGAAAGAGACTATTCAAGAAAGTTAGAGTCATTATTATAATTAATGTTACAAGATCTACTTTTAGAAATTCCCGAAATTCCACAATTTTGAACTTTTATTTTCTAAGGCTCTATTTAGTTTGTGGATTTTATCAAGGAAAAAAAAAAAAAAAGAAATTCAACTTTTCTTCATTTGGTTGCAATGGAAAATTAGAAGAAAAATAAGAATTTGAATAATTTTTGTTTAATATGATTTTATCTTTTCCTTTCATTTTATTTTCTCCTCATTTTTTTTCCTTTCTTTTTTTTTTTCCTTGGTAAAATCCATGAACCAAATTGAGGGATAATGGAATTTTTACTCTCATTTGTGATATTGACCATAATTT
Organism: Liquidambar formosana; assembly: GCA_039720395.1. NCBI lineage: Eukaryota > Viridiplantae > Streptophyta > Magnoliopsida > Saxifragales > Altingiaceae > Liquidambar > Liquidambar formosana. Next base: position 15,637,536 of record CM077830.1, read on the forward strand.
TAAAAAAATTAATTTTATTTAAGATAATAAATTTATATCTTCAATATTGTGTAAGTACATCTTAAAAAGAAAAATTTTAAAAACTTGCGTAGATATACCGCAATTGGTTAATTTTCGTGTTAGGTTGTTTGTCATTTTCTCCTACACAACCCATGGGAAAAACCAAAAATCAAATAAAACAATCTCCCACAAATCTCAGACGCTAAAACAGACCAATCCTTGTCCTTCACATGTCAGCATGTGATCACAAGAGTCAGTATCTAATAATAAGACAGGGACAACAGAGTCTTTACAAATATTTAATGTTATTGACCTATTGGTGATCGTGGTTTACGGGGATTCCTCGTACCTTATTGGAGTAACGATTTTATGATTATTATTATTTTTTTTTTTCGGCTATGAGGAAAAGTAGCATTGGGGTGGTGACGGTGATGAGAGTTTTATGTCAGAAACAGAGTTGGTAGAGAGAAAAATTACCTTATAACTATGATATGGCTGGATGGTGTTATAATCCAATAAAATTCAAGTAAAGTGAGATTATCAATATTTTTTTAATTTTATAATTTCATTTTACTTGACTTCTATTGGTTTGTGACACCACTGGGCCGTGTCACATTTACATGTAACACTCACTCAGTGGTAAGAAGGTGAGACTCAAGCAGGTTTGGGCCGGATCAAAGTTGGTTGGGCAAACCCAAACCCAAACCATCTCCAAGTTCTTCAATTTTTATTTTTATTTTTATTTTTTTGGGCAGTTTTAACTCTTAACCCACAAAGATAGCTCCAACGGTAAAGGATCACAATTTAAGAATTATAGGTCTTGAGTTCAAGTTTATATTCCTTCATTATTGGATGCATGGATTTGCAGATAGTTTGTACATCACGGGAATCACTCTGAGCTTAATAACTTAGGATGTCTCTTGTTTGGGCAAAAATAAAAAATAAAAAATAAAAAAATCTCCTACTTTATACTACAAATGGAAAAATAATAATATGATAATAAGCCATTACTTTTTGTAATAACAATCAAATTATGACCATAAAAATAAAATAGTGCAATAAAATTTTCTCTTCAATTTTAAAATTTTTGTAAAGTCATGACTTATCTGTCATTGCAAAAATCAACAACACCATGTCATAGTACTTGTGTTTTTATAAATAATTAAAAAGTAAATGTGTAACGATTTTTTCTTTAGAAGGTTGCATGAAAAAGGCCGGGTTAAATTTTAGGATGGTTTTCTCTATTATAAATGAGTCAATGCTGTGGAACACTATTTTGTACACAAATTTAAGTTGACACGATTTTTAATAACCTATGATGCGATATGATATATATTTTGTGAAACCTAGTGTTGGATTACAAGTTCTTCCCATACACATCACGTTTGCCAATTATCAAGTAGATTGAAAACAATCAAAAAAAGTTTCATAGGCTTTTATTGATTAGAAATATGAGTTTATATAGATAGGATGTCGATTGGTGTCTATCTGATCAATGTAATATTTGTGTACGGTCTTCATTTGAAGCTTATCTAATTCAACAATGGGTTTTGCAAAATATAAGTCTCACAATTAGCTTCTCAAAATTGTCGAAAAAATTGGCTTATGTTTCTGTTATTTATAACTTGACAACTTATAAATTGTCTAAAAAAATAATGTACTCCGTATAAAATTATGCCACATAATTTTAACCCATTATAAGTAAAACTTTTTGATATTATTTTATACAATAATTATATGGAAAGACTTTGTGATAAAGTAAACAATAAAAAATAAAATAAAAAAAATCTTGTTTGATTTAATTTTCATGGTTATTCAATATTTATCAAGCCTTCTTTATATATTAAACAACTTTTTGTTGCAAGCGTCAGAGATGGACCCAAGATAGGGCTGGGGGGCCATGGCCACCCTCAACTTTGACGAAATTCTCTCTTTCACTATCCCTCGCTCTCACCTTCACGTGGCCACCCTAATACCAATAAAAAATTTCTTAAGGCCATTCTAATCAGCCTTCACGTAGAAATCTAAAAATCAAACAATAATCTTTTATCCAAAGGGTAAAAGATCTTGAAGTTAAATTATACACAATAGAGAAAAACTTAATACAAGGTAATTACCAAAAGACAAATTAAGGCTTTGTCTTTTGGCCTTTCATTTACAGATGTATTGAATATACTGATTTATACTTTTCAAGTTCTCATTTTATCTTGAATGGCTGAACAAAATATATTATTCAAGCCTCACCTTTGATCAGCTAAAAGATTCAAGAGATTGAGAGAAGATCTTTTCTCTTGATTTTTTACCAAATAACATCAGTCCTAGCAAGAGGAACAACTCTACGTCTCTTGCTTCCTCATCAAGTGCGATTTTTTATTTATTTATTTTTTAACGACTTTTTGTATTTGTTTTTGTGTTTTTAGTCTCTTTCTTTTTTCTTTTTTTTTAAATTACTGTCATTTTTTCCTGAAAATTTTTTTTTTCTTCTCATTGGGACATTGTGTGATTGTCTCTAGTTTTATTTTTGATGTATTAATATAGTCCTAAATCTTAATATGTTTCTCATTTTTGAATGCAATGAATGGTGAAATTTTTTTTTGACTTATGCTTTGGCCACCCCCAAGATGAAATCTTGGTTCCATCCTTGACAAGCATCTTGGTGCATCCATATTTCTTAATTCTAACTAAATCTTTCACTGCAATTCTCGCACTCCATAGCAAGTTTTCTTTGCCCACAATGTCCCTTAGAAATGCCAATGGTCAAGAGCTAGATTAGTCTAAGGAGGCCTCTATTGGTACCCCAAGGTCCCCAAGACTTACTTTATAACCTCTATTTATTTTACATTTTAAAGTTTTATGAAAAATATAAAAAGTTTTCATGAAAACTAGCTACGCGATTGACTAAAAAACATTATTTTGAACAATTTTCTAAAAAAAAAATGGTTTTTTTTTCAAAATTTGTCATTTAAGTAGACTTTTTAATCATTTATAAAATAGAGACTGAATGGCCAAAATGTTTACTTAATAGATTTTGGAGAGCTTTTCTTATACAAAGTTGTTCAAAATAATGTTTTGTAAGTGGAAAATGAGATCTATTTTTATGAAAACCTTCTATATTTTTCATAAAACCTTGGAATGTGAAGTAAAAAACAAGTCTTGGGGGCCAATAAAGGGCCTTTAGTCTAATTAGAGTTGGGCTCATTCTCAAGTTCAGTTGGATTGCTTCACGCCTCAACTTAGCCCAAATCCAATTCTCTGTCTAGAAGCATCCAGCTGGTCAGTTGGGCTCATTAATTCTCAACTTTGCCCAATTTATAGTAGGTCAAAATTATTCGAAGTATTATTTTTCTTCCAAAAATTATTGTAATCAAATAAGAAAATGTACAATTCCTTACATTTCATTTTTTTTTCTTTCATAAAATGGGGGAACCAAATTACGAAAAACTAATTGAGGAAGAAATATGCAAGAAATTTCCAAGGAGCAAGTACTACATTGTTGTTGTGTACTTGGCATTTTGTGGGCGTTGCGAGCCAACTTTTTTTTGTTTTGGTTTTGGCTGAGTGGCATTAAGAAATTATCTTCTATATTGTATCATGGTTTAAGCTTAATCACCAGACTCTGAGTTGGTTTTATCCAGGGCATGAGCTTCTCAAGTACTTCTTTCAAGGTTTAAAATGAAGAACACAAGCGTGGAAGCAGATAAGGAGCAACAATAGCAGCAGCATGTGGTGCTAACGTGTCCACCAGAGATCCTCTAGCTAGATTGGACTCACGGCTAGTTTATGGCGCCAACAAAACCAAATACAATCCCCATGGGAACATTGTCCACCAGAGATCCTCTACCAATTATACAACCCATCAAATCCACCTTCAAAAAATAGCAAATTTCACAATATATATTGTTGGAAATATATCATATCTCATATCATCCAAATATTGGGTTTAACATAACTTTATATATTTGTTTGAGCCACCACTTAAAACTTAGGCTTTTAAGTTGAAAACTTAACATGGTGTCAGAACATGTTGTTCTTTGGTTTGTTTTGCTCGTGAACCTATCATTATTGTCTTGTTAGGCTTGTACGTGAGAGGGAGTGCTAGAAATATATCATATCTCACATCACCCAAATAATGGGTTTGATATAACTTTATATACCTATTTGAACCCTTCACTTATAAGTTTAGATTTTTAAGTTAAAAACTCAACATATATCATTGGTAATGTGCCAATTAATTCAACAAATAAAATGAAGTTGCACTGCGCCTGCTCCTTTATTTTCTTGTTGGCATTTAGTTTGGGTCGGCAACATAGGACATATGATTATGATCCAACATATTCTCTCTATAGCTTAAAAAAAAATAAAAATAGAAATGAGAACATGTCAACCATATGACCAGACTAAAATTTCAGAAACATCCAACGACCTATGTTCAAGAAAAAATAAAAAAATAGCAACGGGGTTTGTATAGGGTGAACAGGTTTGGTGCCAGGTTTTATGAATTTAGCACCATGCTGAGTTAATCTCAACTGTTAGATGGGATTTTGAACGATCAAAATTAGAAAACAAAAAATAGCTACTGAAATAATTAAGATGACCTCAATGGCAACTTTTTAATCTTAGATCAACATGGTACTAAGTTTTTACATCTCAGTATTAAATCCAAGCTTGTATAGTGGGATTCTCTGCATGAGAGCTTTGACAGGATGCCATGTGTCATTTTTTGTCTTTTTTTTTTTTTTGGTAGATTCCAACTAAACCCATTGAGCCGGCTAGAGGCCCCATAATGATAGTGAAAGAAAATGAAATTTACAAGGTTTGGACTTTGGCTGTGGTACTTTTTGTGTTGCCCCCACCCAAAGCAGGAAACAAAAAACAAAAAACAGGCTAAGAAGATGGGTTGGTTCTAATATCAATCAGATTGGATTCCTTCACATATCTCAATTTGCAAAGATGCTATCCTGGTCGGCCCATAAAACATGTAAACGTGGTATAACTCGAATCCTTGGTGTTTTTATTTTTTATATTTTAAATCCTAATAATTAACTCCTTAGTTATAAAATGATTCTACTTTCTATTTTTGTTCCCCCAATCCCTCTGCCCCTTTAAAAAAAAAAGACAGTATACATTGATCAGATTCATCTACTGACTGATGTGATGTTTGCTTTTTATTATATGAAAGACATGTTTTGTTTTTTAAAAATAAAAAAAATTATTTCACATTTGCCACTCATAAATAAGTTGTCGATAGATAGAATGAGTATTAATATATTTATAAAAGAAAAAGAAACGAAAAAAAAAGGTGTCACTTTGTAATGTATTGGTGCACCCCTCATCAAAGCACACATGACGACCCCAATTTCAATCCCTTTTCTATGTGGTGTGGACTTAAGCTTCACAATGGTACTGATTTTGATTATTAGTTCAACTGAATCAAGTGCATTATCTAGCTAGTCCAAAGGTTAGAATACCTAAACATGTTAACAATTAAGCACCCCACGAGTGATTTTTCTATCTACTCTAAGTGCATGTTTGGGTGTCCAAATAAAATTAAACAATTATAATTTATTTAAAATAGTATTGAAGGTATGAATCAATCACATTGAATGAAAATATTTCAAAGAAACACTAAAGTCATCATTATAGTTTATAGGTGATGTTATAGGTTTAATATTTAGAAATTTATGAAATCCCACTATTTTAAATTTCCACTCAACATAATATCCATTACTCCCTTGAATTTTTTTCATTCAACGCGATAGATTTGTACTTTCAGTGTTATATAAAATATATTAAAATTGTTTAATTTCCATTCAAATATCCTGATAAACCTATCAACAACTCATATTTAAATAGGGAGAGATGTTAAGAACCACACACACAACAACGTATGTTGGAAACATCGAGATATTTGTAATCTTATCACATACCAATCCATCTTTAATTGCCATACTTGCGTATGGTATCTATTGATTTTGAAAGAGGAGCCATACTTAATAAACACATTTTGTCTACTTCTACTTTGAAAAAAAAATTCTAGGTGAGTGAGACGGCAAAACCAATCCTGAAGAATGCGTCGGCCATTCAATAACGTATATTGATGAGCAGTTGATTGGACATTGTCACTTGAAAATCCATCCAAATATGGGACTTAAATTAATCTAATTCATCTACATTAGAATATGCGAACGATAACTTCAAGTAGCTGGGCCTAGCTAGTTGATTTGTCGTAATTAAGCACCACTAATAAATATCTTAAATATTTTATTGATGTAATCCATGATTATCCTTCTCATAAATTGCTCATCTACCTTCAAAATAAAAACCCATAGGTGGCTTTTCTTGATGTTTAAATGTAGTATTTATGGTCCCAAAAAAAAGAAAAAAAAAAAGACATTTATATCTCTAGAGAGCAAATATACTCTTATTTTACCAACGAAGGTTGACCTGAGTGGAAGGGGTTTTGGTTGCTTAAGTAAAGGGTCTTGGGTTCGAGTTCTTGTAGATGCAGCAAACTTTTTTGATAGAGGTCTCCGCTTTGGCGTCCAACGGTACTTCAAAGGATTAGTCTTGGATAAAGCCGGGAGACACCTTGGAAAACCAAAAAAAATAAAAATATATACCCTTATTTTTGGTCAAGCATAATTGCAAACCACAAAAGAAAATAGAAGAAAACCAGAGCTTCAAAGCACCATTAATGGCCACCCCTCACCTCTTCTTCTTCTTCAGTCTCATATTTCTCTGCAATCCTCACAAGATCCATTCAAGTAGGCCCGCAACACATAAAAACTAATGTCTCTACCACAATTATGTTCATCAACATGCAAGCTCTAACAGTATGCTAATATGTTTTTCTTAGGTACTTGCACCTTGGATTTCAGCCAATTCCCTTACGAAGCCCAGGCCGAATGCTTTGACATAGCTGCATCCTCATTTCCAGTTCTATCTGCGCAAACATGCTGCCGCTCGGCCCTCCAGTCTCTCTTCCAATCAATGGCTATATCAGCCAACAAGTCTAGGTCCACTTTCCTTGAACCAGCTGAAGCTCAAGATTGCAGTACCACATTCCAAAGCCTTCACAACAGAATAGATCTCTCTAGCTGTGGATTACAGAATTTTATCTCTGCTTCAACTATAAATTCTTGCTCCAAAGATGTTGATTCGGTCATAAATGCTCTTGGGAATGAGAGATACAATGCTTTGCAATCGAATTGTGGGGGCTTATCAAGTGCTAATTATAGCGATGACGCGTGTTTTAATTGCCTTGGGTCCTATAGGGAGTCTTTGCAGGCTTTGAGAGAGGCTGATGGCTCAAATGGAAGAGGGTGTGGTGAAGCTCTCCTTGTTAGTCTGGCTAGCTCAAACATCGATTCTCCGAATTGGGTTCATGGAACTTTTTCTTGTTTATGGGATGAAATAGGTAAGATCGATTTCTCAATCTTCATGATCTGCCTGTGCCTTAATTTTTTTCTCTATAACTGCTAAGGTTGAGATTTTGCTGTTGTGTTTTCAGAGTTTCCATGGCCTGACCAAAATCAGAATAAAGGTAAAAGTGAAGAATTTTTGCACAAATGGATATTTTGTATTCAACTTGTTGCTAAAGTTTCCTTCTAAAAGCAACAACAGGGTAGCTCTAACTGTGGCTGATCAATGTATTGAAGGGCATTTGCTGGGTTCAAGGAAACTTCTTGCTATAATCACGGTGGCAGTGTGCCTAGTGATCATAACTCCTATTCTTTATAAGATAACGAGGAAGCAACTAAACGATGCTAGTGAAAAAGAAATGGATAGTTTATCTGGTGAGGATGCTTGCATGCCTGATAGACATAAAGGCAATTTTTTCATTTGACATACATATTTTTTTTAGTGACTCAAATTTCATGATGAGAATTTCTTGGTGTTTGTTGCAGCAGTTATCATCCTCAAGAAAAGACTGGAGGATGAATCCAGAATTACCTTTACCTGCTCTGATCTCTATGTTTTCTCACAAGATGAAATGAAAAAGGCTACTAATTCTTTCGATCATTTAAATTTGATCAGAGAGGGGACTACAGGTATGATTTTTGCCATTTGATTTTTTTTTTTTAATGTAATTTATAAATGGGTTTTTGTTAGACTGACTAATTATTTCATTTGTTCAGGAAAATTCTATGTCGGAATAATGCCTAGTGGAATGAGAGCGGCGATTAAGAGGATTAATGATGGGGTTAAACTTCATGATTTTATTGATGAAATATGCAGAAAAGCAAAGATAAGGCATCCAAATCTGGTGAGCACTCTGGGATATTGTGATAGATCAGCAGATCAGTGTCTTGTTTATGAGTATTGTGTTAATGGTGACCTGGAACGCTGGCTTCTTGGTAAGCTTCTTTTATAAATTCAGTCATTTACGTATTCAATCTAATCAATTCCCATGGAAAAGTGACCCAAATGGCACCAATCAAGGATCTTATTGCAAAATGTTTTCTTTTCCATTCAAGCAAAAGAGAATTTCCCAAAAGGGATTTGTGGGCATTTTTTTTTTGGTTGCCAAAGGATATCATCATCCTGCATTTTGGTTTTTCTGTACAATGTCACACTTAATGAGTCTAGCAGGTGAACGGAGGACACCAATATTAACATGGGAGCACCGGCTGCGAATATCCATTGAGATTGCACGGGGTTTATGGTTTCTCCATAATAATCGATTGGAGAAGATGGTTCATGGAGACATAAAGGTAGAATCAATTTAATTCAAGGGCTGTTAGACTAATTATGGACTCAATCAAGTTACTAATATTTGTGTGGTGGTCCAGTTAACAAACATATTATTGAATGAGAAACTAGAAGCCAAGCTTTCGGATTCCATCTTTTCAAAGAGCAAGCAGAAGGGGCCAAATGGGTTGGATACCATGGCGAACGATGTTTTCAATTTTGGGGTTGTTCTGCTCCAAATCTTGACAGGGAGGAAGCCAACATCTCTTGTCAATGAGGTTTGTCCAATTACATGGGGAATAACATTTCATCATGTTGGTCAAGGACTCACCAACATTACAATTATCGTTGCTCTTTTTGTTAATTGCATTATCCAACAAAACAAATGGATTCTGGTAAAAAGAAAGTTCTTTTGCATGACATTTATGCAGGCAAGGGAAGCAGTACTGAAAGGAGGAGACATAATTGCCATGGCAGATCCCCACTTAGACGGGGCATATATTTCAGCTGAATTTCAAACTATATTATCATTGGCTGTTCTTTGTACAACTCCGAATGAACGAGAAAGGCCTCACATGGACGAAATCCTGCGGAAGCTTGAGGAAACACAGATTCTTGTTTGAAAAAGAGAAGTTGCTGCAATTTTTATAGAAGATTGATACATAAATATATAGCATTACTGTGCTACTTGTGAAGGTTTCTTCTAATTTTACATTTAATTTTTGTTTTCGGCATTAGTTATCCTATTAAGGAAGAATTCAGGTCTTGGTAACCCTGAAAAATTTGGGGTTCCCTAAGTTGTTAGGACTTAGGTGGTTCAGAATTTGAGATGTTTCAAGTATGTACACACTTTATGACTGGAAAATGTGCAAATTGCACACATTGATGAAACTGCAGAGTTCCTGAATTAGCAGGAACTGAGCCAATTTCAGATTAGGAGGTTCCAATTAATGAGGCCAAGCTTAAACATGGGTGGTTCAATCTTTGTAAATATTTCAAGACCCTCAAACCCTTCGCCTGACGGTTGAGCAAAAAAAATAAAAATGAAAAAAAATGAAAATCCAAAAACATTATAGGGTTAGACTGCCTTGAGGTTCATGTTCAATTTTTATAACAAAGCGTGTTGGATAGACGACTCTTCTAAGGAAGAATTTATGAAACTTCATAAGAATAGACTTACGATTTAATCACACGAGTTGATCAAAATTGACGAAGAATTTTAGTTCTGTCAGTTAACTCTTTAAAATTGAAAAAGATCACACCAATTTACTAATAAACATCCCAAAGGGGCAAAATGGCTATTTTGTACTTCATTTATGCTGAACCAAAAGCAAATAAAAGTAATAAGTAAAATAAATATTATAACGAAAATACAGTTGTGGATAAACGATATAAATATAATTTCGTGGATAATGATATCCACGAAGTTATCCGACGTGCCAGTGGTCGTTGGTTGGTGATCTCACCCTCTCTGATGCTCTGAGCTCAGATTTAGGTGTGAGAGGGACAGCGCTAAGAAACCAATCAGTCACCGTCAACATCTGACAACATAGATTGAAGAGAGAGAGAGAGAGAGAGAGACATCTGAATTCCGCCATTTTTTTTTCCTTTTTATATTCCAAGTCCCTTGAACTACCTTCCCTATCGTTACGTCGAAAGCAAAAAAAGTTTAAAAACCCTAATACCAGACTTCTCCAATTCTCCAATTCGTGTGTGTGTATAGCTTGAATTGGAGCTTCCTGTGATTGGAGTTCTAGGGTGTCGAAAATCTGGAGGACAGTTTAGAGCACTGATATGGCATTGCTTCGCAAATTGTTTTATCGGAAGCCACCCGATGGACTCCTCGAGATCTGTGAGAGAGTTTACGGTAAACGTTCTTCTTCTCTCTTTATTTATTTATTTTTTCGCAAATTGTTGTATGGGATTTTGCATAATGGATGAAATTATGTTTTTAGATTACGTTTTTCATTGATTTTAATGTGTAATGGGTGTATATGATGTGTAATGTGTTTATGGTCCTGTTGTGACTTATTCTTCCTGTAATTTATGAACTTTGAGTTTTAAATTCTCCTTTGGGAATGCAAAAAAAGTTTTTTACATTGTACATAGGATAGGTGGATGTGTTACTATTTTTTTCCCCCACCTTCTGAATAGAACTACATTTATTGATAAAAAAGTAATAGCCAAAAGATACCTAAAGTTGACTATTTGTTATCTTGGATCATTTAGTTATAGAGATGGAGACATTGAGGACGACATTGGCTATCATATTAGAGTGAGATGGATGAAAAATGCAGAAGTGCATCTGGACTATGGAGATGTATAAATGGTATCATTAAACAAAAAGAAGGGAGGAGCCCATGTACATGCGAGCTATACACAAGAAAAGGCAAGAAATTGCAACTTATGAGAATCCAAAAAATCCATGAAAGAGAGAAATGGCCCATTCCTAACCACAATCCCCCAAGTATCTTCTTAGCAAACATCTTTTTTAAAGTAACAACAAAGTTTTCTTCTTCATCAAAGATTCTTCAATTTCCTTCTTTCCAATTGCACCAAAAGGGAGTGTGAGGAAGCTGTCTCTAAACCACACATTTGGAGTGTTTTGTGGGAATAGAATACTTATCGAGTTGAAGGAAATTTTTATTACAATGGTTATAAGGCTTCCAATGCTTTATGGTATAGAATGTTAGTAATTAAGAGAGAATATGTTAAAAAAATGAGTGCAAAAGTGAGGAGGTTAAGAAGGATGAGTGGCACTAGGAGGAAAGATAGAATCATAGAATGTGAAATGAATGCATTCATAAGAAGGAAGTGGCATCAATTGAGGACAAGATGAAGGAAAATTGTCTAAGGTGGTTCAATTGTGTGAGATGAAAACTTATGGATGCACAAGTATGGAGGAGTAACTTGATTCAAATAAAAGGCCCCAAAAGGGCAAGAGGAAGACCAAAAAGATTGTGGCTAGAGGCAATGGAGAAAGGACAAAAGTTCTAAGATTTAATGGAGGACATGGCCCTAGATAGGCCTGAATGATGCAAAATGATTCGTTTAGGCAATCCCAAGTTGTTGAAATTAGGGCTTTGTTGAGTTGAGTTTAGTTTGGGTCATGACTATGTCCAAATGGAAGTTTCAAGTGCCAGATATGATTACTCTTATAAAATTTCAAGAGCATTGAAGCACTTTTTGTAAAATTCACATGTGACAATCATAAATGACTCTGCTAGGTTCTTTTCATTGTTATACAATAATATAAATGTAACTATAGTCTATACATAACTAATATGTGAGATCGTTCGTCAAAACCGTGTAAGATCATTGTTGTTTAATTTGATGTCTTGCAAATTAATAAAATCGCTCGTGAGCTATAAGACGGATTTTAATGATGAGCTTTGGAATCTTCTTGTCACATTAAAACTCCAGTTGCTTTCATTAAATGCTAATTTATTTGAAATGTCCTCCTTCCAGTGCAACCTTAAGAAGCATTCTTCCATGGATAGAAATTAAGTCCTACTAAAAAAAGGAACGAAGTTTATAATATCAATTTACAAACTTAGATAGGCTATTTGAGTTACATCTCCAATTCACAGGTTTGGGACAATTCAATGACTTATTGTATGGTGCTGGTTCTTATCTTTTCCAGACCCTAATAAGTTTTCTGATATACATTTTTTAAATACACATCTTATGCACAATTTTGGGTGGGTTAATTTGGGAGGTAGTGAATACTGTATTTGCATCAAGTTATGTGTCATAGGTTGGGGACGATTCAATGACTTATTGTATAGTGCTAGTTCTTATCTTTTCCACACCCTATTAAGTTTTCTGATATATGTTTTTTAAATACACATCTTATGCACAATTTTGCTGGGTTAATTTGGGAGGTAGGGAATATTGTAATTGCATGAAGTTATAGGTCACATTCTTTCATTAATTAGCATCTTTACTATGTAAACTTTAATTTGATGACTGATGGTTGCACCTTCTTTGTACATGTAGTATTTGATAGCTGCTTTGCTACTGATGCTCGGGAAGAAGAAAATTATAAAGTCTATATGGGAGGCGTCATGGGTCAACTTCGAGGTCACTTCCCTGATGCTTCATTCTTGGTGTTCAATTTTCGAGAGGAAGAGACACCAAGCCAGATTGCAAATGCTTTGTCTGAGTACGATATGACCATAATGGACTACCCTAGGCATTATGAGGGCTGCCCATTACTCAGTATGGAGGTGATCCACCATTTTTTGAGATCAAGTGAAAGTTGGCTCTCACTTGGGCAGCATAATGCGCTGTTAATGCACTGTGAACGGGGTGGTTGGCCGGTTTTGGCTTTCATACTGGCTGCACTCTTGATTTATAGGAAGCTATACACTGGGGAGCAGAAGACCTTAGACATGATTTACAAGCAGGCACCTCGTGAACTTTTGCAGTTGCTGTCTCCACTGAATCCACTCCCTTCTCAACTGAGGTATCTACAGTATGTCTCAAGGAGGAATGTGGCCTCGGAATGGCCTCCCTTGGATAGGGCTCTCACCTTGGACTGTGTCATGATAAGATCAATTCCTAATTTTGATGGGGAGGGGGGTTGCCGTCCAATATTTAGGATATATGGACAAGATCCCTTTCTTGTTGCTGATCGAACTCCCAAAGTTTTGTATTCAACTCCAAGGAAGAGCAAAACTGTACGGCTTTACAAGCAGGTAATATTAAATCCTTTTCAATTTATATTTCAATATTCTTATGATTTGGACATTCTTCATAATTTTTTCTGGACTGGAAAGAAGACCTTTGGTTGACCCCTTATAATTTGTTCCTTGTTTCGAGACTGGAATTATTGTTGAACTGTGTACTCTCCTGATTAGTGTGATATACACAGATTATATATATGTAAGTATGTACATATCTGTCATTGATTCGGAAGAAAAGATTTGATGCTATGCTTGTGTTTGAGGATTGATGTTGTGTTTGCTACTTTATTCGAGAAGCTTCCAAGAGCCTTCAGACAGACCTCAAGGCACAGTTGAGGTCATTTCTGGATGCGCACCAATTGCATTTCAGGATTAGGTGCATTTTGTGTTGTATATCTCATAACACACTTGACTTTTAAATCGCCCGTGTGAATTTTTTTTTGTTAAGGTAAATGATTGCATTCGGAAAAAGGGTTTAAACCCTTGTATATGAGACATATACAAGAGAAAAAAAACCAAAGCTCCATTAAAAAAAAAAAGAAGAAGAAGACCCCCATCACCAATAACATACAAAGGGAGTCGACAAAAGGTAAAAAAGAAGGGTTACTACCACCCATATAGTTACAAAACTACCAATAAAGAGATTTGACCAAATAGGATTTGAGCTCACAATAGAGGACTCCTCTCCTTCAAAAGTTCTCAAGTTACGTTCTTTCCAAATGCACCACAAAAGAGCATGAGGAACCATCCTTTCAAACGTCCTTGACTTGTTTCCTTTTTCCTTTAACCCACCAAGCCGAAATCAAGTCATGCGAAGAATAAGGCAAGACCCATTTAATGCCGAAGAGGTTAAAAATAAGCTCCCATAGACTTCTTGCCACCCCACAATGAAAGAAAAGGTGATCCACCGATTCTGCCGCCTCTTTGCACATTATGCATCTATTAGGTAACTCCCACGGTCCCAACTCATTCTAACCAAGTCGTTGATGGTAAGACACTTGTTGTGAACAGTACCATAAGAAAAAAGCCACTTTAGAGGGCACCGTGTGATTTTATCTATTGATGCTTTCAACTTCGCATTGTTGAAGACTGCATCTATTGCAATAGGTAAACTTGTTTCGCTTTAAAGGGAGGAAGAACTGTGTTGAAACAGGACAGGAAAGAAGGCATGTACAGCACCTACAGCAGATGGAGAATACATCTCAATAGGAGATGCCTTAGTGAATTTTTTCATATTGCATGAATGGTATCATTCAACATATGGAACTCTTAAAAAACATAACTATATCTTTCTTCTTCGAACTTTTTAAAAAGGAAATAGTAGAAATGGTTGGGGATATTATGCTGGCCAGTTTTGCTTAAGAGAACTCTTAGGTGGGATTCTAGCAATGAGTGGGGCCAGGTCAAAGATTGGTTTGGCTCTTGGCCTTGTATTGTACTAAAATGGGTCTGAAACGAGTCAACTTGAACATGATCTTTCAGTTGATAACCCAGATGCTGAAGAGGTATCTGGTGTGGGGGGAGGGGGGGAGGGGGGAGGGGAAAGGGGATGTATGAGCTATGTTTTCTGGGAGCTTCAGTAGTTTGTTAGGTTGATTCTGCTAAACCTTAACGTGGAACTTGGGACTCCAATCTTAGCTGACAGGTTGCGGCTTACGTTTTAATTTTGGATAATTTGTCATATTACCTTGTGCAGGGAAAGTTCATTTCTTCTTCTTTACTATTTTATATAAATATTTTTTTTGTGCTTAATATTTTATATGAAGTACAATAGATGGTCCAATCATTGTAATCTACCATTGTTTGGAACCCTTGCTATTTTGTTGCAGGGAGAATGTGAGCTTGCTAAAATTGACATCAATTGCCATATTCAAGGTGATGTTGTGCTTGAGTGTATTAGCTTGAATGATGATGCAGAGCGTGAAGAGATGATGTTCCGTGTCATGTTTAATACAGCTTTTATTAGATCAAATATTTTGATACTTAACCGTGATGAAATTGACATATTGTGGAATGCAAAAGATCAATTTCCGAAGGACTTCAGGGCAGAGGTATGTCTCTTTGTCACATATGATTGGGCATAGCCCTTTGGTGGTGCTTTTTTCTAAACAAGAATATTCTTTGGTTATCATTTGGATGAAGGTTCTTTTTTCAGACATGGATGCTGCTGCTTCCATTGTTGTGGCTGATTGGTCTACCATTGAGGAGAAGGATGTTCTTCCAATAGAAGCATTTGCTAGAGTTCAAGAGATCTTTAGCCATGTGGATTGGCTAGATCCAAAGGCAGATACTGCACTAAATGTGCTCCAGAAAATAACTGCATCAAATATTGTCCAAGGAAAACTGGAAACTGAAACTCACCTGAGTGAGGAAACTAGCACTTTGTTGCAAGAACAAGGTCCTGAAAAGCTTCAGGGGAAACAGACGCCCACAGTGTTGGAACATAAGCTTAAGCGGCTCATATCCCTGGCCTTAGAGAATCAGTCTGTGCCGTCCAAAGAACTTTCTCCTCATGCAGACATGAGTGAAAAGAAGACTGAGCCCCAAGATTTACAGCATGCATTTCAACAACCTAGTCAATCTAACATAATACTTCAACAGACGCCTCATTCATCTGAGTCAACTCCAGTTTATTGTAATTCTGTACAAGTTTCACCTATTGCAGTGTCAAGATGTCATAGTGCATCCTCAGCTCTTGGTATTACACCTCCTTTGCATGATCATGCCTCATCTGGAAGTGTGGAAGTCACTCATTTGATGACAACATCTCCAGTTGTCCCAGCATCAACCCCGGATGTATTATACATACCTAAATCTGTGGAACTGGAGAATGTTTCAATTTTGCCACCAACACCACCTCCACCTCCTCCACTGCGACCTTCCTTGACTGCCTCTAGTACAAAAAATCTTGCTCCTTCTCTGCCACTGCCACCAACACCACCACCACCTCCTCATCATCTTTTTGCTTCAAAACCTATGCATCATTCTGTTACCAAACAGCCTGACACTAATGTAGAAGGTAGAGATCAGTCCTCATTAATTAACTCCCCACATGCAACTGAGACCCCATCTTCAGCTCTTGCAGATGCTTCATCAACTCTACCACCACCTCAAACTCCACCACCGCCACCGCCACCGCCACTGCCACCACCTCCAACTCCACCACCTCCTAGAACTCCACCTTTGAAGGAGAGTCCAGCTATTAGAGCTGGACCACCTCCACCACCTCCTAGAACTCCACCTTTGAAGGAGAGTCCAGCTATTAGAGCTGGACCGCCTCCACCCCCACCTCCTCCTCTTTGTTCTGGGGAAGCTGCAGGTCCTACTTCAGTGCCGCCACCACCACCTCCTGGACCCACTTTTTCATCCAAGAAATTTGCCCCTGCATCGCAGGATTCTTCACATGTTCCTTGTGCACCCCCTCCTCCTGTTCCTTTTGGTAAAGGAGTTCCGAATACTCTTTCTGCAGGCAGTAATGGAGATAATCGCTTGTCTGTATCTGCACCTCCTGGACCACCTTTAGGTTTTCCAAATAGTGCAAAGGGACGAAGTCTTTCACGTACTATAAGTTCAAAGAATCATCACACCAAAAAGTTGAAGCCATTGCATTGGTTAAAGTTGACAAGAGCAGCGCAAGGTAGCTTATGGGCTGAAGCACAAAAATCTGGTGAAGCTTCCAAGTATGTGTTTCTTTGTCTTATTCTGTTTGATGAATCATGCTTTCCCAATCCTTTCAGTCTCACTTGCTTATTTGTTTGTTACCTTCCCGTGCTAGGGCTCCTGAGATTGACATGTCAGAGCTTGAGAGTCTTTTCTCAGCAGCAGTACCAAATATGAATCCTGGGAGCTCTGGCAGGAAATCAAATCTCCATTCTTCAGGGCCTAAATATGATAAAGTACAACTGGTAATATAGCTTTCACATCTCCCAATTGATACAGTTTATAACTATTTCTGTTCATTTTGTCACTTGAGGTTGTCTATACCTGTCTTCAGTCTTCACCCTGACAAGTCCATTTAAGGACAATAAATTTTGGAAAAAAATTGGCAAAAAGTTAATGTTTTGGACATTATCACATTCATAGCATCTTACCCAGGATTTTCTTTCCTACTCTCTGTTATAGTTATCAATTCAAGCAAGTGATATCATGAAATCACTGTTGAGAGCTGCATTGACAAATTCTTGTAGAATAGGAAGAGACATCATTAAAAATTGAAGGAATTGCAGATAATTCACAAATGACAACTTTGAGAAAGTTGTGCTTACAAGAATCTAAAGCATCAGAATTGTATTGTAAAATTGTTTTCATGTATTAGGGATTAACATATGCTGATATGCCTACTGCCTAGCCTGTAAACAGTAGAAGCAACTCTTGTTATGTAAAGCCAATATTTGTTTTCTGCTGAAAATTAAGAGCCTTAAAGAGGGCTCTCAACTTGTGATTGAGATCCTTATTTGCAATCAGTAATGAAAAGGAGAAAGAACGACAGGAAAAGCCCTTGTGGATTCTTGTTTATGTCTCTCTGATGCAGGACAACCCTCTTGAGAACAATGAAAGAGAAAAAGAAGCTTGAAAAAAAAGAAAAGAAGCTTGGAAGAAGCAAGAAGCAGGAACCCTAGCTAGGGTTTGTTTGGAGTCGAAACCCAAACATGGGAAAACCCAATTTTAATTCATAATAAGATCCCTATTAAAGAGAATATTGGAGCCTATATATAGGTCCCAATTACATCAAATAAGGAAAAACTTAACCTAGGAATTTAAAAGGCAAAAACTTAATTATTCTTAAAAATAAATTTGCCTAAAATATGCTAGAGCCTAGGTCTTCAAATTAATAGGCCGTATTGGACCACCCTGTTGACCCATGTGTCTGCAGTCACCATCACTCTCGACTTGGGCTAAGCCCTTTTGGTTTTAATACAATATTTACTTCATCAAAAAAAGAAGAGAAAGAACGACAGGAAAATGGATTATGAAAGCTAGCCTCTGTGGAGTAGTTCTTTTCTTTTGAATCTTCTTTTCTGTGAAGGAACCATCCTGGTAGAACTAGTGGGGGTTTGGCAGGGTTTGGCATGGGCCCTACATCTCCTAGTATTCACTACAAAAAGAGTTAGAAGGGGAAACAATATCCTTGCACCGGACAGGAATAGCCTCAGCAGGGCTTAGAAATAAAGCGGAAAATAACATACCTGTTATAATGTTTGAAACTTTGAATGTTTCAAATTGCCACTTTATTTTGTTGAGGAATCCTTTAGCCAAGTGAGGCATATACGAGGAAGAGAGGAAAAGGGAAGAATCATTGATATTTCAACCAAATCTATACATTAAATTCTAAGCTGTTGAACTTTTATAGAAATGAGAAGAGTTTTTCCTCCAAGAATCTTTCTCAAGTTCATGCCATCACTTTCATGATTTTCGAGGAGGGAGTCCTAAACCATTAAGAAATTTAGAATCACATTCTAAATTAATTTCAGATAGCTGATATCGTTACAATATTTTCATGCCAACAATAAGGACTTTGGATTAAACTTCCAAGTTCTTAGCTAACTGTTCTCAAATTTAGCACTGTTTCCCAATCTATGAAGGGGTTCTGCTCACGAGTCGAATGGTTCAAAAGTTCAACCCAATTGAACAGTGTGCAATGCGAAAATTCATTTAAAAAGAAAAAAGAAAAAGAGATATTATGATTGCTTGATAAAATAATCTAACAAATAATCTAATTTTAATTTAGTGTTTTATATCTTTCATTAAGGGGCTGTTTTCTGGTGCAATGGTAAATGTCTTGGGCTGTTGAATGCGAATGCGCAGTTTGAGTGGTCACTTCATGCGAAAAGCGTTGAACCTTATAACCGTATCCAGCTCAACCCTCCTAGGACCCCTTTTTTCAGGACCAACATTGGGTAATGGCCTTTTATATCATGTAGTAAGTTGTATCGATATCCCCAATTTTTTTTTTTTTTTTTTCCAAATAATTTATAGGCCAGCAGGGTTGCTGTGGAAAGACGGTTCAGAACCCAAACTGGAATTGATTGGTGGCTCTAGCGGGACCATTTAGCTGGTTTGGAAATGAATACAGTACTTCCAAGTGATGGCATGAGCAAGGTGTAGGGTCAGTATATAATGCAGCTGGAAGTGGATGGTGAGTGCTCCCTGGAGATGTTTAACAGAAGAGGGTGTGGTTTGGTTCTGTGGACTTATTTTGAATCTTTTTTGTAATTCCTCCCCATTGGGCGAAGCTTTGACATTAAAGGTTGGTTAGACAGCGTACTCTTGGAAGAGGATTGATGCAAGTTTCACAAGATGAGTGGAGGAAGGTGCTAGCTCTAGATGGCATGTCAAGTTTACACAAGAAAATATTAGATGGTAATTAGGGACAACTCATAATAGATGAGGTTGATTGAGATTAGCAATTCAAAAGAAGTGCACGTGCAACCTTCATAAAATTCATTGTACAGGAGGAAGAACATGAAGGATTTTGGCCCATTAGTACATGTTTGTGTTATTATAGGTAAGATAAAGAAATGTTGGATGGCATTAGAGACAACTTTACTTAGTAATGGATGAGTTTCCATTCACATTAATAGCTTGAAAGAAGTGCAATGCAATGCTCAATTGCTCATCGAGTTCATCCTGAAAGATGGAGCAATGGATATGGAAGATTTTTGGCCCTTTAGTCTCACCTATTGTGGGATTTGCTTATGAAATTATATCTAAGGTAAATAAGTGTTGCATGGCAGCCTGAGACAACTTTACTTAGCAGCAAATGATTTCATTTTAGGCTTGAAAGGAATGCGAATGGAATGTTCATAACATTCACCAAAAGTAGGAGGTGTCAACAAGGATTTTCAATTCATCAGTCTTATTGAATGTGTTATGTAATCATATTGGCAAAGGTCTTGCTACATCAAGTTACTGTAGCATGTAAGTGTCTTATTGATTGGCATATGCATAATCATTAAGCCTATCATTTAAGTATTTAACATTTGCGGCACTGATGTAGTATGAATGTGCAATCATATTAGTCATTGTCGTTATTGGTCCGCATTGTTGTAAAAGTTTCACGCCTAGAGAAAGAACTGATGTACTTTGCTCCTGTTCATCATAAATGTGAATTGTTAATACAGACATCTGAGCTGAGGTTCTGTATATTATTGTCCAACTTTATATCTGTTAGGCTTGGTGATGACATATTTCTCAAGAACATTAAATTGGTATTTGGTATCCTATTTAACTTATCACTTCTTGCAGATTGAGCATAGGCGTGCTTATAATTGTGAAATCATGCTTTCCAAGGTGAAGGTGCCATTGCATGACTTACTGGTAGGTTAAATGGTACTGTTTTTAGCTTGCAAGCATTTGCATATTATCATTATTATAAAGATTTACTTCAGGTTAAACTTCAGTCATTTAGAACTCAACTCCGCAAATCATTATATCCTAATTATATAGAGTTGTCCATACCAATAATGTTCAGCCATTCCACAACATATGGGATCATATTTTTTGTTCAGTTGTAGGCCATCATGTCATCCTTCAAATACCTTGGTCCACAACATCCACTTTGTCTTTCCCCTTTTCCTTGCTACCCTTTCAACCTGGAGCCATTCATGCATTATTGATGCAGTTTTTGGTCTTCCATTGCATGTGACCAAATCATTTCAGCCGACTTTTGCTCATTGTCCCCAAATGGTACTACTTCCAACTTCTCATTTGTGTTCATTTTTTATTTTATTCTTTATTGTCTTGCCACTAGTACGTCTCAACATCCACATTTCGTTCCACCATACAGGCATACAGCATGGTTGATATCCGACCTGTAAAATTTTCCCTTCAATTTGATAGGTATACATCCATCAGATAACACTCTTGAGGCATGTCTCCACTACGTCCATCTGGCACTACCCCTATCAGAAACTTTCTATCCAATCTCTCTTCCTTGCAGATGTTTAAAACTCAATAATGAAACTAGTGGCTTTTATGTATCTCCAGACATTGTTTTTATATCGTCATTAGTTTCTACTTCCTGTATTGTTGAGTTCATTCCATGCGTTAAATTATGTCCCCCCTTGGCTAACACATTTAACTTCTGTGGCATCTCTTCATAATTTTAATTTTCTATTTATTCTAATTTTGGAATTTTCAATTAAAATTATGTCAGTTAGGAAATGACATACATTCTGGAACTTGTTCTCTATATGTCTAGTTAATTCATCCCTAATTAAGGCTAACAGTTATGCATTGAATGCCATCCCTTGAGGTACACCCACAATGACATGAAATTCACTTCTCTCCCCTTCCTGTTTGTCTCACACCTCTTACAGCTCCATCACACATGTCCTTGTTCTATTGATATTTCTATTTGAAAGGCCTTTCTTTTCCAAAACTGATCGTATTATCTATTGAAGGACAAGTCAATTTACATTCTGAAGGTCTGAGAAGTTTGAATGCTTGTCTTTAACGACTAAAGTTTGAATGCATATCTTTAACCACTAAAAAAATGAAGTTGTGTTGATATAGGAATGCCAAACATTGTTTTTTCTTTATATATATATATATATATATATATATATTTTAATGATAATTTGTTATCTTTTGTTTTTTCCCCATCAATTTTATTATATACTCAGTACGTGCAATCTTTCGCACATATTTTCAAATTTTCTTGTCTCCAATGCATTTCTCATGGATATTTTCTGGTCGGTTGTCATTATCAATGATGCCATCGTGTGGAACATTGACAGAGTTCAGTGCTTGCCTTGGAAGATTCAGCGTTAGATGTCGATCAGGTTGACAATCTCATAAAGTTTTGTCCAACAAAAGAGGAGATGGAACTTCTGAAGGTAAGGAGATATACATCATATACTATTGATTCATTGAATTAAGTATTATTTTGAATCTCTGATACATTGTTACATAAAATTTGATACTTTTTCTTTAAGGGTTTTCTTGACTTGTGGCCAAGGGCACATGTTTAGACGCATTTAATGAGGCAATTATTGCATGGGGAAATGTCTTTGCTCAATTTTTTTTAAAGCATTTTCACGTTTTTCTATTCAATTTGCACCATTCTCTATGCATTTTTATGTTTATCTACACTATTTGCATAATTTTCTATGTATTTTCCTATTTCCCATGCAATTATTACCTCATTAAATGCGTCTTAACATGTGCCCTTAGGGCACACATTAAGAAAACCCTTTCTTTAATATTTCCTAGCCTTCGATCTATAGTCATGGTAGTTAGGTATGAGGTACCTGAAGAAAATATAGCCTCTTGTTCCTTTTGATATGTAATTGCACTTATATTTTTGTGTTAGGGCTACAATGGAGAAAAGGAAAAGTTAGGAAAATGTGAACAGGTTTGGGGTTTCAACTCTGCTGTCATTTCTGTTTACTATAATTCTTATATGGAAAGGATATTCTGTTTGTTATAACTCTCATATGTTTGCTTTAGTTAATGGAGTTTTTTTACCTGTAACTAAATTTCCACGTGCATGACAGTAGAGGGTTATATTAAATGCTTAAAACTAATAATCTTTTATGTACTTTTAGCTCGATGTTACATTTGGACTTCTATATTGCCATTTTCAAGTCTCTTATATATATATATATATATATATATATATATATATATCAGGGCTGATCATGGGCGGGATATTCTGGAGTATCCCGTTCGATCACGGCCGTTCGTGAGTGACACGCGTGCATTCAAGCGCCTGCGTGTGTCTCTCATGGACGGTCGTGATCAAACGGGATACTCCAGGATATCCCGCACATGGTCGACCCTCTATATATATATATATATATATATTTTTTTTTTTTTTTAAATTTTTTTGTTGGATTTTTTATATTAGCTATATATACTAACTAGTAATGGCTACCTTCTTTTTGTTAGAAAAGTCTATATATTTGTTTTTTTTTTCTTCACATGTGAATCTTCAGTAGAATGTATATTATGTTCTGTTTTCTCCATATAGAGCACATTTTACTTGTTTCTCTGTTACGTTTGGTTCTAGAGGGAGAATAATCCAATAATGGAAGAAGAAAGAGCTATAGTTGCTTAGTTGGGACTTGGGAGAAATATCTTTGCGAAGAAGTCTTTAGCCTTTGACATCACTTTTAGACTAATATGCCTTGTGATTCTTCATGACAGTTCTTCTTAGAGTTGATGCAAGTACCAGGAGTAGAATCTAAGCTCAGAGTTTTCTCATTTAAGATACAGTTCCGCTCCCAGGTTAGAGGGTACTGTATTCATTGCCTTGCTCGCTAGATATTTTGGTTTTTTTGTTAATTACTATTCGTGATTTATTGTTTTGCCTTTCAGGTTTCTGACCTTAGAAGGAGCCTAAATGTTGTAAATTCTGCAGCAGAAGAGGCAAGCCATTTTATTCCACTCTGATTTTCCTTTCTAGCACTTGTTTAATTATTCCAATGAAGATGGACATTTAAAAAATATTGTTACTGATATTCTTATCAGATCAGAAATTCTGTCAAATTGAAGAGAATTATGCAGACAATTCTTTCGTTAGGAAATGCTTTGAACCAGGGAACTGCTAGGGGTAAGTTGAAACTTGCTTGGTCTGGTGCCTTAGCAAAACGTAAAAAAATGCAAAATCGTATATTCTTTAATTGTACACACATTTGGCATCAAAATTCCTTGTTGTCAATGTAGGCAGGAATCAATATATCGAAGAAGTCTCCTAATCTGGAAGACAGAGAGAAAAAAAAAAAAAAAACACCTTTATTTGTGAAGGCATTGATGGGTGCCCAAATACTAGCTATTAATGAGACAAACTTGGAGGCTTCGAGCTTTTATAGAATGCAAAGAAAGTAGTTAAGCGACGTCATGCATAAGGCATATGATAACCTATATGATAAGCTAAGAAGCATGGACAATTCTTGCCATGATGGCATTGGACACGACCTCTCTTCCCATTCTTTCTTCTTCGTGTTCTTCTTCCTCTTCCTTTGTCCTATCTTATCAATGAACAACTCTACTAGGGTTTCCAAAAACAATACAAAGGATGCGTTTTGAATGATGGATGTGATGTTACATGATATAATTTAATTATATATATATATATATATATATATATATATATATATATATATATATATATATATATTATTAATGTTGAGTCCCTGCTGTGTTGTATCCTAAATTTTAAGGATTTGCTGTGTCAGCATGTCCATGTTGTGTCATAACTGTGTCACATGTTGGTGTCCATGCTTCTTAGATGATAAGTTAGATATAAGAGAGCATGAACAAGATGTCTGCTGACATGCTGGAATGAAGAGCACAGAAATTGGAGACCTAATACCAAGGAATGGTAAAGAGGTTAATCGGAAAGATTGTTAAATGAAGACCATGCAAGAAGCATAGAAGTAGGTGGTGTTAATAACTTCAGGGGGGGTTAGAGAGACATTATGCCATTGAAGAATTGGGACCAAATGCAATCTCAGCATTATTCTGGAGAACATATGGTTAAAATTGGATTGGTTTACTAGCTAAGTTTTCAATGAATAGATATAAGGAAAAATTCTGGATGAGTGCAGATACCAATTATTTATGTTATATTACACATATGATCATATTAATATATGTATAAGCCTTATGCACTGAACTGTAAACCCATGTGAAGGCTGAAAAGCATTTAATATTACATTTGCAGCTTTGTAGAAATTGTCTAATTTCTTCTCAATGTAAAGTTTCAATATCTAGTTGACATCACCGAATATCAATTGATTTGAAGATAAATGCTACAAAAAAGGGAAAAATAAAAGGTGTATCACTGATTTCTTGCTGAAAAAAAAAATGGAAAGAAAAGAATAAAATAATAATAAACGATATTTTCACCAAGATTTGTCTCAGAGATCTCTGATAAGTCATATATCAAGGATATAAGAGATATTTTAGTTATTGTTCATAAATCTATGATTTAACAGAAGAAATGGCTAGATATAAAGCTAAATAGAAAATAGAATTCCAGACTCAATCCAAGTAGCTAGGTTGAAGGTTATTATTTGAGTTTAAAAAATTGGATCATACCTTGTCTATTGTTTTCTTGATGTCTTCTTAGCTGCATTCTCATACCATAGAATTTGGCATGTTACACTTGCAATATATTGTTTTCCTATCCCTTGGCGCTCTTAACTTGGCTACTTGTTTTTGAGTTTTTGAGTCTTTTCAATTTTTTCTTTTTAATTTTTATTTTTTATTCTTTTTATAAAGTTTTTCCCCCCTTGTAGGCTCTGCTATTGGGTTTAGGTTGGATAGCCTCCTTAAACTCACTGAGACGCGTGCTCGGAACAGCAAGATGACTCTCATGCATTATCTATGTAAGGTACAATTTTGTACTAGTCCTTGAATGAAATTACCCTATACATGTAACTTTCCATCTACATCCATTGAAACTTTTATAATAATATATAGTCTGTTGTATGCTAATCGCTCGTTATTGGGTTTTTTCCCATTATATAAATATTTTTCTTTTTTTATATGTAAAAATTCACTAGAAAAAAGAAGGGTATAAACTGGGTAAGACACAAATTATACCCAATTACAACCATCCAAAAAAGGAATTCATTGTGCAACATCAGAAGTTCCCCTCTAGAGAAAGAATGTCTTAATAAGAGTTTCATTCAAATTTTCTACGGGTATTTTTTTGTCCTGAAAAATTCTTCTATTATTTCTTTTCAGGAGATTCACATAATTGCTAGAGAAATTAAAGCCCTCAGACAACCAACCTTCCTTTCACGGCCCCTTGAAATTACCAGCCTCATAAAAGATCTGTTGTTGATTTGGGTAAAACCCATACCCTGAATAACAAAAAAAGAAACCCTTAGCGCTCACATGCAGGCCTAATATGATAAGAATGAGCTTGTGACGTGAACAACAAAGATGAGCTTATGAATGAAATAGGTTCAAGAACGACAAGCTTTGATACCACGTTAAGTCTCCAACCTAAAAGCCTAAGCTATTGAGTAGAGGGCTCAAATAGGTATAGGAAGCCTTATCAAACTCAATATTTAGACAATATGGGATGTGGGACTTGCCAACATTCAAAATATAATTTTTCAAGTTCCTTGCCATTCATTTGTTAATGCATTTGTTTACACATTCGTGCATGTGTTATGACTTAGGAGGAAGTCAAGAATTGCTTTTAGATTGCTGTGTAATCAACTCTTGTCTAGTAAATGGGAGTGTTATACAATAACACTTCTATAGAGGAGCCATTGTCCAACACCACATATAATTTTTATTTTTTTATTTTTTTTTGGTTCAGCAGCAACAAAAAGTTTTTATTGATGAAAAGAAAATAAGGTAATTACAATAGGAGGACAAGAAGTCTGCCGAAAACAAGAAAAAGCCAACAGAAGAAACCAAAAATATACAAACAACCCTCCAATCAGTCTTCAATAAAAATAAAGGAATATCCTCAAAATCTTTAGAGAAATGGGCCCAAAACGAACCAAAGAAATGCACCCTATCCCACAAATGAATCAAGGGGAAATTGGCAATAACCCCAATTAGAAGTGTGGTTTTAACGTTAACCCCATCAAGAGATTTTTAAACTCCTTAGCCCCATTATTTAGTATTCTTATTAACTGTAAGGAAATAATTTTTTTTTAATTCCCATGTTAGCCTTAAATATATCTACCAAAATTTATTAACAGATTTTTTTCTGCAACATTATTTTGAAAATACAATGGCCATGATCTGGGGGATTTCCTTTCTAGTGGTTTTGGCTAGATATGGTGGGATTTTGAATTCAAATTTCTTATGATCAAGAATTTCATCAATATAAAGCTTTGTTCTCCAACATCCTGAAGCTTGGTTCTCTATCATCTTCAACCTTCATTCTTCATCACGTCCGATCAAGCTTGGTTTTCTATCATCTTCAAGCTTGGTGAGTCGTCATTTTCAAGCTTTGTTTTTCCAAAGATCATGTATGGATCACATTTTCAAGTCGATTTTTGAAGTCGAATTGTGTATTGTGTATTTTAGATTCTCATATGATTTTTACATTGTGTGTTTTTTTCCTTTTTCTTTTTTCTTTTAGTTTTATTTTATTTTATTTTTTGTTTTATCATTTATTTTTAGTTTTTCTTATCATTTTAAAGAATCAATTTCGTTCTTTGTAATGGTTGCAAGTAGTACAGGATTTGTGTTTTTTCTTGAATTTTTTGTCTTCGTACATTTTTACTGAATATTGCATTATTAAATTTTTCGTGTGTTAATTGGTAACACTTTACTGTTTTCCTCTATAAAATTTGAAACGTAGTGTATAAAATTTTTATTGTTCCATCTATGAATTTTATGTATTAAACTGTTACTGTTCTAAGTATAAAATTTGCTGAGATGGTCATAATGTTTGAGCAATGTCCACATAACAAAGGTTGAAAAAACTCGTTACTGTTCCCCTATAAAATTTGTAACACGGTATAGTATACTATTACTATTCCACTTATAAAATTTGAAAATCATGTAGTAAACTGATAATGTTCCACTTATAAAATTTGTTGAGATAGCCATGTGTTTATTGTTACTTCACATGAATTAGAGTCTTTTACTATTTAGAACTTTGTTTTTTGCAATCAAATTTTTTATAGAGGTTAATAAATTCTTTTTTCTCCTAAAATCACATTTAGGAGCGGTTCCCTATTTAACACATGTCATGTTTGGAAAGTCCTAAAATCACGATTACATGATTTTAAGACCAATTCCCTTTTTTTAAACTCATGTCATGTTTGAAAATTTCTAAAATCACGGTTATTTTGTGATTTTAGGAGCGGTTCCCTTATTTAACTCATGTTACGTTTGGAAATAATATATTAATAAATTCGGGGGTATTTTAGTCTGATTTTGGTCAAAAGGAGTTATTGGGTTAACTAAAAAGATTTTGGATCTATTGTAAAAAAACTCTTATAGTATGGGGCTATGGCCAAATCTCCCATGAATCAAATACATCTCTTTATCTTAAAAAATCCTTGCATTTCTTTCAAGCCAAATAACCCAAAACACTACCATAAAAGCACACCTCCAAAAGATTCCAGCCTTCCTACCCTTTCCAAAACCCCAAAAATCAATCTCAAATACCTTCTTAACACAATCCGGGGCCACCCAAAACTCATCACCACAAGAAAAGAGTTTATTCCACATCCAACTAGCCACGGGGCAATGCAAAAAATGATGATCAATATTCTCCTCTGCTCCTTTGCACATAACACACCACTGAGGTTGCACACAAAAAGAAGGCCTTCTTCTTTGATACAAATCATTAGTATTAACTCTCTTGAGAACTACCATCCAAGCAAACACTTTAACTTTGAGAGGCACACATGCCTTCCAAATGAAAGCAGAAGGGAAAAAAGAAGAAAGGTGAGGACACTCAAATCAATTTTTCAAAGAAAGATTTGCAAGAAAATACTTTGGAGGAATCGGCTATCCAAATCCTCCTATTGGAACACCCACCCTCAAAGCAAAACCTTCCAATAACACCAACAAAGATGAAAGCTTTGCACTCTCCTTACCATTAAGGTTCCGAAAGAATTTGAAATCCTACCCATAATAATGAACATTTGAAGAGACCATGGAAGATATAGTAGCATTATGAGACAGAGAGTCTATACAAACGGGGGAACAAAGAACAAAATGGGGACTCACCCCTCCAATAGTCTTCCCAAAATCGCACCCCATCCCCTTTCCTATGGACAAAGAAGTTAATTCCAAAAAACCATCTAAGCCTTGTGAAATAAATTTCCAAGGACACCTAGCCAAAATCCTAGAACTTGGCTGAGCATCCCATCCATTAGGTAACACACCGTACTTACTCTTAATAATAGCATGTTGTAAAGAATCACCCTCAAGAGGAAACCGCCAAAGCCATTTGCTAGTTAAAGCAATATTCATTTTCACTATATTTCCCAAAGCCGATTTAATCTCCCTTGACACTTGGATCTAGATACAACATCCCACTTAACCAAATGATCTCTCTTATCCTCTCCACTCCCTTCCCATAAAAAATCCCTTATCATCTTTTCTATATACTAAGCTACCTTAACAAGAACTTAGGAACCTAAAAAGAGACAAATAATAAGCGGGAATGCTAGACATGACTAATTGAATTAAAACCAACCTTCCACCCTTAGTTTTCTTCCACCCATCCAACCTCTTCCTAACTCCATCCATAACCGGGCTCTAAAAGGACTCAAAATAAGGATTTCCTCCTAGAGGCAAACCCAAATAAGTGAAAGGCTAGTCACCAACATAACAACCAATCTTCTCAGCTAACCTTTGAATTTTAACACCCTCACAATTAATCCCTACTAAAGCACACTTACCCAAATTAACTTTAAGCCCCGAGGTCAACTCAAAACCTACAAAATACCCTGAAAATTTAAAAACTTAAGCTCATTCCCCAAGGAAAAAAACAAAGTATCATCTGCAGATTGCAAATAAGAAATTGAGACCCAGTCTCTCCTAACCTGAAAACCTTCAATCAAACTTACTTCTCTTGTCCTATTAACAAGTCTCCCCAAAACATCAACAACTAAAGTGAATTCAAAATTCCTCTTGATCTACTAGACAAAGGCAAAACGTCTAACCTCTATACCTAGATCCTCAAAGACTTTTGATCCACTTTCCTATCAATGACCTCTAACTTAGTTTCCTGAAAAACTACAATATTTGGACTGCATTTCCGCAAAAAATCCTTAATAATGCTCTTCTTTCTAGAGCCAAGCCCTCTTACATTGACCATTAGAAAATTTGAGGATTGACCGTGACCTTATCATGATTTTGTAAAGGCTTGTGACCAAATTGATGGGTTTGAACTTTGAAATCCTATGGATTGACCCACTCATTTTCGGAAGACAATTTTAAAAAGCATCACGGACAATCCATATAATCACCAATCTTCTTCTTCGATGTTCCCGAGACATGAACACAATGAGGATACTCCTTAGACACGCAATGGATATGTTAGAATATGGTTTTTCTTTCATTAAAAAACCCAAGCACAATGTGTGTTTGTAGTCATGCCCATGTCTTTCTTTTTAAAATTTGGCGTGTCAGCATGTGCTTGTTGTGTCAAATTTGCACCCCAGTGTCTATGTTCATGCAACATAGGGAAGAAAGAAGAAGGAGAGAAAGAAAGGGGGGGGGGGGGGGGAGAGAGAGAGGGGGGAAATTTTTTGGGTCCTTTAGTTTCTTTTTTTCTTTTTTCTTCATTATGTTTTATAATTGTTATGCTTTATTTCTTTCTAGTGTTTATAATTAAAGTAGGAAAAGTTTCCATATTAGTATAGTGGGTGTCATTCGTGCTACCATAAAAGCTACACTTCATCAAATTGAAGTGCATAACAATGAACTAGTAAAAAAATTTGCATCTTTTTACATTTCGTTTACTTAGGTCTCAATGGATGGTTAGGATCAATTTCATTAATGGGCTTGGATAAATTGTTATTAGGGTTTAGAAGTCTACAAAGTGTCACGGATCTCTGTTCCACATCGGATAGGCACTGGGGGAGTCTTGGGCATATAAGTGGGGAGGGCAACTCCACTTAATGGGCTAGCCTTGTGGATGATAGCATATAACCAGACGAAGCGCCTAGGCCCACTGGGGTACCGA
Source organism: Liquidambar formosana (assembly GCA_039720395.1). Classification (NCBI taxonomy): domain Eukaryota; kingdom Viridiplantae; phylum Streptophyta; class Magnoliopsida; order Saxifragales; family Altingiaceae; genus Liquidambar; species Liquidambar formosana. The sequence goes on from CM077830.1 coordinate 15,668,544, forward strand.
GGGCGGCCAAGTGTGGGGGTCACTTGGGGTCAGTGAGGGGTACGGGGTGTGGACAGGTAGGTAGGGTGAGGCCCACCAACAGTCTCTGTTGGGCTAGCCTTTTGGGTTGGAGACCCGACCCGTGACAAAAGGTAATTCTCTATTTGGAGTTAGTGATCTACAACTGAGAATTTGCAACTTCAAAGTTTTGTTTAGATGGCATGATTGCAACTTCAAAGCTTTGTATCTTTCATTCTTTCTCTTTCTTCTTCTTGTTCTACTATTTTCTGCTCCCAAGGACCTATTCACCTGTTTTTTATTACCCTGCAAAACCAACCTACATAAAACTCTAATTCTAATATATTACGTTTTTAATTTTAAATGGGATTAGTCATATAAGTATGTATCTTTTCATATTAGTTCAACCTCTGAATTTTTCTGATAGTGTTTGTTGGGAATAAAATGTAGATGGAAATTGATGGGGACAGCATACATATGGTTCAACAGGGTGGTCCAATATGGCCTATTAACTTGAAGACTAAGGCTTTAGCATATTTATTTTAGGCATATTTATTTTTAAGAATAATTAAATAAATGCCTTTTAAATTCCTAGATTTTAAGGTTAAGTTTTACCTTATTTGATGTAATTGGGACCTATATATAGGGCTCCAATAACTCTTTAATTTTCATCTTATTATGAATTAAAATTGGGTTTTCCCATGTTTGGTGTCGACTCCAAACAGACCCTAGCTAGGGTTCCTGCTTCTTGCTTCTTCCAAGCTTTTTTTCTAGCTTCTTTCCCTACTTCTTTCTCTCTTTTATTGTTCAGCAGGTTGTCCTGCATCAGAAATGGAGGGCGTGTTTATAATCCCAAAGAGTATGCCTTTAAATACATTAATAACTAATGGGAGTGTGCGCTGAAGGCGCTTATTTTGTATTCTTCTTCTTCTTCTTTGAAAAAAATTATTTCTTATTCAAAAGAGGGGGGGAGGCTGACCATTTTAATAAGAAAAAAAATCTCTAGAGTACTGCAATTGAGCTGTGGATGATTTGGATAATGCAGTTAATACCTTTATCTATGTGTCAATTGAAAAAGAAAGGAAATAGTGAATGTAGAGATCTATGCTCAATAGGTAGGAAGGATGGAAAAGTGGAAGGAAGGAAAGGAAGGAGGGATTAGAGTCTTCATCCCTAGGGAAAGGAAACCTTCTTTCCTTCTTCTTTGTTTGGTAGGAGAGAGAGGATGAAAAGGAATAATTACATATTTTACCATTCTACCCTCAGAAAGTGAAATGAATAATTATGTTGGAAGGGTATTTTTCTCACACCACTCAACACTCCACCTTTCCTTCCACTTCTCCTCCCACTTTTGAGGGGAAAGATTTTGGTGGAGTGGAAGGAAAGGTCATTCTTCCACTTTTCCTTATTAACCAAACAAAGGAAAATGTCTCCTTCCCTCCCCTTTTCCTTCTTCCCCTTTCCTTCTTCCCACTTTTCCTCTCTACCAAACAAGGGCCTAATGACTGATGCCTACATCAATGTCTCATCTCTAATATGTGAGTTTGTAAGTCACAGGTATGGTTTATGTACATGGATAAGGGTGTTTCACTTCAATATGGACACGGGTTCATATATGGAAATTATCCACAATCTAGTCTGTCAGACATGGCTGTGTGTGTGTGTGAATTTACTACCTTGAGAAATATGTATCTTTGAGTGTGCGAGTGTGGAAGAACCTTATAATGTGAAATAAAGTATAAAGTAAAAAATATATAATATGTTCCAGAACAAGAAGACATCAAAACTTGTCCTTGTGCATATTTTCATAGTAAATCAAAGTGGACCCTTTTGTGTTGGAGATGGTTGGACATGCGGGTATTGTGTCCACAAGCATCCAACATGCCAATCGTCGATAGGAAAAACTTTCCTAAATATCATAGGATATATACATGGGAACTAGTATTTTAAAGGGCTTACAACCTGCCGGATCTGAACAATATTACACTGATTCATTTATTATCGCCATTTTGTCAAGGTACTACTTGAGCTCATAGTTATGCCAGTTTGTGTCATTGTTATAATCCTTTTGTCATCACTTAGTTTCTTGGGTTACCATTGTCCTAATAAGCACACAACAAACCGATGCTGTCTTAAGTGATGTAACTTCTTAACAAGTGAGGAAGCATGTCTTGTTATCATTTGTTTTCAAAAACTATACAAGTGTTGGTTTTTGTCTTGTAAACTTGTCATGTTGTTTAGAGTGTTAGTGCCTATAGTACTTCTCTGACAGGAAGTTTGCCTGTTGATGTTTTGCTCTGCTGGATAAGCTGTAGGTGGTCGCTGATAAATTACCAGAGCTTATAAAATTTTCAAAAGACCTCGCCAGCTTGGAACCTGCATCAAAGGTATTCTTGTTTGAATTTGGTGAGAATCATTTTAAGATGTTTCAGATTATACAGTTCTCATCTATTTACTGCAACATGTGATTTCTGTCCAGATACAATTGAAATTTTTGGCAGAGGAAATGCAAGCCATTAGCAAGGGATTGGAGAAAGTTGTACAGGAGTTGGCCATCTCTGAAAATGATGGTCCTGTGTCAGAAAATTTCCGTAAGGTAATATATGCACTTTTGCAACCTATATTTCATAATTCATATATACAGAACAAATTATCCAAGTTTGTCACCTATTGATTGTTGCATACAATGGTTCACGACTTCTAATATTTCAAATGAATAACATATACTTTTTCATGAAAATTTCTTTGATGAGTATATTCAGGCACGCAATTAGTTACTGGGGGATTTATTCTTTCTTCACTAATTTCAATTGTGTGTCACCAATTTTATATAATGCCTAACATGCAAAGAAAATATCATTCTTCTCCTGAAGTAGTTGTAAGATAGTGAACTCACAAACAAAACAAATCATCCACTTTCGAATACATATACGTGTAGAAGGATAATATAGGAGATGGACCTTTCACATTTGAAAGTTTTGAGGAGAGAAATGGTTAACACTTCTGTCCTACAGTTAATCCCCCCCCCCCCCCCCCCCCCCCCCCCCCCCCCCCCCCCCACCCCCAAAAAAATAAATAATAAATAATAAAAAAGGGAAAAATAAAAAATGTGCTCAGTACTTCTACCCAAACCCAATGGACTTGGTTGATAATGTTCTGCTAGTTCAGAAGTTTGACTAAAGGATGGCCTTCACAACAATTCTGTCCCATACACTTGCTCTTGTAGTGCTAGTACTATTAGACTGATGAATTTCTGCTTAGAAACCAAACAACACCTCCCCCTCCAAAAACAAAAAACAAAAAAGTCACTTCCAATCATCCTTGTTGCCAAGTTACGAATACTCAATGGAAAGGGATAGAATGTAACACTAATATTTTATGCTTTTGTAATGCTAGTTACAAAAAATAGGTTGAGAAGGGAATGATGGTACATGTGACAGAGATCATAACTGACAGATATAAAGAAGAATTAATATAGTAGTCTAGCACCGGAGTATAAGAATCATTTGCTAGTCTAACTTTACCCTAGTTTCGGCATATGTCAAAAGGCGGGGCAATAACATATATACTCAAGGGCGGAGCCAGGATTTTTTTGGCCTTTTATATGTGTGTGTGTGACAAAACAACAAAGGATATGGCCATATGGGAGATAAAATTTTCAAACATTTTCTTTGGGAAATTTCATTCGAACTCAATGAGCATTTAAAAAGTTATCCAATTACTTTTGACATTTATATGTTGAAAAATTAGAATAACCAAAAAGAAAGTCAATTATTTTAGATTTCATGATATAACCTGATGTTTTTCTAAAAAAATTACATAAATTAATGTATATGTTTTTATTATAATTTTCCATTCAATTTATTAAAAAGTTAACTAACAAACCAAAATAAAAAATGATGAATCAGAATCAACTAAAGAAAAATAAGGAATATAATTATTTTTAAAAAAAATCCTAAATTCATACAAAATATCCACAAAATATCTTTATTCATATAATGAAAATTTATGAATACTGAAGATAATAATATGTGGCATCCATAAATCGTGATATGTTCCAACCATTTTTTTCTTTTTTTGTAACTTGAAGGAGACTATATTATAGGACCCCATCTTTTATTATTAACAAATAAAATATATAAATAATGAATGAAATATATATATATATATATATATTTATTTATATAATAACGAACTGGCAAAGTCAGCACATTCATAAATTGCATGCACAATTAACTATTATTGTATAACTATATAGCATATATAAGTCTGTTACATGATGAAGCGGGGGCATCATTCATCCTTACATGCACGCTTCTCCACAATGCTCCATACAATACAAGACCTCAAAGGATTTTTTGAGTTTAAGGGAGAGAGGGAAGCAAGAAGAGAGGGGGGGAGAGGGGCTAGCCCCTTCCGCCCTCCCTCTGCCACTGCAAATACACTTAGTAAAGTTATGCCTCCTAATCTTATCAAAAAGATAAAGATTTAAAAATTCCCTATTTTCAATAGAAGATCAATGACAACATAACACAATATGGGTATGTGGATGCTGAGTGGAGGGAGTAGAATCTTTTTGTAATGGATTAAGAAGTTCAGGTGACAGGTAGACTGAGCTGGAGTGGTACTTTACTGTATTGTTTGTGGCCTTGCTTCAGATTGGGGAATAGGTCGGGCCAAAGGTCCGGACACCTGGGGCGATGGCCAAAAAAAATGTGCTTGACCTTTAGATGGAAGAACAAAGTGCCTTACAGAGGTAACACTTAGCACTCAAAACAACCTTTGCAAAGGTCGGTGCCTTATAGAAGTTGCACTAGCATCTATAATATAGCGATATGACTACAGGCAGAGTGAAAAAATCTTCACACGGGGTTGTTTTGGGGTGTGGGGGACTCTGATAATTCTTAATTTACAAAATTCATTCAATTGATTTTTTAATTAGAATCCAGCTATGTCAGAGTTCACAAATTTAGTACATAGTTTGAACAACCCTTTTTTTAGTTAGTCAATTGCCCAATTTTTATTATAATTTCCACATTTTTCATCCAAATTGTTAGTTAAATTGAAAGAAAAAATGGCTGCATCATTTGAAAGTACAATATTGTGCTAGAGTCTGGGGTTAACTTTGAAGAAGAAACTACAAGTTATGGTGGAGGCAATAATCAAAATTGGTATTACTTTGAGGGGACGAGGGGTAGCAAAAACTATTTCCAAATGGACAAACTCAAAAATTGGTAAAGAAGTATAAAAGAGAGTTATGAATTTTTGAGGGGAACATCTCTGCCTCTGGATGCAACTAGGGATAGTGAAACACATACAAGTAGTGCTATGTCCAAGGGAACTTAGTTTAGTTCCACTAGGTGATCAAGGAACAAAAATTAAAACTAAAATTAAAAGGAAAGAAAGAAAAAAAGAAAGGTAAGAAAAAATTGATTCAGACTGGTTGACCATGTATGATGAAAGAGTGCAGTGGCATGTAGGAAGAATACTGGTGCATTTCAAGTTCTTTAAATAGTGGAATTGTCTGAGAATGACATGGATTGAAGTGATTAAAAATCTATATACAGTCTATATTTAAGGCAGATATGGTCATCATAAGCTAGATATGGAAGATGAATGCTTGTAGTGACAAAGAAGATGATGATGTTTGATTGTTTGTATCTTAAGGACTTTATGTCATGCTTTCATCTTCTGTACAATCAGTCATTTTATTTTTATTTTTATTTTATTTTCTTCCTTTTTCATTTCTCATTCTACATGAACTTATAGCTTCTTTTTATTGTTCAGACTCTGAAGGAGTTCCTTTCTTTTGCTGAAGCTGAAGTGAGGTCTTTGGCTTCTCTGTATTCTGGGGTGGTATGTCTCAAATGTAGCATTGAAGAGTAGCTTTCAAGTTTATGTCGCTGTTTTCTGCATTATGGTATGCTATTCTTTACCTGACATGTTTCTGGAGTCGGATGTTTTACAGGGTAGAAATGTGGATGCGCTGATTCTTTATCTTGGAGAAGATCCGTCTCGCTGTCCATTTGAACAAGGTAGTTATTAGTTTTGATGAATTGCAAATGTTATTTATTTATAATTTTTTTTTTTTTTTATCACGATGAAGGCATATGACAAACTCAATGCTCAAGAGTGTGCTCGATTCATGTGCTGAATGCTGATTGATTTTTATGTAACTTTAGTGTTCTCTTTTGTTTACTAACACCATAAATTAATAATTTATATAATATATATATAACGGAGGATGGTTGCCTGTTTTAGTGCCACGTGTAAATTCTGTGTGTGTGTATGTGTGTGTGTTTTTTTTTTGTTTCTTTTTGTTAGGAAGTCACATGCTTGATTGGTTCCTCCCTCTGTGTCTCCTCTCTCTCAGTTTCTCTACACTCTTCTAAACCAAGCACATCAAATTCAATCACATACAAAGCAGGGTCACCGGCGGCAAACATCCTTCTCAGTTGAACCGCCTTCTCCAGTGAAGATTGCCGGTGGCGAACCAAGGAAAGCTATTTGATGAGCTGTAAATGATCCAATTAAACTCAGCAAACTTATAAACTCACTCTCTTTCTCCTCTTTTTCTCTCTGCAAATCTCTCTCTTTCCCCCCTTTTTCTTGAGTTTTTTTTTTTTCCACTGTTCTGTTTAGATCCAACCATGGCCGCCATGGTCTGCAACTGTTCTTGTCCTTGTTTTTTCCTCTTTGCAAAACCCTCTTTTTTTTCAGAGACATGGTGTGTATACCATACCAAAAAAAGAATTGTGTATAACCCAACTCCTATCTGATCAATCTCACCCGGAATTTTAGCCATCATCCTCAAATCAAACATCTCCATCACTACCACTCACTCGCCACCAACTTCGCAGCCAAAAGAAAGAAAAAAATTTCAAAACATATGAAAAAACAGCATGAACCAGACCAAGCCGACAATTTGACGCCGGTAACCCGTGGGACTGATGTTCTACTTCTTTCCTATTGGTTGTTCTTTGATGTTCTATGATATTTCCAAAAACAACTGTATTTTTTTTTTTTTTTTTGGTGGAAAACAGAAATGCATTAAGTTATATAGTTATATATTTTGCTACATATTGAATTTAAACTTGTTTTTCTTTCTCTTTCTTACTCCATATAAAATCAACCTTAACATCTATGCTCTTCTATAATGCTGTGCATATACCACAAAAGTATATTATGCTATTTCTTATTTGATTAATTTGATTACATATTTCAGCATTAAGTTAATTTATGTGCTTTTAGAGTGTTGTGTAATTTTGACTCCTTATATCGCTAAATTTTGTAAGTGTCTTTCTTCAGTTAAAATGACATCGCATGTAAATTTATATTTTTAAATTAGTTAAAAATTCAAATTATATTTTATAAATATTTATAAACCATAACACTAAAAATTTTAAAATAAATTTTAATATTAATATGATGAAAATTTATTATATTAAAGGTCGTATTCCCGTGCATAGCACGGGTTGTCAACTAGTTCTTTTTAAATTGGTGAGTTACTCCCACTACACCATAGCTTTCATCTTCCATGGACTTCTATCTGCTATTTGGATTTATTTAGCTGAAGTAGCAGTTAAAGGGGAGTAGAGGGATAAGGCCCCTGGCTGTGGCACTACAAATACTGACTGTGGGTCTGGTCAGTCAGAGGGTTGAAGTAGGTTGGGTTAGAGGTTCCTTCCCAGACGACTGAACCTGGGGATTTCAGGAATACAAGAGTCCCACATCAGAAGCGGACTGTCCATAGAGTGGGCTTAGGTACCCATGGGTTACCTACTTACCTCACTAACTTGAGTGCTCATATAGGCCTTCCTAGGTATTTTTTGGTGGTTGATATAAACGGTTCCCACATTTATACTCCCTTCCTTCTCAGAAATTGCAGGTCATTATCAGTTCTAGTTTGCTTATCTTGAGACATATTCACACCAAAGCATTTCTTCTCAATTCTAAGTTTCTAACTGGCATTTATCCCATGCTTTAGTTTTGTTGATTAAAACTGACTAAAAACTATATGGTAAGTCAATATACACTATAGAGCTCTTCCTATAAATGTATAGCCAACTCATACAAAACGATAAAGGTTTAGCACCAACCCATTGTGGGCCTACTGTGGTTGGAATTTGTTCCCTCTCCAAATTTTCTCATAGGAATTACAGCTCCTCTCAGACATTTTCTTTGTCATGTCTGTATATCTTCTTGGTGCTTTTTTTTTTATTATTATAAAACTCACCATAGTCTCTAGTGACTTAATCACATGCTAAGTCATTAAACCCATATATGTGGTTGAGAGTGAGTAGAAAACCAAGACAAAGAGGACTTTGTTTCACTGTCACATAATTTGCTTCATCACAAAAGTCAACCAACTTTACTGCATCTATTTATGTTGACAGTTATGCTTACGTAGTTTAATAGCTGGCCTGGCAAGTTCTTTTCGAAGTGTGATTGCATGCCATCTAATTTTTTCCTCCCTGAATTAATACTGCAGTTATTTCAACTCTACTAAACTTTGTAAGAATGTTCGGCCGAGCCCATGAGGAAAACTGCAAGCAGCTTGAATTTGAAAAGAAGAAAGCAGAGAAGGAATCAGAGAGTGAGAAATTGAAGATGGTTTCTTCACAGGAATCCCAACACTTGTTACATACTCCGGTCAAATAGCAATATCAAAAGATTAGTGTTTAGACCAGGAAACCATTTCCCGTTCCCAGGGAAGGGAAAATAATGTTTACTCCAGCATGGCAAAACCACCACATTGTAAGAAACGAGATTGGAAGAGAAAGGATCTCTTTAGTGATTAGGAGAATGTATATATGGCCACAGGAGTAAATGTAACTGTAGGTATAGAGTTGTAAAGTGTACAAATTAATGCAAAGTACAAGGTTCAATATGTGTATTGAGAGGTAAGCCTCAATGCCCCTCCATTCCTGCGCCAACTGCGATCTCCTTTTTGCCAATTACTTTCTTTTTTCTTTTTCCTTTTTCTTTTTGGGTAAATATTACATATTTGATTTATTTTGTATTTTAGAAAATAAGTTGCGTCGGTAGGCAACTTGTAAAAATAAAACTTATAGGAATTTTTTTTTTTTGTGAGAATCTCAAAAAATGAATTAGTGTAAAGAGGTTCTTGTTTGTTATTTGATATTTGTTATTCTAATATTGATTTGGTTCACACGCCTCTCTTGGTTCACTTTAATTTGAAATTACCTCTTCTGTTTGTTCTGTAATTATCATTGGGATGTAAGTTCATATCTTACCATACCATTGGAAGACAGCTTAGGGCTGCACTTCCCCTCTTTCCAACCTACTTGCAGAGGCAATTATTTTGATAGCTGCAGTCATCTACTAAAACAGAATTTGGTGGCATATCACTGATGGGGCTTACATGCATTGCATCGGTTTCTTGTTCTCGATATTACTGAGAAGAACTCTAATCCATTTGGTGTTGGTGGCTGTACTAATGGTTCTTAAGACTTAAAGAAGTAAAAGGCCCAGCATTCTGGTTAGTCTTTACTGTTGGCAAAATGTGATGGTAAATGTCATACTATTTTTGCAATATATTTTCCTTTTGGAATGAGTACACACGTTTGTCCATAACACAAAAGAAAATAGAGAACGCAAACATTTTTCTCTTTCAGGCTTAATTGTCATACCATATCATTACTGTTTTACCAAAGAAGGTTGGCCTGAGTAGAAGGGGCTCTGGTCGCTTAAGCAAGGGATCTCATGTTCGAACCCTTGTGAATGCAGTAAACTTTCTTGGAAGACGTCCCCGTTTCGGCGTCCGACAGTACCTCGGAAGATTAGTCCAAAGCGACACTTGGGGACACATTGGGAAACCAAAAAATATATATATATATATATATATTATTACTGTTTTTACACCTATTACTTTCTTAATTATAAAGTAAAATAAGAATAATTTTGAATTTAATGAAAGAGAGACTAATTGTCAATGACCCTCATGTCTAATGGCATGTCCAATTCTAATAGGGGTGTGGGGTTTGCGAAAGTCTTGATTTCAATTCTGCATGTGTATATTCTCTTAATTTTTTGACAAAAAAAAAAATAAATAAAAGGACTAATCAAAGGGGCGAAATAAATTTTCCCTTCCCTACAATAACATGAGAAACCTGGGGAGTTGTTGAGAGGTCACGAAGCCTTCATGTATTCTCTCCCATATTTATAAAATATTTATGATGATGACATAAAGGTGAAGCACCATATTCTATGATCTATTTATTTATAAATATACAGTGCCGTTGCAAATTTGTGTGATCATATATATTAAAAATTAGTGTAAAAATAAATAAATGGACCCGCATTCCAACAACCCTGACGAATTCTTGGCACTTATCGCAATCCCCATGTGGAATTTGGTAAAACAAAAAATTCCTTCTACCTAAAGATCAAGTCAGTCATCTATAGTACCAAACCCTTTTTTTAAAACTTTTTTTATTTTTGTAAAAACTCTCTAGTGTTAGACAAAACAAACCATGTTTAATATCAAAAACATAAGGTCGTTGACTACTATGGTCAACTGTTAACATTGTCTAGCAACCTCTCTCTCTCTCTCTCTATATATATATATATATAAATTGTGTGTGTGTGTGTGTGTTAGGTTGAGGTAGCTGCTGCCATAGCCTCAGCATCCGATTCTTAAAGTCTTGGAGTTAGTGGAGAAGCTTTTCATATTTTATGATCCCGCACAATGCATGGGCTACTCATTAATTCAATCTTTTAAAACTTTTTTTATTTTTATTTTTCACTTCTTCAGTTTTAATTCTACAATCAAAATCTTATTCTCATTCCCCGAAAAACAAATAGATTAAGTAATTTAAATATTAAAAAAAAAGGTTAAGTAATAGTTTATTTTATTATTAACATACACAATGTATCTTACCAAAGTACCAATCAGGAGGATTTTAAAGTTCAAGTCACGAGGTAATGGATGTTCCGAGCTTTGTTAGAAGGGTATTTTCAGGATTTTCCATTTTTATTATGATAAAAAAAATTTATTTGAAAATGATTTTATTTTCTTCACATATCGACAACAGTAAATTGATAATTAATATTTTCCATTAATGGGAAGAAACGATACAAAGAGTGTAATGTTGTTAGACCTAAGGTTTTCAACTAAGGGCATATCCGAGATTTTGATAATAACAAAGGATCAATGTTAATACTAATGATTCACATGTCAAGAAAATTATCAAAGTTAAGTACTCAGCTCAAATCAACTTAAGCATAAGTTTAAGGATCAAATAACTCAAGCAAATGGACTCAAAGGCATAACCACGCAATGAAACTCAAATCTCGTAGTCGAAACATCAAGGACAATCAAGCATGATGCAATAAGAGCATAAAAAACGAGTAAAAGGGTTACAAGCACCTTAAGCCATGTAAACATCGTTGATGAAGTCACATTTAGGCTATAAGTGAGGTTTTAGATTCTAAAATGTAAATAATTGCTCATGACTTTGCTCTATTGACCTAGGACTCTTAATTGAACTGAATTTATCACTCATAAGAGGCCTAAGTTGATATAAATAAGATAACATGTTGATATACACTTGAAAGTAGGCTAAACTTGCATTTTTGCAAGGTTTAGTTGACTACATGAATTATGTAGTCAACTACATCAAGGCAAAAATCCAAGTTTTGGCTACTGGAATGTGTAGTCGATTACACCAAAGGGTATAGTCGACTATATCACTCGAATGGGTTATAACGGCTAGTTTTTTTAAAGCCAAATGGTGCATTTATTGCCACCAAACAGCCTTTTTTTCAAAATTTAATATTTCCAACGGCCATTTTAGGTTAAATGGGTATATATACATGCATTCAAACTCATTTATGATTATCCATACAAAAGCAATCAATTTCCATACTTAGTGAAAGAGCTTTCAAGTCCTAATTCTTAAAGAGCATTCCATTGAACAATTATTAGAAATTTGTTGAGCATTCAAATGTTGTATCTACTTCAAGAGAGATTATTTGCAACAAATCAACTTCTATTTCAAGTATTGTAAGGGTTGTGTGAACCCAAGTGAGACAAGAGAGTTTTGTCTTGAAAAGAGTTTCTCTTTGTAAAGGTTTGATCTCTACCCTTGAAAGCGATTGTGATAGTGGATTGTGGAACCCTTAAGCGGAGCTCTTGAACGAAGACGTAGGCGGGAAGGCCGAACCTGGTTAAAATCTTATGTTTGCATTCTCTAACTCATTCTCATTATTGTTTATTACAGAATTTTTCTTATTTGCAATAATCTGAATTTTAATTTGTCATTATTGTTTTAATTGGCTAAAAACCCTATTCACCCCCCCTCTAAGGTTATACACTTGGGATAACAAATGTGTCACACTTTAACATTTTAAAAAATCGGGGAAGAATTTAGTCGAGGTGCGCGTAAACTGACCCGGACATCCTGACCTTCAATCAAAAACAAATAAAACAAAAAAAACATTTTAAAAACGATACAAAAAGTGTGAGGTGTCATAGTTTAATTAATATTTTACATAAAATCAAAATCAAAATCTTAATCTCGTAAATCCCACACCTCTAAAAATAATTACTAAAATTTTGCACTGTAATAAATCATTAAAACAAATTTAGCATTATAATTTTAGAAAGTAAAAAAGGGGAAGCTAGCTAATGGGTATTGGATTGTGGTTTGCACACTCTACTTTGGAACGTGAGATCACGATTTCGTAACAGTGTATCTTGTGTGTCGTGCAAATCACGTGCCGTCGACGTTACAAAACGTAGGACCCATTGTCACATGAGAATCACATCCTATGATCCTAATACCAAGACATATATCAAAATTACTATAATACAGAAGGGTTTTTTTTTTTTCTTTTTTTTTTTCCTTTTTGGGTAGGAACATATATTATAGAGGATTTTTTTTTTTTTTATTTTTTTGTTTGGATAAGTTACTAGTAGAGTTGGCCAGATGATTCTCTATCGGACAATCCCCATACATGCTACAAATCCCAAGAAAACTGACATCGACCCTCCTCTCCTCCCCCACATCTTTCTCAAATTTGGATTCAACCTCCATTACAAACCTTGGGCAAAGAAGACAAAGATCATTCAACCAAGATAAAATTTTCATGTTAGTAAGTGTTCATATTCTTGCATCACAAATAATATTACCGACAAGGGTATATAAAATTTTGGGGCATTTTGGAGTGGTCCACCTACGGATAGATAATTACATATCAATATAAATGATTTTTAATTTAACCAAGAATGATTATTAATTATAATTATTTATTCACAGTCGACAATGACAGAACCAGAACATTAGTCGTGCAAGGTCAAGAATCAAGATTAATGATAAATATTTTGAAAACAGAAAAAATTTCTTAGTGTCTGATCACAATGGGATTTTGTTCTCTGATTTTGTATAGGGTAGAAAAATGATTATAATAAATAAAATAGTCAAATTCATCAATTTTTTGGGTAAAAAAAAAGTTAGAGGGTCAAAATTAAAAAAAAAGGATTAAATACAAATTGGCGATCTAAATTTTTAAATACTCATATTTTAGTTCAAGAGAAAAAAAATAAAAATAAAAAGGTCAGGAGTGTCAAGGGAACATCTTGGGGTGTCATTTTACTTTGGACGACGTGTTATTTTTGGTTTTTTTTTTTTTTTTGGAAGAATATATGACACCTTAAATTAAACTTGAATTATGAGATTTCATTTGACGGAAATATTGTTTGCCCTAATTAGCTTATAGATATGGATTTATTGTTTGCCCTAGCAATCTCATCAAAAGGTATCAAAATTTGATTTCATTTTAAGGAAAAAAGTACATTTGTTTTTTTTCATCATAGTATTTTTGAACTTTTTTGCACTATCCAAATAATTTGGTTTAATTCAGATGGTTGAAAGTTTGAAATTGGCTTTCAGGCTGTTTTTCAATATCTACTTATGGGTCCTAACCATTAGTAAGCGTCAATCCTCTTTAACACAAACTTAACTTTCCTAAAAAATAAAAAGAGAGAAAATCATGATATAAAGATGAAACTTTAGACAATTATAGAGGAGCCATGTGATTTTGAGACATACTTTTTATAGGACAATGATTTAAAGCGCATATAGGCATCAGATTCACCCATGTCTCAAACGTGATGTGGAGTGAACTAGAAGTGGCCTTAATAGCATATAGCTAGCACGTGTTTTTGTAAATGCAAACTTATTTAATTACTAATCCTTTTGACATATAAATAAATTATGCACGTGAGATTAGTTTAAACCCAAACATTAACGGGAATTAGCTGGTTTCAGTCAAAAAATGTTTTGATTTAACTCAAAATTATGTTAGCATTAGATTATAGCCTTAGAAATTTTATCCGACCTGATGAGCACAATATTTTTTTTTTCTCTTTTTTTCCCTTTGTTTGGAACTTTGAAGATGTTTTAAGTCCCTTCTAATCTTGTTTTACAAAATATATTGGAAAAAAGAAATGTTTATCGTATCATTTCCCTCTACTTGATCTAGGTATCTAATAAGATACCCAAAACTTTTCAAATGAAAAACAAACAAACATATATTTATATATGGGGAAGGTTCCGTTGACACGCGGAGTAAATCTTTTTACACTTACGCTCATCAATATCCTTTTATGGAAATCATATTTCGCCAATCCAATTGTTGGATTACATATTGTTATCATGCACCTCATGCATGCCAAATTTCAAGTTAATCAAACATTGGAAAGTATTTGATTTGAAAACTTACATTTTTTTTAATAAATAAAACTTTAATTTCGAGCACTTTATGGATGACATAACTCCTAATTCCAATTAACTTGAAAATTGGTATGCATGACGTGTATGATAAGAATATATAATCCAACAATTGGATTTGTGAAATATATATATAGTCCCCTTCTTATGAGATTAATCTAACCTAATTTTGCGTTATGTCACTCTACAAAACTATACGTGTAATTCATATTTTACAAAACTAACCGTTGGATTAGATTAACTTATCATGTTGGTGATGCATACTAAAAATCAAGTTGATCTGAAACTGATTGCTATTCGATCAAAAAATTACATTTTTTAATCAATGACAATCACTCATTTTGGACATTTACGAATGAAGTAGTTCTTAATCTCGGATCAACTTGATTTTTGGTATGCATGACCTTCACATGAAGTAGGTCTTATCCACCGATTGGTTTTGAAAAATTAATATATTGTAGTAATTTGGAGATCACCAAACTAAAAATTAATATATTGTAGTTTTGGAAGGTGAAGGTTAACTTCACAAAAAGGGGACTCTCTCTCTCTCTCTATATATATATATATAGATATTGTAGTAATTTGGAGATCACCAAACTCAACAAACCATACTACAAAAAATTCGAAAATTCCAAAATAATTGGGGAATTATGTGACAATGATTCCAACACACAACCCCTCTCTTCTAACTAATACAAGCAGGTGCCCTCCCTGTTTATCGATAAATAAGCAGCCATTTGCTTAATTAATTGGTAGTATTATACATATAAAATATCATCACTAATGAACAAATCTTTTGGTAATAAGAAAAAAAAAAAAATGGCTGGGCATTTGTGTCGGTGAGGGTTAGGGGTGCAACTTTTGTCGTTACGAATGATTTTTGCCTCAGATGTGAAAGTTGGGTGGGGCCAACCCAAAAGCTTGTCTGCCTTTGGACCACACCTCATTTCTTTGCTTTAAGCTTTTCTTCATCCGTCACCCTTACGCCAAAGCAATCCTACATTTCTTGATGCCATGTAAAGCCTATAACAGTATAACGTTATAGTTTGACTCATGTTTTTTTTTTTTTTTTTTTTTACATGGGAGGGAATTAGAACAACTAAACTACCCTAATCCGATTCCTCCCGAATGTCATCCGAGTTGTAACTCATTGGCCCTTTTTTAATTATCCTTTTTTCTTTGCCATCATTAGTTGAATTTCTTTTAGCTACATGAATAGTTGAATTGGTTGCTTGTTTTTAGGTTGGAATCATTTTTTTATAGCAAGATTCTATGAATTCTCTACATTAATTATCGAATTCATTCATCGACAAAAATCCTTTTTTTTTTTAAAAAGTAAAAATGAGTTATCTTTTTATTAATTTCAATCTTGTCAGTAATATTACACTAGTTAATATACAAATTAGGTGATGAAATTGACGAGTTCAGCATTTTCCAGGGATTAGTTAGAACCAAAACCTCATATACCTTTGTTCATTAAAATAAAAAAAAAAGACCCTAAGGCTCTATTTGGTTTGTAGATTTTATCAAAGAAAAAAAAAATATAACGAATTGTACTTTTCTTTATTTGGTTGTAATGAAAAATTAGAAAAAGAAGAAGAAGAATTGGAATGATTTTCACTTGATATGATTTTATCTTTTCTTTTCATTTTCTTTCATTTTCATTTTTTTTTCCTTCTTTTTTTTTTTTTTTTTTTCCCTAAGTAAAATCCATGAACCAAATAGAGGATAAAAGTTTAGAATTTGGAATGCAAATACAAAAGCCAATTGAGCTATCAACTACCAAGCATTAATTTACAAGGAGTTGAACAAATGACCTCTTATTTGAAACTAATCACTTGTTACCACTGCGTTTATTTAATATACGTAACCAAATTATTTATGTCGTTAAGAATAAATTGAATTATAACATTTAAGAAGGGTAAATTAAAATAGTTATTAATGAATTACTTTTATAGGTTCTCTAGGCCGAGATTGACTTTGAATTTTTTAACCTACCGATGGCTGGGTTAAATTCTAAGTCGGTAAAAATAAGGATTAACTGTGTTTGGCTTTAATTTATGACTTTATTTTGATTTATTGCTTCCACTGCACTGTATTAATTGTTTGGGTGATCAATGGATATTCTCGTGACTTCACCACTACGGGAGTAAGCTGCCACATTTTCTTCAATGTCGTCAATCCTTGTTTTCCTCCTTGGAAAACATGCAATTCTTTAAGGTAACGTAACACAAATCTAAACTAATGTTTATGCTACTTTCTTTTATTATTATTGGGAAATAGTTAGAGGGTGTGGGATTTGTATATCCTAGACACAACACATTTCTTAACTGACAGTAAATAAGAGGTGTGTGGTAATTAGAGAGCGAGTTAGTCTTTAGGATCTGTTTATATCGTGGGGTTTTGAGGTAGAAATTAAGAAATCTTGGGAATTCACAAAATTAATGATATTCGGTGTGCTTATTTATTGGGAGATTTAAACTCCCGAGGGTGCGTTTGGTATGCGGGAATAGACGTGCAGGAATGGGAATCCCATTCCCATTCTAGTTGATTTATATGTTTGGTTAACTAATTGACATGGGGATTAAATCTGGGAATGGAGTTTATGTGGGAATAAAATACCCAAGTTTGTGGGAATCTCGTACCCACGTTAAACGTGGGTTTCTAATTACCATACCGAAGGAAGAGGTTTCAAAATAGAAAAAATTCCCAAATACCCACGATCATTCCCGTGAAAGGAGTATCCATCATTCCCGCGAAAGACACCTTACCTATGCTTTTCTTCTATAAAATTCCTATTATTGTCTTCTTAACAAAAACAAAAACAAAAAAAAAAAAAAAAAAAAAAAGGAGAGAGAGATAGCTAGACTTCCCCCTCTACCCGTCAAGTTTAGAGTATAGAAAATAATATCATAACAATAATTATAACAATAGAAATAAATAATAATGAAAATTGATATTGCATGAGATGAGCTTTTTTTTAATTATTATTTTAGAAGTTGATTGCGCTTTAGAACCAAAAGAAAAAAAAAATTGGAAGTTAAATCAACATCAATTAAGTGTTGTAGGAAGGGGTTTTTCTGGAAAATTAAATTAAATTAAATATGATTCCATTCCTATATTAAATTAGTTTCACCAAACGCTGGAATGAGAATGAAAATTTGATTCCCGTGTAAAATTTGGTGCATCCAAACACTGGTAAGGTAATGGGCATGAGTTTCCTAAGAATGGGAATCTAACTCCCAAGAATATTATGCCCATTCCCATTAATCCATTCCCGCAAACCAAACATACCCCGAGAGTCTAATTTCTCGTCAATTGCAGGGCATTCAACTCCTATGTAAACTGAAGGAAAATAACAAACCCTGCGTTCTATGACTTGAGCAGGATCTGAAATCTTCATTTGGGTGGTCTCCGTAACTTTGCTTCCTACATCACTCTGATCAATAGAAAGGACGCCATTGAATGGCCGACGAAGTGGCAAGCGGTGGCATCAGATGAGAGGCTCTAGAGGTAGAGCTCAGAGCCCCCAAAAATGGAGATGCCGACTGGTCGTCCTATATGTGGGCCATGTTTTGTGCCGACAAATGATAGTGGCTCGTACTGGTTTGCAATATAAAATAGTCATGGTCCCCTTTCTCTGTGAATCTCAACTATGGCACCTTTCTCTGCCAATCTTAACTGGTGTTGGCTTTGTTTTGGACGAAAGATAGTGTACGTGGGAAGAGAGAGTTTCAATCAGTGAATCAATACTCATTACTTCTGTTCTGAAACAACACGTCTTGAGATCATTTTTTAAAAAAAATAATTATAAAAAGGTTCTTTCTTTCTTCTTTTTTTTTTCATTTTTTTTTGGGTTTGTTTGGTTGGGGAAAGGTGGTGGCAATGGTGACCGGTGTTCTCCAAATGTCAAAAGGGAGAGCACTTCTTGAGGTCATATAATTTTTCCTTAAAAATTTTATCATCATTCGAACAATGAAATTTTAACTCTTGAGAATTCTATTTTCTGGAAGTTTGAATTCTCTAGAGTTTTAGATTCTTGGGAGTTGAAACTCCTAGCAAACGAACACACCTTTAGTGTAATTCACTAACTGTGATATGGTCGTGTGATATTATGAGTCAATGGAAATAAAGTAAAGTGAGAATGTCGAGTCAAACCTGATATTCTCACTTTACTTCCATTGACTTGTGGTGCCTTATCAACCATATCACAATCACCTAAGAAGTACAGACACTTCTCGGACACGTATCAGACACATATGATACACTTCCGAAAAGACGCATCTCTATGTTTCCATCTTTCTTCTTTTTTTACTTCTTCATTTTCCTTTTTGTCTGATTTTATCAATGAATAATTCTATTACGATTTTAAAAAATAATACAAAAACTACATTTTAAAGAATGGATGTGATGCTATATAGTATTATCTAGTTATATATATAAAAAATATATTTTATTAATGACATGTCTTTGCCATGTTGTGTCTTAGATTTTGAAAACTTGTTATGCCGGCATCTGTGTCGTATCATAACTGTATCACATGTCGATGCCTATGTTTCTTAGGCAGACATATAAGTTCTTCTCCAAGAGAGCCTATAAAAAGACATGCTGTGTTTGGGGAATGTATGGCGTGACACAAAATGAAAATGACTGCTAAGACAAATGTAATGGCAATGAAACATAGACAAAGCAACAAGTATCATCTCAACATCAGCTTCAATAAGGAATAAGCTATGTGTCTAAATCAAATGTAGTTGGACCAGGCTATGTATTTAAATCAAATGTAGTTTGCTAGGCACTTAGGCCAAGGAAAAATAAGTTTAGACATGAAGAGGAACCTGAGATGGACATTCCATTTTTTGTTTAAAGAGTGTTGTTAGACTTCCTCTCATCTTACTAAAGATCAAAATTATGCTAATGACCTTGTGGCCTAAAGACACTTATCTCCTCTATGTGAGGAAAGAGTCTCCATGTATGCATATGTTGATGTATTGAATTTCTTTAAGATGTTATCACACCAAAAAAAAAAAAAAAAAAAAAAAAAAAAAGGGTAAAAATTACCATTGTGATATTAGCACAAAAATCGATCTCTAAAAATTTTAAAACGGTAGTATGAAGTTATTTTATTGTATTAATGTGGTGATTTCATGTTAGCAACGTTAGGGTACCGTATTGTGTTGATGGGATGACAAAATTTTTTAGAATTATATATAAGATAATCCGAGATGTAAGACAAGAATTTTTTTTCCCCCCTAAATGGTACATTATAATATAAATATTGCTCCGAAGCAAATTGCAAAAGACAAAAACACATCTCATAAACCAACACCACGCCACAAATTACCCTTCTCATTTGTCAAACACCTTTTAATAGGGGTAAAAAAAGCATCAATGCAGTGTGGCCCTTCGTTCAAGTGTTAGGTACGCAATCAAGATATATCAAATGATTCAACATCATCATGTGCCCTGTTTTTTTTTTTTTTTCCTTCCATATTTTGGGCCCCATATCGTTGGTCCATATATTATGCCCACCAAATCAAGGAAGCCATCCCTTAAAGCAAATAACTACAGGCATACAGCCTGCCCAAGATCCTTGCCATTCAACCCTAATCCCAGCAAACCAACCAATCCCGATCGTTCGATCAATGGCCAAGTCCAATGTCTGATCCGCATGATATGAATCAAACGGTCACAGAACAGAACCTATGCCGCTTATACTATCATATTAGGTACAAGACTTGCATTGAATAAGTTTTTCTGTTTCATGCAAACCTTTAACGGACATAAAAATTCTTAGAGGAGCTTCTGCCAAATATAGGGGTTAGTTTAATTAATTACTTGGCAGTAAGCACTGATACTGCCACAAATTGCAGTTTTGTACTCACTCTAATCTTTGACTGTCCCTAGATAAATTAGTAAAGGGAAGAAGAAACCCTTCTTTCCAGAACCAACCCCCTTCTCTCTCTGTCCCCTCTCTCTCTCTCTCAATTTAGAGCCTTCTTCTGTTCATTTTTTGTTTTTGTATATATATATATTTTTGGGGTTTTTTTTCTTAAGCTAAGTAATTTGAAGCCTTCTTCATGTGCATGTGAGGGGTAATAACTTTTGGGTGCCT
Organism: Liquidambar formosana; assembly: GCA_039720395.1. Lineage (NCBI taxonomy): Eukaryota > Viridiplantae > Streptophyta > Magnoliopsida > Saxifragales > Altingiaceae > Liquidambar > Liquidambar formosana. Next base: position 15,689,412 of record CM077830.1, read on the forward strand.
TGGTAATAGTACCGTAGAAATCCTTTGTGATACAAAAGTAATGGAATATATACCCTCGTTGTGCTAGATATCGTTAAAACCAGATCATTCATCATCCCCTCAACCCCACCCTCTTCTCTCTCTCCCTTTTTCCCTTTAAACCACCATACATCTCCACTTTTTCTTGGTTAATACGTACATTTACATATATATAAATATATATATATATATCCCACATAATAAATAAATAAATAAATAAATAAAAAGAAGAAGAAGGAGAAACCCAGAGTCCCAGACCCCTACAACAATCTCTCTCTCTCTCTCTCTCTCTCTCTCTCTCTCAAAATTGCGACAGTTGGTATTTTATTGCAACACAATCTACTCAATTACAAAGCCAGACCCTTGCAACACACAATCTACACACTCCCTCTCACTCTCTCTCTCTGGGAATTGCTTTTGCAGAAGGAATCCCAATGTTTGATCCCACCAACCGCCATTCCTTCCGCTCAAAGCTTCTTATCCACTAACATTTCTGCGTCCCACTGTACTCATTACAGTTTATATATAGAGAGAGAGAGATTCTAAGGAGATGGATGTGGGTAGGAGAAGAGCTGAAACAAGGAGCAGTGTGGTATCAGGGTCTGTTTGGGAGAGTAGGATGAAGATTGATGAAGTGAAAGGCGGTATCAAGGTCTTCAATGGAGAAGAGAACTCCGAAGAAGGCGGTGACACTGGGGTTCCGGTGACTAGACGGTCAAAGACGACTCAGACCGTTGGAACCGGTGGGAAGCGAAAGACATGGAAGTCCGAGAGTTTTGATGGGGTTGGGAAAAACCCAATTCAGATAGCTAAGGGAAGATCCGAGTCACAGAAGAATTCTAATGAACAGTTCAAGGAAATGAGTGTTTCTGTTGATGGTGGAATCAGGAGGAGCCAAATTCAGGGGAGGAAGACGAGATCTGAGGCTGGTAAGGAGCTGAGTGTGTCGGTTGATGGTATTGAGAGAAGCCCAGCTCAGCAAAGGAAGACGAGATCTGAATCACGCAAGGGGGTCGAGGTTGGTGAGTCTGTTGATGGAAATGGGGCGAGTTCAATGGGATTAAGGAAGGCCAAATCGGAGTCGAATAAGACAATTGATGAATCTAGTAAGGGTGTTGATGGGAATGTTGAGGGAATTGAGAAGAGCCCAGTTGGATTGAGGAAGGGGAAATCGGAGTCGAATAAGGTGATCGATGAATCAAGTAAGGGTGTTGAGGGAACTGAGAAAAACCCAATCGGATTGATGAAGGCGAAAATGGAGTCGGATAAAGTTATCGATGATGAATGCTGCAAGGATGCTGAAGGGTGTGTAGATGGAATTGAGAAGAGCCCAATTGAATCGAGGAAGGCCACATGGGAGTCGAATAAGGGTGTTGATTGGTGTGTTGAGGGAATTGAGAAGAACCCAGTTGGTTTAATTGGGTTAATGATGGCAAATTTGGAGTCGACTAAGGCTACTGACGAATCTGATAAGGCTGTTGATGGAATTCAGAAGAGCCCGATTGAACAAAGGAGCACAGGATCTGATGAAACCTGCAAGGAGTTTGGTGTGTGCCAAGAAAAGGTCATTTCAAACAGTTTGGGCAATGTGGGTGAGGTGAAATCTGCTCCTGAATTGGTGAATGATGATGATGATGATGACGGTCTTGATGAAGAAGATGAAGAATATGAGGAAGATGAATTGGAGGATGACGAAATTGAGATTGAAATTGAGAAGAAGAGCTTTGATATCAAGGAAATTACTGTGCTAGAACAGAAGCCCAAGAAAGTTGTGAATGAAGAGAAGAAGGTTCCTCAAATTCATGAAAAACCAATACCCATCTCCTCAGTTGTGAATGAAGAGAAGAAGGTTCATCAAATGCATGAGAAATCAGTACCTATCTCTCCAATTGTGAATAAACAGGCTCCTCCTGTTGTGAAACATACTACAATTCACACAAATCTCAGAAAACCTACTTCAAATCTCTCAAAGCCTACCCCAAGTCCAACAAAACCTACTCCAATTCTCAAAAGACCTACTTCAAATTTTACAAGGCCTACTCCAAATATCACAAGACCTACTTCAAGTAAGTGTTTTCTTTGTTACATTATACTGTTCTTTTCAGTTATTGGATTAGTGGTTGAATTTCCTTGTGATCTATGTTCTGTTCTGACCTTTTTGTCCCCACATTTGCTGCTTTTAGTTCCAAATTCATATCAATTCCAGAGAATCCCAGAAACCCAAAACAAATTGCAGAATTTAGGTGAGTTTTCATTTCTGGATCATAGAATTAGTAATTTATTTTGCAACTTCTTAAGCAAAATTCTCAGTCTTTTTATAATATCTGTTAATTTTTCAGTGGATTTAGTAATGTGGAGAGACGTATCGAAATCCTCATTTGTATTTGGATTTGGAACATTTATCATAATTTCATCCTCCTACACCAGAGATCTTAACATCAGGTCAGGAAATCCACCATAAACAAAAATCATTTAACTTTTCTAAATTTTAGTTTATCAGTCCTCTGTTTCATAATAGAGTTTATACTAATATCTGTTTAATTATTTCTTTTACAGCTTGATTTCTGTAATTTCGTATCTGGGTCTTGTTTATCTTGCTTTAATTTTCCTCTACAGATCCTTTATCTACAGGTATATCCCTTAAATCAATTTTCAAGAAATTAGGAAAAAAAAATTCCTAATTTGTCTCTTCATGATTATTTGTTCCATGTATGTATGTATGTATGTATGTATGTATCAGGGGACCTTTAGATGTAGATGATTTAAGCCAGGATTATGTGGTGGGGGAAGAAGAAGCAATTTGGGTGCTAAAATTGCTGCTTCCATACTTGAATGAGTTCCTCTTGAAACTCAGAGCCCTTTTCTGTGGAGACCCTGCTACTACAATGAAGGTAATTTCCTTCTCTCTTTTTTTCCCCCTTTTTTTTTGTTTTTTATTTTACCTAAAGGGAATCACTAAATGTTGTCAAAATGTGACAATGGCAGTTGGCAGTGGTGCTGTTTGTTTTGGCCAGGTGTGGCAGCTCCATAACCATTTGGAAGATGGCCAAATTGGGTAAGTTCTATTGGATTAAAAATCAGAAAATTAACCACCCCCCCCCCCCCCCAAAAAAAAAAAATTTACCTTTAAATAAAAAAGGGAAAAAAAACCATTTTTCCCAGCAACCAAACAGATCTTTCTCTGCTAATTGTTCTGAACATTCTGTTTTATCTGCTGACACTTGGATTTCCTCACTACCTCAGGCTTTTTTGGAGTTTTCATCGTGCCAAAAGTCTGCTCTTCCTATTCCACCCAGTTAACTGGATACGGTAAAAGAAAAGATATATATACACTTGCATTTAATAGCTTTATTATTTATTTAATTTTTTTTCTGAGTTTTGATATTATACCGTTGGAGTGAACAGATCATAGTACACTTGAATCCATCAGCCGCATAAATGTTTGACCCTTTAGCATCTGCAGTAGCAGAAGATTAGTAGGGTCCGACTGGTAGTGTGGAACTCATAGTGGAGAGAGAGCTTCTTTCTTTGTGTCTAATCATATAACGGCTCTTTTGTTTGTCTGGTGATGTTAATGTAGGGGTAGGGATTTGATGGGGTCTACCATAATAATGTGGTATCATAGAGCGCCGAATCTATCACCATCAAAGCATGATTACTTACCCATAATGCGATTCTAATTGCTCATTTACCCCCTTTATTTGGCCACTTCGTTTTGTTAGTGTGTTATTGTGGAGGGTCCTCTCCTAGTTGGCCTTAACTAGAGTTGCTAGGCCCACATGATATGAGTTGTTAGGCCCACACTAATAATCTATTCTAATCCTGCATATTATCTCACCCTCCTTCATCATTAGGTTTATTTATCTCACATTCCCTCATCATTAGGTTAACCCTAATAACTTATTTGATTGAGTAATCCAAACCACAGAACCCATCCTTTTTATGTTTTAGCCACATTAGCACATGATTTTCTTTTGTATTTTCTAAATGTGTATCATGTCCATAGCTCCTGTCATTAGAAAAAAGAAAATTACGAACGAAGAAATCAGGGATCTATGGTATTTTCCATGAAGAATATTGAAATATGATTAGCACATATTATAGCTATATATACCCACTTTTTCTACCAATTCTTTGCACAGCTACATGTGATGAAAGATGTATAATACACTTTTCTCTAATCGGGTTGGTATAACTCCGGCCGCAACATTTGTCATGTGAGTTGGTTATTACGGAAAAGTTTTTTAAGTCTTGAAATCATGGGCTTTAAATTGGTACTTATCTCTGTTTTGGGCCCTGCATGAAGGTCAATTTTGGATCCAACGCTTCAGGGATGCATGGGAATCATGCCAACACAAGAAAGCCGTGGCTGGTGCCATCTTTACCCTCGTATGGAACCTATCTTCCATAGTTGCTCGCATTTGGGCAGGTAAGGACACCAATGTCAGTTTCAAATGATAATTCAATGAGCACCATTTTGTTAAAATGCCCAAAGAGTTTTGTTACCATGCATTCATGGAGTACCTTTCACGCAGTGTTCATACTGTTTGTGGCGGTCCGATACTACCAGCAGTCCATGGTGACAGATGATTGGGTGGAGGACGAAGCAGGAGGTGAAGATTCGTGGCATGGGTCGATTGGAGGACAGAGACAAGGGCGTGGGCCCACTATAGTGGAGTTACCAAAAGATAAGAAAGGATCCTAGGAGTGTTCATAGTGCCACAGTGGCGCACATTGGCTAACAGCGATGATGACCACGTATACATGTGATGTAATGTGATATGATATGATGCGAGTGTTCTCATTTTCACGTTGTTGTTTGGTTTTTTTTTTTTTTTTTTTTGGCATTTTTTTTTTGTTTTCTTATATATTTATATTTTAATTTATTGTATTTTGTATATATTGGTGTGGTGACATTACTTTTATCAACTAACAAGTCCACTGGCGGCAGCATGGCTAATAAATTTTCCATATTTACTGGGCTTACCAAAATATGCTCTACTTGGTTGATTTCTGTTTAGGTTTGAATTATGAATGTGGGCCAAGAATTGTCAATTTTTGTTTGATTGTTGAGAAAGTAAAAGTTTTTCTAGCGGTAGAAAAATCCCCCACCCCACACTTCCCCCACCACCTCCTTTTTTTGTTTTTTTTTTTTTCGAAAAGCATTTTGAAAGAGCACGAGTTGGATACGGTTTGGCAACCATCATGCCGCATGCTTCTCTAAAGACATGGAGCACTTGATGAAGCTTACTTAATTATAATAACAGTATTACAAGGCTCTGTTAAGCTGGAAACCAAAATGGATGATGTCACCAAGCCTATGTCTAAATTCCATCTTCACGTTAATTCATTAACATTTGATTAGGGGTAAAGATTGAACTTTTCTGAAAATCTCAATATGATACCTAAATTATTTTTCTTTCAATTTAGGGGAAAACCTATCTCTATTATCAACCATTTTGCAAGATACCCCCTCTAAAAAAAAAAAAACCATCAAAAAACCCCCTACTATTGTCCTAGGGTTGATAGTTTACCCCCTACCATCCTATCTGCCGTCAAGGAAAGTTACTAAATACCATCACATGACACGCACGTGATGTTATTTGTTGATTTTAAGACAAAAATGCCCTTTGTTCTAATGAAATGATATCACGTGATTCTCTCTTTTTTCTTCACCGGCGAACCACACCAGCCATGGTTGCCATACTAGCGTACTAGATCGACGACAACAATCTAAGAAACAAAACAAAAAGGGGAAAGAAAGAAAGAAAAAGAAAGCGAAAAAAAAGGAAGGAAGAGGAAAGATAGTGAAAGAAAGGAGAGAAAAAAAAGATCTTCTCCATCCCGACGACATCATCGCCTATGGAGCCCACAGTTAAGAATGACGGCGAGACAATAACGGCGCGACAGCGGAGGAGGTGACGGTGACGGCGCGACAGCGGAGGTCTTCACCACAATGGTTATTTTGCAGATTTGAACCAACAGTGGCTATTTTGCAGCCAATCCTTCATCTCGCCATCCATAGTGGTGCCGGTGAAGTGAAGATGATGGTGCCGATGAAGACCACCGACAGTGGGTATTTTGCAATAATGGGTATCTTTAAACCTTCCCCACCGACAATTAGTTTTCATCTTCAAAACCATAACCCTCGACACCACCATCGTCATTGTTGCCCATGCGTGGGTTTCATCCAAACCACCATCGTCGCCATTGACACTGCACCTCTAGAAGCGTATTTGGAGATAAAAGAGGTGTCAGTGAAGTAAAGGTGATGGTGCCGGTGCCTGCTGCATCTCTAGTGCGCAACTGTTGTTGCTGCTACCTCCTTCACGAGATGTTGTCGTTGCACCTCCACTGTTACCGCTGCACCTCCAATGGGCCATTGTTGCCGCTATTGGTGGTGTATATGTGTGTGCCAATGAAGATGACCAGAAAGTTCGCTGGAGAAATAGAGAGCATTTTTTTAATTTTATTTTTGTTTCTTATACGGCATAGTTTCATATATAAAACAAAATTAATTTTTATAACCTTTTAAAAATCACAACTATTAATATTTTAATATTTTTCCGTATAGGGGTATAATAGACTTTTAACTTCGCCGTTAATGGCGTACCCCCTTAGCACAATATAAGGGGTTTTTTTATGGGTTTTTTTTTAGAGGGGGTATCCTGCAAAATGGCTAATAATAAAATAGGGTTTTTTTGCATTTTACGCTTCAATTTAATACTTAAAATTTACTGTTATCCTAGATATGGTCCCTACCCCAAACGCTATCTAAATACTTAACAGACACATCACGTGTCGTCAAGTGAGTAACATGTGACATCCCACGTAGAGCTTACGTGTCTAGAACAGTTAAAACATAATAATTCAATAAACACTTTTAATACCTTATACTTTTCATTTAGTTCTAATCTAGTACATTAAAAAAAAATTAAAAAAAAATCTAATTTGATACCCAAACTACATTGAATTGAACTAATTTGGTCCAAGCATGAGATTTGAACATATTAGTATTTTTCGAATTTTCAAAATCAAATAATGGCGATTATGGAGAGAGAAAAAAAAAAAAAAAAAAAAAAAAAAAAAAAAAAAAAAAACTTACTTTTGATGCAAAAATATGTACCTTATTGTTGCTTGTATCATCCCAAACATTTATTTCTTCATCCATTGTTCACATACAACATCAAAGACACTTAATTGAAGTGTTTTTGTTTCATTTTTGTTTTAGTGGTGATTGTGGATGAAGAAGTTATGTTTGCTTCATAAGGTTGTGTTAAGTTGGCTTTGATGGGGGTAAAAATGGAAATAAATTTAGATTTTTAGTTGTAATGTCTTTACTCTTTAATGTTAAAATTGCCGAAGTGGTATAAAATGAATATAGATTTTCATTAAAATTGGGTTTACAAATAAAGTCAATGGTTTGCAATAGCATCCTCATGGGCTAAATGCATATTTTTGGCTGGGGACGTGCTTTTGGACCTAAACAATAATTACTTCAAACCCAAATGGTCATTTCGACCAATCTTGTCCTGGGCTGCTTCTGTACAAACACGATCCAATCCATCATCCAACGGTGATGAATGATCTCAGTACTTAGTTCTCTCACTCTTTTTTTTTTTATTTTTTTGGATAACAAAGGAACCATTTCACAATAGGCCATTTGGACCTATCCATGAAACCTAAACCTTCGGGAAGACTAGTATAGTAATCCACCGCCACAATCACCAATTAAAGCTTAAGTTGTCCTAACGAAAAATCAAACTTGTGACCATGTGCTTAATCACACTAGTTGGTACACACGTGCGTTGCACGTGAATATTTTTGTATTATAAAATAAATATTTCATCAATGGTATACAAATTTATGCTAAAGTGGACCACATAAATTGTCTTTTAAAGAAGAGATTTTTGTGATAAGAAAAAAATAAATAAATAAGTGCCAAAACTAATAAATTAATTAAATGTGTCATCAATAACTTAAATAAATATAAAAAATATATGTAAATTTCAGTTGTACACTTGCCCATCAAAAGGATATTTCTCATGGCTCTGTCGGTATATATATATATATATATATATATATATATATATATGTGTGTGTGTGTGTGTGTGTGTGTGTGTGTGTGTGTGTGTGTTTATTTTTGTAAGGAAAAAGCTAAATAGTTTAACCCTTTTTTTCGAACTTGTTTAGCAACTAACCTAGTTGTGTACTTATTTCAAAGAATAATAATTTTTTAAAAAAATTATTTCATAAATAAATTGAACAAATAACATCGTGTTTAAATTCAAAAAATAAGAAATAAATTAAAATAAATGTCATCCAACTCATTGAAAATTTTATTCTATGAGTGGGGAAGTTGGGTTTTTTTTTTTTTTTTTTATAAATTTTTTTTATAATATAAAAAATTAAATGAAATTATGATAAATATAACTATTTTTAAAATTTTCTCAATGAAAAATGTGCTTACTAAAACATGGGAATCCTCCTGGGTTGTCCTTTGTTGAGATGATGTTCTATATTGATCAGATAAAGTAGAATTTTTAACATCATTACATATAGGATTTGGTTTTCTTAATGTCAGTTTTTGATAGTCTAAGAACCTCATTCGGTTTTATTATATTATATTTTAATAAAAGGTTTTATGTGAGAAAACAAACCAACTCCAAAAATAAATAATTAAATAAAAAGAAAGGTATCCTCATAAAAAATTTGTGAATCATGATTTGTCAAAAACTTACACCAAAAAAATAAAATAAAAAAAATACTCAAAAGTAATAATATCTAATAGAACTAAAATAGAACCCTACTGCGTTTGCAAGGAATCTTGTAGATAGGTCATTCAGCAAGAATAGAGGTAGGAGAACCAAAGTTACAGAAATATATGAAGTACTTGACCCACATGGAAAATAGTATTTTCTATAGCAATTAGAACAAACCCTAAAACCCTATATTTCGAAAAAGAAAAGAAGATGATGGCTCTATTAAAATAGGTTGAAGTTACTGTTAATGGAGAAAGTAGAATTTAGAATCCCATTGTTAATGAATAGATGATATATGTTATGAAATAGAGTTAACTTACAATTCTGGGTTTTATTTATTTATACGAATTATAGTTTCTTTAGAATTCCTATTTATGTATGTGTTTTATATTTCTACATTTCCTATATATGTAGAAGGATAATTGTGCATTTAAAATTTAAAATAAGGGTATATTAGTCAATCAAAAGTTTTTCTCACATTCAACTTTTTATAGGTAATATATCTATATATATATATGGGATGTGCATTTCAAAGGGAAGTAGCAAACATAATTATTTTATTTTTATTTTCTATATTTTATATTTTTGATGCTTTTAAATATTATTTAATTTATTTTTTTAATAAGTGAAATTGATTCCTCATAATATAGTTTTTTTTTACTTTTTCTAAAAAAAAATTCTCAATTTTATTTTTATATGGTATCATCATCTATATTTTTTTTTTGGTTCACTTAGAGATTAAAAAGAGAGTGGAGATCGAGATTTTCATTTTATTTTTTTCCTCATTTCTTTGTTTTTTTTTCCTTTTTCTTTTCCCCTTCCCTTCCCATCAACAACCAAATTCAAGCAAAATAATAATAATAATTATCATGTACATATATGACCCATTCCAATAATTTCCACGTTACAATCAAAACACATTCAAGGGTTTTCCTAGTCTACCCAGAATCCTCGAAAACAACTACCCCTAACCACAAACAAATTCAGCATTATATGAATTCTCACCAAATTTCAAAAAATACATAATAAAAGTATAAAACACTCACGCAATAGCCTTTTGAGATCCGGTATCATCTCCATGTATCGTCTCCATGATTTGGATATTTGGTTTGTGACTGCGCTGGGAAGTAGGTGTGCCTCTAACAGGCAATCTTATTTGCTAGAGAATGAGAGGAAGAGAGAGATACGAAATCAACGTGCTTTAGGATTATATGTATAGTATTAAATGGAGTATTTGATTTAGGGTTTCCTTTGAATTCCTATTTGTGTTTTATATATTAAGGTATGTGTTTTAGAATATATTAAGGTTTGGAGTATTTGATTTAGGTTTCCTTTGAATTTCTATTTGTGTTTTATATATTAAGGTATGTGTTTTAAAATATATTAAGGTATGCGTTTTAGAATTATGGTATCAATATTACTATATTTCCTATATATGCAGAAGGGTGGGTAGTTGTGTATTTAAAAATTAAAATAAGGGTATATTAGTCAATCAAAAGTTTTTCTTACATTCATCTTTTTATAGGTAGTATAGATAATTACAAGTTCACTTTTACCGTTCGGCTACGAAGGGTGAGTGCTCCCAACTCGGCGCTAAGTCTATACTTTATCGAATGCCCATCTTTTTGTTTAATGAAGTTTTAAAATGCCAAATATACCCACTCCATTCCAAAATATAGGAAAGAAATACCAAACGTATCCTATTTCCTCACGATCCAACCTCTTCTCCAATCATCTTCGTCTCTGGAAGCTTGGAGGATCAGTGCACCGGGGTCGTTAATCTCTCCACAGCGGACTTTACCCGGTACAATCTCTCATTTTCTTGTTCTATGATCTCTTCGAGTTTCTAGGGTTTTGTTCTCTACGCTTTTCTAGGGTTTTGTAAATTGGGTTTTAGGGTCTGAAAGTGTTGACAATGGAGTTTTTTTAATCAAAACTCTTTTTAGCTTAATCAGCTGTTTGTTTGTTCCTTTTTTCCCCCTTAAATATATATATATATATATATACACTGAAGAAACTTGAATACATTGGATGTGCCATTGCCGACGAAGACTGGAACAATTATTTTTTATTTTTGGCAAAAAAACACCTATCAATTATATTCTCATGAGAGCATCTCCAGCCCTCACCCAGATTTGAGTAAAAAAAGGGGTATTCTCCAGATTTGATATGGAGCTCTCCAACCCTATACTCAAATTTTGACTCAAATCTTTTTTAAAAATTCCCAACACATCCCATCCCTTCACTGTCCTCTCTCTCTCTCTCGTCTCTCTCTCCAGTTGCAGCAGCCAGCAGCTTCACTCTCCTCTCTCTGTTGTCTCTCTCTCTCATCTCTCTCTCCCATCTTTCTCTCTCCCTTTTACCGTTGAGTTCTCTGCCAGTAGTCTCCTCTCTCTCCTCTCTCACCTTCGTCTCTCTCTCACTCACTCTTCTCTCTTGTTTGCAAACCCTCGAATTTCAAATTGTAGAAATTCTGATCCCTCTCTTTCTCTCCCTTTCTCTTGCTCAATTTCTCACTCACTCTCTGTTTATCTTGCTCGATTTCTGATCCCTCTCTTTGTCTTCTCTTTCTCTCCATTTGCAGAACTCACTCTCCAAACCCTAGAAATTTGTTCCCATAAAAAGCAGATCCAAGAACCATAATCAGAGACAGGAGAACTAGGAGAACCAGAACCCTAGAAATCCGTTCCCGTTCGTGGCTGCGTACCTGAGTAGGTTCTCCTTCTCCAACCAGAATTGCACCATTATTGCCGGCAAACCCAACAAGCTCCGGCAGCTTGAAGACAAATAGGGAAAGAGAAAAGAAGGAGAAAGGAACATTTTCCATCCAAGAACGTTGAGAAAGAGAGAAAAACAAGTCTCCGGTAATATATCTGGTGAGTTTTCGGCCAAATATAGGTGTTGAAGCTTCTGACCGATTTGCCCCTCATATTTGATAGTATGGTTTTGATGTCCCCCAGATTTGGGGAAAAATCTGAGTATCCCCAGAATTGATATGAATATGAGTACAGGGTTGGAGAAGGTTTTTGGCCTTTTTTTACTCAAATTTGAATTTTATATGGGTGTTGAGTAAGGGTTGGAGATGCTCTTAGAGAAGAGGATTTGAGATTGAGAAGATGGTGCTGCCACCAACGGTGTGGGACAGGTTTGGTTGGAACTGGAAGATTTTCATGGAGCTTTGGCGATGATAAAGAGGAGTTGTTGGCAGCTGTTATTGTTTCCCCTTCTCTAATCAATTCATGGATGAAACTTAATTAAGCATAAAAGAATCAAAATTCAATTGGTTTTTTTTACCCCAATCCCTTATGTTGTCCAAACACCAGAATCATAATTCTACTAATTCCAACTCAATTCCGATTCTGTTAGAATTGGAACTAGAATTGCAACTCTCTATTTTAATTCCAATTCCAAGTTCCAATCGGACACTTACATTTTTACATGTGCACACTTTTGTAGCTGTGCATTTACACCTTTAGTGTTATTAAGGTGTTTTTATTGCTTGGATGATATTTCAGATGAGTCTTGCAACTGATTCCCCAGTACACTCATCAAGCAGCGACGACTTTGCAGCATTTCTTGATGGGGAGTTGGATTCTATTTCCTCTGCCTCACTAGACCAAGAAGAAGTTGAGAATGACGATGGCTCTGATGTCCAGAGGTGTAGTTGAAGTTGCTTTAATTATTCAATTTCCTTGTCAAGATTAATGTGGTGCAAAAAACTTTTCTACATGTTTTGCTTTACAAATTTTATTTAACCCAAATTGATATGTACTTATGGATTATTATGTTAGGCGTAAGATCTCATTTTTCGTAGAATATTAATCATAAAGGAGCCTATTTTGTGGGTAGTGTTCAAATGAATTATATGTCTAGTAGACCAGTAACTTAAAGAAGTAGAGAATATATGATTACTATTGGGGACTTTGGGTAAATTACATGGAACCATTTAATTATTGGCTAGTTTCACAAAACTCCCCTTGAACTTTAAAAGCGAACGAATAACCCCCTCAGCTATTAATTTGTGCCTCTTTGCCCCCTTCCGGGTGGAGGGAATTTGTGGAAGCTTTGAGAAGTTGTGTAAATGTTGTTTCGCTTCAGGTGGGTAGGGGTATATCCTCATTAAGGATGTGTCCAAGCACCCACTGCTTTACAACCCACTTCTTTATAAAAGCTCTTAGCCGACTCTCTAAATGCTAAGATATAGGGGTTGAATAAATCTTATCCATAGACATTGAGCTCCTAGAAACCATTTCATGTACTTGGACCTGTATGACATGGTATGGTAGAGATTTGGGAGCGTGTATTTGTTTTCATATATAATGAGCCTATTGCAGCCATGTTGTATTTTTCTGTTTGGTAATATTTTTAATAGAAATTGAGGTTTTAATGATGGGGTTAATAATCCTTTTAAACTTGTTATAATTGTTCATTTGATTGGACTTGTTGTTACTTGGTACTTTTATTGCATTATCTTATTATTATTATTATATTTTTGTAAGTATGGTTTATTTTTTATTTTTATGAAGGCTTGTGAGTATGAAAAATTCGCTGGTGAAAATAAATTTGTGTTTTTGTACTTCAAATTTTGAATTAATCTTGCAGCATGAAAAGGCGTAAGATGGAGAAAATGGAAAGCATAGAGGAACCTCAAGATTCAACTTCACACAGATCCCTAGAAGAAAATTTGGGTAACTATTAGTATTTTTATTTTGTTGGATAAATGCTGCAAGTTATTGTCATATTTAAAAATTGAAATATATGTACTTTTTTTATTTACTGCGTTATATAATCACAAAGATTTGACATTTGTAATTTATTTGAGATTGAGACGGTTGATGGAGATCCTGTACGAAGATATGAATTTATTTATTTAAATTATTTGGATTTAAGACCATCAATAAAAACCCTCTGTCGATAATTGAATAGGTTGTTCATGATCTTGTTGTCATTGTCATTATTATTCGTTGCTTGCAACTAGTTAATATGTGATTTTGAAGTCGGAAATTTGTAATTTTCTTTTTTTGCAAGTATATCCCCTGAATGTTATTGAGAGTTTATTATAGTGGTTTAGGCAATAGTAGAGAACTTCCTTATACGTACAACAGACAGTGTGGGTTGCCAACGTCCATTGCATCTATCATTACTCAACTAAGCACTCAATAAAGTCTCATATACTAGTTTCCCAACTACTTGAGTTCTAGATCTGTTTTTCCCACTCAGCTCTATTTAATGCCGCATCTCATGTTATATAAATAATAGGTTAGTGTGTGTGTGTGTTTTTTTTGCCTTAATCTTTGTTTGTTTTGGCCTTAATCTTTGTTTGTTTTGGCCTTCCTCGTCTTTAAGGCACCTTTATCGGAATAAATTTTCTTCTTGGATTCTGTATTTATTACAAATTATTTGCTGAAGTCCATCCAGCTTGCACCAGATATTATAATGTTTTGAAAAGTTTGCTTCTTGTTAATTAGTTTCCACCTCATAGTATATAATATTTTTTTGTTGCATAAATGCATATAAACAAAAAGGTCATACCCAGTGCACAAGGCTCCTACCTATAGTGGGGACTGCAAGAGGTAAGTGGTAGGCACCCTTATGGCCTTACCCCCATTTGGAGAGGTTGATTCCTGGACTCGAACCTGCGACCCATATGAACAGACTTTTAAAGTGATAGCAAGGAACAAGTATTAAGGGTCGTCTTTTCCTAATAAAAACTAGAGGGTGTTTTCCTCACATTATACTCACACTATTTATTTAGTTGCTTCATAGCAATAACTATATAGCATTTGATTGGTAGTGAGTTTGATTAAGAAGAGTGGTGTATGAGTTGGCAAAAGTTTTATTGTTTGACAGTGTTACTGGGATCTCTTGACCCCCTTCAAACCGTGATCTGGGGTCCCCAACCTGAAATGCGATTCATTCCCGATCTGGATCTCCATTTTTAGCGTCCCAAAATGTAAAGGAGACACACACACTCACATATAATTTTGTTCCCAAAGTTACAACTTTAACTCCCAAACTCCCAAATTAGGATCATTTGCAATTGTACGAGACTCTCAAACTACTAGAAAATGTTGGTAAATTCTATATATATTTCAATTTCCAAAATCATTCAATATCTAAATTCGATTAAAGTTTCAATTTTCATAATATTTCGGAGAAATCTTTCTCTCAGTAAATGGGTAATACATTTATAATATACATACATACCCCCTAATGTACCAAAGTGAACCAACTAAGCCTACCCTCTAACGTACCACGTATCAACAAAGCATTGTACCTGTACTGCTGTACTGCGTACCACGTACTAGAGCAAACCACGCTCCAAGTAACATACTTTGACACTACTATGTTATCCTTGATATCTTAATTTGGAGGAAGTGTCATAGGTACTTATGAAAGAATGGAAAAAGGGTGGCTTGATATAATTGTATGGATTAAAGTTTTTGCTCATGCTAAGTAATGATGCAGCTATGTCTGTATACGGAAAACAAGAAAGAATATATTCTATGTGCAAGCATGCTAGAGCACTCTATATATTATCTTTTATTTTTTAGAGATTTCCTATTCAATATTAGGTCTTTCCCTTTCGCTGCAGGACATCTTTTAACTACTAGAAGAATCTTTATCTTTCCAGATCATCTTCACTACACACACACATATGCAGATATATATATATATATATACACTAGTTGGTGCACACGTGCGTTGCACGTGAATTTTTTTGAGTTAAATTATTTTTTTCAATAATGATAATAATTTTTTAAATTTAATAATTTTATCGTGCCTTTGCATAAGATGAAAGCACTTTGATCATTCAATCCTTTACTTCTTTTGATAAGATTACTATTTTTTTTTTCATTATCTTTCCCAAATCATAGTGCTTAAAATTATCTTTGAAACTTCATTATACATAGGTTCTTTGATATGATTTGATTTCGATATATATATATGTGTGTGTGTGTGTGTGTGTGTGTGTGTGTTTTCTTCGTCGATGTGTGGTGGATCATTGCTTGTGATTTTATTTTTTTTGGGCCTGTACATTTAAAAAAAAAAAATGATTTTGAACCTTTTTTTTTTTTTGGGGGGGGGGGGGGTTGTGATCTAAGTTATTTTCTTTTCTTTTTGTTCTTTTTGGCTTTGTTTTGTTTAGTTTGGTATTTTGGTTTTGCATGTAGATATTGCAAAGTTTCATGAACCTCGTGATTTGATAGGGACTTTTTTTGGTGGTTCATTAGTCCTTCCCTTTTTATTTTCTTTTTCTTGTGCATTCGTTAATTGGTTTTTTTTTTTTTTGGGTTTTGTTTTGTCTTTGTTCAAGCCTACTTTTTTAATTTTCCTTCAATTGAATCGTCTTTGATTCTCTTCCTTTTTTTGGTAATTTGACTTGCTTATTTTCAAAAATCAGAGATTATATATTAATTCTCAACAAAATATGAAAATTATACAACAACAGCAATTTAAAACTTCAATAATGCAATTCAAGTTTTTTCTAATATGCGAATCCTTAGAAAATTATCAAAGATTATATGTGCTATTCAAAACTTTACTTATGCAATTCAAGTTTTTTTTTTTTTTTTTTTTTTGGCCTCTTAATTTGGATTTTCATTTGTTTTTGTTCAAGCATGCATCTTTTTATTTTCATTCAACTGATTCGTCTTTGATTCTCTTCTTTTTCTTGCTAATTTTGCAATTCAAATAGAGATTTAAAAGTCCAATCATGCAATGCAGGCATAGATTTAAATGTTTATGCAGGCAGAGATTTAAATGTTTAAACATAATTTGTATATATGAATCAAGTTTATTGAAAACTACATACCAGACAAAGCACCAAAAGAAAGGAGATGCAATGAAAGCACAAAGAAGACGTAGAAGAAGGAAGCAGTATTTGTTCTTTCTTGTGTTAGGGTTTTATGATTTTTATAATGTGTTTCTATTTGTATTTATATGTTAACATTGTTAGAATTTGACGAATTATAGTTTCCGTTTCCTTAGAATTCCTATTTGGGTTTGGATTTATTTAATTATTATACGAATTATAGTTTCCTTAGAATTCTTATTAAGGTATGTGTTTTATATTGTTATATTTCCTATATATACAGAAGGGTAGTTGTGTATTTAAAAATTAAAATAAGGGTATATTAGTCAATTAAAAGTTTTTTTCACATTCATCTTTTTATAGGTAGTATAGATATAGAGGGCTGATCATGTGTGGGATATCTTGGACTATCCCGTTCGATCATGGCCGTTCGTGGATGACACGTGCGTATTCACGCGCGCCCGCGTGTCGCTCACCAACGGCTGTGATCGTACGGGATATCTAGGATATCCCACACATGATCAAACCTATATATATATATATATATATATATATTTCTTTCCAAAAAAATAATTTTTTAAAAAAAAAAATCAGCAAGAACTAGTGTTTGGTAAATTATCCGTTTTCTTTACCATTTGAGGTGTATTTTGATTCAGAAATTTAGTATTTTGGATGGATTGCATCATACCTAACTTCTATTGTGTGCAGAAGCATCCACGAAGAAAGATGTATGTACACATCCTGGTTTTTTTGGAGCTATGTGCATACTTTGTGGGCAAAGGATGGATGATGAATCTGGTGTAACATTTGGGTACATACATAAGGTATATCTTTTGTGAAATAACTAGCAAGTAGCAACTAGCCTGTGCAATTGTGGTTTAAGAGAGCAGAAATATGAATCAGCTTAGAAATTCTAGGGCATCCATCTAAACATTTAAATTTGGTGTAAGTGTGCAACTGCCTTTGCAATCAATGAGACAGGGTTTCTAGCTTAGTCATTATTAGTAACTGGCACTGATGCTAAGGTGTTGATAATATCTGTATTTGCAGGAATTAAGGCTTGGTAATGATGAAATAGCTCGATTACGCAAGACAGACATGAAGAATTTATTACGCCATAAAAAGCTCTACCTGGTTCTTGATTTAGATCACACGCTGCTTAATTCAACTGAACTTAAAGACTTAACGTCAGAAGAGGAATATTTAAGGAGCCAAACAGATTCTCTGCAAGGTATGATCTGCTTACAAGTTCATTGGTGTATCCCAATAATTTTATATTTCTTGCAGAGGTACTGCCACTCTGTTGCATACATCATCTACTCAATTTATATATATTGTTTTTTTCTATTTTTATGTTGTTTTCCCCCCCTCAAATATCATTATTGTAGAGCAACTGATTTTTTTTTAGGACATAAAACTCATGCCGCGTTTTAAATTTTGGTTCTGTAAGAGATGTTGCATCCATCTAACAGATAGTGATAAATTACATGAGGGCTGCTGATGATCTCAAAGTGGTATTTACTTATGAATGAAGTTTGTTTTTGTACTTATCCAAACAAAAAGATTATGTTTTTGTGAAATATAATAATATTTTGTCATACCATGTGATTAATAGAAATAAGTTGGTAATGAATTTATTTTAGATAACAACATAACTACTGTATGACTATTATTCAGAATGCATAACTGTATGTGTTATGTGCATTCTCCTAATAGCTACATTTCATTCAGTTTGAATGTTCTTATTATGGAACTTGGATTTTTAAGCATATCTAGGATTGAAAAAACTCATCAAAATTTCACAGGTAATTACAAAATGCATTATTGTACTTGTATCCAGTTTTCAGTGTAATTATTTTCTTTAAACATACATACATTCATATATATTTATATAAAGTACACACATAATTCAGATTAAAGCTTGTCTATCTGTGATTCATGATGATCTATATATGAAGGATTATTTTCAAACTACTTAACAAATATTTGGCTGATATTCTTATGTTGTTTACCCTTACAGCTAGCACTTTTTCTTATTTCTTTTATTAACTCTAGAATTTCATTGAAGAATAGAAGGCACAAATATGGTGTACATGGAAGGTAAACAAACAAAGAAAGAGGAAAAAAAAGTAGTATACCAAAAGAGAACTATTATTTAAAAGGTACATGGTGGGACCAAAATTGATTCCCCGGCCCCCAAATGGAAGAGGCTTTTTACCTATAATTGACTTTAACTTAACCAGAGTGAACTCCTCTTAAAATATTCTTCTCTCTGTCCAAATGCACCAAAGTAAAGCATGCAAAACAATTCTCCAATCACATATCCCCTTCTTATTGCTGGAGTAATTCCATGCCACCAGCATTCATCCTGAGCCAGGATCAACTTTTGCTCGCAATGTATCATTTGGTCCGTACTGGGATTGTTAACATTCAAGATTATGCTGGATTATACACGAAAGAAGATTAGGAGTGAAAATCTGAACCAAAAGTACTTTATACTTTTCACCAAACTGCTCCTTTCAACCAAGGCTGGTAGGTTGTGGGGGTGCTAATAGCTTGCCTGGTTTGATTGCATTCCAAATTCAAAAAATGCTGTTTGTTAATAGTATAGAGCTTTTGCACCTGGGCCAAAGGAGTTGCATTCTTGTTCTGGTAGAGCATCAGACCAGTGCTGCAAACGAGCCAACCCGACCTGAGCCTTGGGGTGTTTGAGCTTGTCTCGTTTAATAGCTTGGTTTTTCAAGCTTGAGCCAAGCTTGTTTTGAGCCGAGCTGAGCCGAGCTTTGGTTTGCTAGAGTTTGACTTGATTAATAAACGGACGAGCTCAAACGAGCCTTTACCGTGTTTGTTCGCAAGCTATTCACAAATGGCTTAGTCCGTTTGCAGACCTACCAAGGGCCAAGACTCATCAAATATTTATTTTAAATGTAAGATAATGTAAGATTATAGTAATAATCATATTTTATCGAGCCTCATACATGAACCTTAAATAAGTTGTTCTGGAGCCCTATTGAGTAAAGCTTGGGTGTGTTTGGACTTGGCTCATTTATAAAATGAGCTTAAACTCTAAGCTTGGGCTTGGCTCATTTAATAAATGAACGAGCTCAAATGAGCCCTTATCGAGCTTGTTCGCGTGCTTTTCAACAGCTTAGTTCATTTGCAGCCTTACACTGGACAAGTTCTCAGCAAATATTTTTGTGTTTGGAAAGAAGCCATAACTATGATCTATATGTTAAACTTATAGAATCTGTTGTGGCTCAAACTCTAGGATTGAATTCTTGGATAAGATGTTTCCATCGTATAAATACCTTTATTCTAATTTTTTATATTATAATGGATTTTTTTATTAAATGCTATGTAAACTAAAGGGAATTATTATTATTATTTTTTCATTTTTAAAGGATTTCCGCCCCTGTGGTCTAGGCATTTTATTTTTTGAGGTTATTGTTCTGTTTTGTGGTTTCAATTTTTGTTGCCAATTTATATAAGTTCTAGGATTGTTTCCTTTTCCCCAGCAAATCAAATAACCCCAGCAAATCAAATAAAGGTTGTATTAAATTGATTGACTATTTAGTTCATTTTAACTTTCATCTTGTTGTGTCACTGGTAGAGTAAAGGTGTGTAATGAATTCTACTTTCTGTGGTCATATTTCGGACATTACATTCTAATTTCATAACTTTAGTTGCATCATGAAATCTTCTCTGACATACGAGGTAGTTTAAGGACTTCATTTACTTGTTCCTTTATGGGGTTAAAAATAATGGACATGAATGTATGTTTTAGAAGGCAACCTATTCAAATTGGACTCCATGCCCATGATGACCAAGTTGAGGCCCTTTGTTCACACCTTTCTCAAGGAAGCAAGTACAATGTTTGAGATGTACATATATACAATGGGTGACCGCTTCTATGCATCAGAGATGGCAAAGTTGCTCGACCCCAAAAAAGAGTACTTCAATTGTAGAGTGATTTCACGAGATGAGAGCACCCAAAGGCATCAAAAGGGTCTTGATTTGGTGCTGGGGCAAGAAAGTTCTGTCCTCATCCTTGATGACACAGAAAGCGTAAGTGCATTTGCAATCGTTGAACTTCTATGTCACTTAATTAATTGATGGCCTCATTAGTGTATTGATAATTTTTAAATAAGTATGATATGCTAATTGGAATTCTATTGTTCTCTTATGTCACCATTGTTGTGTTTGTCCACAAATGTTCTTTCAACAGTTCAAAAGGTTGTCATAGTTTCATAAAAGGGGTTTTGTGCTTTATTTGATAATTTTTTATGTGCTTATAAATATTATAAATAAATATGGGGCTTACATCTCATGCCTTGAGCTTTACATCTCCTTGCGGGTAGTAAAATGCCTTGTGTATGCTTTTGTCTCCAATAATGTCGAAATTTAAATTGAGTGCATTAAAATGTTTTGAATAAGATAATGAGAAACATTTCATGTAGTAGTAGTAGTAGTTGTTGTTGTTGTTGTGTGTGTATCTATTTTTTTAAAAAAGCAACTCCATCTTAGACTTGATCTACTAAGAGCAGCCTCCCACAAAATGATAAGTTATCCCTTGGAGATTCATGACACCAAGTCTTAGTTTCCTTCAAATTGTGTTCCAAATTAGCCAATAGATCTGCTACTTGATTATCTATAAATATGATTGACCATTATCTCCATATGGCTCTCCTATATTAGTTTAATGCAATCCTTAATGATGCTTTCTATACTCAAAGAACAATTTATTGACTTAGAAAAATATTGATAATCAACGTACCATCTTTCAATATGAACCTTCAACAAATTCTTCTCCTTTGACAGCAATGAACCATTTCTCAGGTAATAGCTTCCATTTCTAGGCACCCCTGTTATTGTTTTTGTCATTGTTGGTTAATCTTTAGTTCTTTACAATTTTATTAAGAATATAGGTTACATTTAAGAGTAGTATCTCTGGGGGAACTTCTAAATACATCCCCTCAAACTGGCTGCAGCCAATGGAGTAGTTAACTTTGTAATTTCTCCCAAAGAACTTATGAAAGGGACATCGAGTCATGCAATGATTTTGGAGAGGTTATAGTTTGAGGAGAATTACTGTCTTGAAAAGAGGAGCTGTGATGGAGTTTTTACTATGAAGCTTCTCACTCTCCGTCTTCGTCTCCGTCTCCGTCTCCGCCTCCCTCTCTCTCAAGACTCTTGTGGAAGGCTATGAGAGGATTTTTTGATAGAGCAAGCACGGAGTATGGTTGTGCCTTCTAAGGTGGCCCTTCTTTGTGTGGTCCGTGGTGTGGTACAAGATTCTTACCATTGATCACAATTAATAGGAGAATGGTCATCTCTAAAAGATGTTATATGTTCAAGAGGGGGAGGAAATTCATTGCCCAATGACGAATTATCTTTGGAGCTTTTGCTTTTCTTTCTTGTTTTGTATGATTTATTTTGCTTTGCCCCCCTACTTCATGGTGGCATCCACATTAGATCAGGTGGCGATTAATAGAAGGTTGGGGATATAGGGATCCTAACAGTGTGCTGCTCTTGGAATGTGGCTGCATCATCCATTCTTTGGTGCATTTAGGACAAGCAAAATCAGGTAAGTTTCGAAGATGCCAAAATCTCTAATTGAGTGGTAGCTTTGGGACATTTTGAAAAAGCCAAGATGTTGGATTTTTTGGGGTCTTTAATTCAGGTTTGATGGCCTTCTATTGGTTTAGAGCTTTTTTTGTATTCTATTCCTTCGTGTTACTTCCTGTTGACATAGGACATGTTCCATATCTTTTTATACAATTTTCTTCTCTATCCAAAAAATTTAAGAAAAAGGGAAAAAAAGAAGAATGAGGGGCATTTTACGAGTTATTTGCCGAAGATTTTTCCTACACATAAAATTTGATGTTGAAGGCTAGCTGACCTCTCACTCTATGTGTACCTCTCGCTCTGTGTATGTGGCCTTCCCCATTTGAAGCAGAAGGTTAAATTTTGCACATTCTGGTTGCAAACTCTTTATCTTGAATTTATCGTGTGTGTGTGTGTGTGTATGTATATGAGTGAAGTGGATATGAAGAGGCTAATAGATACATGTACAGCTTATAAAAAAGAAAAAAAAAGGAAGAAGATACATGATTGCATGTTTGTATATAGCCCAACTCTTTGAAAAGCTACCATACTGTCTATTACTCTTCATATATCTAGGAACAACAAGTGGCCAAAAAAAAGAAAAAGAAAAGGAAAAGAAAAAGAAATTAGTGGCATCACTTAGCATGGTTTTAGCATGGTTTCAAAAGGGCTTTGTTAGTTTTTAGAAAAGCAGCAATCTTGTTAGCTCTGAACTCAGTAGGCATACCACCAACACTTGTTTTGTTTTGAAGGGCTTTAGGAAACCCATTTTACCATATCAAATTGTGGATGTGCACTAAAGATTTTCAGATTGCTTGAACAAATTGATTTCCATTTTTTGATCACTTAACATCAGTGGAATATACTTATTATAAATAAATAAAAAACATCATTGGAATATAACCTCATTTGATTTTGAAGTGCGTTTGAGGTTAAAGTTCAATAACTTGCATCTTTGTTTGTTCATATTTTCTTTCATTAACAATGACAGAGAACAAATATTTTTCTTGACTTAGCTGAATGAGAAACTTCAGTTTTGCAGTTTTCAAAGGACACATATGGAACAAAGAAGCTAGATGCCCAAAATTTCAACCTTTTTTTTCCATTCTGATGAAGAATTCAACTCTGCAAATTCAATGGAATGGATAATAAGAAAATTGGGGAATATGTATAGATGCATTGATGACATTCTGTGACATGCACAATGAAGCTTCTGAATGGGTCTTGGTCAAAATATGGAATTAAGGAAGTTGTTTGGGTTTCTTTCTTCTTACACAACATAATATTTGGTTCGTTTGGTCATTTCCTAACATAGAGCTCATATTTAAGTTGTCTACTAAATTGCAGTGAAAACTTCATTGCTTCAGAAAATTTTGCTTCTCATCTTTGATGTTAATCTCAAATGTTCACTTGTGCTTCTTGATTATTTGCGTAACAGATGGTCCTCAAATCCATTGCCTTAAAATTTTTTGCACTAAACATTCTGAATACTGTATGCATGATCTTTGAACTTGCAATCTATGTAGTATACACAGGCAATTCCTGAACTATTTCATCATTTTGGTACTTGTATGCATGATCTTTGAACTTGCAATCTATGTAGTATATACACAGGCAATTCCTGAGATATGTCTGTTACTATCTGTCATTTCAGGCATGGCCAAAGTATAAGGACAATTTGATATTAATGGAAAGATATAATTACTTTGCTTCGAGTTGTCGCCAATTTGGCTTCAATTGTAAGTCTCTTTCCGAGTTGAAGACTGATGAAAATGAGCCTGATGGAGCGCTTGCAACCGTTCTTAAAGTTCTTAAACAGATCCACAATATATTCTTTGATGTATGTCCCCTGTTCCTGCATCTTTTTTACTTTAGAATTTTTAAACTTGTTTCTTGTGCTGAAATCTTCTGATTGGGAACCTTCTTATATAGGAACTTAGGGAAGATCTTGCTGTCAGAGATGTTAGGCAGGTAAAATTATTTTACAACAATTGATCAAATCTCATGCTGGCCATTTTCTTTTTACAAGTATATTAGTTATATACTTGTATCATCTTAGGTTTTTTTTTTTTTTTTTTTTTTTTTTGATAAGCTAAATATGTTTTAATGATAAAAAAGGGCTTAGCCCAAGTACATAAGCCATATACAAGGACTAAACTAACTCCCCTCTAAAACTTAAAAGAGTCGAAAAATTTAACAAAAGGAATATTACAAGTATTAGTGTGACTAGAAAACCACAAGTATAACATCTTAACAAGAGGAGACTTAAGAACAATGATGGATTCCTCAATCCCATCAAAAGTTCTAGTGTTTCTATCCCACCAAAAGCACCAACAAATAGCATGCGAAACCATCTTCAAATCACTTTAGCCTTCTTACTCCCCCCCTTAAACCACCAACCCGACAAAAGATCATAGGTAGACGAAGGAAGTACCCAATACACACCAAACATGTTTAGTAAGAGCATCCAAAGACTTCTAGCCACCAAACAATGAATGAAAAGATGATCCACCGTTTCTGTATCTTGTTTACAAAGGACACATCTATTCGGTGCATACCAATCTTTCTTAGCAAGATTATCCAAAGTCAAACACTTATTACTACCCAACAACCAACAAAAAAAGGCAACTTTAGTAGAAACCAAAGAAACCCATATAACCTTTGCCGGAAGGAATAGAGTAGTAGTGTGTGTATACTATATAGAGAATACACACACACACACATATATAAATATAAATATAATTATATATATTTAAATACGTATTATACTTATTAGTATATAAGCTGATGTCCCAGCCCTAAGGAGGATGTTGGAACTGTCCCTTATTTTTGGACTGGTATACCGCCAAACTTATTTTTAGAATATTGAAATTTGGGTTATTCTAATCTTTTCGACTTTGGAGAATTTAATCAACAGAACTCTTTCTCTGGACAAAACTATTCGTTACCACTGAATCTGAGAGTGAATTTGGCCTCTTCAAGTTTGTCAGTATGATTTTTTTTTTTTTATCCAGCATGCATGTCAGATTGGTCATCGAGATCAATTCCAGAACAACCGAATTTTTGGCAAACTAATCTAATTACTGACAATAGGAAATGCTTAGTATACCATGGGTTTCAGTCTCTGTAAAGCAATTGTCAATATCTAGTTTGGAGACTTGGAGTTGATTCGTGAAGGGGATAGTTGATTTTGATCAGAAAAATACATTTGGTTTAATTGAGCTTATTAAAATTTTGCTTTCATTGGTTGTGGGGATCAAGTTGTTTCCCTCATTTGTTTTGATGAATCTTGGGATAAAAAATTATTTAGATGTTTTTATTGAAAAGAGTCAATGGTGTAGAAATCTTGGAATTCAATCAGATTGCTGTATTTCTCTTCCTGTGCACTAAAGAAGAGCAGTCATTGCTGCTGCAATCCTGAAGTGGGAAAAAAGGTTAAAGCAAAGGAGAAATTCCAAAATTCAAGCAATTGACTTCCTATTATGTCTGTGTTGTCTCTCCTTACAATTAATCTATAATGAGAATCAGGAAAGAAAGAGTTAATTAACTTTAATGTGAAGCTAACCTAGTGAATATATAAAAAATTGTAAAATGAAGGGAGCATCTCCTGGCTTACTTGTGGGAACTTTGCCAACATCCTCCTGAAGGCAGGAACTTCAGCCTTATTCCACACACACACACATATATATAATATTCAAAATTTAGGTGGGTTTAATGGCCACAAAAAGTTACCTCTCATTCCTAATTTGCCCTTATCTTTAACTGTTCTGGTGGTTCAAGTTTGAGTTTGGGAGAATCAGTTTACAGAATAGATTTCTCCACGAATAACCACCTCTCTCTCTCTCTCTCTCTCTCATTCTCCGATTTCTTATCCTCTTTGTTTGTTGAAAAAAATGTGGGTGAGATATGCATGGGCATTAGTATATGTTAAATCTTTTGTTTTTTTTTTTTTTTGGATGAAATAGATTTGATGGCAAAGAAATAAAGCTGTTAACGGTCTGTTGTTGTGGGCTAAGATATTGGACTATTTAGGATTGTAGTGTTTTAAGGGTGGAAGAAGGGTAGTAGGGTTTGTAGATGATTTAGGGTGGGAAAAAGCCAAGGTTTGAATTTAAAAGGTTGCTGGAATTTTAGGAATAATTTATGGTTTGGGATGCTAGGTTTTGCTGGAAAACTCTGGACAGCAGTTATTTTGAGGTTTGGCTGTGAATAATTTATGGTTTGGGATGCAAGGTTAACACTTAAAGGTTGGACATGGATTAGGGGTTATAAAGGTAGGTTTTAGGGGTTAAAATGATTGAGAAATGTTTACATGGCATAAATTTTTGACGAGGAGCTAACATGTGGCATCCAATTCAATTAGGCCTATATCTATCTATAGAAGCTTTTTTGGGCATTAGGCCTCTCCCTTTTAAGAGGTTATTTGGGCCCACAGCCTCTCCTGTAATAAGAGCTTATTAGCTATCAAGGCAACAAGGGTCTGGAAGAATTCAAAACCTCATAGGCCTATCCATTACACTCTCTACACACTATTGCTCACAACCTACTTGGGCTGGTGGAGGACCTAGGAGGGATTTAATTAGGGCTTGATGTGGGCTAGGGCATAGAAAGATTCTACCTCAACTCATTCTTTAGGGATAGCTTGTTGGCTTTGGATTATTGGCTAGAGTAAAGGCTAACCAAGCTAGTTGAGCAACTTGCCCCCTAGACGAGATTGCATGCCTTATGCCTTCACGATTGGGAACGAGGTCCATATTATCTATTGGATAGGCTACATACAGTGCAGGCTCATTAAATGGGTTAAGGGGTATGCAACTATGAAAGCCTATTGGTACCATGAGCGAGAAGGCCTCTCGTTGGTTAGTGATTCCCCAATTCATACAAAAAGATCGATTTCTGGCATTGTCTTGAACCTTGGCGAAACTAGCACATTTATATCTAATATCATCAACAATGGTAGATATAACAACACTGGAAGGCCGAAACACATTTTCATGCAACCTACTATTCCTCTCACACCAAATGTGGTAGATTATGGCAGACCAGGCCATTTTCTTAATTGTAGTGCAAAAAGAGTTTCCTTTCACATTGTGTGTGGCCCACATGAATTCATTTTTCCATAAACGGAGTTGTCTGACAGGGCAGCATTTCCTAAGAATGTTCCCCCAAATATTAGATGAATACTGACATTCAAAAAATAAGTGGTTTCTACTTTCAATGCGAGTCTGGCAGAGGACACAAGAAGTAGAAGAAATTATGCCCCAAGCGTGGAGTTTATCTTTTGTGGCAAGACAGTTAAGAATTGTGAGCCAAAGGATAAATGTTTGCTTCCTGATAGCTTTAGGAAACCAAACAACCTTGAACCAATCAACATCCAGCTTCCTTGTTCTCGTTGTTTCCTAGGCGGACCGAGTAGAGAAGGATCCAGTGATATCAGGGGTCCAAATAATTTTATCTTCCACATCAGAATTTGGCATAAGGGAGGGAGGAGTGGAGTGGTGAAGCTCCAAAAGATCAGCAGTGACTTTAGAAGGCCAAACCCAGGAATGATTAGAAATAATAGAGCTGACTTTACCTTGGGTAGAGATGGCAGCATCATACATTATTCTGGGATCAAATCTTTGAGTAAGGGGCCCAAGAGGATGCCAAAAATCATGCCATAAAAACGTGTTGGAACCATTACCAATAATATGCTTTATGAGAGGTCTAGCAATAGTTCTCAACTTGAGCAATTTTCTTCAGGCCCACGTACAAGAATAAGGGGTATTGACATTCCAGAAGCTATTACCTCTTAACAGGTAAGCTTTAGACCAAGCAACCCAGAGAGAGCCCACATTGCAAAACAGATCCCAGATATGCTTAAGATTAGCAGCAATATTCCATTCATTAATTTTCCTAAGACCCAACCCTCCTTCAGATTTGGGGAAGCAGAGACAAAACCAACTGACTTTAGCACCTGAGGATTTGTTTTCGTTACCTAACCAAAGAAAGTTATGAAAAAGTTGCTCAATAGACTTATAAACTATCTTGCCATCTTGGACGTCAGTAACTTGAATGCTTTACCTCTCGCTCTCCTGAATATCATTAAGTTTCCAACCTAAAATCTTACACTATTAGCTGGAGGCCCAAACAGAAGCCTTATCAAATCCAAGATTTTGGTGATAACATTCTCCCTTACCTTCATGACAAGAAGGGACTTGTCACGTTAACAACTGTTGGAAAGAGTTCCACATCCCACATCTGTATTGGAAAGAGTGCCACATCCCACATCCGTTAATTATTAAATTTGACATGGCTTCATATACTTGTTTGGGCTCTCTACCTATTAGCTTAGGCTATTGGGTTAGGAACTTAACATGGTATCAGAGCATGTTGTCTTTTGGCCGATTTCGTTCATGAGCCCGACTTTGTTGTCTATGTAATAGACCCGTTCTCATCTTGTTAGGCTTGCATGTGAGGGGAAGTGTTGGGAAGTTCCACATCTCATATTGATTAAATATATGGTTTTATATATCTAATTAGGCCCTCCACCTAATAGCTAAACAAGATAAGGATGGGTAGGCCTAAGAAAATAAGAATGGGCTAGTTACGACAACAAAGTTGGGCTCACAAGCGAAACGGGCTCAGGAACAACACTCTTTGATACCTTGTTAAGTTTTCAACCTAAAAGGCTAAGTTGTTTGGTGGAGGGCTCAAGTAGGTGTATAAAGCCATATCAAATTCGATATTTAATCATTGTGGGATGTGGGACTTCCTAATAATAACAAAGACGGGCTCACAAACAGTACGGATCTCATAATGACAAGCTTTGATACCATATTAAGTTATCAACCTAAAAGCCTAAGTTGGTAGGTGGAAAGCCCAAATAGGTAAATGAAGCCATATCAATCCCAATATTTGGGCTGATGTGAGACTTCCCAACAAATATCTAGGGTTAGGTTTCCGTTATACTATCCTAAAGAGCCTCAATAGCTATTGGAAATTATGTATTCATTATTCATGGTCATTAACTGAAACACACACACACACACACACACACATATAAAGCTTTGATCTTGTGCGATCTATCCTAGATATCCCGTTCGGTAACGGCCGTCCGTGATCGAACGAGATACTCCAGGATATCTCGCACATGATAAGCCCTATATATATGTATATATGTATATCTGCTATACACTTCTATCTTCTTGCCAACCCCTTATGCTCTATTTGGTTTGCGGATTTTATCAAGGAAAAAAAAATAAAATATAAGGAATTGTACTTTTCTTTATTTGGTTGCGATGAAAAATTGGAAGAAAAAGAAGAATTAGTATAATTTTGGCTTGATATGATTTTATATTTTCCTCTCATTTTCTTTCCTCCTCATTTTTTTTCCCTTCCTTTTTTTTTTCCTTGATAGAATCCATGAACCAAATAGAGGGTTAAGGTCATTTGCACAAGGTTCCATGATTCTCATGGGCTTTGGGTTAAGCTGTCCTTATGGGTTGCAGGTTCTTGCATGGATCTAGGGTTTACCAATAAGGGTTTCATCGTATCCAAAAAAAAAAAAAAAAAAAACTCTTACTTTTAATGAGACTGGGATTCCAAAAATAGAGACCTTAAAGAACTTTGAAGTTTTTGACTTACTAGGATTACTAAACGCCACACAAAAGGCCCAATAACAATACTAGGCCTAATACCTAAAAGGAAAAGAAAAAAAAAACCCATGGGGCACTACTATAGCCCAAGCCCATAAAAAATGAAAGTACCTATAAGACTTACTTTTATATGAACTTAATATAGCTAGGTCCCTAGCGGGCTCTTATCTTGAAATTGGACTGAATTTTGAGGCCATTCTTTGTTTGCATTATTCTCCCTGATTGTAGAAAACTCGACCTTGGATTTTCAAATGTTGGAGTAATAGAATACACTAGTTCTTTAGCCGCATACATAGCATGAGATAATAAGTTTCTCTTTTAGATCTTTTTATCCTCTCTCTTTCTCTCTCTCTCTTTCTTTCTTTCTTTCTTTTTTTTTTTTTTTTCCAAGAAAAGATGAGGGCTACAGGCATCATAAAGCCTCCTAGCATCCAAGCGAAGTTGGCACCCTAGGAAGCTTCCAAATCCTATGCTATTAGCCCTAAGTATTATTATTAATAAAAGAAAGAAAAGTAATCACAAGAAGGAAGAAAGAAAATCCTGTCTGGTCTTGGTGTCTTATCGATGCCACAATCCAGCTCACAATAAAAATCAAAAGAATAAGCAATCAAGAAATAAACCTATAATCGGCCAAGCTAGACATATCCCTACTCACTTCCCTGGAGATAAAACCAGAATTAGTAGGACCTTTTTATCCTCTTTGTTTGAGGTAGGAATAACAATATTTCACCCTGAATATATTTAGCGATATCATCTAATTTGTTGGGATGATGAAATCAATAGTTGGTGCAATAAATGGAGAAGCCACATTCTGAATTGATGTTGATCGCAAATGTCAGCACCTTATTCATTCATCTCTTAAATTTTGTTTATTTTTGTCTTCAGTTGTTTCACCTGCTTTTGGACATACATAGCTATGGCAGGAATTTGACTGTTTGAATTCTTTAATGGGCTATCAACTCTGGTGGTTTGTACTTGTTGTTTGATCTCCATTGAGCTGTGACTTTAAGTCCATAGATTCTTGAGCTTTGGTTTTCAAAGGTGTGCCTAATGCGCACACCTTGGGTGGGCGCAAGATTTTGGCTTTCCCTTTTTTTTTATTTTTATTTTTATTTTTTTTATAGCCCTAGGCAAGGCTTAATTAATCAGGCCCTGCTTTAGGCGTGCTTAGTGGGTCTTTCCTTCGAAGCCCAAAGCCCAAAAAGTGTGTGCCTCGCTGAAACTCACTTAAGATTTAACTCTAGTTTAGCTAGGTCCCTGCAGACCGATCTTGAATGTGAACTGATTTTTGAGAATTTTCCTTATTCGATCAATGTTACCCTATTTTTTTCCATATATATAAATTCAGTAGGATGTATATTATATTGGATAAACCCTACAAAACTGCTTTCATTAGAATGATATATGTTAGGTCTATCTTGTGTAATGGAGAAGGTTTTTTTTCCTTGATGTGGTAACATACCCGATACCTCACTTCAATAATTTTCAGACTGAAATACATGATAGTATTTTGCCAAACACAATGGTTTTTTAGTAAGCTTCATAAGTGTGTGCGCTCTAATTATACTGCTAAATTTGCTGTTTTAAGATTTTGATAGCAAACCTTTAAAAACCAAGTTCACTTATAAAGTGATAAAATACCATTGTTCTTCTAGTTCTTCAAGTGAGTAATTAGATTATTCATGTTTCATTGTTTTCATTGCCATTTTGTCTGTAAATATCTGTTTCAAAATAAAAACTGTAGATTTGAGAAGCCAGAAAATCAGAAATCAAGTACTTCAAATTGTCTTTATCAAACTCAGTATAAAATAATTTGTTTGTTTCTACAGGTGCTAAAAACGATTCGGATGGAAGTCCTGAAAGGGTGTAAAATCATCTTCAGCCATGTTTTCCCTATCAAATTCCAAGCCGAAAATCACCCTTTCTGGAGGATGGCAGAGCAGTTAGGAGCCACATGCTCAACAGAACTCGACCCATCGGTGACCCACGTGGTCTCAACAGACATTGGAACAGAGAAGTCTCGTTGGGCAGTGAAGGAGAAGAAGTTTCTGGTTCGTCCAGGATGGATAGAAGCTGCCAACTATTTATGGCAAAAGCAACCTGAGGAAAACTTCTCTCTCGACCGAATAAAAAACCAGTGACCAACTCCTTTATATATATCAGAGATGACTTTTTTTATAGTTGTGAGTAGCTTGGAGGACTTGGCTTCCCTTAAGCAGGATACACTAGGACCTTGTAGTCTCGTTACGTTAGCACCCAAAATGATGTGTAGGCCTATCTTCTTATGAGCATTTCTTAATAGACCCAGTACCAAAAATCATAGAGATACAATGATTTTCGCCTCTAAAAAGCCTATTTTTTGTATAGTTGATTGACTAACTGCAACTTATTAGATAGGAATCTTGATCCTTTTCTTTTTCTTTGTTTTTTTGGATGCTGGTGTAGTGAGCTCAGTTTTGTTGAGATCTGAAAACTAACCTCTAAATCTGTAAACAGAAATCATAGCTGCTGTTATTTTAAACCCAATCACAAACTTCTTTTGGGTTGTATCAATTGTATTTATATTCTGCGTAAATTGTATTTTTTTTATTTTAATTTTTAAAATTGTGAAATTTCAGCTAATCCGTTTCAATGAACTTTTATGGGCATGATTTGGATTATTGAGCTGCATCCTGAAAAGATGCATGTAGGATTGGAAGTGTGATTACTTTACACAGAGGACTAACGAATATCTGCCAATCATCCATCTCATTTAGGATAGGAAATCTGATTACTTCACATTTCAATAATCCGTTGGATTAGGTATACATTGTATACTCTCCATCCATCTCATTTGGTCATGCATTCCAATCATCTAGCTTATTAGTCAGAAATCAAGTTGCAATTGATTGATAAACCAATATTTCTTATTAATAAATATAAAATTATATTTTTGGTGTGCTTTATGGATAAAGTAGCTCTTAATTTTCGGTGATCCTATTTTTTTTTTTCTTTTAAAAAACATGATGGACTAGTGTAGAAAACATTGTCATTAACTCATTATTTAATTGTGGGCTTAACAAAGTGTAGATTGTACCTAAAGTAATTGAGGCAGGTGCACCCGCGGGGTGAGGGTGTTTCGATTGGTTGGTTTAAGAATAAATTTTTTTACATTAAGTTTAAATTGATTTTGCCACTAATATATATTGTTAGGAAATTAAATTAAAAAGAGAAACCTTAGTACAATTAGAGTTGAAAATGAATCAACCTGTTTGTGAATGACTTGAGAACAAATTTGATAAGGGTTCGCTCAAGTTTGATCCGGGGTATAAAACAAGCAAGCTTAAGCTTGCAGTTAATAAAAAGGTCAAATCTCACAGAAGCAAAAGCTCTATTCGATGAGCTTGTGAGCAAGTTTGTTATGGCCTTGTGATTAAACAAATGTTATAAACAGTTTTATTTATTTATTTTAAGCCATATTTTTTTAAAAAAAAAAAAATTTAAATGATTCCTTTATTAGTTTCTTATTTTTCAAAGATCTCATCCAATCTTTAGGTAGGGCAAACAAGCCAATCCATTCGTGAACAACTCCTAAAAAAGTTTGATTAGGATTTGTTTGAATTTGATCATTCATTAAACAAGTCAAGCTCAAGTTTAGAGTTTATACTCGTTAAAAAAATAAAAGCTAATCTCAAGCAAGGCAAACTCGACTTGCTTGCTCTCATAATAAGCTTGAGCTAAGCTTGAATAATCAAACTTTTGAATAGGCCAAGTTCAAGCACCCTAAAACTTTTTTTTGGCAAACGATAGGAGAACACACACCTACATGGAGTTGAAACTAAGACCTCTGCAAACTCACATCCCTATTAGAATGGGACATGTCATTAGACCCAAGGATCATTGATAAGCACCTCAAAACTTAGCTCCGCTACTTTTGTTGGAACAAATGACTACCAGCTCAAAAAATGAAACACTCCATCAAATAATATGTCAATCAAGATGTGTTCTATGGTTGATATGGCATAAAATTGTGCATCATATTTGGATTAGGCACCCCTTCAACTAGCAAAAGAGACTATTTGTTTACAAAGAAGACTGGTAGTTTAGAAAGCTTGATTGCTTCTGTAGAACCATGTCATAAAGGATAGAACCAAGTCAGATGACCTTGTTTTTTTCTGAAGGGTATTGTGAAGTTGGCCAAACACATGATAGTGAAAGAGGTACGTCGATGATCAACTGGCACTACAAACAAGCAAATAGGTTGCGTAAGGGACTGTTGTTTGAATTTGAATTCTTGAAGCTTCATGCGCCCCCTCACTTTTAGGCACATGGAACAATACCTCTGCACTACAAGTGGGAAAGCTCCTGTTTGAACCCAAACGTCAGACAAAAATGAATGTATGGTTTATTTTCGGGTAAGAGGCTAGTGGTGGCGGCCTATGCGGAATTGAAGGGGATTTTTTTTTTTTTTTGTTTGGGTTTTGTTTGGGAGGGGTCTTAAGGAGAGCCCATGAAAGTCTGCCTAGGACTTTTGAGTGTGATGTGCTTGTCGGTCTTACATCTATTTCATCACCTCAATTCCGTTGTGTCGATGTTTGATTTTTTTGACTTTTCTCCTTACCTGTTTTATCCATAGCACAAAAAAAAAACAAAAAAAAAGAAGAAAAAGAAAAAGAGGAGAGAGAGCCATATACCCTAATGGGCCTTTGTTAACACATCACATGGCGCAGGGGAAGGTGGGGTCTGACTTTCTTCTTCTTTAAACCCCTACTAAGATTCATGAGCCTTTGGATTACATAACCCACAAAGTGAGGAAGGTGGGGTTTGAGTCTCTCCTTCCCTAGACCCCTACTAAGATTCGAAGACTCGGAACTTGTAGTATACCTCATACATACGTCTCATAAGATGAAAGAGATATCAATCACTAGGCCACAAGGACAAATGAATTTGAAGCCAATTTTGATTTTTGAAGAACCTGTATCAAATTCAAATCTTTCCACAAATCATTGGAAAGCAAACCTACATTCATTTTGGATTTGCATTCCGATCATGTGCCTAGTATTTCTTTTGATTAATCATATTCATCTATCTTATTTCAATATTTTAAATGGGCAAGCTAATTAATTCGTACCCTAAAAGTGGGCTAGGGCCCGGGGGTTAAACGAATGTCGACTACGTGGCATATAATGTAGAAGTGACTAGGATGTGTTAGGGCTTATGGAGGTCTTAATCACTCTAATCAATCATGCTTCTTTATATCATGACTAAGATGGGGTGAATTATTTTAGTTTTGAAATGGTGAATGGTGCTTTTGATTATCACAAAGTTGCATTATTGAGCATTGTTAGTTGAAAGAGTTGAATTGAGTGGACGACTGATAGCTTATCTTTAACAATAAGACAAGGTATATACAGAACTTGTGTTGTCTCTCTCTCTCTCTCCCTCCCCCCACCACATACGTGTGTATGCGTGTGTGACATTTTTTTCTTTTTACGGTCCACTTGTCATCGAGCAGCTTTCACTGTGGAAGAGGATTCAGTGCTGAGCTCACAGTACTAGGGTGATCCAAGCCGTTGAGCTCAGATTTTGATGGCTCAGATTAAAATATCCTCATGAGCACCTTTTTAATCTTTTGATTTGAGTTGTCAAAATTCGAACTCAACGGCTCAGATCACCCGTCGCCGTGCCAACTTTTTTGGACTCAGCACTGATTCCTCTTCCCTTTCACTATTGTCCCCTCATAATCAAACGTTACTATTGTCTGCTTGGACCACCTCTTTTCATCACGCAACCTCTATCCGATCTAATGACCTTTAAGCGCATACATTTTAGCCTCACAAATAATGAAAAATAATGCAGAATATTTAATGTGGAAATCTGAAATCGCGACATCTGTCTATGATCCGAATATTCCAAAAATAAAGCAGGCATGCATGCTAGTTTGATTTAGTGTTCTGATTATGTGTTAAAAACTATAAATACACGTTAGCGATGTAGATTATCGCTAAACACCACATAATGAATTGGAATTAAGAGGGTTTTGGTGCAAATGTGGCTGTTGAGCTAAGGGATATGATTGTGTTATACCACCAAATAAAATGATCTTCCATTATTCTTCTCTTAACATAGGGCTGATCCAATAATAAGTGCTTACTGTGCATGCACATTTTTTAGGTCGTAAAGTCCGAATTATCTGAAACAAATGGTCAAAGCTGATGGCCCAACAAAACTATAACCCTATGCATGATGCAAGTGTTTCTTGTCGTAGTTAATATAAAATTTTTGGGCCATCAAGAAAAGTTGAACCCAAGTTGTTTATTTCATAATAATCACAACCATCGCTAGACTAAGACAATTGTGGGTACGCACATCTGCTAAGTAGAGAGGCCTAAGGATGAACGTTTGATTAAATGACAAGACACTTAGATGCAAGTGTTGAAAACTTCAAATAGGCCTCAATTTGATGAATAATTGATCGAGCTATGGTCAGTACGTGTAATATTGTCGGTCCAATGTTTTTGCAGAGGGAAAATTTTGTATTTGAGTTGAGCAAATTTTTTTTTTTTTTAATTTTTTTTAAACTGGCGAATATATGCCAACTACAAAGCCACAATTGCTTATCAAAAAAGGGAAGAAGAAAAATGCAACCTTGCGACAAAAGCTAAAGAGGGTGACTTTTGAAAGGTACTGATCGGTTCATTCGATCTCTATTGTTCTTTTCTATCACTTGTGTGTGGCTGTTTTCATATTTTCCCTGGCTCCCTTTAACTTTAACTTCAACTTATCCTCTGTATGTGGTCCCACTCTGAGAGAGTAAATAATTGCTTAACCTGAGGTGTGAAATATCAATCACAAAAAATTGCTATATGTCTGTATATTTGGAACAAAAATGCTCTCTCTCTCTCTCTCTCTCTCTCTCTCTCTCTCTATATATATATATATATATATATACACATATATTTATATATATTGTTTTTTTCACAACACACATGTGAGGAAACCCACATATGTAACATAAATCAAAGAAAAGCTCAATAACCCATAAAGTTAACCTCTACTCAACCTCTACTAGAGTCTAACTCTTGAAGGAGAGGTGGAACCTTATAAGCTCCTTAGACAAACCTTGGCTACTTGATGTGGGACCTTACACTTCAAAAAATGCTCTATATATAGCACATGCACTACATTATAATTGCCTTAAATCCCAAGGGTTGTATAGTAGTTTTAAAATTGAGGGAACAAGAAAATAATTATAGTAAGTAGTCGTTTATTAGGAAGTTAGTAAAAAATAGCATTGAACTATAACTATTTTCCAGTAGGCTGATCAATTTAAAATTCCCCTTTTAAAATGGAGGAAGCAAAATGTTGTCTATTTGACTTAATTTCCTTTTATCCGTGAGACCAGTACTCTTCGACACTAAAAATCTATTTGGGAAATATAAAAATTATATTTGGCCAAGTCCATTCCCGTAATCCTACTTATATTTTAAATAAACTAACTAGATAGCAGTTAATTTGATGGGAAAAAAAAAAGAAGTAAAAGAAAAAGCTTTGCTTGTGTCTTATTTTTTGTTCAAAGTTGAAAACATTCATTTATAAGGAAAAAAAAAAAGACTTATAAAAAATGTAATAATCAAGATCAAAACCAATCAAACTCATCTTAATTAACTGATACAATGCGAGCCGCAACAACCTTATTTCAGCTAATTGTTTTTCAAAATTATAGTTGAACCGAAGAAGGCCTTGATACTTCTATTGGCAATGGGACCAAAAAAAAAAAAGAAAAAAAAATTCTGAAAGTTGTAGAGTGGAATAAGTAGAAAGGAGTGGGATGGAGTCCCATAGGAATGTGAGACCAGTGATGGACTCCATTGGAAAATGAAACTTGAAATTATTAAAAACACGTAACACATGAAAGAAGAACACAATGGATGGATGATGTGCAGGCATTTGCATGTTACGTGGACCTATTGCAGGTAAGTGATATGATGACTCGAAAACCCTACCCGCACAACAATGAAAACCCTACCCTATTCTTTCAAGGCCAAAATACTAATGCAGATGGTGACTTTGCACAAACACCACTTGACTACATGACAATTACAGATTACAACTGCTTGTCATTGATCCCACAAAATAATAATAATAATAATAATAATTAGCATTGGTTGTCATGAGGCATGGGCCAAAAAAAGTTATGTCATGAGAAGCAAAAAACAGTGAGGATTTCACATGGGTGCCATATGAATATTCGATCATGAGTCATGACAATGAGTTGAGAATAATTTTGAGGCGATTGATTCACTTGTCGACCAATTTTCCCAACCAAAAAAATTAAAAAAAAATGCGCAAGCCAGAGAGAATATTTGTAACGGCGTCTCATTTTTGGAATGAATGTCGGTAAATGTCGGTATGTAAATAATGAACGGATTATAACGACGTTATCGTCATGTGAACTTCTTTGAATTCTCTATCTATGGGGGGACTCCTCCATATGTGACGTTTTTTGAATTTTATGCTAAAAAAAAATAGGGAAAATTAGCAATAACCTCATTTAGACGAATGGTTTTAGTAATAACCCTATCAAAAGTTTCTCAATCTTATAAGTCTGTAACTCAAATTTGAGTATTCTCATTAATTGTAACCCCTCATCTTTTTTCTTCTGAAAAATCTTAATTTACCTTATTTGCTTGTAGGGGTAGTCCCTTTTTTGTTATTAAGGGCACCTTATGTAACAAATTTATTTTTTGAATTTTTTAATTTTAAAAGCCTATAACTTACTAGATTTGAATCCGCTTTTTTATCAAACTTGTATTTTTGGAATCTATTTGTGATCTTCAAAACAATACTCATTGTGATTAGGTAACATATTATTATTTTGTTATTGTTTAACAGTAATTTGTTATTATTCTCTACATAAAAATGATTTTTTTTAGTACGGAAAAGTTGTATTAACATGTTACTACAAGAGCAATACTCATTGTAAAGCTTTATTTTTTAGGACATAAACTGTGCGAGCATTGGGGTTGTGGCCAGGGATGATGGTGGGAATATCATAGCAGCAACATCTAAAAAAATGTAGGGGGCTTTCACTCCTTTATACATTGAAGCGATGGGTTTGTGTTTCGCGCTGGGCTTATTAAGGATTTAGACCTGAGGGCAATAATTTTGGAGGGTGATAACGCGGAGGTTGTTAATGTGTTGAATGAAAGGGAAATATCTTTGGTTTCGGTTGGCCTGCTTATTGAGGACACAAGGTTGAGGCAGATAATTTTTTCACCTCAATCTCCTTCTTACATGTCCGTCGAACATGTAATTAAATAACTCATGGTCTAGCTAAGAATGCAAGATATATAGATAATATTGTTATTTGGTTAAAAGAAATCCCTGATTGTGTAAGGGTCCAAATCCTTGCGGATTTGGCCCATTGCGACTCTTAATTTTTTCTAATATATCATCTCTTAATTTAAAAAAAAAAAAAGGAAAAGAAAAAGAAAAAGGAAGAAGCTTCATTTTTATTGATATACACATAATAAATACGGCGCTAATGGAAAAGAAATTGAAAAGAGATGCAACCTAAGGAAGGAGCTTTATTTATAAAGGACCATGAAAGATATTTTGATACAAAAGATTGCTAACTGGCTCACTGGAAAGGTCTGTAGGTGAATAATTAACACTGTAGATTTAGTTGGTTTCGAAGTCTTTTTATGAGCTTCAACACCATCTTCATGTTCTCCCCCTCGATCGCCTACCTAACAATATAAGCGCATTAAGGACTTGAACACTCCCAAATTAATTGGCAAGGTCATGTATCACGTGGTGCAACTAACCAATCACAAGTTAACTAAAGTGAGATTGTGAGACTAAAAAATATAATGACAAACCTACTTTTCTTAACTTCTTTGAATTCTCTATAAGAAGGGGGGGGGGGGGGGGGGGGTTCCCTTCATATGTGACATTTTTTGAATTCCATGCTGCAATAACCCTACTTGGAAGAATGGTTTTAGTAATAACCCCATCAAAAGTTCCTTAATTTTGTAAGTCTATAACTCACATCTAAATATTCTCATTAACTGTAATCCCATTTTTTTCTTTTGAAAAATCTTAATTTACCTTATTTGCTTGTAAGGGTAGTCTTTTTTTTGTTATTAAGGGCACCTTATGTAACTAACTTATTTTTTAATTTTTTAAATTTTTAAAAGCCTATAACTTAGTAGATATGAATCCGTTTTTTTATCAAACTTGTATTTTTGGAATCTACTTGTGATTTTCAAAATAATACTCATTGTGATTAGGTAACATGTTATTATTTTGTTATTGTTAAAAAGTAATTTGTTATTTTTCTCTACATAAAAATGATATATTTTTTTTCTTAGTACGGAGAAGTTGTATTAACACGTCACTCTTCTTTACTTCTCTTTTTCTTTTTCTTTTTTTTGGTGTGGAGACGTTACAAAAGTGGACTGTGGTTTTTATCGAAGGTTTGGTAGTTGAGACGAAGGTTAGAGGGGGTGAGAATTGGGTTGACTCATTGAATCGTGTGATTGTGGATAGAACTCAAAAAGATGATTTATTGGTTGGTGGAAATGGAAATACCATTCATATGAGGACAAAAATAAGACAAAGGATGTTTTTGTAAGAAAAAAAATAATTCCATCAGATTGCTAGCTGGCTCGTTGGAAGGGTCTGTGGGTGAATAACATGGTAGATTTAGATGGTTTCAAAGTCTTTTTATGAGCTTCAACACCATCTTCATGTTCTCCGGCCTCCTCGCCTACCTAACAATATAAGCCCTTTAAGGACCTGACCCCTCCCAAATTAATTGGCAAGGTCATGTATCGATCTAGACCATTTAAATGGTTCTACCTACATGAAGAGGATCGGGCTCAGCCTGACAAATGGATGGTCTAGTAAAAATGTAAAATCTGGACCATTTATTTCATGTGTGACCTATTAAAAACTATGGGACCCATAGTAAGAATGGCCTAGATTTAACTAGATTATCATCTATTTACTGAAGAACTACCTTTCTCTAGGTATATATAGGTATTTTAACATGAATTGATTAAACGTGCAGAGTATAATACACCTTTTCTTTTATTTTGAACGGATAATAAACTTATACTTTGAATATAAAGACATTTTGAGACGTAAATAATTATTTATTTAAAAATTTTCATTCGTTATCACTCAAATAAGAGGTTCTCATCTTATTAAAGCGTTCAGATTGTTACACTGGACTCACCATTTTGCATATTTTATCCTCATTGCGTAACTCTCCATTTAAATATATTATGGCTATTGATGGAAAATGGTCTTGATAATAAATATTGATGAAATTCGACCTGAACGAATATTCCATGATCCAATATTGGTTAATTTTGGAGCACGCTCTGTCTGTTACCTCTCTTTGTGTTATGATATGAAAGTTTAATACTAGTAATTTAAATATTATATCTTTATTTCCTCTTTTTGTATGATGGCCGTGACAGGTGGTGACCATAGAGTCCAACACAAAAAGGCAACAAACACATTATTGACATTATTCTTTATCCAATAATGAAAATTACTTCTTTTCAATATCTGGGGTGCCCAGAGTGGGGCCTTTAACTTCTAGGAAGGCCTGTGTTCCTTGGTTTCGGCTCCTCCTTATTATTAAAATAATAGTAATTCGGCTTCGAGGAAGGTCTGTGTTCCTTAGAAAGGGAAATATCTTTGGTTTTGGATGGCTTGGTTATCGAGGATACAAAGCTTGAGATAGATAATTTTTTCATATCAATCTCTTTCTTACATGTCCATCAAACAGATAATAAAGTAATTCATGGTCTAGTTAAGAATGCAAGATATGTGGATGATATTGTTATTTGGTTAAAAGAAATCTTTGATTGTGTAAGGGTCCAAATCCTTGCAGATTTGACTCATTGCAATTCTTAATTTTTTTCTAATATATCGTCTCTTAATAAAAAAAAATGAAAAAAAATGAAAAAGAAAAAGGAAGAAGCTTTATTTTTATTGATATACACATAATAAATACGGCACTAATGGAAAAAAAATTGAAACGAGATGCAACCTAAGGAGCTTTATTTATAAAAGACCATGAAAGATATTTTGATACAAAAGATTGCTGGCTGGCTCATTGGAAAGGTCTGTAGGTGAATAATTAAAACTGTAGATTTAATTGGTTTCGAAGTCTTTTTATGAGCTTCAACACCATCTTCATGTTCTCCTCCTCGCCTACCTAACAATATAAGCGCATTAAGGACTTGACCCCTCCCAAATTAATTGGCAAGATCATGTATCACATGGTGCAACCAACCAATTACAGTTAAGCAAAGTGAGATTGTGAGACCAAAAAATATACTGACAAACCCACTTTACTTAACTTGTTTGAATTCTCTTTCTTGGGGGGGTTTCCTCCATATGTGACATTTTTTGAATTCTATGCCGCAATAACCTTACTTGGAAGAATGGTTTTAGTAATAACCCCATCAGAAGTTCCTTAATCTTGTAAGTTTGTAACTCACATCTAAATATTCTCATTAACTGTAACCCCATCTTTTTTCTTTTGAAAAATCTTAATTTACCTTATTTGCTTGTAAGGGTAATCTCTCTTTTGTTATTAAGAGCACCTTATGTAACTAACTTATTTTTTAATTTTTTTAATTTTTAAAAGCCTATAACTTATGTATTTTGAAATCTACTTGTGATTTTCAAAACAATACTCATTGTGATTAGGTAAGATGTTATTATTTTGTTATTGTTAAACAGGAATTTATTATTTTTCTCTACATAAAAATGATATTTTTTTTCTTAGTACGGAGAAAGTTGTATTAACACGTCACCCTTCTTTACTTCTCTTTTTCTTTTTCTTTTTTTTTTGGTGTGGAGACGTTACGAAAGTGGATTGTGGTTTTTATTGAAGGTTTGGTAGTCGAGACGAAGGTTAGAGGGGGTGAGAATTAGGTTGACTCATTGAGTCATATGATTGTGGATAGAACTCAAAAAGATGATTTATTGGTTGGCGGAGATGGAAAAACCGTTCATATGAGGACAAAAATAAGACAAATAATGTTTTTGTGAGAAAAAAAATAATTCCATCAGATTGCTAGCTGGCTTATTGGAAGGGTCTGTAGGTGAATAACACGGTAGATAGAGTTGGTTTCAAGGTCTTTTTATGAGCTTCAACACCATCTTCATGTTCTCCGGCCTCCTCGCCTACCTAACAATATAAGCCCTTTAAGGACCTGACCCCTCCCAAATTAATTGGCAAGGTCATGTATTGATCTAGACCATTTAAATGGTTCCACCTACATGAAGAGGATCGGGCTCAGCCTGACAAATGGATGGTCTAGTAAAAATGTAAAATCTAGACCATTTATTTCATGTGTGACCTATCAAAAACTATGGGACCCCCAAAGTATAAATGGTCCAGATTTAACCACGTCATCATCTATTTACTGAAAAACTACCTTTCTCTAGGCATATATAGGTATTTTAACATGAATTGATTGAACGTGCAGAATATAATACACCTTTTCTTTTATTTTGAGCGGATAATAAACTTATACTTTGAATAAAAAGACATTTTGAGGCATAAATAATTATTTATTTAAAAAAATTTTATTTGTTATCACTCAAATAAGAGGTTCTCATTTTATTAAAGCGTTCAGATTGTTACACGGACTCACGATTTTGCATATTCTACGGCATTGTATAACTCTCCATTTAAATATATTTTTTGGCTATTGAAGGAAAATATTCTTGATAA
Organism: Liquidambar formosana; assembly: GCA_039720395.1. Classification (NCBI taxonomy): domain Eukaryota; kingdom Viridiplantae; phylum Streptophyta; class Magnoliopsida; order Saxifragales; family Altingiaceae; genus Liquidambar; species Liquidambar formosana. The sequence goes on from CM077830.1 coordinate 15,732,996, forward strand.
TAAATATTGATGAAATTCGACCTGAACGAATATTCCATGATCTAATATTGGTTAAGTTTGGGGCACGCTCTGTCTGTTGATAAAAGTCCCAACAATGATAGACTATCTACCAAACCTCTTTGTATTATGATATGAAAATCTAATACTAGTAATTTAAATATTATATCTTCATTTCCTCTTTTAATTTGTATGATGGCTGTGACAGGTGGTGACCATAGAGTCCAACACAAATAGGCAACAAACACATTATTGACATTATTCTTTATCCAATAATAAAAATGACTTCTTTGAAATATCTGGGGTGCCCGCAGTGGGGCCTTTAACTTCCAGGAAGGCCTGTGTTCCTTAGATTCGGCTCCTCCTTATTATTAAAATAATAGTAATAATGTTTTATTATAATTATTTAATTTTTAAATGCTTTTATGTTTATTAATGACATTTGGGTCTAATGGTACATCTAATAAAGATGTGATCTTTGCTTATGAGTTTGCCTGGATTCATTGTTGGAGTCAAAAAAGCCAACACCTTTCTAGGCTAAGGGATGACGACACCTCACCACAGTGAAGCAAATGAAAGGCTCATATCAGAAGATAAAAAAACACTCCCATTGAGGTCATGATCATTTCAATAGGTATTTGATCTTTTGATTCCAGCCATTCATTTGTTTTATTGTGTTGAGATGTTGTCATCCTCTCACCTTAGCATGGTGTTGGGTTTTTCTCATTCTAACACCAAATCCGAACTCTTTACTTAGGTCTTGGTTTTAACTCCATATGAGTGCCTATATATTTTCTCCTTGTATTTGGCCAAAAAAAAGGAAAAAAACCTAAGAGTTGTTCATAATGTAAATAAACCCACGAGTTGTGTGACGTGTGTGGCATATTTCCCATATCAAGACATACAACAAAACGTCAAAAACAAATTCTGGCTGGACAGATCATGCAACCAACATTAATTTGAAGCATGCATTATGGCTACGGTGAGAATCTTGGCATGCACCCCATATGAATCAATGGATCCATCTCATAACCTCTTTTCGATTTTAAAAAAGTAAAATAAAATTAAAACCATTTCGACATCTAACGGAATTATTCAAATTTCCTATTATATGAACCCATTGTTTCTGTTAATCCTAAAAAACAAAAATACAAAACGAAACAAAAGAAGAAGTAGATCGAAGAAGAATTTTGTATGATAACTAAATACATACACTTTGAGTTAACGTTGGCTTAAAAAAAAAAAAAAAGAAAAGTTCTTCTCGATTTCTAAGCTGCCGTCTTTTACCATTAATTTGTGTCACCCTCACAGGTTTTTTTTTTAGGTTGGTCGAACCCTAATTAATACGCGTATGTACCTTGAAAGGATGTATTTAGGGTAACATTTATGGTGACGACCCTAGCTTGATGTAATTGTCTTTGTTGCTTAGGCCCACAAACTTGGGTGCGCGCATGTGGGCATGTTCCAAGCTTCGCGTGCATGCATGTAGAAATATGTGATACTAATTGACAAGAGCTTTGTATTTATTTTCCACAACTAATAGTTAATTTCAATTATTGTTTTTTTTTCTTTCTGTTTTTGTTTTTTGGTTTAGTTTTAGTGATGAATTTCAATTATTGTTTTGAAACCCACTTTACACCAAAAACAAAAAATTTATTGCTCTGAACCTTTGATCAATGAATACCATGATGTAGGCTTTGGTTAAAAGGAATTAATAATTGATTAAGGGATGAGAAATAAAGCCAAAATGATACAATTATTGAATTCAATCAACCCCGCATTCTCAGCTGAATACTGGCCATGCGCGTGAGTACGTACGTTCTTCAAATACCAACTCTAATTTTGGTTAAACAATATGTTTATATTTTTGGGATTGACTTAAGTCGGCTAATTTAGAGAGCATAACCTTCTAAGTTGCAATATTGGAAATATTTTAATACTGAGAAGCATTACTCTTATGGAAGTACTTTGTTAATAGAAACTAATAGCTTGCACTGATCTACTTTGTTTTTTCTTCCTCAAAGAAGGAAAATTTTGTTTTGATTGCCTGCCCCGTCGTTGTGTACATGTCTAGTACATCTACTAAGACGTTTTATACTAAGATTTTTCTAAAATATTAGTCTTAATCTCACATGCGTCTTATCCTTTTATTCAAGGCACAATTAGAAAAAAAGAAAGAGAGAAAGAAAGAAAAACAGTTTGCAAAATAATTACAGCTAGGTGAAAAATATTCATATAATATTGTAATGAAATTTTCACCATGGTTAAATAAAATAAATCTTAGCTCTAGATACAAAATAACTGCCATTAATACTATCCATTAGAAGTACTCTTATCACCTAAAAGACATGAACATCAACATAGGACACAAATACGATATAACATGGAAATTTTCACCATGGTTAAATAAAATAAATCTTAGCTCTAGATACAAAATAACTGCCATTAATACTATCCATTAGAAGTACTCTTATCACCTAAAAGACATGAACATCAACATAGGACACAAATACGATATAACATGGATAATTCGACATAATAAATCTTCAAAATTTATGACACAACATTATAGAGACACGTTTTTAATTAAGTAAATATAACTAGAAAATACTATGTACGTGGCATCATTTCCATTATTCAAAATGAATTTTTTTGTATTTTTTTTAAAACCCTTAGTAAATTTATTCATAGACAAAAAAAAGAAAAAAGAAAAAAAAGAAGAGAGAGTGAGCTGTGATATAAAAAACATAATAGAGAAACATTGAATATATATAATAAAGAAATGTCGTATCGGCTATGTATTTGGGTGTTGGTGTTTACTGCATTGGATTTCATGTACAAAACAGAAGAAAACGCATCTTCCTTTTTTCTTTTTTTATCTGGTGGTCCGAAGAAAACGCATTTTCCAAGCACTGAACTAAGTCTTAATTGCAGAATAGTAGTGGGCCAGCATACGACAGACAGACAGACAGACAGCCCGCCAGTAGGGTGGGACCCCAAACCAACCATAGAGAAAAAACAGCAGAGGAGGCCACCTGAACCAGAAGAAACCGGGTCAGCATAGGCTTTTTTCTTTCTTTTGTTTTTATCCACACACATACACATCAAATATCCAAATAGTTTTATACATTTATAATAAATAACAATATACTAATTATTCGTATATTTATAGATAGATATATATATATATATATATATTTTGATAAGCGTATATTTCTAAATATAATTAATATACTTTTCTTCTAATAGCATATTATTAAGAACGTGAAATGAATGAATTAATTGTACTAAAAAATAAAAGAAATGAATGAATTAGAGCATGATGAGTGATTGAAAATGGAGAAGACTATTTAATTCTATCCCTCTGGTTGTTGGGTACAAATTAAACTCGGGTCAAGTGGTAGCCGCCAAAAACGAGGTGGGCTACTTGGGGGACCTCATTTTCTTCTCACACACGCTGCATGCTAACGTAAGGTCTACACATATACTACAGCCATCCAATTAATCTGCAGTTCCTAGCAGCTTCTCAGCTGTGATAAGCACCACACGAGTCGGAGAAAGAGATGTACACCACATGAGGCCATGACCGAAAATGAAGCTTAGTGGGATAAGAGCACGAGTTTTAGGTGTTAATAAAAAAAATGAACTCACTGGGCAGCACCAAGGTTATGAGGTGGGAAAATTCAATGAATATTGGAATAAAATAAAGTTCTCTCTCTACTTTGACTGTGTAGAGAGAAGAGAGAGAGAGAGAGAGACTGTCTTTTGGGCTTTGGACTAGGTAGGGTGGCTTTCAACTATCTTCTAGATAATAACAAATCACAAACATGCGTAGGAGTGCAATGGTAGTTTTATATTTTACTTCGAATTTAATTAAGCTTCGGATTTGTTAAATGGATACTGTGTCGGATAATTAACTCTAAGTTTTTGTCCCATTACCTCAGTCTACTCATTTTAAAACAAAATTTTATCCTTTTCAAGCTACTTTTTTTTTTTTTTTTTTTTTTATAAAGAGAAAAATAATTGTTTTTGAGGGTGGGGGCATAATCATAGACCTTTTGAAGAATTGTCATTGACACTAATGGGTTAAAGGACCATTCTCTGCTCCTTTCTTTATTTATTTTTTTTGGTGATGTATTTCAATATTTGTATATTCGTTTCTTTTACTTCTTGAGCGAAAGCTCTTTATCATTTTTTTTTTTTTTTTTGATAAGCAATTCATCATTACCTCTTAAATTTAATTTATCACCACCCTTATAAGGTAGGTGATACCTCTCCTTTTCGTAATGGGGAAGTCAGGTGTTCAATCCTGCTAACTCTCATAATAGTAAGATATATGATTAAAACTTGAGGGAAATAAATCATTTGATCATCATATGATGCCATTAAGAAAAATTTAATAACGTACAATGATTTAGCCTTTAAATTTAATAAAAATAGATAAAAATTTTGATAAAAAAAATAGACATTAAATTTGAAGAAAAGTCAAAGCGTCACAATTTGATAGTTCAAAATATTAATTGTTTAGTTTTAAATTTCAACAGGGTTTTGTGAATTTGCACCTATAGTTCAATGGGGTTTCATGCAAATTTACTGTAAATTTAAAGTTTAATTGAGACCCATTTAAGTGGTTATACAGAAATTTTGTAATCATAGGAGCCATCCAAATAAGATTTCCATGGTTTTCATAGGTCCAAGCTAGGCCTTAAGGCTTTCCTTGACATTCACATAAAAAAAAAAAATTTGTTGATGATGAAAAATTTATGCCTTCAATATTATGTGAGATAAACTATAATTGTTATATTTCTATTTAAAGGATAAAATTGGCTCTTAAAGTTAATAAAAATATTAAATTATGAGGTTAAAGAGTTTAAAAATCTTTTGATGAGGTTAACATTAAAACCACACTTCTAGTTGAAATTATTGCTAGTTTTCCCACGTTTTTATTATAGAAGTAAATTACATAGTTCTAGTAAGAAAAACAAAATGAAATAATGCTATATAAATAACAAAAATATTTATTCAATGGTCTGAGTGGATGTCCCGTGGAAGTGGAAATTGGATGGTTTTGTTATATTCCACCTACAATTTTCTAAATGGATTCATCATTTCAATGATATAATTCGAGAAATTAATAGCCAAAAAGGTTAATCTGGTACAATTATGGATAGATATTATATGGCTCCTAAAGTTTTGTACTGGCTCCTTGTCATTCCAAGGGCTGGGAAAAGGGCAAAAGGCTCTCAGTCCTTTCATGGCTGACTGACCACCGGCCGCACAGGCCAAGTGGCCAAATAAAAACAGATGAGTCAAATGACCAACCACACATCTGCATACAAGGTCGTCGAGCCGTAAATGGAATCTACCTTCGCATGCACAGTCACACACTTATCTATTTCTCTATTTATCTATCCTCTGGTCTTAAAAGTAAGATATTTCTTCCCTTTCAAGAATATTACCATTTAATCCCCCCTCCCAACTATGGCAATACTTTACTCTTTCTCAAACAAATTATTTACCCCAAACACAGCCCACAGGATTATTATGAACCTACCTTGTGTGGCAAGCGAAAAGATAATCATAAAATTATAATTTCACTTTTTTTATATTTTTTATTTTATACATAGAAGGTGATTTAATCCTTAGAATCTTAAGACTTGAATTGGATTCAATGCTGAGTTTAAAAAGTCTAGCATAATATTAGGTAATCTTAGTCGTTGAGTTTGGATTCTGATGATTTAGATTAAAATATCTAAAAAGTACTATTGAAATGATCTCATGAGTATCTTTTAATCTGATTCGTTAAAATCTGAATTAACAAGCTCAGATTACCCAATACTTTGCTCTTTTAATCTGAACCATCAAAATCCAACCTCAATTATTAAAATTACCTAATAATGTTGGGCTTTTTATCCAAGTCCCTTAAAACTCTTACCAATATCCCAATGCACTTGGATTCTACCAGGCCAAAAGAGTGGATAATCTCTGGTACAAAATTATAATTTTAGGATCTGTTTGGGAACTTTAAAAACTAGATCGATCTAGATCCAATCTATAATTGTTATCTGGATTTTAAATAAATCAAGTAACAGTTGGTTTTATAAAAACTATGTTTATGCCTTATTTTTAGAATAAAACTAAATTATTTATCAAGAAAAATTTATCAAATAATATAAAATCAAAACTGACCAAACTTATTCCAATAATTAAGTTTTCAGATTTACCAAACAATCCATTACAGCTTTACCGAAGTCGGGTCTCTTCTTTTTTCACCCTCATCACACGAGAAAGACTCGTGTTTGAGCCGCGTCCACAGCATTTTCCTTTTCCACAGACACCTTCGTCACGTGATAGTAAATCATTGAATTTCTTTTTAACCCCACAACACAAAAAAAAAAAAAAAAACCTAAAATAAAAAATTATAATGACAGAATGTATATGAGTAGAGGATGTACATAGGCCTTGAAGGAACATTATCGCCTTCCTACTCACAATCCACTCCAATCCTCACACGTGGCCATCATTAATTGGGACAGAGACAATCTTGATTACTACACAAGCCAATCTCATCCAGGGGGACAAAATTGTAATTTCATCTCCTTCATCCTCATAAAGCCCGCTATATAGCCCAGATGCCTGAAACTGAACCAGAAAGAAAAACAACCCCAGCAGCCACTCCATAGCCGCTGGTTCTTTCTCCAAACCCCCCCCCCCCATCAGTCTTGGGTATTGAGCCTCTTGGGGAATGCAGAGAGATGAGAGAAATTTCGCTAGCTAACCCTGAATTAGGAGGGAGGTCTAAGAAGGCCACCGGCGGCAGAAATTGCCACCGGAAACATGTTGAAGACGGGTAGATTTATGCCCCACATATATATCTTTTTCATATTTTCCTTCTCTTTTATAGTACATCGTAAGTTCATCTAGAATCTGCATACTTAGATTTCGTATCGAGAATTCTCTTAGACAAAATGGAAGACAAGAACAAAGACAGTCATCAATCTTCGGCGTTGCTCCACGGCAAGTACGAGCTCGGCCGGATTTTGGGCCACGGGACGTTCGCAAAGGTCTACCACGCTCGCAATCTCCAGACGGGGAAGAACGTGGCGATGAAGATCGTGGGTAAGGAGAAGGTGATTAAGGTGGGCATGATTGAACAGGTGAAGCGGGAGATATCGGTGATGAAGATGGTGAAGCACCCACACATCGTGGATTTGCATGAGGTGATGGCGAGTAAATCCAAGATTTACTTCGCCATGGAGCTCGTCCGCGGCGGCGAGCTCTTCTCCAAGGTGGCGAAAGGGAGGCTGAGAGAAGACGTTGCCAGGGTGTACTTTCAGCAACTGATTTCAGCCATCGACTTTTGCCACAGCCGCGGCGTCTACCACCGCGACCTCAAGCCAGAGAATCTGCTCCTCGACGACGATGGGAATTTGAAGGTGACCGATTTTGGGCTGAGCGCGTTTGCGGAACACTTGAGGCAAGATGGGTTGTTGCATACCACGTGCGGCACACCGGCTTATGTTGCACCGGAGGTAATTGGGAAAAAGGGGTATGATGGGGCTAAAGCAGATCTCTGGTCCTGTGGGGTTATTTTGTATGTTCTTCTTGCTGGGTTCTTGCCATTTCAGGATGACAACATAGTGTCCATGTATAGGAAGATTTACAGGGGAGATTTCAAGTGCCCGCCGTGGTTTTCCCCCGAAGCGCGTAGACTCATCACGAAACTCCTCGATCCGAATCCGAGCACTCGAATTACCATTTCTAAGATCACGGATTCGTCGTGGTTCAAGAAATCGGTCCCGAAAATTATTAGAACCAAAGAAGAACAGGATTTGGACAATTATATTTTTGAAGATGACAATACTATTGGGAAATCCAAGCAGCCGGAGACGCTGAACGCGTTCCACATAATCTCTTTGTCGGAGGGATTCGATCTGTCGCCGTTGTTCGAGGAGAAGAAGAAGGAAGAGAAAGAGGAGCTGAGATTCGCGACGATGAGGCCGGCGAGCAGCGTGATTTCGAGACTGGAAGAGGTGGCCAAGGCGGGGAAATTCAGCGTCAAGAAGAGCGAGTCGAGAGTGAGGTTGCAAGGACAGGAAATCGGGCGAAAGGGGAAGTTGGCAATCGAGGCAGAGATATTCGCCGTGGCGCCGTCGTTCCTGGTGGTGGAAGTCAAGAAAAACGGCGGCGACACCCTGGAGTACAACCAATTCTGCAGGAAGGAGCTGAGACCGGCGCTCAAGGACATCGTCTGGACGACGCCCGCCGGGAATTCAACACTTGCTTGAACAAGTCAGTAGTTGGATAAATTCAGATTCAGATGCAAGAATTATGTGTATATGATTATTATTATTGTTGTTGTTGTTGTTGATGTCGTTATTGTTTGAATTTCGAGGTGGGATTGGGACAGAGAATTTATGTTCTTGTTCTTTAATTGCACTATGTTTGTGTGAATCAGACTTTTTCAGTGTTGAATCAGCTAATTAAGCGAATGATGTTTCATTTTTTGTGATGATTCTGTGATTTATCTGTAAATGTGAATTACTCCGTATTGTTTTGTTTTTATTACGTATGTTATGGTGATAAGGCCGGACACTCTGTTTTCATATGTCTTATCAGATAGCTTAAATTACATTAATATCCTTTCCTAAAATCTGATAATTATAGATACAGTATCTCATGTTTTTGAAATTTCATTAAGATCCCTATTTTACAAAATAAACTACAAAAAGATTCTTTCCCTAACTTTCTTCATTAATCCGTTTTAATTTTTTTCAAAATATCCTAACTACTTTATTGTATAACAACTTCTATGTTAAATTAAATGCATATAATTCATTAGTCTAACATATTTATTCAGAACATTCGATTTTTATTTATTTATTTATTGATAAACAAGTAAAAGATAATATATATATATATATAAGAAAAATGTCAAAAACTTAAATTTTTTATCCAATTGATGGTCAGGTTTACTTATTAGAAACAATTATCTATTTAATTGATGTGCAAAAAAAAAAAAAAATGATTTTCTAAGTTGCCACTTTCTATACATGTATCCCCATTGTGATAATTCTTTTCATTTATTTCTACATATGAGTAATGCTACATAGCCTAGTTTTTCTTTTGCCTAAATCTATTTACTCAAATGAGGTGGTAACTTGGTAAATTAATTTTTTTATTTTTATTTTACAAATCAATTAAAAATTTAATTAAATAAATAATTGTTTTCAATGAGCAAATCTGACAATGGGCACATTAGTTGGACAAAAAATTTAAACTTTTTAGCATTTGATATATATCTATATATATATATATATATATTATCTTTTAGTTGATTATCAATAATAATTAAAAAATTCAAAAGTACTGGATGAATGTATTGGACCGGTGAATTATATTCATTTAACATGGAAGTTATCATCTTCTAAGGATAGTTAGGGTATTTTGAAAAAATTTGAACATGATTTAATAGATTAATATACGAAAGTTAGAGGGAGGGGTTTTTTTGTAGTTTATTTTGTAAAGTAGGAGATGTTAGTATAATTTTATAAACATAAAGGATGTATTTGTAATAATTAAATTCTAGAAGGGTTTTAATGTAATTTACCCTATCAAATAATACATTGTAAAGTTGTTGCTTGCATCAGCATTCACGCGTAGATAAGCGATAAGTATTAGTTGATTTATTGATTTATTGATTTTTTTGGGGGTCAAAATAAGTACTAGTGAATTTTGCCCTGTTTTCCCACCCTCAAATTATCATATTATCTCTCGTACTTATAAAATTCTTATTAGGTGTGATCGTGGATATTTTATCCCATTTTACTTCCCTTTCTTTGATATATGACACCACGTACATGACCGTGTCGGGAAGATTCATTCTTATGCTGGCTTTTGATAATTTAGCTTTTCTAAAATTTTGGGTAATTGTGATTTGTCTCACTGGCATCATTTATTTTCTCATCATATCATAGATCCGCTGGAACTAAAGTGGTGCTCGGATTAAGCTTATCATGTGGGCATTTATGTGTATTTAGTGTATCTTGTAAGAGCATCTCCACGGGTGAGTTATATGATGTGTTATTGTTATATTATAACATTTAGCACAAGTTCGGATGCTCAAATGGTGCTAAATGCATGTACTAAATATAGCAATAATTCACTTTTGTGCTATATTTGGTACAAGAGTGAGCTATTGCTATATTTGCCATATCATTTTTTCCTCTCTTTCTTAACAATCAAATACACCAGCAACTTTTTTTCCTCCATTCTTCTTCTAAAATTTTCTTAGTAACCAAACAGCCTATAAATAAATACAATATTTTCAAAAATAATATTGAAATCTTATATATATATATATAAAAAAATAGAAAACATATCTTTTTTTTTAACTCATTCATTTCACTCAAGCAATATTGCATTTGATTTACGATATACCTCATTTACTATCTTACGAGACCTTAAATTTGTGAAAAAAGTTGAAGTTGTGACAAAAAATAGCACATTATGTTTATTTGCATCATTAAAGCACATAGTGCTAAATTATAACATTTGGTATCATAACATATGCTAAAATAATAATAGCACACCTAATTTAGTTCACATGACTTGAAATGTTCTAAAGCATATCACTCTTATTGGTAATACTTTTCTTTCAAAAAAAGAAGAAATAAATTTGGTACCGTTTAGTGGCAATCATTTTGCCAAACTTTAAAGAAAGCCAAGAATTTATACTGTTTATTTAGGATAAGCACAATTTGGTCGCTGCCCTATTATTAGTTTTTCAACTTAAATACCACAGATTAGAAATTAAATCTTCTAAACCCAAAGAGGAAAAAAAATATAAATAAATAAATAAATAAAAATAAAATTAGACTTGAATATACGGTATCTTAGGTAGACCATGTGGTCGTGTATGATTGGCTTTTACCCGGAACATGCTGATGTGACATATTCTTGTCTCATTACTCAATTATTATACTCAACTCGCATAATTCTTCTTCTTCTTTTACACGTGGCTGACACAGACTCTTCAAAACTCTAATAATAGATCAACCTCTTTTTTTTTTTTTTTTTTATAAATTTAGAAAAAGATTAATTTTATTAGAGACAACAAACACTCTTCAAATAAGAAAAATAAAATATATATATATATAATGAAAAATTTTGCTCCATGCCATCAGCCTCGAAGACGATTTAACTAGGAATGTGGGATAGTATGATTTAGGTCACATTGGATGTAAGGATTACTATCCCTATACTGCTTGATAACAATAAATATCTCGCTCAAAAATTAGGGTTTGCTGTTGTCCACAGCACCATGCATGCTAGCTGTGCACATATATATGACACAGTGTGTACAATACGATTAAAAACACACCGACCATCCATATAATGTGCATCACGTCATGCTGTCCACAGCACTGAATCCTAATACCTCACTTATATTCCATTATTTTTGAAAATGCCCTCTTGCTGTGATTCATCCTGTCAAATCTCAAGTCAGCCATGTACTACGCAAGCTCCTTTGTTTTCACCAAAAAAGTAGATGGATTAAATAATTGAAGCTAGCCCTATTTCTGCACTAACTTCAAAATTTTCAGTTCCACTACTGCATTTAGGCAAAACCCACCATTTTACAGGGCGCTCATCAAAGTGTGTAGTATGACTAGGCTGCCCAAACTTGTATAACTCCTAATATCTCATCAAATTGGTTCCTCCTTTTTTTTTTTTTTTTTTTTTTTTTTTTTTTGGGGTCTTTTTGGTTTTTGTCATGATGTAAAACTGAACCCTTATCTCATCGACACGGGATAGGTCCAAGAAGGGGCAAATAATTACGGTTCAATTACAGTTAGTAATCATTCTTAGTTAAGTTAGTACTCAATTATTTGTAAGTTAATAATCATTTATATTGAACTGTAATTGTTTGCCTCTGGCCGGACCTATTTGTAATACCTCCAAAAACGAATCTGATTATTTGGGAGATAATTATTGCGTCTGGCTAGATTAAGACAATCCAATTCCTGATTTTTTTTTTTTTTTTTTGTTCACACACAAGTAGGACTGATAATCAAGTGACCCTCGACATAATCATCCGCCTTTTAAAAAGTCATATAATCAACCAATTGATTTATTTCAATCCAAAATTTAAATTTTTTTCTTTTTATAAAAAAAAAAAAAGTTCAACAATCTTCCTCCCCTCCCCTTACTAGCTGTAGGAGGGGGGGGGGGGGTTTGTTTTATTTTAATATAATTGAATGATCATATTAGACATCGTTTAAGGATGAAATCGAGGTTTTAATTTTTAACCTTAAATTTTAGGATAAAGTCTTGTGATCAAATTTTGAATATTAACTTGAAGGTGTGAAGTTTTCGGAAAAAAAGAAGTTACATGCATGGATGATAAAATAAATCTATATCGTCTATTTTTGGTCCAAAAATCATTTGTCTTATCATCTATTTTTGATACAATCCATTATATTGATACGGAGTATTCCACAATTTGATTAACAACAAAGACGTCCTTGCGAGCATAATTTAAAAATAAAATAAAAAATGCTATAAATATAGTAAACCCTATTAAATTACAATCTAAGACCATTTTTTTTGATAGGGCATTCCTATAAAATATATTAAAAAAAAAAAAAAAAAAGACCAAAATTAAATCTATAATAAGAAAGAAAACCTCGTACGAACTGACAAATGTTAAAATGGGATACTTAATTTAGTTTAATCGCGTAATTGATTAACTTGAATATCTGCACTAAACAAACACACACGACAAAGCTTTCCATTCCTGCTTTACGAAAACCTATTAGCGGGAGGTATCTAGATTTACATGCATAACAAAACTTCCATTCCTTCTTCAGCAAACCTATTAGGGGGAGGTATTTAGATTTAAAGGTTATTTTATTAAGATATTTTAATTTTAATAAGCTGCATTATAGTCGGGTGGGCCCCGACGATGGACCATGCATATTTGTACAACTTAGACTTCAAATTATAATAAATATAATATATTAATTATAATAATTAAAACCATGATCGATGATTGATTATCTCTTCCACCTATCAAGTGTTACAGACTCTTTTTAATATGCAATTATGCAATGGGAATCCAAAACTAATTATTTGGTGACATAATCATTGCTAAGTTAAGGTCGATGATCAACCACTTGCCACCATAGTTTGATTACTTTTTTAAGTATGCCGATTAGTGTCGTATTTAGGAAGATTTTGGGATTAAAAATGATGAGAGAGTAGAATATGTAAAGAAGAGAGAGGGATAGGGTAAGCCTGGCCCAGAACCTTCTTCGAGATCCCTTCTATATGTGTGAGACAGGTGTAGAGCCCTGTAGAGGCTCACGTCCAGTGAAATCTGAAGTGGGTCTTGGTAGGTCAGTCTGGGCCTAAAGGTTCTATAAGGGAACGGCTATTGCAACCCCACAATCTTATCACCCCACCCCCATTCTTTAGGTTTTTAAGGTTTTATGCAAAATATAAATGGTTTTTATGAAAACCGGCCATGTTGTCCACTAAAAAACATCATTTTGAACAACTTTGTAGAAGAAAGTTTTTCCTATCAAATCCGAACCCAACTCAGCCATTGGCCTAAGATTTTAAATTTTCAATACATTAGGTTGGGTTTAGATTGGAAAACAAAAGATCTATCAATCCTACTTCAATTCGAGTTGAGCATAGGCAGAGGGGTCGGCAAGCTGATAACCCAAATTTGATGTGCATAATATATATATATATATATATATATATATATACCATCAGCCATCAGCATGTGTTTATAAATTATATTAGCACCATGCATTGAGAGTTATACTCCTTACAGTGGTCCAACGTACCTCATATCCCACTAATGCATAAGTTGCAATTCCCAATACGGGTGTTGATATAAATTATATTAGCACGTGCTTATTTGATCATCATCCTATATCTACATATTTTTATTTATTTATATAGAACAGTTGTCTTCTAATTCAGAGTTCCTTCCATCTGGGTTTCTATTTCGAGTTGTTGGATTGAGATCACTTGAATCATTAATTCACGTGAATCACGATTCAATCAGAGTGGAACTTTTTTCTTACATAGAATACAATATCTCAGTTAATGATTATGAATTTCCCCAAAAAGGGGTGCAGAAATAACACCTCCCCTAGTAAAACTATGCTCAATGCTCTCAGATTCTAAGTCCACTAAGTAAGGCTGTAAAACAAGTTAACCTATTCGAGCTTGACTCGAGATCGGTTCGATATAAAGCTTGTAAGATAAATGAGTCTATGCTCAATGCTCTCAGATTCTAAGTCCTCTAGGTAAGGCTATAAAACAAGCCAAACTATTCGGGCTCGACTCGAGATCGGTTCGATATAAAATTTGTAAGATAAATGAGTAGAGCTCAAGCATCATTTTAAAACTCATCAAAAGTACTACTTAAACTCAGTTCGAAAAAAAATTCTTTCGAGCTCGTTTACAAGTTAAATGAGCGAATCTCAATCCTTACTTTTGAGCTTGTTAATTTAAGGATCTGAGCTTGAACAGCCGACTATTCAGCTCAGCTCGTTCACACCCCTACCTCGAGGTTTGTGGGTAACTATGCTCCATTTTGGTCCCTATAGTTACACGTGTGACAGATATGCCTCTATAGCCAACGGCCATCTCAGAATTTAAAGTTTTTCCCGCCAATAATGATTACCCTACCAGTTGCACTGTCGCAGCATTTACTCTCTTCGTTTCGCCATAAAATAAACATGCGGTCGATGACCCAAAACATTGAACTTTTACCTGGTTCAAAATTCGTTCCAAACGAAGATACCTCGATCAAGTGCCTGAACAAAGTGCAGAGTAAGCTAGAATCATGAGATGCAATGTTCAAACGCATCTCGAACTGGGTTTCAACAAGGTATCTCAGAACAACCTCCTTCAGGCGGGGCAAAACATTCACGTACTTCTCGGCAAAATCATCGAGCCAAGGCATCTTCCAAGTAAGAGGAAACTGAGGTTGCCATGGCCTATGCTAGCTGTTAAAATTAGTTTATTAAGCTTGATCATTCATGCATGTATGTCAAACTCCAAAAAGAAAATACACACATGGAGTTAAAATTGACACAAGGTATGAAAAGTCACTAGTCCAATACAGATGGAACACTCAGAACAATGCCTAAATGTTCAAGAAAGGGTCAAAATTAAAACCACTGATATACCAATGCATACTATGTACTTTAATTTTTTTTTTTTTTCGGAAAACACCCATGAGTGATCATGACCATCTGATTCTATTTCTTCAAAAAAAAAAATAAAAAAAAAACACCCACAACAATCACTGAATTTCAACTAAAATCAAGAAAAACTTGTCCCTAGAATAGTAAGTTTCTCAATTAGGCGCGCCTAAATCAACCACAAAATGTTCATGCTATATATTTTGATGGATGGGCTCTAAAACAAATGCAACTCAAACTCTAAAGACATTAAAGGAAAGACCTCCAGCTATCTAAGTTTCAGCTGATTTGCACACCAAAAAGCCTAAAACCATTATTGTCAGTGTTTTGTGGTGGTGTTGGTTGCACTTCCATCAGTTGCTTCTCTACTTGAAACTCCTCTTTATCATAATCAATCTTTTGTCCCAAGCCAAGCCGCAATTCCACCTGCATCCCAACATTTTGGTTGGCCCCTGCAACCAAACCACCATTGCTTTCACCTTTGTCATAACCTACATCTACTTCAATCATGCAGAATGTTTGAGCCTCTTTTTCCCCTTCTCCGTACTCACATTTGTAAAAGGTAATAACGTCCTTTGCTTTTAATTCATTCTCCTTTGCAAACCGATTCCAACCCCTCGTGAAGACATAACTCTGGCTACTCTTCCAATAGCAGTAGCGAAATTTCCACGACCTCATTAACCTGTCACAAAATACTAGCTCAATGTCATCCACATTCCCACCATCCTCATTTTCTTCTTCTGATATAGGAGGGAAGTACTTGACAGCATATTTCTTCGGAATAACAAGTCTGTTAAGCTTTCCCACATCACTCGGTGTTAGCTCCTTTTGGAAAAGTTGTCGACAAAAAAACCCTTTGTTTTCTTGCAACCTCATTGAATTGAGACCAACCTCTGTTTCCACATTGTGGCAATGAGTCCTAAGAAAATCCGAAAACTTAGATGGATATGAGCCATCCTTGATCATGTTTAACACAGTCTCTGTACTGTAAAGATTTTGGAAGCTCGGCTCTTGAATAGTGAGGCTGGTCCAAGGAAAGTTTCTGTGGGAATCTCCATTCCGAAGCTTAATGGCTGCGCTATCATAAGCCATAGCTGCTTCCTTTTCTGATTTAAATGTCCCAAGCCAAATCCTCTGATGGTTGGCGTATATTTGTGCACCCCAGTGCCCATTTTGCTGTGGTACAAGTCCTTTGAATTTGACAGAAGGGGTATTATTACAATGTCTTAGACGCTTGCTTGTGTGAAGTGGGTAACTGCAGCTGTTTGAATCTGACGCCTCTGACATCACATTCATTCCGCCCTTTGATACCATGCTTGACATCTCTTCTTCCATTGTAACCCTGAGGAAAATTAAATAGCTATAAAATAAAGAAAAAAATTAGGCAAAGAGAGACAAGGAAGGTGATGAAAACCAATTAATATAGCTGTAATAATATACATGAATGATACATGACACCCCCCCACACCCCCCCCCCCCCCCCCCAAAAAAAAAAAAAAAAAAAAAAAATTTACAATCACCACATGAAACAAATTGGATGCCATCAACCAAGCAACCAGGATAATTGATACATAGAAAATCAATCGCATATCTGAGCTTTTAGGGCCATTTCACTGAAGTCATGAAAGCATCAATCCAACTCCAGAGACTTGCCAATCTATTTGACTATGTGGGGACCGGGAAGGGCCACGGCCACTGCGGATTTATGAAAAATGGGGTAATAGGATTCAAAATCTTTTAAAACTCATATAGGTGGCTACCTAAAACCTTTAACATGTCTGGAACTCATGGCACCAAATCAAACCAGTATTGTAATATACCTGCCAAAGTTGGTTGAAATATATATTTTTTATACCCTTAATAGATTATGAAGTTCTTTTGTTTAATAAATAAACATGTCTACACAACTTCTTTATAGTAATTATATAATAAAATTTTAAGGTAAAGAAAAAAAAAATTACTGTTCATACAATGTTGGCATTCCACAATGTAACCAGTGGTCAAGATCTTGCCACATTTGCCTAGATTTAACATCTGCAAATGACACCCGAAAATATTCCTGCTGCCACCTTCCCCGACGTCACCTTTAACTTACCACCACCACCTCAACTTCCACCTCTTAAGTCAATTTGACTTTACATGCTGAGGTCTCATTAGCCTAAAGATGTCAACATAACATAATGTGATTGGTTTGTTACTAGTGTATGGTCACCTTGATGGAACAGAATTTTACTCAATAGCATCAGAAATCGACATGCAATACCAGCCCTTTTGCATTCTTTGTCACAAATGCCGTGAGTCGAGACATAGTGACAGCTGCCTACAGAGAATATGCTTCCTTCGTTTTTGTGCAAGCCATCATCCGTGTCAGCAAAAATAGAACCACTACCAAACCTGCTCTTTGCCATCTGCTCTACACTGTCCCACTAATCCACTACATTCTTTTACAAAAAAGGCTGAATTCTACCAAAAGGTTCCGCATGGCGTATAAGGACCAAATGCAGATAGGCATTCTCCTCTTATAAAGTGCAGCCATGGATGCCTTGAAGGTAAAAAGGAAATATGGGCAAGAACGGGCAAGAAACAGGGGAGATTTTTCTTCTTTGTATTTATATATGTATCTCTGTAATTTTTAGGGGAGGAGCAAAGCATCATATTTGACAAACACTATACAAACTAACTGGAACTTAAACTGCTGAGCATGTATTGTATAGTACATTAGAGGCCTGATGATTGCCCAGAAAAAAAAGAAAAGAAAAAGGAAGCCTTTTTTCGAGAAGTACCAAAAGGGTCAATTGTTATCCTATATAACTTGGAGGACAAAGATAATTCTAGAGAAACTATATTACTAGGAAAGATTGAACTAGGAACTTCATAATGGGTTGCCTTCACCTAAGCGCAAAGCTTATAGACCTGAAAACCATAAATGTTATGTACAATCTTGTCAACATTGGGCCTAAAAACCATAAACATTATCTACAATCTTGACAACATCGGGCACTACATTTTTGGATAAAAGTGGATTTGTTATACATCCATAATACTCCAACACTTCGTATTGATATACCATTTCAATTTTGATAACAAAAGTTAACAAAAGAAAAGTGCAATGCTCCTACTTGCAAATGAGATTTAAAACGATGGAATCATGTAAATATAGCATTCATCACATGAGGTTTATGGCTGAAGAAAAAATATTGAGTTGATAAAAGGTAAGCTCCTCATTGAGGAGTATGCTGAACTTGTTTTATAGTAAGCAATTTTTGCTTAGAAAGTATACCAAAAAATATTTTCTTAGAAAGGGTTCCTTCTTGCAAAACCATAAAAATTTAGGCATATGAAGAAACACAAAAGTTGAGATAATACATTGTTAAGCTTAATAATGATAAATTACAGGATATTTTTGAAATGAAGAAAGCTCACTTTGATAATTTTGTAAAGCTTATTAAGCTTTAAATAATTTCAATGACTATCTATATTTAACTAGCTAAAGTACCACAATTGTTTGTTCAACAAGTTGATGACACCCATGCAACTGCCCTGTGAAGGGAAAAAATTTGACACTCAATCAACTGCTAGCGCATGAAGCACTTGGGGTAAAAAAAGAGCTCATTTCGCAAAAGGCAAGGCATTAATGAATAATACCTAGCGTGTGCAGAGCCACCTACCAATCTGCCCACACGGCATTTTAATGACGCATAGTCAAACACAAAATAACAAACACATTTATGAAGGGGACCTGATCAGGTCGGGACAGTGAAAGCAAACCAGACAGAGTTGCCCAGGTCCTAGGCGGCAATCTAGATTAAGGAAGCTCTTGCGATGTCCAATCTAGGCAGAAATTGGAGGGAAGGACGATCTTTGACCCCAATTACCTATAAAAAGGACTCCATCAACATAAGTCCATCCCTACTGCTCCTCATCACTAATTTCCTTAACTTCTTTATTTTATGAGGTATTCTAACTTGGGTGTTCCTCAGGTGGACACCAAACTGGTGTCGAGTGCACAGAATTGGTAGAAGGCTTGAGTGTACAATCTAAATTTTATTTGAAATCTCAAGAATTGCAATTAGAGTATTACTTTTCAATCAAACTGTAGGAAAAAATTCAATTAACAAAAGAAAGAGTGACAAAGTTCCGTTGCATGAGCTTAGTGAAGAAAAACAAACATACGATTTTTATTTTATTTATTTTTTGGGGGGGGGGGGGGGGTTGGGTGTGGTTTAGGGGGATTGGAGTTGGATACACAGCATCCACATGAAGTCAAGAAAATATTTTATCGTGTGATAGTTTTAAACACAAAGAAGCGGCCAGCAAGAATGACTGACAATAATATCAACTTACCATGGTGGCCTATAACAAATATGTATTCTATAGGCGCATGTTTGAACATCCCATCAATATGAAATCAGTCCAATTCAGGAAATGAAACTATCACCCACCAATGGTGGTACTCGACTACATTTCAAGAAATTCCAAAAGGTTCATATGCATCAATAAGAGAGGATAATCACAAATGGAGTAAAATAAAATTTTTAAAACAAATATGTGGATTTAATTTGAATATTATGTTAAAAAAATCAAATGATTTCAGCACCATGGGGCGTCCAAAGCCAATAAAGAGAATAATCTCAAATCGTGTTCTAAAGATTTATGGGGATAGTGATATCCAGAAATGAATGCAATTATAATTTTAAAAATCCTTTGCAAGTGATTCCATAACGTTAAACATACTCAACCAACTTTCTTGGCCTAATGGCACATCTTACCATATTAAACCAAGAAAAAAAAACACACAAACACACAAATTTAGCCCTCACTAATTCTTCCAATGTCAGAGGGTTAACAAAAGAAACATATAAAGGGCCACCATAACCTAATTAACATCATATTCAAGGTAATTCAGCACCAATAATATCTAACAACCAATATATGTTCCCATCAAGATTACACATGTCAGCCAATTCCCCTGTTTTCTAGTGAGAAATCTAGAACCATTCATGAAAAATATTTACTTAACCACAAGATACCATTTTATCTATTTATTGATCCTATATAATTCGTTACTTTATTCTACACAGTATTAAGCATAAAAAAAGTAAAAAAGAATCTAAATTTTAGTTTTAACACTGGGATCCAGTATGACACAGTAGAGAACATGGTTCATCAATCACCATGAACTGGAAGACTAAGGCCCTCAAAAAAAAGAAGGAAAAATATGAATTTTAGTGGGCTGCTGAGGAGTTGCTTGGCAGATTAATTAGATTCATCAGTCATGTCGGTGAGATAATTGCCTAACTACCTTTTTTCTTCTTTCCTGTTTTATTTTATTTTTATCAGTGAAGATTAAAACAAACAATTAACCATAGACAATTAGTTGATGTGGGAGAACCCTCAGTCATCTATCAGTGGTCCATGATTGGAATCTGATGCCTTCTTTACACAAGCTTGTAAGTGCTTAAAGGTGGGAGTTATAAAAGGTATAAGTGGCATACTCGGACTTGATAAATCCCATCAAACTCATAGGAAATCCTCGAGAGGATGCGTTCAGCATGTCATATTGCCTGTTTGGATCCACTTCTAGGCAGCCCAAACGCGCTTCTGGGCTGTCAAATGGGCTTTTGGATGTGTTTGGGTAAAATAAGGAAAAAAGCTTGTTGGGTTAGAAGCACATTTGGGCCAAAGTGGGGAGACCCCTGCTTCTCTGTAAACACGACCAAGAAGCCCAAATTTTGTTTTAATGAACATTTCGAAATACCTCAAATACCCTTACCTTTTAACATGATGAAAATTAAATGCCTAATGTATCCTAAACTGGTCTCGACACTCCTCTTTAGTTTTTAACGTTGTAGATTTCTCTCTAGTGGCTGAAACGTAGGAAGCTTTTAAGTTATAGACAAATGTCATATTATTGTATTAGCATTTTATTATTATTATTATTATTATTTTAAATATGTATATGTGTATATATATATATATATCTACGGTTATGTTCCCATCAGCACGTGTTGATATAAGTCATATCAGCACCATGCATTGGGGGTTGTACCCCTTGCATTGATCCAATATACCTCATATCCCACTAATGCACAAGCTACAACTCCCAGTGCAGGTGTTGATATAAGTTAATTTAGTACGTGCTTACCTGATCATCATCTTATATATATATATTGATTGTGAAAAGACAACTTCAAACTATGATAATTTTCAACAAAATATTTGACCTGTAGTTTTGACATGACCCTCTTTTAAAGTTATGCACTTTAATAAAATTAGAGTAAAAGCACTTTTATTGCCAAACAGGCTAAATAAGCACTTGTGGTAAGGGTAATAGTGTCATTTCAGGACTACAAGTCACTTCAAGACTTGTCTTGCCAAACAGGTAGAAAAGCACTTTTAACATCCAACAGCACTTTTGAAATACAGTTTCCAAACGCAACACAGTAGTCAATTAGAAGCACTAGCTTCCACTTCTCTTCTTCTACAGCAAAAGCTCTAAAAGTCACAGCGTTCCCAAACGAGCCCATAATGTGGTAATCCTAGAATATACAAACTATTGTGTGTTACCTTTCTCAAATGATCCTCCTAACTAGCAGACACAATGGACTTACAGATACCAAGGAAACTGGCCACAACTTTTAAATTTAGTAAAACCACTCATGTTAACTTTTGCAGGGGGGGGGGGGGAAATGATTTAATCTCTATTCTTCCTAATTTAGGCTTACAGCTTTGAAATTTGGAAATCATACCATAATTATAGAAAGCCTTATCACACTTATTTGTTAACCACCCTAGATTAGAACATCCAAATCACTATATAACGGCTATATTAGCCACTTGAGAAATTGCCTCCGAACATATAGATATGAATAGCATTTCAAACATTTCATTATCATCTGGTTCACTTTGAGTGAACTAGATAATGGATAGAATATACAAAGGAGAAAAAGAAGATGCCATCAAGATCAGTGGAAAAGCCTGGAGAAAGAAATTCCCAAAGATTAGGGTTCAAGTCTACCAAAGAGCATGAACACCCTCATTATTGAGGTGAGGAGGGGGTAGAGTTTGAGTTAACCCCATGGGGATTGTAAAATGAGATTAAAAAAAAGAAAAGAAAAAAGAAAAAGGACAAAGGGCTAAAGGGGGAAGACTGAGCAAAATCAAATAAAAAATATGCTGGATAGCTACGAATAGTTGTTGTCAACATCTTCCTTTCCCTAAGTTGTCAATGTTGTAGTTGCTAGCTAGTCGTGTGGATGCTTAATCTAGGTTTTTACTCAAGCGGTCAACCTTTGACTAATTTTTACTCAAGAGTTGTTCCTTTTAAGAGATGCAATTTGGTCTTGTGAGGTGTATTCCTATTACTAGAGGCACCAAAGATGTGCCTCATATGCATAGGGCATGTGCACCAAGGAAAGGGTGTATGCCTAGAAGAAGTCCTTCCTTTTTTTTTTTTTTTTAAAGAGCCCCACGGTGTTTTGGCATGTCTTGCCTCAGGGCAAGCCTTGGGCGAGTTTGTTAAAACATTTCTTAGTACTATGCAATAATAAGCCTTTACCATAACATCCTAAACCTTAAAATGATCAATGTCCAAAAATTTGAGCAACATTTTTTTCTCTTTTCAAATTCTAGCCACTTGCTGCTTTGAAACTTCAGCTTACTCCAATCCTCATTTGTATACAAACCTTAGCACTCAACCCTAGAATAAACAACATTATTTTAAAGCTACCTTGTGATACGACGTGGCTGTATCACAGTTGCACAAAAGAATCACTCAAGATGAAGATGCTATCCTTTTCTTTTAATGCAGCTCTTCGTAATGATGATATATTTCAAGACATTAGAGTTAGGATCATGGGACAAGGAAGTAAGGGCACTTGGAGTTTGTGAATGTGTAGGAAGCGTTTTTATAATATATATATAGGGTTAGGATCATAGGACACAAAATTTTACACAAATTTTGACACGAAATATAAGCCATTGGATTACACAAGAATGGTGGAGATAATGCTAATGTGGATACTTATTTGATTTGTAGCTCATTTGGCAATGGCGTGGCAAACTGATCGCAAAACCATATGCTCATCTCAAACCTCTCTCCAAGCCCTAGATCGACAAGGTTGACAAAGGAGGGACACTGGCGAGATGATGACGACGGGATGCCGTCAACCGCCATCATTATCATGTCACCATTATTAACTCCTTTGTCTCACCATTTTCTTGTCGGCATCGTTAGATCTGGACAAAGCTTGGGTTCTTTGAGAGAGAAAAGGGCAGATACAATTGGGGGAGAAGCACATCAATGACATATCGGGTAATATTGAAATTTAAATGTCCACATCACTCTTGATCTCCACCATTAGATCTCTTAATCCAATGGTTTATATTGTGTTAAAATTTGTGTAAAATTTTGCGTCCCTTGATCTTGACCTATATATATATATATATATATATATATATTTATATATATACATCTAATAAAACAGTAAAAGATTTTTTTTTTCTAAAAATAATAAAATCTAAATTTGGGGCAACTTGAAAAAGGTGAATAATCCAAGTTTTTTGAAATTATTGTTAAATTTTGGGGTCACTTAAAGGATATGAGTTAAAGGGGTTGTTTGCAAAATAAATAAATAAAAAAATAATTTAATTTGGGTTTCAATTGGACGAAATCTATCCTCGCATGTCTAAAAGAAACTCCAAAGAAATTATTGTTAAATTTTGGGGTCACTTAAAGGATATGAGTTAAAGGGGTTGTTTGCAAAATAAATAAATAAAAAAATAATTTAATTTGGGTTTCAATTGGACGAAATCTATCCTCGCATGTCTAAAAGAAACTCCAAAGTTTAGCTAATAGGAGGTAGTTGAACTCCAAAGTTCTACTGGTAAAGGTGATATTTGAAAAAACTAGATTTTTTTTTCTTCGTCTTTTTGGTTTCTTTATGTTCTCATTTTCTTCTCCTCTTCTTTCTCCCTAAGGTGATATTTGAAAAAACTACATTTTTTTTTCTCTGTCTTTTTGGTTTCTTTATGTTCTCATTTTCTTCTCTTCCTCTTTCTCCCTAGACACGGCTCAATATCAATTAAAATTGCGATTATCTCTTGGTAGAATCTTGGTGCTAATACAATTCTTATTGAGAACTATCAAACTGTGGTTCTAGTGTGGGTTTGGTACTTCATTCAAGGTTCTTGCTTCTAAGATTTATATTGATAGGCTTAAGGAATGTTGATTGATCAGTTGATTACTAAATTTCATTAATAAGTATTAATGGCTTTTAAACTTGATGAAGCACAAACAAAAGGCATGATTTTCACACATCCTACAAAAGTTACTCCTTTACTTAAAAGGCATCTATCACCAACAGAAAGGATTTAATCAATATGTTAGCATCAGAGCTTCAGTTTTGGTAAATGGTACTCCTTATGGTTTATTTCTTAGCTCTAGAGGTATTCGTCAACGGGACCCCCTTTTTCCCTTGTTATTTTTTTTGAGTCATGGAGGTTTTGAGCAAGTTTATTGATAAGGCTTTGGTTGCTAATCTTGTGGAAGGTTTCACGGTTGGAGATGGTCATTTTGGGAGTGGTAAGGTTTCACACTTTCTTTTTGCCGACGATGCTCTTATCTTTTATGGAGTTGATGAAGACCACATGTATAATTTGAGGGGAATTCTCCTTTGTTTTGAAGCGGTTTTCAAGGCTTAAAGTGAATCTTGGTAAGAGTGATATTATTCTGGTGGGAAGGGTGGATAATATTTGTAGCCTTGCTAATATCTTTGGTTGTAAGATTAGCTCTTTACCGATTAGGTATCTTGGTCTCTCTTTGGGTGCACGTTTTAAAGATACTAAAGTTTGGGATCCCATTGAGTGGTTGGTACAAATGTTATCTTTCTTAAAGAGGTAAATTGACTCTTATTAAAAGTGTTTTATCAAGCATTCTCATTTACTTTATGTCCATTCACAAAATTCCTAGTTCGGTGGCTAAGAGAATTGAGAAATTTGAAAGAGATTTTTTGTGGAATAGAGTGGGAGGGGTTCGAAAATTTCATCTTGTTAATTGGCACACCATAGGTCCTTCTAAAAGTTTGGGTGGCTTAGGAATTAGATCTATCTCATGTGTTAATCAAATTCTTATGGTTAAGTGGCTTTGGAGGTTTGGTAAGGGTGATTAAAGTTTGTGGCAGGATGTCGTGATATGGAAATATGGTGTTACTAGTAATGGGTGGTGGACTAAGGATGTTAGAGGTTCTCATGGCTTGGGCTTTGGAAGGATATTATGCAAGGTCTTAATGCTTTCAAGAAGGAGATTGGCTTATTGTGCGTAATGGTAGTATAGTGAGTTTTTGGAAGGATGTTTGGTGCTCCAATTTGCCTCTTTTGATTGAATTCCCCTCTTTGTTTGATATTGCACAAGACAAGAATGCTTTGGTTAAAGATTATATTGATGTTAACAATAGTGCTATTTTTTAAAATGTCATATTTTTTAGACGATTCAATGATTGGGAGTTGGAAAGTGTTCTACTTTTTTACTAGATGCTTTATGATAGTAAGATTTTGGTGGGTGGGAATCATTCCTTGGTGTGGCGTAAAGACTCTCAAGGATTATTCTCCGTAAAATCTTTCTACAATTCCTTAAGGCCTCTTGGCAATGCTTTTCTCTCGGTGAAGATTGTTTGAATTGCATCGGTCCCTTCTAAAGTGACCTTTTCTTGTTGGTTGGTGGGTAGTGATAAGTGTTTGACCTTGGATTATCTTATTGGGAGAGGTTGTGTTATGCCAAATAGATGTATTTTGTGTAAAGAAAACGCGGAAACGGTAGACCATCTTTTCATTCATTGTACGGTTACAAGGAGCCTTTGGATGTTCACTTTCAATGTTTTTGGTGTCCATTGGGTTCTTCCTTCATCTACTTAAATTCTTCTTTCTAGTTGGTGTCTTAAAGGGGGCAACAAAGAGGCTAAAGCAGTGTGGAAGATGGCACCCCATGCTATTTTTTGGTGTATTTGGAGGGAGAGAAACTATAGGACTTTTAAAGGGATTGATAGATCCATCATTGATCTCAAATCCAGATTTACTAAGGCCCTATTTCATTACTTGGTAGTGTTTATAAGATTATTTCCAAGGTCTTGGCTTCTAGGCTTGCAAAAGTTTTAGGGACTATTATTTCTCCTTCTCAGTTTGCCTTTATTAGTGGACGACAAATTGTGGATGCGGCTCTTGTTGCTAACGAATGTGTGGATTCTAGACTTAAAAGTGGGGTTCCAGGTGTTATGGTTAAAATTGATTTGGAAAAGGCTTATGATCATATCAATTGGAATTTCCTCATTTATATCCTTGGGAGAATAGGTTTTGGAGAGAAATGGTGCAAATGGATCTCTTGGTGTATCTCTACTCCTTCTTTCTCGGTTTTGGTGAATGGCACTCCTTATGGCTTTTTCTATGGCTCAAGGGGTATTCGTCAAGGGACCCCCTTTCTCCTTTATTATTCATTTTAGTGATGGAAGTGTTGAGTAAGTTTATTGCTAAGGCTATGGAAGCTAATTTTTTGGAGGGTTTCTCAATTGGTGGTGGTGGTAATGGGTTTGGCAAGGTGTCTCACTTGCTTTTTGCTGACGATGCTCTTTTTTTTTTTGTGGTATTGATGAAGATCAAATGCATAATTTAAAGGGTATTCTCCTTTGTTTTGAAGCGGTTTCTGGGCTCAAAGTTAATCTTGGTAAGACTGAGATTATTCCGGTGGGTAGGGTGGATAATATTACTTGTCTTGCTTCTATTCTTGGTTGTAAGATCAGTTCGTTGCCGGTTAGGTACCTTGGTCTTCCATTGGGAGCACGATTTAAAGATAAAAAAAATTTAGGATCCCTGTGATTGAAAAAATTGAGAGGAGGCTTAGTGGGTGGAAGAAAGGCTACCTCTCTAAAGGAGGTAAATTGAATCTTATTAAAAGTGTTCTCTCAAGCATCCCTAATTACTTTATGTCTATTCATAAAATTCCTACATCGGTGGCTAATAGAATTGAAAAACTTCAAAGGGATTTTTTGTGGAATGGTGTGGGTGGGGAACGTAAATTTCATCTTGTGAATTGGCATACTGTGTGTCTTTCAAAAGATTTGGGTGGTTTGGGTATTAGACCTATCTCTTGTTTTAATCAAGCTCTCATGGCTAAATGGCTTTGGAGGTTTGGAAAGGGCGATCAAGTTCTATGGCGTGATGTGGTTATTTGGAAGTGAAGGGTGGTGGACTAAGGAAGTGAGAGCTTCTCATGGTGTAGGCCTTTGGAAAGTTATTATGCAAGGATTTGATGACTTTAAGAAGAAGATTGGTTTTAAAGTTGGAGATGGTAGTAAAGTGAGTTTTTGGAAGGATGTGTGGTGCTCTAATTTGCCTCTCAGGTATGAATTTCCTTTTCTGTTTGATATAGCCCAAGATAAGGAAGCTTTAGTTAAGGAGTATTTGGAGATTGTTAATGGTGGTGTTTTTTGGAACATCATCTTTGTAAGATGTTTTAACGATTGGGAGTTGGAAAGTGTCTTACTTTTTTTCCAAGTGCTTTATGGTTATAAGATTTTGGTGGGTGAGAATGACTCCTTGGTGTGGCGTAAAGACTCCAAAGGACTTTTCTCCGTAAAATCTTTCTTCAATTCCTTAAGGCCGTTAGGAAATCCTTTCTTATCGGCTAAGAATATTTGGATTACTTTGGCTCCTTCTAAGGTGGTTTTTTTTTTGTTGGTTGGTGGGTGGTAATAAATGCTTGACCCTGGATCACCTTATTGGAAGAGGATTGGTTTTGCTTAATAGATGTATCTTGTGTAAAGAGAAGGCGGAAACGGTGGATCATCTCTTCATCCATTGTTTGGTGGCTAGGAGCCTTTGGAATCTCATTTTCAATTTATTTGGTGTTCATTGGGCGGGTCTTCTACTTTTGATCTCCTCTCAGGTTGGTGGTTAAAACGTGGTAATAAAAAAGCTAAAGTGGTTTGGAAAATGGCCCCTCATGCTATTTTTTGGTGTCTTTAGAAGGAGAGGAATCTTAGGACTTTTGAATGGATTGAAAAATCGGTCATTGAGCTCAAGTCTGTGCTTACTAAGAATCTTTTTTGGTGGTATACCAGTTTTGCTAACATTAGCAATCCTTCTTTTGTTCACTTCCTTGATTCCCTAAAGTTATAAAGGGGTCTTTCATTTGTACCTTTTCTTTTTGCTTTGTTCTTGTAGATGTCTCATGTACTTGAGCTTAGTCTATTGTTTTTAATACAATTTTACTTCATCAAAAAAAAAAAAAAAAGACTAAGGCCCTTTTTTTGTGGTACTCTAGTTTTGTTAAGATTAGTAAACCTTCTTTTGTTTTTTTCTTAGATTCCCTAAAGACATAAAGGGATCTTCTTTTTGTTGCTTTGACACTTTGTTCTTGTATATGTCTCATGTACTTGGGCCTAGCCTTTTGTTATTAATACACATTTTTATTTCATCAAAAAAAAAAAAAAAAAAAAAAAAAGGTTGGCATCAAAAGATTCATAGTAAAGTCATCACTCAAGGAGACATGAAAAAAAATTCATGTTTGAGATTGTAACTTTAATTATTTAGGGAAAACAGTGTCAAATGGCTGCAATTGGTTGATTCAAATCAAAGACCAGCCAAGGGGATGTTTAAAAAGTAATAAATCCAACAAAAGAACACAATACTCAAATTTGAAAAGAAAGAAAAAGATATCCTATATTAGACAGCATTAATGAACAGGTTCAACAACTTAACTGGCATTTCTCTTTTGAGACCACAATGCCAGTATGATCTGAGTTCCAAAGCAGATATACAAATGATAGAAGATTATATCACTTGACTAAGATGGCTTTAAATGCGAGAGATTGAACTATAAATTGATGAAAAAATTGTTAGAATCAAGACTAGACAGGAGCTACCCAGAAAAATACAGAATCACAGATGAGGAAAAACAGAAGTACCAAGATTTTGTTTCATATCTAACCATGATCTATGATCTAGTATAAAAATGCCGAAAATAAAGCTCTTTAGAAGGTAAATTATAGGCATACCTGATTTGCAAAGAATAGTTATATGCATGAAGAACCTTACTTGGAACTCCCATGGATGCGAAACTAATTGAAGCACATTCAAGTAACAGGTATATATATAAATAAGAACTTTTTTTATTTTTTATTTAATAAAAACTAAAAGGTTTATATATAAATAAGAACTTATGTTTTATAGTTTAGATAAGATTTTATTCCTTTTTGGGTATGTATAAGAACATCAGTAGTTAACTTGAAAATAGAAACATGATGAAGAAACTTAAACTTGTGATAATCCTGTGTTTGTTAAGTACAAAATGCAATTCAAGCTTTATGAAGAAAAGATGGAAGATATAAATTTTAGCCTCACATGCTTATGGTATTTAGAATCTTATGATGATTGGACCACATAAAAGAAGGCTATAAGATTCCCTGATGATATTTGACAAAAGAAAGGTCTTTCAAAGACAGCGCATGCATGCGATGACTATTGTAGATGAAAAGGACTATGTTAATTTATGTCTCTATATATGCTTGAAAAAAGGTTAAGGAAAATAAGTCGAAATATGTGATATTATCATGAGGGAAAATCGAGGAGGAATAACATGCTGCTATGTAAGAAAGTAATAACCACTAATGATGATGAAGAAAAAGCTAAGAATCATAATGATGTAGCCTTCAAAGAAATTTTTTTTTTCCTGAATCTTTTCTGTAAAATGGAATGAAAGCTTCAACCTTTTTGTTACAAAAAAAAAAAAAAAAAAAAAAAATTATTTCAAAGGATATATATATTTATTTTGCTATAGAATTGAACATTTTAAAATTTTAACAACTAATGAACCAATTACACAAATACTTCTTTGGACTTAAATTTTCATGGCATAGGTTTTTTTACTCCTGTTTTTTTGCTAGACGATAATAGATTTATTAGATAGGGTGCGTTTGTTTTATGGAATACGCGTGGTTTCAAGTGAGTTAAAAGAATATATACAAGCAGTGGTACCCAAAATGCTTCAGATATGAGTTTCATAGAAAAAATTTCAAGGGACCATAATTTTAAAGTTGCCAAGGCCATCAATTAATCTACAGTTTCCTAGCTACTTGGGCCATGTGGTATACGTTTTAAAAGAATAAAGACTAATAAAAATTCTGATACTTTTTCGATCTTCACAAACAAAAAACCTTCTGTCGTCTGTATATCAATCTTATATATATATATATAGTTTTTAGCCATGTGTGTGTGTTTATATATATAGATATTTATTTATTAATTTATGATGGCATAAAAGGGCCCCAAATCAGTAGCAAGTTGCAAGTTCAGACAATAGGGAGTATATCCTTAATCCAATTAAACTTTTGTGCTAACCCAGTTTCTTATTACTCTTTCTGTAATAACTCATGTATTTCTCAACATCAACTATGGTGCCATACTATCCAGGCAAAAAAAAAAAAAAAAACAAAAAAGAAAAAAAAAAAAAAAATCTATGGTGCCATTCTAACTACTGGGTTCACATATTCAAATAGCCATAAATCTACAATCACCTAATAGAACCATTTATGGTGCAAAAAAGGGAAAAAAAAAAAAAAAAAAAAAAAAGGGAAGAAGGGAGTTGCAGGCAAAACCTAGAGAATCGATCAAAAGGGTATAGTGCTTAAAATTTAGACTGCAAAATAAACCAATATGAAAGGGAACAAACTAACAAAGTGCAATTTTACCTGGGTGATTAAGATGCTGCAAAAAGAAGCCGAGTATTGCCCCCCAACAGCAAGCAGTAAGTGCTGTGAAAGCAAGCAATTAAAACGTAATTAGGAGTTAAATAAATAACGAGAGGGGGCCTTGGCAACGAAGAAATAACTTCTAATGAAGGCAATAAAACACAATTTACCAGATTTGGGAGTAAATTTCTAACCTGTGGAAAGAAATTTCCTTCTGCAAAAGCTATATTCATGGCAAGAATATAGTCCGTATCTTGCCAGAAGCCGAAACAAATAAATCTTTCCATATTTAGTAGCATTGAGCATTGACCCTTTTCCAAAAGTCCTCTTCTTTTCCTCTACAATAACACTCCTTCATACAAAAAACCAAATCCAAGAGAGAGACTATATAGAGATACACACGGTGCACCACTTACCAAAAAAGATTGAGAGGTATTTTAGGGAACCCTCTTGGGGTTGGGTAATAGGAAACCAAAATTTGTTTTGCCCATCAAAAGAAAAGAGAAGAAAAGAAGAGAAAATAGTGGAATTACCTCCAAACATCCCCTTTATATCGTATGCTCACTCAGATGCCCTAGAAGAGAGAAAAAAAAAAAGATGCCCTAGAAGAGAAAAAAAAAAAAAAAAACAGGAAGGGGAAGAGTGGAAAACCAAGATAATAGAACGTGAACATGTGTTATTCCAAATACGGTTTTCCGTTAGGTAAGCACAGTAAGCAGATGTACCTTGAGAAAACCCACTTCGTCCTCTTCAAGAGGACCATCAAAAGTCACGCTGATTAGAAGCTCCATCACAAACCAAAATAATAATAATAATAATATAATATTTGGCAAAACATGGAGAGAAACAAAGAGACAAATCAATGAACTGTTTAAGAAAGCAATGACCAACAAAGAGATTACCTCCAATCAAGCTCTTCAGTACCATTTCTTCAACTCCCTTTCTTTTTTCTTTTTTTTCTTTTTTTTTTTTTTCTCTTGGATCGCCCATGAGTGAGTAAATTATGAGAGATGGGAGGATATGGAAAACACAGCTTGCAGCTTGTCGCCTTGTCCTACCGTTTCTGAGAGTCCTTTCTTTTTCCTTTTTATGTAGCCAGCCCTTCATTTAATCATCTTCCTAGCTTTTTACCAGAAAGCAGAAAAAGAACTAAATTAAATAAATAAATAATATTATATAGAGAGAGGGGAAGTGGAGGTGCAGTGCATCGGGGCAAGAAGACTACAGCGGGACTGACAGAAAGAGAAGTGAGCACGCACCCGCAGAGGTATACTCTTATACAATTGCCTGCGTGTGCTCACTCTCTTCTGTCACTCTCTCCTGTTCCTCTGAATTTTCATATATAATTTATATGAAAATATACAGATATATGTATATATAACTCTTAGCTAGATTGGATAAGATCCAGTAGAGTCAGATCTGAAACTAGTTACATATGGTTGGGTATTGGGTACCCTGAGAACCCCGAATATACCCCTTTTTGTAGAGTATCAAAAGAAGCATCCACCAGTACAGGGGTGAAGTCATGAATTTGATTCAGGGAGGCCAACTTTTGTGCAGTTCAAATTTTTTTTTATTTTGTAATTTTGAGATAAAAAATTATAAAATTTTATAATTTATTTATAAATTATATTTCAATTCAATACATTTGAATTATCTTTCAAGTATAAAATAAAATATTAGAAATGAATTAAAGCTTTTATAAGAAAGAAAAAATTAAAAAAAATGAAAGGGTGGAAAAGAAAATTAAAGCATTTTAAAAAATATTTGAGAAAATAAATGAAAATTTTCAAAAAAAATTTAAGTTACAAAATATTTTTAGAAAGAAAATGAGGAAAGGCGGCTCCCCCCAAGCCTAAGGTGGCTTCGCCCCTGCACCAGTAGCTAGTCCGAAAGAAAGACCCATTAGGGTTTTATGTAACTACTTAGAACACCAGAATCACCCAACAAAGCCAGCCCCACTATCTCTCTCTCTCTCTCACTTGCACCACTCAGAAAGACACAGACAAATAGAGAAGTGATGGGGTTTTGGCATGTGGGTATGCTCTTTTATTTAAGCAGAAGAAGGGAGAAAGATTAAAGGAGGACAGAACATACGGAGGTCTTCGAGAAACGGGAGTGAGAGAGAAGGAGAGAGTTTTACCAAAAGAGAGAGAGAGACAGAGAGTGAGAGGGGGGGGGGGGGGTTGGCGGGTTTGTCGAGGTCCAATTGGTTGGCTAGAATGAAATGGGGGACGTAGAGCTGCGGTGTGGACAGGATTGACTGTATGAATGGTTTAGCGGCTTGTGATTTGACTGTTATGGTAGTGGTATTGGCCCTAGATCATTATAATGGCGGGGTCCCGTTCTCGGTGATATTGGTTTATTGGAAGATGTACGTCCAAAATTGCGTCAAAAAAGAGGGACAGGATAAGGACGGAGCATTGAACTCAACAAAAAAGGACACGATGTGAGAAAATACAGGATAATACAATTCGAGATAAAATACTCAAGGTGTAATTGATTTCAATTTATAATTAAAAAGAAAAAAGAAAAAGAAATCGAATGGTGTCACTATAATTATAAGCAGATGGAAGGTAATGCAATGATCCACATGTTAAGCGTTGATGAAGACTGAAGAGTTGACAAAGCATTCATTAAAGAGGGTCCATGAAGGAGTGCGTGTGAGTCGCACATCAATGTGCCGATGTTGGCAAAAAGGCTGGTAGGTTGGAGTATTATTGGATGACAATGAACTTAGAAACAAGTAAAAATAGTCTAACAATGAAGAGAGGTGTAGAAGTCTTTGTGGGCATGGGAGTCGATTGAAAGGGACAGCCAAAATGTTCTGATAGTGTGGGAAAGACGAGAAGTCGAGTCCCTAATGTAAGGGAAGGAATTGTTATTTCGTGTGAAGAATTGAGTTCCCTTTATTTTTGTGAAGTTTAAAGGAGTTATCATCTCATTTTTATGATACAGGAAAATGATTAAAACCATTTGTTTTATAAAAATAAGTTCGAATCAATTTCTTAAAAAATAGGTAAGTTTTGAATAAAAAATAAAGGATTCAGAAGTTAAATTACGAAATGGGAAGGTTCCAAACTACGATCTGTAAGCACTTATTTCGCCTAAAAAATCAATCTCATTTATTAATTAAACTTATTTAATTTCAACCATACATAATAACTAGAAATTATGAAAATTAAAAGATAAAATCTAAATTAGATTGAACTTGAGATCAAGTAAGCGACCTACATACTTCTTATGAAGATTAAAATCCACATAATTTGAACAAACAAGTTGGGGAAAGAGTTTCACCATTCATGAGAAACTATTAGCTTCTAATCCATAATCAAACACTTATATTGAAAAAGAAACTTTCTTTGATAAAAACAAGTTGAGTTTGATTTAGGATTAAAAACAAAATAATATCCTACGAAAGATAGAAAGATAAAACTCAGAAGAGCATGCAATATTACATAAGCATTTATATCATGGCATTTAACTTGAACATGTTGGAGATAGGTTAAGAGTTATACATGACAAAACTAAGGTAGGGTTTTGTGTGAAAGCTTCAAGTCGGGGGTTAGGTAGAGCTCCGGCCTTTTTAAGCTTTTTAGAATGGGTCGCTAGTAAGAGGATGCTAATAAGGAAATTTTCCCTCTACTATTAATTTGAAACTCTTCTTAAAATGAGCCCCTCACTATCGAGTTCAAACTTTTCAGTTGTTCGAAAATACTCTATTGAGACTTGATGTAAGATAAATGAGGGAATTACCCCTATTTATCGATGTAGGTAGGGAGAATGGATGACCAGGATTTAATTTATCTAAATATGATTCAATGGCCCAAGATCAATTTTAAGAGATAACATTTATCTCCCTTATAATAATTTTTTTTAAAAAAAGGATAATATTTATCTCAAATCTAAGTGACAATTATCAAACATTATCAAAAAATTTGAAAAAATCCGTAATAGTTTAAGAGATAATATCAAAAGAAGAGATAAATAAAATAAAATAAAATAAAAAAACAAAGGGATAAGGGTTGGTGAACTACTAGCCACTTTCATTGGCTTAGCACTTTGAGGGTAGCTGGCCCGCCACCAGTAGAGCCATTTGGCCATCGTTGCTTCTTTGGTCGTTAAGCATCCATATTTTGGACATATTTTGTTCATTCTAAGTCCAATTCCTTCGTTCTTTTGTAAAAAAATATTTTTAATTCAATTTCTCACATATTAAGAAAATCTTTTAGAAAACATTTTAATCATTTGAAAACATTAATTAAAGCTCAATTAACATCAATGTGGCCATTGGTTTGAAAATTTGGATCGAATTTGAAATCAATTTTAAGGAAAACCGATGAACAAAGCTCAACCGGACCTATTATGGATTATCCTAACCAAATCAATTCCAAAACTTACCAAACTTTAAACCAAGCCTATAAATAACATCCTAAGGACCTTATGACCATCTCAGGACAAATTTGGTGAGAATTGGAAACTGAACCTGTGCTATGCAAGTGAAATGATGAAAATGCCCTCCAAGTCGTAGAAGCTCTTGTTTACTATCAACACTTAACCAAATTGAACCCGAAAAGATATCATAGATTCTTTGGGATGTGTAAAGTCCAACTAAAAAGTTTTTGGTGCTAAAATTATGTAAAACCGTACATGTGATAGTGCTACTAAGGTGGAAAGGTTAAAAGGAGAATGATGAAAATGGGCTGTCTACATTGTGATACCCAAAATAAGTGGGGGGAAAAAAAGCAAGTTTTCGGGTGCCATTAGAAGCCCCCTTATATGATAGCATGCACTAACAATACTTTTTTAGTGTAGATTTGGTGCAAAGGTACATTCTTAACAATAACATAAAACTATATTTTTCCTTTTTATTCTATAGAACTAAAACTAAATATTTTTAACCTTCAAATTTAATTGGTAGTAACATGTGAGGATAGTTAGGTGACAAAGGATCATGACTCAAGAATCGTAAGTTCCAAATTTGAGTTTTCACTTCCTCACTATCGAATGCATGAGGTTGTGGATAATTTGTGCATCATGAGAGATTAGCCTATATCCAATGGCTTGGGATACTCCTCGTTTGATAAAATTAAAGAAAAATTAGAAAAAATCTAAATGGTAGTACACAAGTTTTATTTTGATTTTTCCCCACTTACTTAATGAACGTACCTTGAAAACTGTAGTAAATATTCTTCCTTCCTTTGTTATCTAATTTTAACAAAATAAAATGCTAGCAAAAAAATAAATAAATAAAATGCTTGCGGGTTTGTTTAAACTTTAAACAATGATATTGTGATAAAAGGCAAAAAAGACGTAGAAGACAGCACAGCACATCCTAAGCACGTGAGGGATTACCGAGAATTGATTAAACTGAGGCGAATGGAGCAACTCTCCAATTTCAATTCAAACATGATATGGAACATTATCGTTTTGTCCTCTTTGATTTTTCACTCATCAAGTTGGGGTAGGATTTCAGTTTAAAGAGAGAAATTACAGGGGCCTCCTAACTGCTGTTTACAATAGTATAGTATTATTATTATAATTTTTTTTTCCTTCTTTCCCAAATTTTCTTGCAATTTTGCCTACTTTAATTATACTATTGTAAACCCATGCAGGTTTGGTGGAGTGGTTAGGTCGGGGTGTGTTCTCTAATTAGCATTGTTTTGACTCCTCGCAACTATCACTCCCTATGTGGGTACTAAGCATTTCATAAGAATTGTTAGAAAATTAATCTAAAATGAAACCTGAAGGGAGTAAAACTTAAGATACCCTTAATCATTAACTCAAAAATGTGTATATATATAGAGTTGGCAAAATTGCAAGAGAAGTTGATTATACGATCCCAACCAAACGAAATCCAACTTAGTGTTGGGCTGGGGTTGGCCTTAAATACAACACAACCTATTTGGGCTAATGAAGGTTATGCCCAATGCCTCATCCACAGAAGTCTTAAAACCTGTTTAGCCCACAAAGTTGATTATTGTAGTTGGACACTGGACAGTGCAACATGACCCGGCTTAGAACACTTTTAATCACACACACACATAGGTGGTACAAGATTTTTTATTTTTTATTTGATATCAAGAGATTTCAAATGTTTTGCATTTGATTAATAGCCATGAGCACATACAGTCCCCCATCCCACATGCACCGGACAATTACAGGACAAAATCCACGGGGGGTGGCCTTTAGGGGGGGAATGGTGAGAGTCAGGGGCGGTTGCACATGGGTGCCTGTGAGGGCACGTGCAACCACTCAAATCTATGGTTTTTTTTTTCTTTTTTCTTTTCTAAAGATAATAATTGTTGAAGAAGAGTCACCAGTCACCCCCTACTCTTTCTCCCTCTAGATCCTTCTCCCTTCTTCTCCTTCATCTCCCCTTGTTTTTCTCTCTAGAAAACCCAGCTCCTTCATCATTCTACCTCTTATTCTCTCCTTATCTTCTTCTATCTTGATGTTGCATCTTCCATTACCGCCATTCTTGAAGTTCGGCAAAATCAGCAATGGAGAAACCGACTTAAATCAGTGAAACCAGTTTATAAATGGGAGGTCGAGTCCCCATTTGGTGCAAGTCGTGAAGTGCAAAGCAAATGTGTACGTGAGTAATGGCTTTTATAGTGTGTTTAGTGTAGAGCAAAGTAAGTCTATAAGTTTGTAGTTCCCTTGAGTGTAATGTTTCTAAGGTGTAAGTAGTACAGTGTGGGTGTTTCTTTTGCGTATATTGTGTGTGTATGAAAGAGTGGTATAGTGTGGTTTGTTAAAGTTAGTAGAGTGTTAATTGTCCATACGTGAGACTGAGAGTATCTTTTACCTTGATGTGAGTAGTTGTGGGTATTTACATGTTTTTTTTTTTTTAATAAAAAAATAATTAAATGAGTGCATGGTAAGTTAATAGCATTTTCTTACTCGTTGAATGAGCGATTTTGGATTCAAGCTCATGGAGAATCATTGATACCCATTTGTTGATATTAAGAGGTAACGGTAGAATCTATCAATTACCAAAAAATAAAAAGTACGTGTGCTTTTACTACACCATTAATAAAATTATTTAGCTTCAAGTTCAACTATGTTTTTTTCAATTATAAATTTTGGTTTATCTTTGTTGTGTGTCTTTACGCCATCCTTCGTTGTCGAGTCATTGGTCTCTATCCTCTTCTATCACTGATTCTCCATATCCTAAAGTTTGATTTGTTGGTTCTTATATGCAAGTGTGCACCCACTGGAAAAAAATCCTAGATCCGCCCCTGGTGAGAGTTGAACTAAAACCTCTTACTTGGTAAGAGACCTAAGACCACTTGGTCAACCCCTCAAGGTTAGGTAATATGAGATCCTTTCTATGAAATATGACGGTGCAGCATGGCAAAACATTTGTTCGTAGCAAAAAAAAGGAAAAAAGAAAAAAAAAAAAAAGAAGGTAGAACATTCATCTGAGTGATTAGATTTTAATGAGACAATACAAACTTACGACCTGTTGTTCAATGTGACAACATAAATTCGGGGTTTGTCCGGCGGTCGGGCCATTCCAAGCAGTACCAGGTAGTACGTAGGCCATTACTAAGCTCAATTTATGGCCATTCCAAGCACTACTAAGATTCCTTAACATCCAGGCTCACTCTCCCGAAAACATGGATGTATTTAATTGTTCATACTTTGCAGAAGATTTGGAGTATTTTGGGAGTCAAGGGAGTACAAAGTCCACACATTTGAGCGCTTCTTCTTTTTTTTTTTTTTTTTTTTTTTTAAATCAATAGAATTTTCCCATAACCCTAAATCCCAATATGAACAAATAGGTATCAATGCTTTCTCATTAACTTGAACCCAAGATCACTCGCTTAACAAATGAGGAGAATGCTATTAAGCTATCATGTCATTGGCCATACATTGAGCTTAGTAAATCCCCAGAGGTAACTATATATTCTCAGATCATCTTCCTACTATTTATTTAGATGATACAAGAGGCATCGAGATTAATACCTTTTATGCACTTGGCACTACACCATTGTTAAAGTACGAACCAGAGTGCAGTTCAATTAAAACCTTTAATATGAACAACCACACCTCTCCAACTCAGACCCTTTCACAATGCTCGAAGCACAATTGCAATGCGATGACATATTGAACCTGCAAGTATAATTGACACATGATTTGAGCTGCAAAGCCAACATAAGTTCCACAATTTAGAGACAATGCAACATTCTTGCATATATATGGTTTGTAATTGGAACTATCAGAAATTATAGTAGGTGCATTGTCACGCCTACTCTCTACATCTAACCTCTTTTTATACCTTCCACCTATATATCTCCTCTTTCCAGCCACAGGTTTCAACTTTGGAAAACATGCCCTCTAATTACAACAAGCCTTTTTGTGCTTATTCGAAACAACCTTAGATTACTGCACCAAAAAGACGCAGCTGATCGCCTCGATGCAATGACCCATATTGGCCACCAAGCATTTCACAATACTCCTGCATGTAATCAATATTTTGTGTACATTGTACATTTCATTGCTACAAATTAAATTTTATTCTTCGCCAAGAATAAAATCATACAACAAACAAATAAGCATTGTCTTTATAATCGAACATAAAGAACACCGTTAAATAATTTCAGTTTACCACAATCACCCCCATCTCAAACCCCAAAACTACAAGAACAGTGACCGCAACAAACCAGAAACATGATAAAATAACAGCAAATTGAGAGAGAGAAAATACTCTCAGCTCTGAGTTAGACTTCTTTCCTAATGTAATTTGAGTTTAAGAGCTAAGTTATTATCTTAAATATACTAATCAACTAACAAACATTGAGCAATCAATTTGGCCCAACACCTGAAGGATTTGAGTAAGTCATATCTGTTGATTCATAATTTTATATATATAAGCTAAAATTATGTATTCAGTTTCTTGTTCCTTCTGTGCAAATGAACTGAAGAACATGTTCAAAAAATCACAAATGGACTATCAAAAGAGGTAAACACCAGTTGCTTGTAGAATAGAAGATGAAATTTATATCTTGTTGTCTACAGGCAGCTCACTGCACTGATCATACATTTGGGGACATTGGTATGTTGCCCTATATAATTTCATTCTAACACAGTAAAACACATGATGAAACACACTAGAAAGGCATGATTCCAACACATCCTGCAATTATTGTTATTGCAACATGTTCTTGACCTTCATGAGCTAGCTAGGTATCTATCACGAAGGAAGAGATGTAATATGTTCGCATCAGGAAATTTGCAATAAAATCATTATTCTAGGCAACATGAAAATGCATATTTAAGATGATAAACTAAATTTTGTGAGGCAAACAGTGCCAAACAGCCAGGGCTGATATTGATGCAAATTAAATAGATTATGGAAAAATTTGGAGGTTGTCAGGTGGAGATTCCCAAAGACTAAGTTATTTTTTTCTCATTGTACAATCCCCAGCCAGTTGACTCAGACCCAAGACCTACCACTCCCTTCTTATGCCAATTAACGGAGATGGTATTCAATCTTCTCAAGATGAAAGGAGTAAGAGTGTAAGACCAGATGGAGAATACATCAGGTGAAGCTCTTGGATCACGATCCATGTCACTTAAGTAATTGAAGTGATTTTGATCCAAGGGCTTCAAAAAGAAGTCTGCAAATTTTATTCATCCAAGATCCCCGATGAGATCAAAACTGTATATATAAATATATATGTCAATAATTACAAATTGGTTAGAAAAAATGTAGGCAATGAAGAAGATTTTTATTCGTTAATTGGATAAAGGGTATGAAAGGCACACAATCATAACCCTGGGCTGTGATGGATGCATACAGAAATGGACAGTTGCATTGTATTTCAAATAAATAATTATATTATTGTTAGGCGATAAGCACTATCACACAGAAGAGTAAGACACAAAAAACAAACAAGATCGAATTACATGGTTCGACACAGGGGCGGAGCCAGGATTTATCTCCAAGGGGGGCACTGTGCTATGATTCTATAAAGTGGGAACTGAGAACTAAAAGCCCTAGAAAGCAATTTTCTTAAAAAAATTACTTTTTAGTTATCATTTTTCAATTTAATACCAAAAAAAGGATTTTTTGGTCAACTTATGACAAATTGACTGTAAATATACTTTAAAATGACTATTATCTTCCTCTTTTTGGCATTATGTTAAGAAATAGTCATTAAATGGTAATATCTCTCCCAAAAAA
Organism: Liquidambar formosana; assembly: GCA_039720395.1. NCBI lineage: Eukaryota > Viridiplantae > Streptophyta > Magnoliopsida > Saxifragales > Altingiaceae > Liquidambar > Liquidambar formosana. The sequence goes on from CM077830.1 coordinate 15,774,155, forward strand.
AAATTTAGTTGAGGCAGGGGGCACTTGCCCCCCAAGGCCCCCCCTGGCTCCGCCCATGGTTCGACAGCATGCTTACTTCCACAGGAAGGAGAGGTCAAGTCCATATATGCCCATAATGGTCCTCTACCCTCCGGAAAGTTCCCCTAGCCTAACCTCTTGGAGTCCAGTACCTCACAACTTTCTCAATTCATGGAAAGGCCTATAAGTTTATAGAAACTCATAAACTACCCGTAATAATTAATCTGTACCTTTATAAAGAAAGTGAAAGTATACTTTCCTTAGTGCAAAGAAACCAATCATCCCCTGAAGGAACACCTAAAACACTATATTTTGGTCATTGGATAAGGGATTTCAGCTTTTTAAATTTTCATCGAACAAATGCCAGAGAATTGAGAGGGAGAAAGTTCTCTATCGTTCTTGGAGTTCATTGTTCTAAGAGATCTACACTCATAACAACAAAATCACTTCTCTAGAATAGAGCACTCTTCCACGTGTATTTGGCCAATCATTAAAAAAATTTCCCATTGATTTATTAAAATCAACAATGGTACTGGATTCATAGTTATTAAGCAAAATTTTCACTTTGAACTTAATAATCAAAGTGAATCAGATTTTAACTCGAGTTCAAATTATTCGATCATGAACATTGTTTTGAAGGTTTCATGCATGCGTAAGGAAATTACTTATACTTCTTCAGAAGTTATTCATGTACCAGAAAAAGATGATGAGGCAAAACCATTTAAAGAATTATTTGGTCCTAATAGAAATGATTCAAAGGAATGTGAAGAAATTCATATTCTAGTGTGGATTCAGATTTGAATTCAGGATCCAACTTCAATTTTGGATTTCATGAATGAAGAATTTATTAGATATTGTTTAAATAACAAAGAAGACAAACATTGAAAAATCAAATTGAATGAAGATGTTTTCTTGAAGAATTTTTTCAAATCTGTGCAATGAAGAAATTAAAGTAGAATCAGGATGTGATCATAAAAAATAAAAAATAAATAAAAAAAAACCTATACAATGACGTGGAACAATAGTTCATGTAGGAGCTGTGTTCTTCAGCTGCATTTGATCGTACTTAGTAGAGGAACATGGGAGACAGAATCAGTAGTGATTCAAGGTAAGTGGGACTTGATATTTACATTTTTGTTCTATTTCCTAATACTAGGTATAAAAGTTTAGACAATATAAGTTCCATTACTAGAATGGTGAGATGCGCTGAATCATAATTTAGGGAAATTGATCCTTTGGAAAGGTGGAATTGAGCTATCGTTACATGTTATCTATATAGCATTTAAGAGTAAATAATTATGTACAAGTTATTTTAATTGTTCAAGATTGAATATCATGTAAGTGGTTCCTAGTAGAGTTTGGGCTACTTATCACTACAACTAACTGTTCCATACGAGTATTAAGGTCAATATGCATTGGTAGTGAGTTCTGGGAGGAGTACTGGCCATTGTAAATTAAAAGGTGTGGACTTAAACATGAATGGAATATTTATTGAGCTGAATATATCATGACACTATATATATTAATATATTACATTTTGGACTACTATAACTTTCTTTTATAGTTATCAAATAATTGAAACCATATTATAGTGTTTAGTGATCAAGGTTATGATGTTATTAATAACTGTTGATCATTATGACAATCATTATGACAGTGATAAGATTTTTAAACAAAAGCACAGAAGTATATAGATAGTATTAGAATTCTTAAAAGCCTTCCACAAGGACCCACTAGCAATTGCAATGATGGGAGAATGTGTGTAAGAAAAATAATCATGCTATATATAGTAATCAGGTTGCTTATTTAATTTTAAGCATGATCAAATCGAACATTTCAAAGGGAATGCTCACATGTAAGGAAACTTAAGGTAGGAAAGGTATTATTATTTTTGAGTTGATTGGAATCTCATTTATAAAATTACTGAATTGGCTCAAAGAGTAGAAACATTGACAAGGTCCAAGTTTCGATTCATCACTTTATATGAGATATTAATAGGACACCACATGTTCACCAACAATAGCACATATAGTGACGATTTTGGTGTAAGTGATTACAAAGGGTATACAAATGAGATTTGTATCAAGTACTTAAACCTAGTATTGATTTGAAATTTCAAATCATAATCTATGGTTCACAGAATATGATGTGAGTTGAGGTTTAAGATAACATTTTAATAGTTGGATAGAATGATTAATATTTATGAGGGTGCATAAAGATGTAATACACATATATATTATAATTCTTCTCATGTGAAATATTAAGTTATGACATTTACCAATCACCATAAGTTTAGTTCAAGGATCAGCATTGACTCCTTATCGTTTTGCTTTAGTTATGGATGAATTTACTAAACATATCCAAGATAAGGTCCAATGGTGTATGTTATTTGCTAATGATATATAATTAATTGATAAAATTGGTGTGGGAGGTAAATTCTAAATTGGACTAATGAAAAAACACCATAAAATCTAAAGGTTTTAGGTTAGGTAGAACAAAACCAAAATGTATGGAATATAAATTTAATCAAACTAAGATTAGAAATGAGGGCATTATGCAAATTGGGGGCTAAGATATACCTAAAAGTGACTAGTTTCGATATTTTGGAATGGTTATCGTTAAGATGGAGAGGTGGGGGGATATTGTTTGTACTTTGTAGAATTAGAGGAGGATGGATGTAGTAGAGAAGTGCATCTGGAATGATGTGTGACAATAGAATACCTATAAAGTTAAAAGGAAAATTTTACAAAATGGCTATAGGATCAATTATGCTTTATGGTATAGAATGTTAGGCAACTAGGAAACCAAAAAATGTGCAGAAAATGAATATAGCAGAGATCAGAATATTAAGATGGACATGTAGTACTGCATGGAAAGATAAAATAAGAAACAAATCTATTAATGAAAAGGTAGCAGTAGTGCCAATTGAGAAGAAAATGAGGGAAAATTGTTTAAGGTGCTTTGGTCATGCATGTGTAACAAAGACCTGTGAATGCACCTATATGTAAGAATGGCTTAATTCAAGTTAAAAGCCTGAATAAAACAAGAGGAACGCCTAAAATAATGTGGCCAAAGGTGGTGAGAATTGAAAGGACATCTGTGTTAAGAATTTAACAATAAATACAACCCTTGATAGAATTCAATGGCGTAAAAGGATCCATGTAACACACCCCATGCAGTTGGGAATAAGACTTTTGGTAAAGTTGAGTTGTATTAAGTTAGAACATTTCATAGTTCTTTTATTTGGTCTGAAAAGTTAAAACACAAAACATGCAGTTAAGTATTATTTATTGATGATGACTCTTGAAACATGTATGTCTATTTAATTAAGAATTAACAAAGAGTGACAAATTTTAAATAATGTTATGGTTGAGAACCAATTGGATAGAGTAGATTTCCAATGACTAATGCCAAACATTGCGATGTCAAATGCTGAAGATTTTATATGGACAATATATACTTGCCTCCTCACCTCCACTCATATTCCACCAAGTATCCAAATAATTAAGGAAAATTGATCGCATGCATTCCCAGGGTTACATAAAATTGTGAACATATGACAAAACATCCCGTATTTGTGTCCATGTGTCGATATTAGCAAACATGGATACATGTTTACATGCTTTTGTCTGCAAGTCCACATATCCATGAGTCCATATTTTTCCAATTAACTATGACAGATGGTGGAATATAAATGGGGGCTGGTCAAGACAAGACAATATATATATATATATATATATATATATATATATATATATAGGAAAGGGATCCATTGATACCTAGTGTAAAACTTTTTACTCTTATACTCCTTAATATCTTTTTATAAGAATAATATTCCATCAATCCAACCATTGGATTAAATACTCTACTCATGTACGTCATACATGTCGAATTTCAATTTAATCAAAGATTAGGAGCCATATCATCCATAAAATGCCCCAAATTATACTTTTATTTATAAAAGAAATGTGAGTTTATAGATTAAGTGCTTCCTGATATCCAATTGACTTGAAATTCGGCATGCAAGACGCTCGATCATGAGTATAGTATCTAATCCAACTGTTGGATTGATGGAATATTGCTCCTACAAAAAGATATTGAGGCTTGTAAGAGTAAAAGTCTAACACTAGGTGTCAATGAAACCCTCCCCATATATATATTTACTTACTTTGTCTTAGACAAACAAACATTTTCAAATTTTAACAATTTATTTGACAAAGAATGAGAATTTAAAATTTCACAGTATAGATTTCCTTTTCATTTTTATTTTATTTTTATTTTTATTTTTTTCTTTCGAAAAGTGAGAATAGATTAATCAAATGGCAAAGCCTCATTTTAGGGAATATGCAACATTTCAAGCAAGAAGAAAAAATGTTAAGGCAACTAAAGCGAGCAACAAAATGCTTCGGATACAAGTCTGATAGAAGAAATTCTAAAGACCATACTTATATTATGGTCAAGGCCAACAATCATAAATTTCCAACTTTGGGCATATAACATATGTGTAAAAAGATAAAGACTAATTAAAAAGCTGCTAGTTTTCATCTTCACAAAGAAGCTGCCAATGGTATCTTGCAACATACATATTTAAGCACTACTGCATAAATCTATGCCGGCATGAAAAGGATTCATCCTATAGATAGATATTTGTAACACGCTTAACTAAAGTAGATCGATCATCTAGAAAATCCCTACTCCCCAAATTTTTTGTGTTAACCTAATTTCTTAATCCTGGTGTAAAAACTTATACTTCTCGACGACGCCATTCTAACTACTGGATTCAAATACTAAAATAGCTCAAAAATCTGCCTTGTGGCTAACACATTTTGGTGCAAAAAGCACTTTCATACAAAATCTAGAGAATCAAAGGGTACAGTGCTTCAAATTTAATAAGCAAAATAAATCGATATGGAAGGAACCAGCTGTAATTACCTGGCCGGGTGATTAAGGTGCTCAAACCAGTAGCTGTGTAATGAATGCCTCCTAGCAGCAACCAATAAGCGCTCCTAAACCAAATAAATAAGGAGAGGCCTTGGCAAAGAAGAGAAAATTTCTAATAAAGGCAACAAAACACTAATTACCAATTGGAGTAAATTCTAAACTGTATCAAAACAAAAAAAAAAAAAAATTCCCTTCTGCAAAAGCAATATTCATGGCAATAATAAAAAGTCTGTATCTTCACAGGACCGGAAAAAACAAAATCTTCCCATATCTAGTAGTAGCATGCACATTGACACATGCATTTCCAAAATGGTCTTTTTTTTTTCCTTCTACAAACTCCATGATCCCAAAACCAAATCCAACAGAGAGAATATTCATACAAACATATACAATATATATACCTGCATTAGTTACCAAAAAGCGGAAAGAAAACACACCTATTATGAGAGTTTTAGGGAATCCCATTTAGGGAAAGGATATAGGAAACCAAAAAGACCAATATCATAGCAAGATTCGGGACAAGAAAAGAGTGGGTTTACCTATTAGCAAAAAAAAAAAAAAAAAAAGAGTGGGTTTACCTCCAAACATCCCCTTCGCATGGCATCCTCTACGGGAAGAAAAAGAAGAGAGAGAGACAAACAAAAACAAAATAAAAACAAAATAAAAAAAAGGAGGGGGGTTCGAAAACCAAGCCGATAACATGCGTATCTATGTAATCTAAGGGACAATCGGACACGCGTCTGCGTGTCCAGAAGAAAGGCCGTGGCAAAAAAGCAATGGGAGACAATACAAAACTATAGCTAGACTCTAATCCAAATACAGTTTTTCCGTTAAGTTATAGCACAGTAGCAGGTGTACCCACTCTCGAATCCTCGATCTCCAAGAGGACCATCAAAAGTCACGCTTTTCCATCTCCATCATCCTCACCATTCTATATACTTAATATAATAATAATGGACAAAACAATTAGCAATTAGCAATAAAAGACACAATTATTACATAATAACACATACATAATTATGCACTGCTCGGATCGATTATCCAACTTCTTTCTTAATTACCAGCGGTTTTTCGGTCTCCTCAACTACTCCCACACCCACATTGCAACCAGGGATCGGAGGGCAAATCTGTTTTTTCGCAACGTTTCTTATTCCCTTTTTCTCCATGTAACCTTTCATCTTCCCTTTTGCTAGTAGAGAGAGAGAGAGAGAGAGAGAGAGAGAGATAGAGAAATCGGATGTAGAAGAATAAGGGAGAGGACTCTAAAGGTGGTGATGGAAGAGGAAGATGTGGGGGCAAGAAGACTACAGCGGAAAATGACAGAAAGAGAAGTAAGCACGCACCCGCAAAGGTATAGCCTTATACAATTGCCTGCGTGTGCTCACTCTCTTCTGTCACTCTCTCCTGTCCCTCAGCTCCATGATTTTCACAATATATATTGGAATTAGATACGACCCATCAAAGAGTCAGATCCAAAACCACGGTTACCATCTGTTAACGGAATATACGGATATACCCACTTGAAGCTTGTAAAATCCACTCTGGTCGATGAATGAAGAATTAGGGTTCACGTAACTAGAACCACCACAATCCTTATCTTTCCTCTTTACCTTTCCTCTCTCACACCCACCTTTGGCTCCTTTCTCCTCTAATTGCACCACTTTCTCCCTCTACGTGCAGCTTTAACTAGAATATATAGAGATGGAGGGTGAAAGGGATAGAGTCCTTTTTTCTTTTTCTTTTTTAGGTTTCGGAGAAGAAAGGGAGACAGTGAGAGTGGATGGGTGATAGGAAGGAAGGGAAGGACGATAACGCACGGAGGTCTTCGGGAAACGAGAGAGGTGAGATTTGTCGAGTGGCCATTGGATGGCCTACGATGGAAATGGGAGGCGTGCAGGTATTGTGTGGACCGGGATATTATGCCCTTTATCAATGGGGTTTTTTTTGCAACTTCTGATCTGACTGCTACGGACCAGTTTTGGCCGTCCGATCATAATCATAGCCGAGTTCCCTTCTCGATGATTTGTGGCCAGATAGAGTCATGATGCTAACTAGTAGGGGTGCAACTTGGGCGTGCACAGGCCGATCATTTTGTGTCCAACCTGAGTTTTGGGTGAGCATCTCTAAATCAAATTTAGACTGGTCATGGGCAAAGCCTTCGAGTTGATGCTTGTGTGGGGCATGGTTATGGGTAGGTGGTTTCACCTTTTGGGTTGAGCATGGGCAAACCGCCCAAGCTGCAGTATTACTGCTAAGAGGTGTTCTCATTCCCACTTCTCGTAAACCCTCTAAATTTTTTAGCCATTTTGGAAATCAAATTCAAGACACATGCTACCATATATATTACATTAATTAATCATGTGGAGACCATCATACTAATAAAAATTCAACAAAGAATCTATATCTATACTACATCCAAATGTTTCTTGCTAAAAAAAACTCTTGATAGACTACATTACCCTTAATGAAAGCCATAAAAAACAATATTACCCCCTTCATGTATAAATTGTATATCCTTAAATAGACTCCAAGCATGTAAAACTAGCTAGCTACCTCCTTTTTCTTTTCTTTTTTTGGTTCTCATCCTTTCCGCTTTCCAACACCAATGTGTTCTCCATTTTTTTAAGCATCCCTTCTTATTCTCATCTCCATTCAAAAGATATCGAGTCTTATACATCTAAACTCCTCTTGTTCTTATCTTAATGAAAGGAAAACTAAGTTTTATTGTTATTTGCTCGACTTGCTGGGTCTTCTAATGCTGACATATGTCCTTTCTTTGCTGAATGTATAAAAGAAAATTAAAAAAAAATAAAAAATTAATGCGCTTTGAGAAAGTGATTCATATGGAGGTGTGTGGATTCTATTGTGGTATGTGGAGTCTGATGATATTGGTCAACAGGATTGGCCATGCTGAAGGCACGATCCTACAGTACAACATTCGTATTTTTATAGAGGGATATTTTAAGTACTTTCCCATGGTTTTATGTTAACCCTAACTACCACGGGCGTTATATATAAGGAGGGCTAGCCGTCAAAAGGTTTTGTATAATATATGTTTTTTCTTTGTTGAATGTTAAAAAAAAAAATTTAGAAAAAAAAAAAAATTTTAACGCGCCTTCAAGAAGGTGATTCACATGGAGGTGTGTGGATTCGACGTCCTTAATCGCTTGAAGGGAGCAATTGATGTAGTAAGTGTTCACACTTTACCTTGGTCAGCTAGCTTGTTTAGAACCATGCCAAGTTTGGTCATCATTTTTTAACCAGGTTAGATTCTGCATTGGTCCTTGCACTCTAAGCTAGTGGGTGTATTTAGGTTATATTATCTTGGAAAAAAGAAAAAGAAAAAAGAGCATATATAAGTCTTACATTAGTTAGATGTAGGTGTGCATATAGGTCTAAAGGCATCATCACGTACTTCTTTAAAAAGGATTAATTAGGCTGGGCCTTTTGAGATGCATGCTTAGATTCTGCTTTAATTCTGGCGTCCTAATTGATGTGTGTGTTTAGTCTTAGAAAGCAAAAAAAAAGATCCAGATGTATAAATTTGATTCAAAAGGTTGTTTTAGGACTCATGATTAATGATCAATTATTGACTTATGTTGTAACATGCCAAACATTATCCAATTTTAAAGAGAAAAAGAATATACGGAGTAATATAAGTTACCCATTTGAAACACTTGAGACTTAAAGAGACTGTCTAACATTTAATTTACATAATTGTGTCTCAAATGTATTATTATTTGTTTTATTTATTTATATTTTTTTTGCACTTTTCTGATTAATTAATTAAATTGCTATGGATTTTCATTAGCAATTAAATTGGTTTAATAAATCTATATATGATTATAAAAAATCTCTACGTCTTGACAAAGATACAACTAAAATTAATTAGTGCATGTGTGCAATAAGCCAATAACTAGTATATAAAAATAGACTTGCATGTCCTACTCAATATTAACTAATTAGTTGATCAAACACTCTTCAATAACATTGTTTTGGGTGAAGAATTTGGAAAAAAACGAAATAATGAAATTTTAAAATGATAAAGATTTCAAAGTTTAGAATTTGTAATTGTCGAAATTGTAACCTTACTTGGCTAAACTTTTTGAAACTTTGAATTTTTAAATGGAATTTTGCAATTTCTTTGTTTTAAATGTGAAATTTACCAAATCCTACCTAGATAGATGGGATTTCTAGATAGAATTTGACACCCCAAATTCCAAGTTAAAGTTTTGTACTAGAAATTTAGAAATTCTGACTTTAGCTAACCAAAAACGGAATCTGGTTCTAAAAATTTGAGAATTTTCATTTTAAAATCAAATTTTACTTAGAAATTCCTCATACAAAAACATTGTGAGAGCAAGTTTTAATCTTTAATTAATGTGTGAGCAGATTATATATATATATATAGAAAATGCTATTAATTTCAGACATATTTTTCTAATTCTTTTCTTTTGGTAACATGGCTACGAAATTTATAAAAAAAAAAAATTATGTGTTATTCATTAGAAATCAATAGCATAACTCTTTTTATTTATTTATGAAACTTCATGTGAAAGACTTTTTGTAGGATTCTACATCTAATTATGGGACGTGCATGTGCTTCATGATCCATGTAATATTCCTACAAATTATCAGAAGAAAACTTAATGGATATTTTTATGTGGGAGCCCTTATAATCTTTTCCTTTTTCCTCTTTCTTTTTTTTGGTTTAAAGGTATTGGAGAGTTGGGCTGGCGGGATTAGGGATGGCAATGGGTCAGGTCGAATGCGGGTCGGCACTACCTCATACCCGACCCGATCTTTAATTTCTTATACCCATGCCCGACCCGATACCCGATGGGTATGAACAATTAACCCCATCTCCGATCCACTGTTTTATTGGACTACCCATGCCCGACCCGCCCATACCCGACCGCCCTGTTGTGAGGATTTTTTTCCCCCAAATTCCATTTTTTTTGTTACTTACACCTATTACATGTTATTCATATAATCATATACCAAGCTTATAAATGTTTTTAGCACCTAATTAATATGATCTTGTTCAAATAAAATCATACCTAATATGATCACACAAATATTATATACAAACATAAAGATTAAAAAACAATAAAAATACATAATGAGCCTTTGAATGGACTCCATAAGCCTATATCAAGATAGGTTTAAGTAGGTATTTATATTTTATTGTAAAAAATATATATATTTTGTAAATATAGCGGATCGGGTCGGGTCTTCGGGTTTTTTTCTTGTTGGAATCCATACCCGACCCGTACCTGAAATTTTTTAAAAATTTATACACATACCCGACCCGATACCCGAAAAAAATAAAAAATACCCGCCCATTCGGGTATGGATCAAGTTGGGACCTTATAGATCGGGGCGAAATTGCCATCCCTAGGCGGGATAAAGACGAGCATTGCTTTAATTCATTTTTTTTAATGGAAAAAACCTTTTGACACAATTGACCCAATTCAAATCTGCTGTCAATCAGTTCCTGACACATGGCTGTCCCTCTATCAATATTCCTGTGGTGCTACGTTGCTTAGCTTGAATACCTAACGGCGTCAAACTACCGTTTCCAGATCATTAAATTAAAATAATACTCCCTCCGTTTCAATTTAAGTGTCCACTTTTTCATTTTGGGATGTTTCAAAATAATTGTCACATTTAAAAAGTCAAAGATTCTTTTTGTTAGATTTCCTAAATTACCCTTAAAAAAGTCTTTCCACTCTTTCCAATGTTTTGTACCCTTGAGGGCAAAATTAGAATTTTAAAACTTAAACAATGATTTAAAAATATTTAATAATGTTACCTAAAAAAACGTGTTTTTTCAAAGGGGACATTTAAATTGAAACGGAGGGAGTAATAATAATAATAACAATAAAACTCTCAAATTAAGTAATAAAACTCCCTTCATGCACTACTGAACTAGTTTACGCAATAAGGAATAAAAAATAAATAAAACTAAATCACACACCCTTTCCCTCATCTCCGTCTCTGTCAGAGCATTAATTAATCCTCTTCTCCGTCTCTCAAAAAGCTCCACGACTGCGATCATGGTGGGCTCCTCTCTTTCTTTTGGTACAATTGGTAATATCATCTTTTACCCTACTCTCCCTTGTCATTAGTGGGTTCCTCTCTATCATTTATGATTATATGCTATAATTATTAGGTCACTAGACTCACTATTACCGTGCATATACTCGTTCCAAATGTACTGTCCATGTGTTCTACAGACATGTATAGACTATAGAGAGAGAATGTACTGTCCATGTGTTCCACACTAAAGTATTAATTTCTTCAATTATTATTATTATTATTATTATTATTATCATGTATAGACTATAGAGAGAGAAGGTTGTGTGTCAGTGTACGTGTGTCGTCTAGATGATCTTATCATACAAAATAGAGAAAAATTTTGGTGAGGCTGTTTCCCCATTGTGATTGTGAGACCATCACTTACAGTCATTGATCATTTTGTTGTGAGGCCCAAAAATAGACTAACCTATGGTTGTGAGTGGCTAGTCTCACAGTCATGGTGGTGAGATGGTCTCACCTAAGTTCTTCTTTACAAAATATCTTGATATCCTGCACATATTCAAAATTGTATGTATACATATACATTTATATCTATCTATTTATATTACTTATAAAAATTTGTATGTTAAAAAAACTTTTGATTAATCATTACATCTTTATTTTAAATTTTAAATACTTATTTTTCCTTATATTTAACCAATTAAAAATGTTTATTTTCCAGCAAAAAAAAAAAGAAAAATAATGCCGTCCATTTCTTGAATTCTACATAACTTCCACTATTATGCATGTCTCCTAGTACATATACATTTATATCTATCTATTTATATTACTTATAAAAATTTGTATGTTAAAAAAACTTTTGATTAACCATTACATCTTTATTTTAAATTTTAAATACTTATTTGTCCTTATATTTAACCAATTAAAAATGTTTATTTTCTAACAAAAAAAAAAGAAAAATAATGCCGTCCACTTCTTGAATTCTACATAACCTCCACTATTATGCATGTCTCCTAGTTAACTTCTTATTCTTATCATGACTCTTAGTCATGAAAAATTTTGACCTATTGTGTTGAGTGTCCATTTTAATTACTTAAATCAACAAAAAGTAACAAATAATTACATTTTCATGTTCTATATATATATATATAAAGAATTTATGAATTTTCATAGATCTTTTATTATTTAAATATTATACACGTGCAAACCCATGTGTGCCCATATCTAGTATTATAAAATGATCGAAGACATTCTTATTTCACTCATAATTTTATTTTTAAAATATCATTATTATTACATTACAACTTAAATAAATTTTTTTAATTTATTTTAAAGATAACATAGAGAGTAATATCATAATATTTTAAACCCAATATATCAAATCCATAAAGTAGTAATACCATGTTATTTTGAACTCAAATTCATTATCTATCACTCGCAAATCTCTTTAATAGGATATATATATATTGTGAAATATGATTTCTATAAAAAGATATAGAGAAGTACAAAAATAAATCGTCTTTTCACTAATTACATATACTTCATGTATGAATTCTGTGGCAAATATGTTAAAAGGGAAATTAAGATATGCCCAAAAAACAATCACAAGGGCAAATTTATAAACAATATGTCAGATATATATAGAAATTTATAAATTTTCAACAAAGAATGAGGGTGAATTGAGGCCCCTGGTTTGGGGAAGAAATTTTTTTTTTTGAGCCCCTTGCACCCCCTTGGTCCGCACTTATTTCTAATCCAATAAAGATTTTAAATTTTAGGGGAAATTGGTGATTAGTCCATCTTTTGGTAAAATATTGGCAATTAATCAAGTAAAATTTTTTCTAAGTCAATTAATCAAAGAAACTAAACTTATTTATCAATTAGTCACATATTTTGTGAAAATGCCTGGTTTACCCTTATTATTACTAAGGGCACTCCCCTTTTTGTTATTAAGGGCACCCTATGTAATTAACTTAACCTTTTAGTATTATAATTTTTAAAAGCTTATAACTTATAATATACATATCCATTTTTTTTAAAAAAAATCATATTTTTGAAACCTATTCGTCGGCATCTTCGAAAAAAGATCCATATTGATTAGGTAATTATTAAAAAATTTAAAACCGTAAAATTTTACTACTTGACGAATTAATTAATTTTATAGTGAAGTAATAAAATTTTACTACTTTACAAAGTAGTAAAATTTTAGAGTGAAATAGTAAAATTTTATTACTTTACGAAGTAAATTTTACACTGAAGTAGTAAAATTTTACTACTTTACCAAGTCTTTTACAACCAGTGGATTAGATGAAACGGGGATGAGTCCGTTAGCTCTCAGTTCATCATCAATGTTAATGCCTACTTGTTCTACACTACCCATGTCACCCTCCACAACTACTTCATTGCCTAAGGGTGGAACCATGTGGCAGAACAAGGTTAACCTCACGACAACTTTGCTGTAGCTCCCTAGTAGCAGGCTGAAAATTGCTTTGAGTGCTAGGGATTTGGAATTGGAATTGCTTGGGTTGGAAAACCAATATAGACAACAGCAACAGTAGCAGCAACTAATGTTTTAGATGAAGAAGTTTCCAGTCTCCCTCTGGAATGTTGCATCAGGATAATGCACACAAATCGTAGGCGTCCTTGTCATTTATGACAATGGTTGTTGCTGGCGGTAGAAGAAATCACTAGAGAGAGAAGAAATCTTGGTGAGTTTCAAATTTGGACTAGAGAGAGAGAGAGAGAGAGAGAGAGAGAGAAAGAGAGAGAGGGAGGGAAGGAAGAAAGTTGGCAATGAGAATTCAGATCTAGTGAGTTTCAGATCTGGTTCGTCATCAGAGAGAGGACAAATCTTTAGATCTGGTGGTTGTTGAAGGAGGTCGATACCAACGAGTTTCAAATTTGGCCGGTGAGTTTTCAGATCTGGTTCGGCATCGGAGAGAGGACAAATATTCAGATTTGGTGGTCGTTGGAGGAGGTCGATATCGACGAGCTTCAGATCTAGCCTGTCGTCATCGCCGGAGATCGTCATTGTCTTGGTAGTTCTCTTATGGCCGTAAGGTAAGTGGAGAGGGAGGGAGAAAGAGATAAGGGTGAGGGTAAGGATATTTTCCTAATTCTCTTATGGCTGTTGGATAGGTGGAAAAGAAGGGAAAAAGAAATGAAAGTGAGGGTATTTTGGTCAGTAATGACTTAAATGGATTAAGTAAGTTGAAAAAACAATTAATTGACTATTTGCTAAATAAGTGTTATTTGGTAGACTGATGTTCAAATCTCCCTAAATTTTAGAAAGTCTTTTTTTTTTCTCACAAACACTGCTGGAGTATTTATTAAATTATGTATAATAATTGCATTTGGTAACTGAAAAAGAAAGGGAATATACAGTGGGGTCCCTGCTAATCTCAAAATTCTAGAGAGATCTAACATTGCCTTTTTTTTCTTTAGAGGCGGTGGAAAAAACGATGCCACTCAAGAAGAAAAGACCATGGTCTACATAGTACATACGTACATAACCAAGTGCACAGACTACACTCACTGCAAAGGATCTTTCTAGCTTGTTAGCACTCAGAAAAGCAAACTAGCCTAAGAATTAAAAAGGACCTGCAATAAAACATGAGAATATTTCAACTCAATCAGTCTCATTCAATAATACACTCGCAAAATTCCAGCAGAAGCAACAGTGGTCAAGCATTGTGTACTTTTACGTGGGCTTTTTCGTTAGTGTGTTGAATGTGTTTCCTACGTGTGTTGGTAAAAAAAAATAATGTTGGGAATTGTAAGTTCTCACGTTGGTTCAAATGAGATGACTTTAAAAATGTATAAGGGTCTATCTTTCTTTTGAGAGTAAGGTGTTTTTTGAGATTGAGTGTAGGTTAATTTTGTAGGCTTTTGAACCTTTTTTGAACTATGTTGTTTAGGTGGGTTTTTCCTAATTTGTGTAACAGTGTTTTAAGCCAAGAAAAAAGAGGGGTATTTTGTATGTGTGTTTGAAAGAACAAATAGAACAAAACAGTGATCTACCAGCGTGAAGCTGTTTAATTCTCCAAATAGATGGGGACAAAGCCATAGAGAATGCACTCATGCCCTCTTGGTTTGTCACAAGGGTAGGACCCACCATCAGTGTCCTAGAAAAACAAGTCACTGGAGTTAGTCTGGTGGTAAGGTATGATGGTGAGACAGGATAACGCCGGTAAAGTTATAAATGATAAGATTAAGATAAATTATGAATTTAAATCATTCCAACTTTTAACCCCCCAAAAAAAAGGTCCTTGAAAAACAAGGGCTATTGGAAAGGGTTGTTGGTGCTGAAAGGAAAAGGAAGTCAGATTATTTTGTATGCATCATTATTTTATTTTATTTATTATTATTATTTTTTTGTGTGCAACAATCGGTATGCAAATGCCATTATAGTACAATGCCATCGGCATACCAACTAAGCTTGAGGTGTATGCGAATATACGTTAAGTACATTCTCTACCTTCAATCAATCGTTTATCAAATAAAATGGAAAAATTATAACAAATTAGGGTAGATATCTAAAAACTCCCAAAAAATAATATTGGATCAAAAAATCCAATTAAATCTTTTATCTATCATTTTGATTTAATAAATAAAATATCATATCGAATAATCCTAATCCGTTAGTCTTTTATTCATTGGTGTTAGAAAAAACATTGCTTGGACTAAAATACCCTTTTTTTTTTTTTTTATTGTGTGGATAAATGACTAAAATACCTTCGCTTCATGTAAATATATGCTTAATAACCAAAATGCTGATTCCATTTTTTATCATTTTTGCCCTTGAGTGAAAAAATCTTCATTACAAATTGCTTATTGTTTGATTGGTTTGAAAAACTTTTCTTTTATAGATTTGTCCATAGGCAAGAGCTTAAGTCAACAACCTTTGATTGGTCTAGTACCAAGTGTATAGGAACCATCTTGTGATTTGCTTACGCTATGTTTGGATAAGGAATTTTTAGGCGGAATTTGTTTTTGAGATGGAATTTCGAAAATTTTTATGAGAATGAGATGAACAAAATCCTTATAAAAATTTTACAAATTCCATCTCAAAAACAAATTCTATCTAAAATTTTTTTATCCAAACATAGCGTAAGTGTTTATTAGGACTTCCATTTATCCAGGAGCAAAAGGTATAAAATAAAATAATAGTAACAATTGAATTTATGTTATTTATTTTTAGAATATTCAGTTATTTATATAACTTCTTCTTCTTCTTCTTATCTTTCTTTTCTTTTTTTTTTCTTTTTTTTTTTTTTTTTTTGCGAGGTAAAATACACAACTCAATTCTCAAGAGGAGTTGAATCGAAGACCACTAAATTATTGCTTTCTTCAATAGATTATCTAGTTTTGGTGTGTTTACTTGTAATTCGACAAGAGAGATATTATCTACAGTCATGCTGGTTTTACAGCCGGATTGTCGTTTTGTGATTGGACGATGCATGATAAACGTATATATGACCTATTTTTTGTGTTGTGCACTGTCCAATCACAATATGACGTGAGAATCACTACTGATGACTGCTGATAGCATTCCCCTTGTCTGATTTTCCTATCAAGTGGTTTATGATAGAGCAGCTTTTGTGTGACCGACATATGGAGGGCAGGGTTACTTTTGTGATAAGGCATGCGGTTTAAGCAGCATCATGTGAGTTAGAAAGAGGACTGGAGATGGTGCCCATCCTTGTCGATCCATTGTTGCTCATTCATGGGCTCTTTAAAAGGCTAACAAAGAAAAGGTACGGCTATTTGCCAGAATAACATGTCAGGGGATACAAAGTTGGAGATGATCGTTTATCCTTACTCATTCATGGGCCCTTTGCAAAAGTAATTTGGTTTTGACACGGCAGAAGAAACGTGAAAAATTATAACTTAAAAAGAAAAAAAAAAATTAAGCTTCGTGTGTCAGCCAATATAATAAGGAGAAAAACTTGGATGTGGGCAATTTTTTTGATAGAAAAATAAATATTATTGATTATAATAACTGAGTACAAAGAGAAAAAAATTACATTATATCTATCTTCTATATAAATATTCCAAAAAGTTCTAAGAAATCTATTCTCCCAAACATAAGATGAATCAAAAAAAAAAAAAAAAAAATTCATGAGATGAATCATGAAATTAGCATAATAGAAGGCTCGTTCAAACTTGTGAAATAAATAAGTCACACTCAAACTTATAGGGCCTGTTTGGAAATTTTAAAAATTGGATCAGACTGGTCCATTCCCTTATTATTACTTTTTAATTAAAACAATTCATAGTTTGAAAAAAAAAATTTATGTTTATGTCTTGTTTTCAGTACAAAGTTGAACACATTAAAAATAAAAAAATAAAATAAACAAACAAACAAACAACTTACCAAATAGTGTGAAATTAAAATTAGTCAGAGTTATCTATGTCAAATTTTTAAGTTTCCCAAACAACCCCATATGGTATATATTATATATACTAGGATGATGATCAGGTTAGTACGTCTGATATAACTTATATCAGCACTCGCATTGAAAATTGTACCTTATGCATTAGTGGGATATGATGTGCATTGAACTAATGTAAATGATACAATCTCCAAAGCATAATGCTGACATAATTTATATCAACACGTACTGATGGAAACATAACCGATATATACTATATATACTGTACATATATATCTATACTACCTATAAAAAGATGAATGTAAGAAAAACTTTTGATTGACTAATATGTCCTTATTTTAATTTTTAAATACACAACTACCCACCCTTCTGCATATATAGGAAATATGGTAATTCTAAAACACATACCTTAATATATAAAATACAAATAGGAATTCAAAGTAAACAGAAACTATAATTCCTATATAATAAATAGAAATATATAGGAATATGGAAACTATAATTCTAAAACACATACCTTAATATATTCTAAAACACATACCTTAATATATAAAACACAAATAGGAATTCAAAGGAAACGGAAACTATAATTCCTATATAATAAATAAACAGCCGGATTGTAAATTCTACTTTCTCCATCAAGAGTAGCTGCGACTTCTCCCTTCTCTGGTTAATGGTGACTTCTCCATTCTCTGGTAAGTTTTGTTCTGCAAATTATAATATATATATGGTACTGTTAGAAAATAAGTTTGATTTTTGATGAATTTATAATCATAATAGGTACTGTAATTAAAGAAAGAAAAATCATTCGAAACGAAATACCCATAGTTTTGAGAAATCGTTTAGACTCATTAAACCGAAAAACAAAATACAATACATACCTCAAGAGTTCCAATCGAAACCCAAAAAAGATGTACTTTGAATACATAAAGAACCCCTCAAAATCGATTTTCCATTGCAGACATATCTAAACAAAAATCCATAGATTAGTGAAAGAAAAAAAAATGGAAACTAATATTATTTAAAAATATTCACGTGCAATGCACGTGTGCTATATCTAGTATATATATATACACGAATTTATAAGTAGCCTATTAATCTAATAGCTAAAAAAAAAAAGAAAAAAAAAAAAGAAGGAGAAAGAAAGAAGTAACCTATTACTCAACTTGTTGATAGCAGTAGTTGTGGAGTGCCTACTGTATGGGCTCGCACCAGCCCACCAAGAACTAGTGATGACAGTGGACCTATTCCAGCCCAGCCCATCCAATCTCGCCACATCTGATTGGATTCACCACCCGATGGATCTGGATTCTGACATGGCAGATGGGTATGGTTAAGCAGGTTAACCGGACCTAACCCAGCCCATCTAATTTTTCCCCATCTTCTCCAATCCCTATTGCAACAGAGCAGAGACTACGAACGAGAGCAAAAACTGAATAAAGCTGCTGCACTTCGGCCATGGCTGTGGAAGCATACGCATCACGGAACCCTGATAAAATTCATGCTGACGTCCTCTCTGATGCCAGACAAGCTTGCTACAAGGTTTTCTCTCTCTCTCTCTCTCTCTCTCTCTATATATATATATATATATTTATATATGTATGTATGTATATTATATGTTGTACATGTACAATTTAAAGGAACTGTGAAATATCTATTCTGTGAATTGTTCATACCCACAAGGCGCGTGATGCATTCTACGCATGCTTGGAGAAGGAATCGAACAAGAAACAGACCGAAATCGCGTCCGTCGGGCTTCTCTACCCGGCCGAATGCAAACAATCCAGGGCTGAGTTTGTGAAGCATTGCCGACCCTCTTGGGTAATTTTAATATCACCCCCTTGATGCACCTCTGATTTTTTATTTTTTGAATTGTAATGTGATTTTTTATTGTTGGGAATTTGCTATATGTGTATTACATTGTAGGTGAAGCATTTTGATAGGCAGCACTGTGCTAAGAAGAGGGTTCAGAGGCTTTTGGATGACAATGAGTCGAGGAGAGGTCCGTTGTCGCTTCCACAGCCTTACACTTTTAAGCCCACTAGTTGATCTTTTTATGAATGTTTGGCTTTCTGGGTTATCTGGAATTCTCGTGTTTTTTGTTGTGTTTTGATGAATTTGTAGTTGTACAGTGAGTACAGTATTATGTCAGCTTCCTTTAAACCAATATAGTGTTAATGATATACGAGGAAAAATTTGTGGGTGTAAATTTTTTGAACTCATGGTTGCATTATATTTCTATGATACTATGGTTCATTTGATTGCTCTTATTATTTCTGATTTTGTATAAATGATTGGGTGGAGCAATGTTCCTTATTGAAAATTGCTGACCAAGTTTTGTTCGCTTTGAGTTGATCCATATTGGCAACGTGTTAAAGCTTGGCACCCAGGAGACGGAGGCAAAATGTTTATCAATAGACCTGATCAATAATTAATTGACTGCATCTTGCATAACCTATACAAATATAAGTGAGGGCAAGGAATTTTAGAATGGGGACAAATCTTCTGCATGTAGAATATACTCCCTTTATGTGCTTTCATATGCTCATTTGCTCTATTTTTAGAATTCTTTGGCAGAGTTTGATGCCACTGTCTTACCTTAGCAAAAAAAAAAAACAAAAGAAAAGAGGATGCCACTGTCTCAAAATAAATTTTTTGGCAAATATCAATGGTGACGTTATGTGGAGAAGAGAAAGTTCCTGCTTTAAATTGCACCATTAACATTATGATAATTTGAACATAGTTGCATTTATTATGTGGTGGATCCTTTCATGTTTGCCATGGTTTGAGTTGTTCATCTTGATAGGAAAAAAAAATAAAATTTGTTGGAAGAAAGAAGAAAGTAATACGTAGGAAGAGGGAATTTGTTTATCAAAGGGACAATAGATGGACAACAATGCCTGAGAACATTGGTATAAAAGAGCAAAGGTCAGCAAACAAATGCCAGAAAACAATTTAAGGTATGAATTGTTGCTCTTTTAAAGCACTCCTAATTGATGGCACCCCTCTTAGCTAAAAGGTCCACCTTAGAATTTGGTATTCTGTATTGATGGCACTCCTCTTAGCTAAAAGGTCCACTTTAGAATTTGGTATTCTGGAATCCCAAATGAACTTGCTCCCCATTTCTTGGGATATCCAATATCTCTCTTTATTGCAACTTGCTAATGTCCTCTCTCTGTTGATTATCAGTGCTTGACAAAGCCTACTTAAAACTATTTGAGGTTGGTTGCATGAATGATATGCCATTCTACTATAGCTAGGGGCCTTATTTTTGACAAATTATAGGTTATCAAGCCTTGATGCACTATTTTAATTCACGACCTTTTTTGCAACCTTGTCATTGTAGAATCTTCAATTTGCACCACATTGCCCTTACTTTTAGTGTCACCATTTGTCTTCGCTGTGCATGAATGAGTTGTAATCTCATCTCATCATCTATTAGTGCTGCCTGTAAGTTTTCTTGAATGCATTCCTTAATAATTCTATTCTGTTCAGTATCTCATCTCATCTATCTCAACATCCTCATCTCATGTATGTTCTTCCAAAAAAGGGTTCTGGAGATTTTCATTGAGATTTTGTGCATTGTAACCCAAGTAGTAACTACAAGTTAAGAGCCAAAGAAGAATATAATAGTGCAGAGAGATTAGAGGCATCCCAGGGAACGTTTGTCGAAGGACGATAGATTTTAGATGTGGTTCTGGTGGCTAATGAGGTGGAGGAATATAGGTCGCTAAAGAAGGAAGGAATCTTGTTTAAGGTAGATTTTGAGAAAGCTTATGATCATGTGAGTTGGATTTTCTGGACTTTGTGTTGGAAAAAAAGGGTTTAGGGGATAGATGGAAGAAGTGGATTTTCGGTGGCTTGACTTCTAGAAATTTTTCGGTGATGTTCAATGGTAAACCAGGGAATAATTTTTATGCATATAAAAGTTTAAGATAGGGTGATCCTTTATCTCCATGCCTTTTCACTTTAGTGGTGGATGTTTTAGGCAAACTTATGGATAGGGCTAAGGAAGTGGTCTTAGTTGAGGATTTTGAGGCAGGAAGAGATAAGGTTTCTGTGTCACATTTGCAATTTTCAGATGATACTTTGTTTTTTCTTCTGGGGATGAACAAAAGTTCTTGAATTTACAATCTATTTTGCAAGTTTTTGAGTTGGTGTTGGGTTTGAAAGTTAATTTGAGTAAGAGTGATATTGTTGGCATTAATTGTGACTTGGATTAAATTCAGAGATTAGTGGATTCTTTAGGGTGTTCCATTGAAGAATGGCCTTTGATTTATTCGGGGCTTCTCTTGGGGGGTAATTCATGAGGCTTTTTGGAATCCTGTCATTGATAGGGTGAGAAAAAGATTGGATGGATGGAAAAAAACTTTAATTTGTAAGGGGGGGAGGTCGTTCTTAATTTCAGTTTGTTTTGTCTAGCATTCCCATTTATTTTATGTCCTTGTTTAGATTGTCGGTTAAAATTGCGAACATGTTAGAAAGGATGATGATTAATTTCTTATGGGAGGGAAGTGAGGAGGGGAGCAAAGACCATTTTGTAAGTTGGAAAATTGTTTTTCATTCAAGGATTAAGGGGGGGGACTTGGTTTGGGTAATTTTGCGAGCGAAATGTTGCTTTAACTGGAAATGGTCGTGGAGGTATCTAAAGGTGCAAAAAAAACCACAAAGATTTTGCATCAAAATGGAATCCTAGAAATATTAGAAGGAAAAAAGAAGCAAATACTCAAATGAAACAATAAAATGAGCAAAAGAAGCAGATTTCTATTTCTTCTTGTTTGTTCTAGAAAAGCACCTCCAATATTTAAAGCCTTATCTTTCTTTCTTTCTTTTTATTTTTTATTTTTTAATTTTTATTTTTTATTTATGACAGATATTTAAAGCCTTATCTTGGATAGTCACTCTCAACAATATTTCTTTTATTTGCTATTTCTCCACATTCCTGGATATGGAGAATGACGAAGGCATTCTTAAGAATGAAGCTTCTTGAATAGATGGCTATGAGAAGGGAATATATAAATCAAACAAGTTTGGAGTGTTGGATTTGGTGCATCGGGTGAAAAAGTTTAAAATAATGAATGATTCTATTTTTATGTCATCTTGCCAACTGTAAGCACTTGACTAAAATAGGCTGACTCTAGGTTGTTAATGTCATTCTTTTATCAATCCAATGAAGGGCTATAAATTTGGACATGAATTTAATGAGGACTTAGCCTATTATGGGAATTTTAAAGATCATGGTACAGGTACTAGAGAGATGCCCTTATCTGGGGCAGATGTCAAGAGAGAGCATCAGTTGCCTCATAAGGGTGAAAGTTATGAGGGTGAAAGTACAATTGATAAAAATGCAGTTAGTCAGGATTTGAAAAAGCACAAATTGATATTAAACCTCATCCCTGACATCCCTGGACTAGTTGAAAGTGTCACTCACTCTATTGTAGGTGCTGCTATGACAAAAGTAAATCCACTGAAGACTGAACAATTGTATGATTTTGTGATGAAGAAAGATATGGCTGAATTGGCTTTCTGCATTATCAATCATTGCCAAATCTTTTGGAGAAATGAGATTGGCTTCAACTCATGGTAGTGATAAGGGAAGCAAGTTACTGAGTTACATTAGTAGTGGAAGACAACTGAACGAAGATGCTCAACTGCCGGAATGGTGACCCACATTGAAATGTGGAACTGAATATTGTCCCCAATTAATTTACATTGTTTGTTATTAATTTTGTATTTTGTTTCATTTATTTAAAAAAAGAAAAAAGGAAAAATGGTACACATCAATTGTTGATCTTAATATGTACTTATCACAAGTGTGGCTGACAGAACAGAATGGACAATAAGAAGGAAGATTTAGAATTATAATCACAGGTCCTAGGATAGAATTTTATTGCTACATGACTTAGAAGTGGTTGAAAAGTTGACGATGATATTTAAATATCAGTACTGATTATTGAAGCTAATATTACAACAGAGGAGGATTTTGGGCAGATGAATTTAGAAATGAAAGAGTTTGTAAGTTGCAAAACTTGCAACCATTTAATGTTGAATGGCCCGGGTAGTAAATGGTTTGACGTAGTAGGCCAAATACTTTGGAGGCAAAAAGTGTGGTCTGACTTGCCCATAGATACAGATACATTCTTTCTGAATGGTTATTGCTATATGACAATCAGGGTTCATGATGGGTATGAAAATGCTGATTCCTCACAAACTGCTTCTAAGAAGCTTATTGCAGTACTATCAAGTTGAAGAATGTAACAAGAAAGATGCCTGTTTGAGCAAAATTCCCTATGGCATTGATTTAGGACAGAATAGGGGGAGAATTCAAAGGCTGAAGAGTTGTAGGCTTTGTAGAAGGTTTGGGGTGGGGAGAAATCCAAGAAACAGTTGCTGAAAATTCTGGATAGCAGCTATTTTTGGGTCTAACAACAGTTTCTTGAGGGATTAAAGTGGTAGGATGAAGGTCTAAAGGTGGGAGGTTGGTTGGGGATATAGGGAAATATGGTTAAGGGTGCAAAACTGTTTAAAGATGGACGATTTTGATTAATTTAAAGAAAACACAGCAGCTAAAAACTCAAGAAGAAGAAGAAGAAGAAGAAGAAGAGGAGGAGGAGGAAGATAATCCAGGAATCACTCCTAGAACCATTTAAGCATCACACCTAAGGTCCCATAGGCATCACACCTAGGGTTAGAGAGAAAACTCAAAAATCCAGCAGCAATTGCAATAGATGTCATTTCTCAAAATTTTGCTATTACATGACTTTATATAGATCCTAATACTTAGGGATGAAGTACTTAAAGGTTAAGTAACTTAGAGGTTAAGTACTTAAGGGCTAAGTAAAGTAAGGTTGGACCAATTAAACCCATGAAGACAATCCCAAACTAATAAAATCCCATACATGATCCAGACTAATAAAGTCCAAAAAGAAAGCCCACACACAACCCAAACTAATACAAGCCCAAAAATAAAGCCCAT
This sequence comes from Liquidambar formosana, assembly GCA_039720395.1. Classification (NCBI taxonomy): domain Eukaryota; kingdom Viridiplantae; phylum Streptophyta; class Magnoliopsida; order Saxifragales; family Altingiaceae; genus Liquidambar; species Liquidambar formosana. The sequence continues at coordinate 15,798,527 of CM077830.1, forward strand.
ACAAAAGAAACCTCATAACAGTTCCCATAACTCAATTGAGCAAGATCCAATTTAAGCCCCATCTTGAAATTGATCCAATTTTTAAGGCCTTTTGAGGCTTGCATCAAGCATTCTATTACTCAAAGAAAAATTCCTTACGGGGTTCTTCTGTTCAATACCTTGTGGTAATGGGATGAGGATTCGTTTTATGGGAAGATGTTTGGGGTGTGGGAATGGGTGGTAGTGTCTTGCCATAGGAGTGAAAGGGGTCTTGCATTGTGAAATGACATGTAAGAATATTGCTCTAAGAGGTATGTGGTTGAAAGATTCCCGATTGAGCAAAATTCCTTTGGCATCTATTACTAAAAGTATGGCATTCAAGTTAATTGTTGGGTGGGTGGTGGTTAGAGAATATATTAGTGTCCTTGGAAGCTCATCTTTGATGGGATTTATTCTTTTTCACCTCATATTAGATACATTATGGTAATGGGGCAACGATCGTTTTATGGGGAGATGTGGGTTTTGGAGAGGAGGGAGGGTTTTGTTCTCCTCGCCTTTATTATTTGTCTCGGTTCTAGGAACATCTCTATTGCTGAGTTGGTCTCAGTTTGGATTTTCATTTCTTTTAAAATGATCATGGGGCTCTTAAGTTGTCTTCTCTTGTGCATATTCTTGACGATGTTTATCTGTCTCATTCAGAGCCTGGTAAAAGGTATTGGATTCTTTATTCTTCTAGAGAGTTCACGAGTATGTCTTTCTTTGGGTCCTTAATTGACGATTTTTTGGTCCTTTAGTTCCTCCCTTTTAAGTTGATTTGGAAATCAAAGGTGCCTCCTAAGGTCAAGGTTTGGCCTTGGAGAGTTGCTCACGACTAAATGAGTTTGACACTTGTTAAACCCCGAGGGGTCAACCCATACAAGGTTTCATGGTTCTAATGGGCCTTAGACTTACCTGCTCCATATGGGCTGTGGGGTCTCATATGGGCCCGGGTTTGCCCGAAGGGTTTCCTCATTATAAAAAAAAGGGACTAAAACCAATGATACGCTACAAATAAGAAGTGTCTTTCTCCTCAATGGTGTGTGCTTTGTAGGGAGAGTGAGGAGACGGTGGATGATCTATTTTTGCACTGTGCTTGGTACAAAACAGCTTTGTTAGAGATTTATTTTGGTGTCTTGGTAAAAAAACAGGGGGGCCAAATCTCTGTGGGGTGTTGTTCTTCTAGCGATGCTTTAGGTTACTTGGATGGATGAAAAGTTTTTTGTTGTTGCTGTCATTATCAACATAATCTGATATAATTGCTAATACTACCACTTTTCAAATGGACAAATTGCTGGTTTAAACCGTTTTTGTTCCTGCCTCTAAGAGAGAATCTCTTCAGTACTGTTCCAGGATGGGGAAGATGTGATAGGTCATTATAAGATTCCCGCCTTGGAGTTGGGAACGAGTTTGGTAATAACTGAAGGATGAAGTTCTGCCCCCACGAATGTTTTTTAATTTTAACATAGCACCATTTTACCTATCTGGGATTTGGATTTATTCATGGTATTTTTTTTGGTTTTTTTTTTTTTATTTAAAATTTCATCCCTTGTTCAATTTTGTCATTTTCAATTCCTTGTTGAATTTTTCTTTCTGGTGGTTTTCAAACTTTTGGTTCGCAACCTTTCGACATTTTTATGAATGCCATATGTACAGCCTTCTCCCCCGTTCCCTTTCACTGCCTGACCTATGCTCCTGTACTTCTCAAACCTTTTAACTTTCAGTGTCGATTTCCAAAGACCTGTACCATTTCTGTACCATTTCTTTGTCATTTATCAAATATTTTGCAGGTTGAATTAATCTATATGGGAACATTTTTACAAATTAAGAACCACAGCTAGCAAAACTTCTTGATTACCTCTTAGAGTCCTAAGATTGAGTTGGCCTTCCAACGTCTACTGTTGAAACATAATAACAGTACTGCTCTAGGAAAGAAGGAAAATGACTATATATGGACTTAGTGCAGGGATCCTTGCTCAGTTGACTTAATTGATTACCTGAACCACCATATTTATTCTTGGTGAAGCCTTTGCCCAACTATTTGAGTAGGCTACACAAATCTTTTTCCACCATTCCATTCTGTTTTGGGCCATATGGTCTTTTTAAATTGTAGTCCTTGGGACCGGGCTGATCAGGCAATGGTAGTTGTCTGGCGAAGTTGTATTCACCTTTATGAAGTTTTAAATGTGGATCCAACACAGAGAATCAATTCAGTTTTCTAGATACAATTTTATACTTTTCTTGACCTCTAATTTTATTGTTTCTGGCATATTATGATTCTGCTAATTATAAATTTGAAATTTGTAAACTGTTGCTGAAGTACCAGTTTGTTTCTCTCTTATTGAATGCATATATAGAACAACTGCTTATGTAGATTTGGTGGGGTTAATGTATGGCTGCAAAATTATATATTAACCTGCTTAATGTACTCAAAATGTAGGGCTGCCATGGGTGGGTCCAAAGGACCCTGTTGTGGGATGGTTCCCTTGTTATCCAAAAAAAATTAAAATAAAAATAAAAATGTAGGGCTGATTATGTGTATTTCATTGACTAACTGTTTTTGACATTAGTAGTGGACTCCATGTCTCTTGATATTCCCATGTGCTTGTGTTTGAAAGATAACTATATTTAATACTAACAGGATCTGGTAAGATTAAGCTTCTGAGTCTATGGTCCCCAATTTCAAATTCCAATTCATTGCGCTGGACTGAGGGGCATGCATCTCTCTCTTGAAAACTTAAAAGGGATTTAGTGGCCGTGTTGTGTGACAAAGTCAAACTGGAGATATTCCAGAATCCAGATGCCCTCTTTGTTTTAAGCTTCTTACTTCCATTTTCGTAATTAAACATAGAATGTTTTTGGATGCCTCCAGCTGTTCTTTACCTGTGTTCATTTATTTATGGGTCTTTACCTCTGACCCTGACAATTTGGCATCAAAATCTTTCTTCTGCTTCCAAGTTTCTGTCTGTGAAATTATATGCTTTCCTCTTCCCCAGTGGTGTTTTTAGTGGGTGGTTAGACGCTCAATTTAACAAGTAGGTTTAGCAAGTGTTCTTGTTATATGTGTTGATAAAAATTGTGTTGTTTTATTGAAAAATTTTTGGCTGATGACAATAGAGTAGCAAACAAGCATGTCTTTGCTTGTATTGAAGGAAGATACAATTGCTCACAACTCTTTACTGGTATAAAATGTCTGCTCTTTACATCAATGTATTACCCTTTTTATTCCAATGCATATGATTGGATCATACTTAGGTAGTTATGCATGAGAAGCTACATTGTAAAAGACATTAGGCTTAAAGAAAATACCAAAAGGAGCTAGTTATCTCAAAGGACACAATTTTTTTAATTTAGCAGGTCCTTTGGCCTTTCATCTTAGTTCAATATAGTTCATGGTTACTTTTCATAGAAACATAGTTCTCCTGTAAACCTTATGGTCTAACTAGCCGGAAGGCCAAAGAAGAAAAAAAATCCTACTCAAATACATTCTTATAAGCTAAAACTACATAAGAAGCTTATTAGATTGTATAAGAAAATGGATTAACATCACAGCCCTAACTAGCAAACACGCCTTTTTCATTTTTTTTTTTAAAATTTTTTTTATAAATCTTTTTTTGCTCTCTTATGGTCTTTTGAGAAAACCGGCTTGAGCCCATGACTTTGTGATGTTAGCAGGTTAGGGTTGTAAGACGAGCAAAGTTACTTAAGTGGGTTCGATATGAGCTTGATAAAAGACTTGTTCCAATTTTACTCATCATGATAAGCTGTCGAAGTTATAAATTTATAATTAACAGACTCTAACAAAAGCTGGTGCCACGAGATATTTTAAGAAAATTACAAAATGGCCCCCTTAAGGCAAATAACTACAAATAGATTATTACTAGCTTAACCAAGAATGATTAAGAAGTTTTTAGGTTACTCATTCCCTTCCTAAATTATTGACCTCCTTCCTCTTTTAGGATGTTTCAAAATTATTATCACATTTCAAAACTCAACGATTCGTGTTATTTCATTTCTTAAAATACCCTTAAAATGATGCTCTCTTTTTTTCTAAGGGTTTATACACTTGAGGGTAAAATTGGAATATTAAAACATATATATTGATGTGAAAGCATTTAATATGATTTCATAAAAAAATGTGGAAGATGTTATTTTATTGATTTGTAATTATTTGTCCGTAACTAGATTATTCAGATTATTCTATAATTCCCCCAAATAATTTCTATTAATAAAAAAAAAAAAAAAAAGTTGGTCCACGCATAGAAGACGAATGACTGACGTGATGCAGTTGAAACACAATTAGACTCTTGAGCGTGGGGCATAACATTATCCTATGCCCCATAATGACCCAACAAGTTAGGGCACAAGCTTCTTAGTCGGTACCCACCTTCTCTCCCCACTCCGAGTCAAAAGCCCCTCTCGTTTTTTTTGGATGAGAAGCCCCTCTCACTTCTATTAAACATTGCCATCATGTTTTTTCACCTAACTCGCATACTATTAATTTTTAAATATTAATTGGGTACACACCTTCTTTTTCTTTTTCTTTTTATGCCCTTTAAAAAATTAAAAGCACTATAGATTGGTGCTATCCCTTGGCATAGGACAATAGAAAAACACCGCCACATTAATAAAAATACTTCCCAAAACGTAACACCAATCGATAAAGTATTTCACATAGGGACCTTGTATTGAGTACAATATTATTTGGGCAAGCTTTATTTCTTTTTGTTATGATAATAAATACTATATTGTTTTGACTTTGCATTCCTATGTAGGTCTTTTATTAATCCGATTTATCTTGGGTATTTTTCTATGTTACTTGTGGTGACCTTATTTATATTTAGAAAACTAGTTTTTTTTTTTTTTTTTTTATTAAGTACAATAGAAGGTATTTGAACCCTTAACGTATCTTATTTCTAGTCTTTACCTTATCATCCCTCACCACTAGACTAGTCTTAGTAGTTTCATTTAGAAAACTAGTTAAATCAATGTCTAAGTATCTTTATTGGTTACCCTTTCAGGGTCGGTTGAGCAGTCAGGTTTTAAGTGTACTCCTTAGATATCATCGTTTCAACTCTTTATAGATATCATTGCTTGCATGAAGTATGAGCCGTTTCACATAAGGCCTTGTATCCTTAGAAAATAAACAATCTTATTAAACTTGTAAAAAGGGGTCTTCAATTGACTCGACTCATTTGTGTTGCTCAATTTTATCAAGTAAGAACTATCTCGACGACTCAGCCATATGAAATGATTGAGATTAAGACAAATTTCCAACAATCTCCACCTTAATTTCAATATAATCAAGTTGGCTAAACTTCTCATAATTATCCTCTCAATCATGTCAAACCAAGTGTGCTAAACTTTTATGTAAGCATGTTTAGCGAGTCTAAGCGCCACTAGACTTGTTGGAATCGATACGACTTTAAAAAATTTCCACCTATAGAATCCATCTTTGAGGAAAAAAAACAAATGACTAGTGCATAATATCAATTAAGTTAGAGTCCAAGAAATAAAAAAGACTTGATGATTTGACTAAACTCGCCAAAAGTAGCTTACTCACAAGGCAAGAACAATTGTGCTACAATTGAGTTGAGTCCAAATAAGGAAGGGTTACTTCCTTTCTTGCTTAACATAACCTCCTTAAGTGCTCTACTCTGAGAACATGTTCCCTCAAAGTAGAATTCCCTTGTCTACTCTCTCTTGATAAGAATCTAATCACTTTTTAAACTTTCATCATAACTCCACTAGTAGCAGTGTAATTCCATGCATCTTAATTTTGACAAACCCTTTCCTCCCAATCTTATAGAGTGTATGTTTTTCCATCGAATTTTTTCGCACCAAAAAAAAAAAAAATTCCAAGCTAATTAAAGAATCCGTTGACCAATTTGCTCGAAGATCAACTTTAAATAAAAGGAGAGAATGATATACATGAAATATTATAAAGTTATGCATCAAATTATTTCTAATCACATCAATTTCATATATATATATATATATATATATATAGGATGATGATCATGTGTGTACGTGCTAATATATATACCTTACATCAACACCTGTATTGAGGGTTATTGAGGGTTGGACCTCGACATTAGTAGGTTATAGGTACATCGGGTCAATGCGTGGGATACAACCTCCAATGTGTGGAGTTGATATAACTTATATCAATACATGCTGACTTGATTAGAAATATATATATATATATTAGTAGATTACATGATACATTAGACCAATACACGAGATAGAACCCCTAATGCATAGTACTGATATAAGTTATATCAACACATGCTTTCTAATTAGAATTGATATATATACATATTCTACATCAAAATTAATTTGGCCATTGACACTTTCAAGAGGTCTTAACAAGAAGCTAGTAGTCTGTAAAACCCCAGTGAAAAAAAAAAAAAACAAAAAAAAAAAAAAAAAACTAAAGTGCAGCCGTTTAAACCCAAATCAACAGTTAGTGGCTAGTGACCTCACCCCTGTAGTGGTTTTGGTTAACCCTTTGGTTAACTTCCAGCAGTGGATTAGGTTGACCCTCTGGTTAACTTAAACTATTATAACCACTGAGTCCGATCCACACGATGAATATAACAATTCCCTTAATTATTTCTTCTTATCTTTTACTCTTTTAGTGTGTTAATTATCCAAAGTCAAGTTTTCTGACTTGGGTCAGTAGTTGTTGGCAAGACATGTTTTGTTTTTTGTTTTTCTATAGACTCCAAGTTTCAACCCCTAAGGTGATGATGCCATCACAAATTTCTAGTGTATGTTACACGAAACAAGAAACCAAAAGTGGCAGGCCGTTGACTCAATATAAACCACGTTTTGTCGTCTTTTTTTTTTATATTTTAATCTCATTTCGTAGACACTGGTTATGTGAACACCCACAGGGCCACAGGGGTTTTGATTTCAAGGCTCCAATGTTTCCGTTGATTAGATTTTTTACAACTTTAGCTAGGTCATCTTTCAATCTAAGCCACATTTTTCTTTGATTTTTTTCTCAAAGGATCAACTGTTTAAAGCCTTGGCCTTAGCTTGTATAATAGATTTTGCCTCTACGAATCTGTTTCATAAAAATAATATTCTAATGTGTTTAAAAATTATGGCATGACAGACTATCATTGCTGTTAAACCTATATTTTCATAGTCATGATTTGATTATCATTGTAAAAATGAAATAAAGCAATGACAATCTATCCTAGAAATATAAATGAATAGAACAATCTTTGAACATACATGTTCATACGGGATATTATTACATTTTCGACCTTAAGGTGATGATGGTAGGTATCACTAATTTCTTATACGTGTAATACATGGAAAGAAGCGAAAAGTGGCAAGCCATTTTGACTCGATCTGAACCACATTTTCTTTACTTTTGTCTTTTGCTTTTTTTTTTTTTTTCTTCTTTTGGGTAATGATTGTTTTAATACAAAGACGGTTTTGATAATGAGAAAGTGATTTTAAGAAGCATGAACACGAACAAATGATTATATTATTACAATATGACACTAAAAAATTGTAAATTTTTTTATAGATATAATTATATTATATTATAAAGTATCACTTTTGGAGATGAAGTTATTTACAAAGAATATAAAACAATATATATATATATATATATATATATATAATTTATTATTTTTAAAAAAAGGGAAATAAATAAAACTAGACAAGAAGAGGGTGATTTGCAGAAAACGTCCATATATGCTTCTTGGATAAGGCTTTACCATGTGCCTATGTGACATCTTCCAATCCAACACAATGCAATTAATTCTTTTTCCAAGGACCGGCGGTCTCAAAGCCAATGATTACATCCATATCTATATTTTATTATGGGAAGGGATAATCCTTATACCTCTCACTGGGGAAAAAATGGTTAAATAAAATAGAACACTTCAAAGAAATCATTGAACAATGGGTAAGAGAGGCTTAACATTGATATGGTATTTCTATCCCTCTTAGAGCATCTCTAATGGTGAGTTATATGGTGTGCTATTACTATATTATAGCATTTAACACAAATTGGGATGCTTCAATAGTGAGCTAAATGCATGTGCTAAATATAGTAATAACTCACTTTTGTGCTATATTTGGAAGGATAAATTATTGCTATATTTACCATGTCAGCTTTTCCTCTCAAAAATAATGATATACCTTTGTTTGAGATAAGAAGGATTGCTTTGCCAACTCTTCACGTGTGACCCCAAATGCTAGTATTGAGCAAAGAAAAACAAAAATTAAAAGTTGGCCACTCCATTTTTCCTTTTTTTGTTAGAGAGAGAGAGAGAGAGAGAGAGCTTTTGATCCATAATTCGTAATTATTATAGTTATATCTTAATTTAATAATAACATCATGACAGCGAATAAACGCCCCCACATTAGTTACACCACTTACCCACATTGAAACATAAGATAAAAATAAATATAAAATATAAAAAGGATAGAAAGAAACAAGAGTTCAAAAACAAATTCCCTACATAAAAATAAAATAAAATAAAATAAACTAATAAACAAGAAGAGGAAAGTCAAGGATTTGGCTGTCTCCTTGTTGTGGCTGTAGTTGTTTGTTTGGTTGATGTTTGTTTTGTTAGCTTCTAGCCAAAAGTCTACCCAAATACGGCGTCGTATTTTTTATAGACTTTTAGACCCGGCCCGTTGACTCCTACCCCACCACCATCACCTTCTTCGTTCAGTCTCTGTCAGTCAGCGCTGCAATCACGGTTTGGAAACGGAGGCGGCATCTTTGACGGAACCGTCACCCGCGCCGTTACCCATCGTGGCTGACTGTACGGTCAGCACTGACATGCTGGGAGAGGAAGGGCCTTCGCCGTTGGATGCGAGGAGTGGGTGGTGGTGGTGGTGGTTGTTGTTATTGCCATTGTTGTTCGTCAAGGGGTTCCGGGAGTGACAGGTGGCGGTGGAGATGGCGGTGGCGAGAGAGATGGGCATGAGGCAGAGACCCTTGCCTTGAAGGTACTGCATGGCTGAGCCCATGTCTTCTTCCATCAGCTTGGCCACCTGATGCTCCGTCACCGTCATGCTGTCGTTGGACGACGCTGTTTGTGTTCCGTTACTGCTCCGTCCCATTCCTCCGTTGGCCTGTATGCAGTCACCACCTCCCTACAAGACAAAAGGGCATATATATTTATTTATTAATTAATAAATAATGTGCTTGATCAATTAATAGTTATTTATGGAGGAGGGGTGGGAGAAAGAAAAGAAAAAGGTCGTGAAAAGAGGGAAAGAGCTTTAGACGAGAGAGGATGGGGGGAGAAGGGGACTGGGTGGAATCAGAAAAGTAGGCACGCGTGCTGCTTTTTGGATTTGTCGTTTTGTGGTGATTGAGAATGTGGGGGTTATTTCTTAATTTTCTACAACAATTCTGACGCTTACATTTCCACGTTTTGTTCATTTTCAAGGAAAGCTACAGTTCTACAAAAACAAAAAAAAAAACAATAACAATAATAATATGGGAAAAAAGAGTTTTGCTTGAAATTGTTTTCTCTTAAACTCAAAGAAATAACTCACTGCCCATACACGCCCTTCATGCCTAAATCATTATTTTGCTACACCAACCGCATGAAGTGGTTGCCTTCACATTATCAATTACATTTGTTTAGTGATTCAAGGTGAGATAACCCTACCTAATGTCGTGAATTTCCATTTTTGCTCTTATGCATTATTTATCAATAAATAAATAAATACCTCTGATGACATGTCAGCAACCAGAGGTGCAACAGCTGCTGCACCACCCAATCTGCTCATACTCAGAACCTGTATATTAAGAGACAGAGAGAGAGGAATGGAATTTTAGAAGCCTACCCAACTTACATATTATATGAGAGATGCTAATCACAATGTGATTGTCGAAACATCATGATGTGAATGGTGCGGCCATGAAACGCGCGTGATCAATCATAGCATTTCATATAATATTTTACAGAAAAAATAAAATGAAAAATTGTCAACCAGAGAATCTCTTATTAGACTATTAAATACAATAATTCGAGAGTGTGTGAATATAGATAATACAGAGAGAGAGAGAGAGAGAGAGAGAGGGAGAGAGAAGGAGGGCACCTTGACTTGGAGCTGGAGGAATTTGACATAGTCGATGATCTCATCAAGCATCGAAGCCTTGTCTGTCTGTCATTCCACAACCCCCCACCATCAATAAACTATACCATTCATAAATTAAAAAAAAGGAAACAGGCCTCCATTATAATAAGATATAAATAAAAGTACAACCAAAAAATCCCCCTACATCCGCATACGCTCCCTGCTGGAGGTACGCTTATTATCTTCCCCTCTAAGTACGCACGGAAAGATATAAAGCAGAAGCCGCTAAACATACACCACGGTCACACTATAAACCAAGCTACTCCCTTCTATCTACTGACATTTGTCCATCCTGCTCCCCTTTGGTCTAAGTAATAAGCATCCAATTGACTCGGGTTTGTTTGGCTGTCGACTCTAAAAACTTTTATTTATTATTTTTTTTTTTGGGGGGGGGGTGTTAAAAAAAATATAAAAAAGAGGGGTTTTTATGACTTCATAATTACAAAGAAAAATAATAAGCATAATTTTGAGAATTATTTGATCTTTATGGACAATTTTTTACAATGAATGTCTCATGCTTACTCTCATCAAGGTTTAAAAGATGATTAATCCAAAGTTTTCAAGAGACGTTTATTGTTACTTATTGATTTGAGATCGAGGCCATTAAATACATACGTAGCTAACTTGCATACAATACACATCATAAGATTCCACCTCTCCATCAAGAATTTGTATGTAGGGTTTGTGAGTTATTTATGTGTGAAGGGTTTTTTCATCATTAAAAAAAAAAAATTGGACTCCTGCACTCAACTTTAGGAGAAAAAAAAAAATTGGAAAAGAACGAAAAATACCTTGTTGGCATTGGGGACCAATTCCTGAAGAGCTCTCATTCTCTCTGCAATTCTCTCCCTCCGTAACTGTCACATGACAAACCCCATTTCAGAAAGAAGAATCAAACAGAAAGCTCATTCTCCGTTTGGTTCCTCAGAAAACACAGGAAAATGTATCTTAACCACCTCCTTGTTTCCACTTAACCGCCGAAAAACATAACGACAACAAAATTTCAACTTTCGTTTTTCTCCTATTTTCTCGGAAACCAAACGGAAAATAGAATTGAAACCTAAAGTTATCAAAGTCATGGCAATACGAATAGATAAAGGAATCAGCGTACTCTTTCAGCGATGCTGTGAGGGTCAGTGGCTTGACCTCTCCTAGCCCTGACCCTCTGCCTCGGCTGAACCGGACCACCTCCCGCAGACCCATTTGCCGGATTTTGGTTCATCACCGCCGCCGGAGCTCCAAAGTTCTGAGCCCCCATCGATCCTCCCTGTAATAATAAAAAATTAATCTCCAAATCGAAACCATTAAGAGATAATCCCGAAACCAATTAATATTATAATACACACACAGAACACATGCCTGGTGGAAATGCTGAGCTTGGCTCGATGTCTGACCAGTCCCGTGCAGAGATCCGGCGAACCCGTTGTACAGCGCTTGCACCGAACCCTCCCCTCCCTGCAATTACACCCGCATAATCCATCATTATTACATTATTACCATCTCTCTCTCTCTCTCGCTTTCTCTCTCTCTCTCTCTCTCTCTCTCTCTCTCTCTATATATATATATAATATATAATATGCAAACACTCTTATTCAGAGGACTTACCGGATTGGGGGATTTGAAGGAGGAGGCATCAACGACGTCGTTCTGAGACCGATCAACGAGATCGTTGCTCCCAAGAGACAAAGGCAAAGGAAGAAGCCCGCCCTCGCCAGAGCCCGACGCAGGCGACCTCGCCATGCCACCGGCGCCAGGGACACCTCTCGAGAGTATCATCTGTTGCTGAAGCATCATCGCCACAGCCGACTTGGCAGCCGACGAGCTCCCACTGATCTGGTGCTGGCGGAGCTTGGCCGCGAGCAGGGCTGAATCGTCGAAATGGTACTGTTGCAAGTTATCCGTATTAGACGGCACCGTATCATCAGGTAGATCCCGGCCCTTGATGGGGATAGGGTTTGGAGGGTTGAGATCCCAGGTGGGCTTAGGGTTTTGAGGGGTGAGGTCGGACCAAGAACAGGAAGGGAGAGAGGAAAGCATTTGTTCGAAGAAGTCGTCGTGGGTCGAGGGTTCGAAACCCTGGACTTGATGGTGAACCTGAGAGTTTGGGATCGGCTGGTGGTGGCCGTTTTGGAGGTCTTGAAGAGACATTTGTGAAGGGTTTAGCAGAGAGTTGAGTCCTTGCATTTCTCTGCTACAAGGTTGCATCTGCTTTTAAAAAAAAAAAAAAAAAAAAAAACAATTCTAGAGAGAGAGAATTGGGGAAATTTTTGAAGGGAAGGCTGATGAGAATGAGAGTATGAGAGAGAGAGAGTCGTGTTATCTTAGTTGAAGAGAAGCTGGGGGAGAGAAGCTACAGCCATATTGGGCTCCGTTTCGAATGTTTAGTGGCCAACAGGTCTCTCTCTATATAGGTCTCTCTCTCCTCTCTCTCCCTATCTGTTTTCTTCTGTATGTGGATATTAAATTGCAAAAGCTTCTTTGTTCCGGTTTGTTTAGCTTCGTTGCTCTCTCTCTCTCTCTCTCTCTCTCTCTTATGTGGGGTTAGGGTATTGGACACATAGGTCTAGGTGGGTTAATTTTCCACTCGCAGGGCGAGTGAAGTTACTCTCTACTCGTCTTATTTTTATTTTTATTTTTATTTTTTTGTTACAAGATAAGAATATCATAACATAATAAATAATTAATTAAACAAGAAGGCTTAAATCCGATACTTCCTCTTACAAAAAAGAAAAATGTTATTAGACTACAACATCATGTAGCATTTAAAAACAAAAAAGAATGTTACTTGGGTGATTCGAATCAATGTCACAACTTAAATGTGATATCCAATGGGGTAAGTTTCAACCCTTATAACCCAAATCAACGATCTACTAATCCATAGATTTTGTTTTGGTTGTTCCATGGTAGTCTTTTTCTCTCTTCCTTTTATTTTTATTTTTTTTAAGCGAAGAGATGTCTAGTCACTGTTTTTAAATAATCATTAGAGTATCAAATGTTGGTGGCATTCTTATCGTCCAAGTATAAAAACAGGTTGATAAAAATATAATAGAACTCATCATACAACTACTCCCATTGAGTAGATTATTAAAAATTTGTTAGATTATATTATATTACCTTATATTTTAAGTCAAATATCATACTCTTCAAAATTTAATATGAAGCTAATTTTTAGTTAACCACTTATCAAGTCGTGCATCCTAATCATTTTCTCTTGTCATTGAAATTTAATTTAGATTTCGTAATTATGTACCAAAAAAGAAATTTAGAGTACGTAAGACTATCATTAAGGCACCTTGCTACCTTGTTATTTAACTACAAACATTTATTTTATTTTATTTTATTTTAAGCTTGTGGTGTTACCACATGAAAAATAATGCACACGCCATGTCATCATCTTGTCAATCTCTCTTGACCATTTGTTTCATAAAAAATCAAAACTAAAAATGTAGGATTTGATAAAACAATCTCAAAATTCAAAGGTAACACTGACAAATACATTTAAAGAGGTAATTCGAAGCTTAGAATGGAATTCACACGCAAATTCCTTAGGATTTTGGCCCTAAAATTTTTAGAGAGAAAAACACTAATACAGGCATCTATCCAACTAATAGTTAGACTCTGAAGACACACGTGTTATTCTGTTATAAAATATCATTCAATTTAATCACATACACTAATCTCTTTTTTCTTTTTTACAATTGATAGAATATATACCTTTACCCTTAAACCCCCTAAACCCTTCATTATCAAAGATGGGTATCATGCTCCACCATAAGTTTGAAACTGGGATCACTTACTTACTCAATAAATGAAGAGAATATCATTAGACGGTCATATCATCGGCAATCACATACATTGGTCAAAATTTAATGATCCCCATAGAGTAATTTACGAAAAGTGATCATTATTGATTTATTGGTCACCTAGTATTAGAGTGGTTTCCACGCTCCCGGTATTCGAGTAGACTAGCAAATTTTTATCTACTTCTAAGGCAGCTTGGTCGGCCAGTCACATTAGGGTTCGCTTTCAACCTACTTCTAAATGACGAAATTACCCTTCCATAATATCCCACGCGGCTATATTGTATATTCGATTCACCTCACAACAGACAAAACACCCTATAAAATTACTCCCGCTGCGAGTCTGTGACCTACGAATCGTCAACGACACGGAGGAAGCGAGTATGCGCTTTTAATCTATGCGGCGAGTGTGCTTTCACTCTCCGCTTCATCATACAGCCGCCGCATCCCTTCTGTTTTCCCTTTTGTTTTTTGTTGCCCGGATTTCGCAGAGTTGGTTCAGATGAAAATGGAAAAACCCGACTTTTTTATCCCAAAAAACCTTTTTAAAAAAATGTAAATTACACCTTGCTCCTTATGGATTAATATTTTTCTAACTGTATTTACTCCTAATTGAAGGTACATTTTTAAAGAGTACACCCACATTCCAAACTGGTTGAAACCTTTTAAACTTTAAAGTAAGATAAGAACTAACCCTTTTTGCTGCTGCAATTAGTCTTGCAAATTGGGCTGCATTTACTATTGCAATTACTTGGCTCATTCCCAAAGCATTCATTAAAACTTTTAAATAAGAACTAGTCCTTTAGTGGGCTACATTTACTATCGCACTTACTTGGGTCATTCCAGTCAAAACTCTGGCTAGTTTAACCCCAAAATTTTTGGTTCGCGCATTGTCTTCGTTGGATTGGCTAAGAGTAGGATATTTGTCACTAGGAATATCAAGCTTGTTTGGAAACTTTAAAAACTAGATTAGGTTATGTTCAGTCTATAACTGTTATCTGGTTTTGAAATAAACTAACTGACAATTGATTTGAAAAAGCCAGTGTTTATGTCTTCTTTTTAGAAAAATACGTTAAACTAATTAGCAGAGAGAATAACCAACCAAACAGTATGAAATCACAATTGGCTAGCTAATTTATTTTTAACTGGCTAGATTTTCAGATTTGCCAAATGGCCCCTGATTTTCCTTCTTAAGATGGTTCTACAAATGAAAGCATAATCATAAAAACGAAGAAGAGTTTTTCACAAACAGCCCCTGATTTTCCTTTTTCAAAAATGCTCATAATTAATGTGGCAAGCACTGTTTTTTGTTCATGTGCATTCAATTATGTACAATCATTTTTTTTGGTTTATGGGGAAAAAAATGCCCTATCGAGGGCTAATACAAACGGAATAATGGTACCCAAGCAAGGAAAAAAAAAGGAAAAAAAAAGAGATGCCGGTGATGAGTAAGTTCCTGCAACATATATATAGTTTATTTTCAGTGCCCAAATTAATTTTTTTAGGTGATCAGCCCAAGCACTGTCTTCAGTGTCTTCTCTGTGGGTATGCCATGCAGCATAACAGCCATAGATGAAAGGATTCTTTTAGAATTTGGATACACCCTTTTCCATGCCCATTTAATATCTTGGACTCCTTGGCGTCACACAAAATTCTTATTATTATATGCATTCTCTGAGTTCCAAATAAAATTTTTTTTTTTAAATTGCCTTCCCAGTGAGATTTTTATTTTTATTTTTATTTTTTTCGATGCGGAATGCTTGTTGATTTAAATAGTATGATGATTGCTAGGTATGATCTCTCTATTGATTATATCTTCTGATCTCAATGTAAACCTTAGGAAAAAAAATTAATAAAATATAAAAAAGATCCAAGTTACTCTAGGATCATAATACATCCAAAAAAAAAAAAAAAAAAAAAATCATTCTCAATCAATTAATGTAGGAACTGAATAACAATAATATTATATGGGAGAATTTTTTTATCTTAATAATTTTAATTAGCTCAAGCTTTGTTGGCCGAAATCCCGACCAAGAGATTGTAAGCTTGATTAAAATTGACCAAATGTCAGTTGTTGATTTGCACCATGTTCATTGTATCAAATATGATTTACAAGGTACAGAATCTCACACAAAAAAATAAAATAAATAATATACTAAAAATTCTGCTCTGCCAATTCATGGGGGAAGAATTCATAAAGACATGTTAGTATAATCTCTTGCATCTTTTTGATTACTTCTTGTAAGTCTCTTCACTTATTATTAGTAGGAAATTTCTCAAAGATTTGCTTCTGTGAATACTTTTCTAGTGTACAGCTCATTCCCTTCTGGGTGTTGTAATGCATGCCTAGTATACTTAATTTTAAGCATTCGTAGAGCTAAGCACATGGGACATTCTTTTCTTTCTTTTTGCTAAGGGTTAAATGGGGGAAGGGAGAAGTTATAGAACTACACGTCGACACGACTGAATAAAGTTAATGAAGTAGGACATTGGACATTCTAAGGTGTGTAATTCATGTACCATGTCATCGACCAACCTACGAAAGGGACTGTCAACGTACAATAGTATTCTGCGTTGTCGGACATTCGTATACAACACAAGGTTCACCTTGGTCATGTTAAATTAGGGTCTAAGCAAGTTTAAAAACATGCATGATGGTGAAAATTATTAAGCCTTTAAAAGGGTGCACCAAGTGCAATGCACCTTCATGATCACAACCTTGATGTTACACCTTTTAGGCCCAACCCTTTATACCAATCGTGTGGTCCCAATCAGGGCAATCCTACAAAAATAGAAACATATACTTTTAGGAGATTAAGATCAACTGGTGCAATTGAATCTTACCAGGAATAATTCCAGTTTACCTATTCTTATAGGGTATAATAAAGCAAAAGAGAGACAATTCATGCAGATATTTACCAAGTTGTGCTAATATTCCATTAATTGATTGCTGAGAAGACACCAAAGGAAGACAATATTTGAAACTTTGAAATTATTTGGGGGTGAGCATGGTTGTCAATTTGTCATAAGATTCCATATTACTTTGTTTCAATCATTTTCTCATCATCCAAACAGAGGATTTTTGTAAATTATGCAACGATAACAATTTTTCGACATGCCCGTTGGCACTATGAAGTCATTATCTCATATATTCATCATGGATTAGGTCAAGTGAGCTCCATCTCTTAATGCAAAATACCAAGAGTGGTAAATGGGGTAACTGATGCTATGGCAAAGTGGGCTCTCAGAGTGGGTTTCTCAGGTTTCCTTGATGTTACCTCTCTCCCTAACCCAGTTATGGAGGCCTGTCGGCTAGACAATTGTAGGTGGTTTTAGTTTTTTTTTTTTTTCTCTTTTTTCTTTTCTTGGTTTGATTTGGTTTGGTTTGGTTTGTTGTTCTGCTTTGTTTTCCGTGGTTTTACAGCAAACAAACAAACAAAAATCCAAAGTAACTGTACAAGAAATGGCTCCTACCATTGAAGGCCTACATGCCCCATACATGTTTCAACATGTCATAGAAACGTTATCCGAAGTGATTCTTTCATATATCTGTAAATTTTTTTGACACATTAGTAAGACTACTCATGGAAGTGACAAAATTTTGGGTGTTATTCTTCCTATCTTTAATATTTTTATTTTTTACTGATAAAATTTTAAAAAATAAATAAATACTCAAGTGACAAAATTTAAGTCGTCATCATGGGATCACCATGAGAGTTTACAGGACTTTAAATAGAGGGAATTTAGATTGGTCGGGTTATGGGAAAATAATTACAGTTCAATACAAATTACTGTTAACTTCCTATTAAATGACTATTAACTTAAGTAAGAATGACTATTACCTTTAATTATTTGCCCCTAGCCTGACCCATCTATAAAAGGTTTTAGTAATGGAGGAAATGTCATTGTTAAAAGTTAGAGCCACGTGGTGTATTTTTGAAAGGTGGAAAATGATACCCAAGGGAGTTAGTCCAATTGATAGGAGGAGAGCCCTTTATTCTATCAACCTGGATTTGATTCCTTTGGGGAGTACTTCAGGAATTAATTTTTAAATGCACTAGGTCGATGTAGGGGAGTGTGCTCTTAAGATCGCATGGGGAGAGATTTAGTCGAAGTGTACGCAAGTTGGCTCGATACCTTGACTGTCAAACCATTTTTTTATTTTTTATTTAAAAGGTGGAAAATGGTGGAATAGAGTGCGTCATAGGTGATGTCTAAAAGAATTTGAAGGGGCACAACTATCCTCTCCACCCATGCAACATCAGATAAGGTAATTTCACCCATGCAAAACATAGGTGAAGTAACATTTTCCTTTCACTAAAAGGTTCCTTGCACTTCATCCGACCATTTGTTGGTAAATGGGTGAAAGTAGTGCACATTATACTGTAATTATGCCCATGCATGCATCAAAATGTGGAGTGCAAAGAAATATTGACCAATTCTTGAAGTTCCAAAATTTTGTTCTGTTCTTGATTATTGACTAACCAAAATTTCAAATCATGATCCATTTTTGTAATAATTAAACGGCAATAATGAGAGAGAGAGAGAGAGAAATTCTAGAGATTGTTTTGGAGTTTTAAAAATTGGATCAGACGAGATCCAGTTAATAATTGTTATATCGTTTTTAAATAAACCAACTTACAGTTATTTTGAAAAAAAGTTGTTTTTATACCTTATTTTCTAAACAAATTTGAATTGATTAGTAAAAAAAAAAAAAAAAAACTTACTAAATAGTGTGAAATCAAAATTGATTAGACTTATTTTCAATTGATCAGATTTTTAATTTGCCAAACAAACCCTGGGACTTGGTAATAGAACCAATTGAAATTATGTAGGAAAGGTACCTAAGGGTTTGCTGAGACTGAAAATAGCTTTAGTAAAGCACTATGGCTAAGGCCAAAAAAATGTAGGTATATGTCCTTGTCTTGTACAAATCACATCCTCACTTTTTCTTCAGGTGAGAGACACTCTTTCCACCTCACCCCACCCATTACACTTGCACAAATGCCACGGCAACCCTTGAACCAATGCACAAACTTGATTATACTGTTTGTTTATTTAAAGGGTCCTTTATCCATTTATTTTTGCCAGTACCCCTAACATATATAATCCTAAGCTAATTAAGCCCCTTGCCATTCGAAAATGACATGTAGACTTCAGCCTAGCCTACTGGCTTATTTTTGCAGAAGAGGTCTTAATTTTTAGAAAAATAATGAAGATAGTCTTCATTTGAACTCTGGATATCCTCTTAGCCCCTTTCGAATTGAAGGTAGACAGATGCTAATTAGCCTAAATACCCAAATAAATTTATTTATACACAAAAAAAAAAAAAAAAAAAAAATACACCCTAAGGAGAGTGGTGGGGGGTGGAGGTGGGGGATGCCTTTCAGCATTAAATTTTGAGTATATATTACAGTCAACTCTTGTAAACATTAAATAAATCATCTTGAGATGTGTCATTAATTAAAGAAGAAAGTAATAACAAGGGAATTTTGAATGGTCCTCCACCATACAAGAGCTACATATTTTTTAAAGAATTTAATCTTTGGGCCCCCATTCCTAAAGATCAATGCAATCATGTACCCTGTCACACAATCATATATATTTTTTTTTTCTTCCCAGCCAAAATCCATGTAGGAATTCCAACACGTAATTAATCTCATAAACATAATCACACAACTTCCCGGAAATCTCTCAGAAATCTGGTGTAATATATTAAAGAAACTTGTGGCACCTACTTTTGTTGGCATCGACTAAAAAATTCTTTCCATTTTTTCTTCAAAAATATCTTAATAAATTTGTCACCACAAACATTAAAGTGGGATTAAACTAGTAAATTAAAATGACTTATATGAAGATTGGAGGGGAAGTGAACTTCCAAGAAATGGATAAAGATTGAGAGAGAGAGAGAGAGAGAGAGAAGCATATTGCTATGGATTAGGATCTTTTCCATTAACTAGACCAACCAATGCAATTCGGGGATGGATTTCATATGGTATGAACAGTTCAGATTTCATTAGACCATCAAATAAATAAAGAGAGTCGGAGAAGTGTTTCTCGTGCAATGCACAAACCCTTGTATTGAGTTGAGAAAATAGTTTGCTCTATATTGGATGATTAGAAGAGCCTCCCCCCTAATGGGCTCCACAAATTGACCTTTCAAGACTGAGGAGGTGCCTATGCAATTCATGGACTGCATAATAATTCTCCTATAAGGGGGACCCTAAGACGGTGTTCAATAATCATTTTTTTTCTTTTATATATATATATATATATATATATATATATAACAAGTTGGGGATAGGAGAAGGTTTAGACTGAAATAGAAAGTACCTGAAGTAGTAGGAGATGGCCCCATCTTTTAGATAATTCAATATCAACTTTTGATAAGAATATAGGAATGGTTTTAGACTTTTTGTTTACATTAAGGATGAGTCAATCTATCAATCATGGCGGGGTTAAGTGCGGTTTACCTTAATCAGATTATATTAATCTATAATGGTGGGCTCGGACGATAAGTGACAGACCTAAATTGTTTTAAAAATTGGTAACCAGAAATTTAACTGTATTTTTATATGAACTTTTGATTAACAACTTGTTTTCAGTCTCTGGAGGCTAGGAATTCCAAATGACCAAAAAAAAAAAAAAAAAACAAAAACAAAAAACAAAAAAGAAGGAAAAAAAAAAAAAAGACTTACATACTTTATAACTGGAGTTAAACTAATGGATGAGTTTTTGACTAATTGTCATGCTTAATGTAAAAAAACTGCAGAGACAACATTGAGTCCACTTTCTGCACCCAACAATCATTCATGGACACCTATACCTGCTTCCTTGTGGTCACTAGTACCATTGGCCAAAAGGCTAGTTAGTTGAAAACAACAGATAAATTGCAGGCTTCCCTAAACTACAATCTGCCCTATACAAGGCTTTTTTTTTTAATTCTCAAGTCTGAAATTCTAATTTGGCCAAATGGGTGTGGCTTCTTGGAAAATCTGAAGACAATCCCAATCCGAACCCAATTATCTTCCAATACAAAAAAATACACACTCCAACTAGGCATGGCTATTTTGTCCTAAAAAAACTAGGCATGACCATAGGGCAGATTCAAAAGCCATTACCACATCAAAGAGGGCCCTCAGCCGAAAAAAAACAAAAACCCCACATCAAAGAGGGCATAAGAGTTCCTTTGCTGCACTCTGGCCATGAAGATAGGGGAGGCAAGACAAAATCAGCTTCAAAAGTTAGGGTTCTTTTCAACAGCAACATGTCTAAGATGCAATGAAATATTTGAATTTCTTTATTAAAAAAAATTTTTTAAAAAAAAATGGCGCAAAATAGAAGTATAGAACAATAACCAAGAAAGCCTAGAACAATAACCAAGAATTTTATACCCCCTCCCCCATTCTAGGAACAATGTGCCAAATGTCAAATGAAATCCAGCAGACGAGGATTGATGTAAACTCATACATGATGGTTGGTGGAGAAACATGGGTCGAGGGATGGGTGTTTGGATTTAATTTTGGGCTCTTAGAGATGGGCTGACTTGGGCTCACGATTTGGGCCTTACACATTTGGTGGCGGAATTTGACATGAGGCTTGCCGTTGATACTAATTATCAGAACCGATAACACTGAATCTCACCTCTACGGTGCTTTGATGACCGATTGCCATGGATGATGAAACTCATCTCTCTAAATAAATCCTTTTTTTTTTTTCTTTTTTTTTTTTTTTGTTGGCTTCCTAGGTACAAAATTCCCCACTTGTATTTTGAATCAACTCAAGGCGATATTTGTTTAGCTGTAATGGAATGGATGAAATTGAATGGAATCGCATTCCAATTTGTTCCAAACAGCATTTTTGGATGAGATAATTTAAATGAGAATGAAATCAAACCAAAGACGGAACTAGAATTTTTTACCGTTAGTGAACCGTTCAAAGCTCGGCCTAGCCCATGACCCACCTTGTTTAACTTTTCTGAAGTGGGTTTTGGAAAACATGTACAATGCAGGCAGCACTGTCTTTACTTATAGTGCTTTCATGATTTGTGCAAAACAAATAAGCATTTTTTTGGCATCATCATATGAAGGATTATGTTAGATTGCAAGACTGTCGCACAAATGTTTTGAAGGGTCAGTCATACAAAGTGCACCACATAGATGGTTTGTGATTTTCCATCAATTAGACTTTTCATTTAAAAGTTTCTTCACTTAGTAACGCAGCAGAGCCATTTTCCTAAAGATGCACTCAACTGTTTGCTAAATGACTATCATTCTTTTCATTGATTCCACCTTTACTACTGCATTTGTCAACTTAAAACATACTTCTGAAGACAATAAGATTCTTGAAAAACAGAACATATTGGCACATATGCTAGGCTACCACTTCCCCAACTAGAAACTCAACGCAATTTGATTAGCCCCTAGTGTACTTATTCTGTAAAATTCCATTTTTGATTGGCACCTAGTGTACTTAGGTGCAAAATATGTTGGAAATATTGAACAAAAACATGGTTGTCGAAAATCAAAATATGAAATAATCTAATTTATAATAAAATAAGAAATAAACTTATGTCCTTAAAAGTTGATTTGCGCCCCTTGGAGTGAATCACTTGATGCGTCTAGGACCTCGAGGGCCCCAACCCTCCAGAATACAACAATCGTGTTTCTCGTACACGTGCATTCCCAAGTACAAGTAACCGAACAGTTCTTGATCGTTCCATGAAAATATTCAATAAATGTTGAATAAAACTAGATGAAATTTTAAATAAAAGAAGTCTATAGATTGAAAGATAAGAAGGATTGGGAAAAAACTTTTTAAAACGTTGTGGTTTTTTCTCATACCAAGGAAGAAGAAGAGGACAACTTAAAAATAAAATAAAAAATAAAAAAACATGTAAAAGATGGTGGTCAAAACCATTTTCTATCTCCAATATAATATATATCCTCCGATAATAATATGCCCACTAACTCATAATAATGGACAATACGAATAAATATTATAATAGCCATAACACCTCATATATGAATAATAATTTAAATCATAAATATGCATTTTATTTATAAAAATACAACAAAATAAACTCATAATTTAACAACAACTAATGCATCATATACCACTAAATGTAACAGTTGATGGAAATCTCTCCATTATTCTTCGTTCCCTAGCTGCTGATCGATAACCAAAGAAAGAAGCATAATAAGAAGTCTAAATCCGTTTGCAGATTTTGTGAATAAGCTACAACATAAGTAGTCATATGATTATCCATTCAGTAATGGGTGATCTTCTAGCCCATGGTGTATGAAGGGGTTGGTAAGTTGACAACAGTGCTCTTGATCTTGGTCATCATGTTTATGCTGTTGGTGATGCCTTGTGACCCAATGCCACTGTCCTTCAAACCCTGTCAACAAAGCAATTGTTGAAGTTCTTACTCATAATTAACCTTTGAAAAATATGATAATTGTCAAGGAACGAAGATTAGTGGGTTTCTTGAGAGTTGGTTCACCTGGAAAGGAAAATGATCTGGGCCACGAGCGGGTGCTGAATTGATCTGAACCGTTCCCGTCTCCATGGCATCACTGATCAACATTGCTTTGTTGATGTCCCTTGTGAAGACACAGCCCTGCAATT
Source organism: Liquidambar formosana (assembly GCA_039720395.1). Lineage (NCBI taxonomy): Eukaryota > Viridiplantae > Streptophyta > Magnoliopsida > Saxifragales > Altingiaceae > Liquidambar > Liquidambar formosana. The sequence continues at coordinate 15,822,100 of CM077830.1, forward strand.
CACTCACTCACAATTAATATTAAATTAAACCACAATATATTTGCATATGGGAAATGGGTTAACAAGTTTTTTGTGTAGAGACCATCAGCTGGGCAAGGATATTTGTTTATAGAAACAGAATGGATGTTTCAAGGAAAACTGAAAAATAGTATTTAGAAAGTGGGAAAGAGAGAAATTTATACCTGAAGGCCAAAATTGCTGGCATTGCAATGGTGTATACCTTCTTCAACAGAGGTGATCCTAATGACTGGCAAAACTGGTCCAAATGGTTCCTCCCACGCAATCCTCATATCAGACCGAACATTATCTAGCAACAAGGGCCAGATAAGATTTCCATCCCTCTTGTATTCTTGACAAAATGTTGCTCCTTTCTGTTTAGCATCCATAACTAATCCCTCTATGTAATTTGCAGATGACTCTGAAACAACTGGAGTGATATCACAGTCATCCTCAGGTGCCCCAACGGTCAATTTTGCTACCTTGGCTTTCACTTTCTCAACAAGAGTGTCAGCTACGGCTTCCATCACCAAGACAACCTTAACAGCAGTGCATCTTTGACCACTGTTATAGATGAGGGTACCAAACAATTAAAACATCTTACCTCAGGAGTAGGAGAAAAAACACTAGGGACTAAATTTCCACCTTTTCATTTCTGTTTCTCATTCAAGTAAAATAAAACAGCAGAAATGGACTCACTCTCAAAAACTTTTTGCAATTTTCGTTTGGAAGTTACTCGGAAAAATTTGGTTCATAGAAATGAAACCAACCCTCCAAAGTTTTATGAAACCATTTCTAAGGCCTCTCTTTCGCTCATACCAAATGCAGCCTCAATGATAGGAATGGAAAATTTTCTTTTACCTGTAAGAAAAGCCTCCTTTCACTATGTTTGCTGCTACTAAATCGAGATCAGCATCCTCGAGCACAATGCAGGCATCTTTTCCTCCCAGCTCCATCTGAAGAGGGATCATGCCTGCCTTCTTTGAAATTGCAACACCAGTGTCTCCACCAGTGAAGCTGTGGAACATGTATGCAAGCGAGGGATGAGCATGAAAGCATAAGACACGAAAAGGATTTATACGAATTGGGGATTACCTTATACAGTTCACCCCAGGATGCATCGTAAGGAAGTCACCGATCTCCGAGCCTTTTCCTGTCACACAGCTGATAAGGCCTTTGGGAAAACCTGCCAAGTGAAAGCAATGCACCATATGAAGGCAAGAAACAGCACCCTGCAAGGAAGTCAAGTGTGAGAATGGGAGAAATCTAATCAAAATAATTAAAATTGAATCAAATTTTTAACATTTATAAAGTATGGATTTGTTCCTTGAAAAACTCTGGGAGTTTTTGGACAATCCCATGAAAATGTAATCATTCAATTGTGTTTTTAAATAGCATTTGAAATTAGCTGTTTCCTTGATCATATAATTTGAAACGATTCTAGGATTTGATTTGAAGTTTATGGAACCACATTATCATCTATGGAAAACATTCTACTCGTTGGGATTCAACCTATTCGAAAGTATGGATTTGTTCCTTCAAATGCTACTGAATAATTTTATTTTGAAACACCAACTCAGTCAAATCAAGCAACAGTGTATTGAAAAATGCATCCATAATACCACTGATGGTCATTACATCATTTAATACCAAAGACTAAGTGGCATCACGATCAACTAATTTAATGGTAATACCTGAGTCGGAGGCTTAAGCACAAGGGAGTTTCCAGCAATCAATGCAGGAGCGATTTTGGAGACTGCAAGGTTGACAGGATAGTTAAATGGCGGTATGGCTAAAACTACCCCGAGTGGAATCTGCAATTCAAATGCAATCGTAATCCGTTAATTGTGTCAAAGATTTTGAGGAAAAATTAATAGAAACATGCTTCCATATAACTGATCCATTATGATCAGGTCTCTAAATGTACATGTATATGCTGTGTAACTCACATTATCTATCCCTGTGCATCATGTTTCTGCTCTTAAGAAGTTATTTCTAGCATTTATTCCTGTAAAGTTATATTTGATTGCCGAAAATTTGTAGGAAAATGGGGGAAAAAATAGTTCAAAATTAATAATAGCCACATTAATCCCAGCCTGTTATAAGGTTCCATGTTTTCATTCATTTTCTTTATTTTTTGGCAATCAAACAGAGCATACTACGCCAATGGCATGTTAGCCTAGTAGCGTTTGCCTCACTTGTCAAGTGAGTGATTTCGAGTTCAAGTTTATGGACAAGCATTGATATCCATTTGTTGATAGGTAAAGGACAGTTAGGGGTAAGGGTAGGTTCCATTGATTGTCAAAACAAAACAAAACAAAACCAAAAGAAGAGCATAATTCAATTGTTCGATAAATTTGAAAATAATTAAGTTACTGAAGATTAAAATATTATGATACAACCAAGGGCGGAGCTAATTAGGAGGCTGCCCTGGGCTAAATTGGGCCATTTTGTGCTTTTTTTATAGGTATTATGATTTGGGTTTTTGATCCTTAGCCCAGGAAAGAAAGAGGTCAATAAACATTAAACCTTTAACCTTTAGTTTTTTGCCTATATAAAACTTGACCCATGACATCTACCTAAACCCAAATCACTCTTTCATTTATTATACCTACTTCTTTTAGTGTTTAGTCCATCTAAACTTAACCTATGACATTTATTTAAACCCAAATCAATCTTCCATCTATCATACTTACTTTATATTTCGTTTGAATTCTTAAGTATAAGGTCAGGTCAATTGGTTTTATTCCGCTCGTGTATATATAAATTTGTGCTTATTATTCATTCCGTTTCACTTTGTTTGATCACATTTTCTATTTTGGAAATTTCCAAAATATTTGATTATTTTCAAAAGTCAAAACCAAAAATACTTTTACTTTATAAAAATAACCTTCATTATAAATTGTAGTTCTTTCTTTTGAAAAGCTTTTTGAAGGGAAAATGGGAAAAATTAAAATTAAATAGATGACACGATAATGCAATAAATGCTCCTTTTTATGATGTAATTGATAAAAATTATCAAATATAGTGGAATTGAGAGAATAATTTTTTACTTTACAGGGCAATATTAAATTCGGGCTCCGCTCCTCGATACAATCCTCCTTTATATTAAAAAGGACATGGAGAAATGTAAGAAATAAGAAGGATGAGGGAGTGGACAAAGATGGAAGGGGCAGGTGACAGAATTGATGACTAAATGACAGGAGAAAGCGACACAGAAGTAATGGCTTTGGCAAAGAGAACAAAGGCAAAATAATGGGTATTGGTGAAGGAAGAGGAAAAAAAATTTAAAAAAAAAAAGAAAAAAAAGAAACTGTTACAAAAGGTAGTTTCGTTAGATTGGATTTTAGTTGCCCATATCTTATCTGTGGCATGTCACAATAGAGACAAAAGAACCATAACCTATATGACAACCTATAACAAACTCTCTGCCACTGCTTAATCTGAAAAAGGCAAAAAAATAAAAATAAATAAATAAATGTTTGTGGTTGCATATGCATGGATACATGATTGAAATATCATCACTGAAATGGCTTGCAGGTCTCATCCGTCTATCTAACCACACAAGGAGCACCAAACTAAAAACCAGTCTAGCAAAGCCTGAAAGGTATCGTATTTCTATTGTAGAGATAGAGTTTTGGAAATGCTAGATATCTCTTTGATTTTGTATCAATATATATATAGATACTAAAATCAGGGCATAAGTGATGCGTGTGCAAATTTTTTTTTTTTTTTTTTAAAACCCTAACATGCATCTACTTCTGTTTTAAAATCTAAGGAGAGGTTTTTTAATATTTCAATATGTATGTCCAACCATAGTTAATACCTTTTTATATATTAGTATAGATTACAATCATGTGGCCAGCCGATAAATTGCTTCATTGTAGGGAGGAAAATGATACTTCAACCTCCTTTTATCACTCATCTTTTATGTATTAAAAGTATATTATAAGTGAAAACTATCATGTGGGACTCAATATGTAAAATGTATGATGGGTAAGTGAGAATATATGGGTGAAATATTACTACGTACTCTAGTAGAGATATTGGTTTGACGTACTATTGTACATCTAATAGGTCTGCTATGCTATTGCAATACGTTTGCTATGCCTCAGTAGACTATGGACAACTGAGACATTGCAGTAGGTAGATCTGCTTTGCCTTAGCAAAGCCCCTATCTCACCATTAAAACATTTAAGTCATTGAACCAACCATGTTTATAGCATTGGTTTGGATAGGCCTATTTACACACCCTTTTATATTAAATCCACACCTCTTTATAGGTAAAAATAAGAAAAGGTGTTTGAAAATAAAACATGAGAACTGTGGATTTAGCAAGAAAGGGTGTGAAAATAGTCTCACCCGGTTTATTAACTATTTTTAGGCTGAGATCATCACCAAAGTTGGCATATTCTAATATGAGCATGGTGAGCAAATTCTCCTTCTTGTAGACATGGCAAGATGGAATTGGATTTTTTTATTTTTTCCTTTTTTAGTAAGTAAAAAGGATAGAAGGAGGCAATCACTAATGACGACTTTATTAGGGTGTAACCCTATATAGTAGCTCCCGTAGTCGTTGAGAAACCAGTGATAAGAAGGATTTAAATGGACCCATTAAGGGGCCATTCCCTCAAGTCAAGTAATGGGTCAATGCCCAAATTAAAGAGAAAAATAATAAGAGAGGAGAGTTGAAATCTCTACCTTAGAAGTGAGGCAGTACTTAGTCCTTTCATTCCCTGGAAAACTATCAGACATTAGGAATTTCCCCTCTCCAAGAATCCTAACCCCTTCTTCAGCACAGTAAGAAACCAGATCCCCAGACCTCACAACCTGCAGCAAATCAATAGTTTCATATTCATTTTCTTCATAACATGATTGGTTCAATTTTCAAGTAGAATTTGGATTGAAGTCGAAAATCGTGACAGGTTTAATTTGAACCTCAGTCACTGCATCTTTAGCCGGTTTTGCAATTTCCTTCACCAGGCACTCTGCAATTGGGGCTTTGTGCTCTTTGAGGATTGCAGCTGCCTTGTGAAGAAGCTCTGCTCTCTTCCAGAGTGGAGTCTTTGCCCACGATTTTTGCGCGAATTTCGCTATTTCGATGGTCTTATTGACCTCTTCTTGTGTACAAGCTGTTTCAAAACCATAACAGAGTTGATAAATTCGGTCATGTGCCATCATATCAGACTAACCAAAAAAAAAAAAAAACCTGCAAATCATAAAGCAGGAAACAATATTTTCTCATGCACAAACTGGAGAAATGGTGCAAGTTTCAAACCAAACCACCACAAGCACTTTTTATTCAAACTACCAGCATATAAGAAAAAAAAACACTAAAAAATGAAAGCAACCCATTTCAATCCCCAAAATCTGAAACCGATTACGCCAAAGAACCAACAAAACATTCGAAACAAGCAACTTCGAATTCGAGCAAAACGAAATGAGAATTTTTCGCAAGAAAATTCTATATCTATGTACATATATGAGTCCATATACAAACCTTGAACCTTGTACTGAGTCTTGCGCGTAGTCGGATTAACGATGGCCACGGATTTACCCGAAGAAGACCGTTTCCACTCTCCATCTGAGTAGTACTTGTACACATCTCCCTCTATGATCTCTGCAAACACTCCAGTCCCAGGCATTGTATAAGCAAAAAATATTCAGCACCCACCAAAGAACAACAAGAAACAGATACAACACCACCCTCTTATCCCCCCTTTGTGCTCTTCTATAGAGAGAGAAAGTGTAGAGAGAGAGAGAGAGAGTGGACCGGTGAAGGTGAACGACTGGTTGTAGTTTGGTTTCGGTGCTTGTTGTATGCATTTGTATATATATAGGGATAAGGTGAGCCACACTCGATCGAGTCCAGGGACAATCGTTGGTTACATATAGGTGGTTAGCAGCATCTTCAACGGTGAGCTATAATTTGTGCGTGTTAAATATAGCAATAGCTTATTTTTATGCCAAATATAACACAAGGGTGAGCTATTGTTATATTTGCCATATCAGCTCTCCTTCTATTTCTCAACAACTAAACACACCAGTAACTGTGAAAAATATAATATTTCATTTCTTCTATCAAAATTTTCTCAGTAATCAAACAGCCCGTAAATAAATACATTATTTTCAAAAATAAGACTAAAATCTTATATATATAATAACAACAATAATAATGTTAGTGGTTTGTACAATATTTGTTTTTTTTTTTGAATTTTTTGAATTTTTTGTGGTTGAAACAATGGATGTTGGAAGATTTATAAAAAAATTGAGGGAATTAAAGTTGTGACAAAAAATAACACATTATGTCATTTACACCATCAGAGCACCTTATGCTAAATTATAACATTTGGTACTGTAACATGTGCTAAAATAGCTCACATGATTGGAGATGGTCTTAGAAGTTGGCTAGGTGAGCACTTGAAATATTTTTTTTTTAATTCCGGTGTTGACACTTCCTTCTTTACAAGATTGCCACTATGCCTAACTCAACGGTTACAATTTGCAAATCAAATTTTAGTTAGATACCCTTGGCCTCTGTGTCTTCTCCACGAGGTGCACGTGCACCGGCGGGAAATGTTAGCTATTGCCTATTGGGTTTCTCTTACCTACCATGTGAGCACCTACACCAGAATATAGGATATGGAAATGATGCATGACCCGTATATGGATCATCCCGCACAGAGATAGAGAGTGATCAGAATTATTCTTATTTTTGTACAGGATGACATTTTCAAATAAAAATAGATCAAGACTTATTGTTCGATGGGTTGTTTTTAATTGACTAATTTTAGAAGGGGGAAAAAAAACTAACTAAAACTCTACTCGTTCGGATGAGTTTAGCCCTTTAATTAGCATCCTCTTTTCTTGAAATATTTTTGAGAGTTTATCATATCCCATTCATGAAAGAATTCAAATGGAATATATATATATAATGGCTACTGTGAATCATTCCAAGCTAATTTTGCAATGAGTTAGTAGCGCTCATCATATTATGAGTCCTCGATAATAATATAGAAGCTAGGAAGGGAGGGGGAAGTCAAACCCACGAACCTGTTGGGTAAGGTTACGAGGAGAATACCCTCGAGCCTCGGCCCTTGTGTAGGCCAAAAGTTGACCTCGGCTACTAATTTAACTGAAAACAAAATTAAATTCGACGGTTAATTTAACCGGTCATTAATCAACTTGAGGAGCATCTCAAATTGAGAGGGCATTATTAATGGTTCTCCCTTCATGGGCTCCTTTTGTATTACAAACAATCAAACACGTGAAGAGAAAGTTAGAGAAAGGTGGCTTGAATTCGAATTAAAGAAAGATGATGAAAGAAATGGTGGGAATAAGAAGAGACAGAGAAAGAAAGATCCAATAGCTACATCATAATCGACATGTCTTTTGTTCTAGCTATTTTTTCCTACTAGTTATCATATATATTTCCAATAATCAAGTAGAGATTTAAATTAAACCTGAGTCATTGGTTCTGAAAATAACCACCTCTACCACATGTCAAATTTTGAGTTTTACCCTATGTTTGGTAGAGGGGATTTGTGAGAGGATGAAAATGGGAGGAGAAAAAAGTGAAGGGAAAAGGGTTAGGGGGCGTGTTTGGTAGGAGGGAAAGGGAGGAGGGAGAGTAAATCCCTCAATTCACCTTTTTCTCATCCTTCTAATTTTGGGAGGAAAGGTGAAGGGAAAAAATGGGTTTTTGTTAAAATGATCATATTATCCTCATATTTTCACAATTTTTTCTACATGTGAGGGTAAAAAACTAAAATCATATCTTTTAATATTTATCAATCCATCCTACCAAACACAAAGGAAGAAAAAGAGAAAAAAAAAAAAAAAAAAACTATTATTCGATCCATCCTATCAGACAAATAGAAAGAAAAGAGAACTATCCATCCCTAGGAATGAAAAATATATCTTTCCTACATTTTCTTCCTCCTATTTTTCAATCTTCCTAACCAAACATAGCATTCATTTATTTGTGGTAGAGGATGACATGACACCCGTCCATGTAATGACTGCCTCCAAAGTGCTTCCACATGCCATTTGTTGAATGAGTCTTTCTATTTTATATTAGGAGACATTATTGACACTTCTCCCTGTAAGTTTTCCGTACTCCTCACAATGAGGGAACAACAGTAGTACTTGTGTAAGCGCATGCAATTCTTTAGATTCCCTTTGAGTCATGGAAAGTATGAGGAAGACGAAAAAATAAAAGAAAAGAAAAATGTCTGTTATTGCTTGAAGGTAGATTCCTCGTAAGCATTTTAATCATTTTCTTTTGCATTTTCAACGCCCTAAACAGGGGACCAAAGGTGGATTCAGGCGGGGGCCTACAAGGCATGTGCCTCCACCTTACTCCTTTAATTTTAATTTTTTTTTTAATATACATATACACTAAAATGTCATAAATATTTTGATTTGAAAAATAATAACAACAATAATAATAAATCAATAAATGTTTAAGTTTTTTAAAACTACTAGCAGTTCAAATGATTTTAGTTTGTCGACATTATTATGAATTAAATTTCATAAAATATTGTTTTGAGTTAATTTATCTTATTTTATTTTTTTAATATCAAGAGATGAACTAGTAATACGTTTTTAAAACTTATGCCTCAAGAAGCGAAAGATCTTAAATTCAACTTCTCATTTCCTCTTGAAACTAACTACTATATAAGTTTATCTTGAGCATTAATTAGCACAAAATATACAATAAACTTAACCGTACTCCAAGAAGTAGTGAGACTAAAGATTTGGAAACCTTATTAGTCAAAATAATAATAATAATATATTTAATTTATAGAATTAAATATAAAATGCTAACAACCGATTAAAAAGGATTTTTATTGGAGTGAATTTCTGACTCCGCCACTATAGATACAGGGTTAGTAAAAGACAAGAATAATTCACTTCGTGTCCTAGGACAGCTGCGCACATATAATTTGAAGTTATCATTTAATTTTTATATTTATCTCACGTAAAACGTTTTCCTAGCCCTTGAGGTCAACGAACTTATGGTGTACGTAAACACTCTACTTTCAAGATTATACAACTAATTGTCGTCATTTTTGGGTGGGGCATGTCCCATTTTTGGCCACATACCTTAGAGATGATGTGACAGAATTAAACTAGGGAAGTAGGGATCATTTTCATATGCAAGGTGATTAGCTTACGTTGTTAAAATCTTGCTTTTTTATCCTTACTTAACCTTGGCGACTTTGATTTGGTCAAGCAACCGTCCAAGGTACCTAATTTTTAATCAACGACCTAATCAAAATCTAAGAGCCTTAAATAGTTTCTAACTCAAGCCCATAGATAATTTCATTTTAGGAGTTCACCTATAACCTCAAGCCCCCAAAAAAAAATATTAAAAAAAATAATTTATAGCTTATAAAAACATACTCCTATTTAAAAATAAAAAATCATGTTGTAGAAAAATATGGGTCGTTGTCAACTATTATATTTTAGAAGATGGAGATCTCAAAGGTGATGTGCATATGACACATGTGACATCTCACAACTTACTAGCGAATAAATAAATAAAGATATCTTAAAACTTAGCTAGGCATTTCTAGTAAGATAGTAATGGTATATGGGAGAGCATATTCTTTCATGCTACCTACCTGCAATCAAAATTTTTTACACTCCCTAAGATATTACTAACTTTTTATGATTCTACCTTGTGGATGAATTTGTCTTTTAATTGTAAAAATTAAATCAAAGCTCAGTGGTCTTTAAAGTGCCATGCCTAAAAGGCAAAACATCTCTAGGAGTGCAAGATTTTAATTGCAAAGAATATGAATTCAAATATTTTTTTCTTTTTTCTTTTTTTTTTTTTTTCAATGTTATCGCTTTAATTGGTTACCGGTATAGCAATTTTTTGTGAGTTACGGTATTGCATTTTGTTTTCCTAATTTTATCACGATTATCTTTCTTTTCTATTATTTTTTCTTCTAGCTTTGTCCTACAGAGAGCTCATATGGCCTTTTCCCTTCTCTTAAATCCTTCGAGTCCAACTACTTTAGAAATTAATTTGATACTTCAAGGCTATATATGGAAATTGGAAGGATTCACGAAATGCACCCTACCAACCAAAAAAACAAAGGGTTACCATACTACTTTTGGCCCTTATTTGTGTAATGAAGAGCACCCTGACTAAGGGAAGCACTTTATTGTCAAAATTAAACCATGTTTTTCAGGACTTAAGGCTTCAATGAGTTAAGTTGGAAAAAGGAAAAAAAAAAAATGTCTGCTGAGAAGGAAAAAAAAATAAAAATAAACAAGGAATACATCTAGAAGCGTAGCTCTGAACATGTTCTCCAACATGGCCCATTAAATATAATTTGATTTTCCATCCTTAAAAGGATGATAAAAATTAATGTAGAACCATTTAGATATGTATATGTATATATCCTTTGGGGTATGGGTGTCCCAATTACAGCTACAGTCCAAGACTCTCTATTATCCTTACCCTGTAAAGGGTGATGGCAATGACCATACCTTCCATCTTCTCTTCCTATAAATGCTAAGGGTGATGGCAATGACCATACCTTCTATACTTCTATCTTCTCTTCCTATAAATGCTATGCATAAATCAAATCCCCCCACATCCCCCCACCTCGCCCCCCCCAAAAAAAAAAAAAAAAAACAAACCCACAACTTCTAGGTGTTTTAAAAAAAGTGGCTTATTTCACATGAAAATTGCGAACACCTTCCCATCCCTGAAAACCCCAAGAGGATGATAAAGCCAAGTGATACCTCAAGTGGACAGGAATGGGATACACTATGCCTCACTTTCCTCTCTTTCTTCCTTTTCTTCTTTTTTACTTATTTATTATTTATTTTTTTATAACTCTATGCCTCCTTATAAGTGCCACTAATTACATTAACACCACTAATTCACTATAATAATTCGAAGCCCAAGACCAGTTCATGGTCGGTAATTATTTGAGTGAGTTGAGTTCGTAAAAAAGTTGTTAATGGTCCTTAGGTCTAATGGTGTGTTCCATCACAATAAAGGTCTGTGTCATTACATGTGTAAATATATGTTCTCCTATCATTTGGTAAAAATAGAAAAAAAAAAAAAATCATATAAATGTCATCCAAGTTTTGTTGATTATAGTCTCTTGGTTACAACCTTTATCTTTCTACAGTATTGTTGAAAGTATTGCCACCATTTAAAAAATTTGATCGAAACAAATGGAACAAATGACTGACGCTATGTTTGGATAAGGAAATATCTTATAAGAATTTTACAAATTTCATTTCAAAGACAAATTTTACCTAGAAATTTCTTATCCAAACATAGCATAAGGGTTCATTGAGATAGCAACCAAGCAGCTCCCCCTGGATTGGACCAGGCTACATTGCAATAGTGAATTCAATTTGGTTAGGTAATCCTCAAAGGGTCCTAATAAACCAAGTGCTACATTATCCAATCCATTTATCCAAATTTATTTTGTCCAACTGATATGGCAACTGATATGTCACATCTATTGCCATGCACATCACACCTATAATACGCTGCATTATAGTTATACCTTATACAAAAGTTTTTATTAAAAACAGTAGAGACGAAAAGCTTGGAGGCCTGTATAGAATCATACTTCATCATGCATATACACACACAAAGTGGAAGAGGACTTGGGTTTATTCGAGTTTCACATTATGATAGGGTATTACGGAGTATTATAATAGGATCTAGCTATAAGTGTAACTTACATCAACGCATGCAGTAGGGAACTATACCCCTCATAAACTACTAACGCAAGGATACAATTCAATTCAGCATAAAAATATAGAACTCACCTCATCAAATCAAACCACTTGAATAACATACCTTTCAGAAGTTGGTTGAATTATATCTTTTTTATATACTTATTAAATTGTGAAGTTTTTTTGTTTTATAAACAACCCATCTTAGAATCTTTTATATAATAATTACATATTAAAATTTTGGATAAAGAAAAAAATTTACTATTGATACATTTTTTTCAAACCGGCCACCAGCCCCAATTCAAAATTCCTAATTCCATCCCTGGTCACTTGATTATTTCGTGTGTGTGTGTGTATATATATAAATGTATGTATTTGTGTGTGTGTGTGTTTGCTCCCTTCAAACTTTAGAAGAAAAATGAAATTAAAAGGTCCCCAATTCAAGGTAACCACAAACTCAATAGTTCAGATAAATTCAGATTGGGACATGAGATGAATATAGATAATGTGGTTGTTGGTAATCTTGTGGTTCGCAGGTCTCTCTGGCGTAGGTGGAATTTTTCAATTTTTTGCTGACAAGAAAGTTTAGGTGGCAGTTGGAACCAGGATTTTAAGAACCACAAGACCTGCTAGGGTGTATATGATGGATCAAGTTCAATGCACCACGTCCTATCGTTTCCAAGGCCCATGTCCCACCAATACAATGATTTCCCATGGACCACATCATCTCAAAAGACCATTGTTCCACCAGTCCATTTCACCAGGGCAGAGTCAATCTCTACTCCACACAAAAGTCTGACATTGGGCCCAAGTTGTACTGGGCCACGATTTAGGGCACAACAATAGAATCTTTTAAAGGATGCCGTTTTTCATCCGCCAGTTTGGACTGCTGTTATTATTGGTGATCATTTGAGCTCCAGCTCATGTGTACTTATTGAAGGAACTTCTCTGGTCTGGACTTTTATGGTGAGACCAATGGTTTTACACTTTTACCACTTCACTGCAAAAATAAATTTTTATATCATGTTAAATATAGATAAAGTTTCAAGGGTAAATTACACTTACACCCCTCCAGTATTTGATAATTATAAATGCACCCTCTCTCATTTATGAAATTACATTGACACATCCTACATTGACATCCCCTGTTAGGATGGTTAGTTTAATGGTGTTAACCTTACACATAAAATGACACTAATACCCTTGATGTTTATTGTATTGTTTAACAAATATTTCTCCCTCTTTCCCTCTCCTCTTCTTCAATGCAATTGGATAAAATCGGATCTACACCATGACTTCATTTTTAATTGGATTTTTATTTTTTATTTTTTTAATTAAAGATATATTAAAATATTATTGAGAGTGCTCGAGTTCAACTATTCAAGTTATGATCATACTTTTGGGAAGTTAATATGAACAAATATGAGATAGAGCTAACGCTAATATGGACAATTTGGCACAATCAATATAGGCAAAGCTTTGAAAGGACTTACTAAAGAGTTGTGGGATGTGTATATTATTCCTTTTAGCCATTAATACTATCATCTATTTATCAAAAAATAAATTAATAAATAAATAATGCATTAAATATACTGTTAGATCAAGATATTAACAAATTATAGAAAAACATAAAGGTGTTTGGTTTGTTTGGGAAAACAACAAAGGTGAGATTATATAGAATTATATTGATTAAATGTTCAAACAATAAGCATCTAGGGGTGATCTAGGTATTTTTAGAAAAAATAAACATGACATCTACCAATTTAGACGGAATTATTAACGGTGGTTAGCTTGAGGAGGTGTCATTATAGTTTATTTTGTAAAATAGAGGGTGATAGTGTAATTTCATAAATGAGGGGATGTATTTATAACTTGTCAGATACTAGAATGAGTGTAAGTGTAATTTACCCAAGTTTCAAATATAAGGTTTAGGAAACATTTTCTCTATATTCCCTTGAAGGTTACATTAAACTTAATCAAAATTTGTACCCTAATAAACGCAACATATGGTGACACAGAGACTAATGCTGTGAAGCAAACAGATCCCCTCTGCAATAATGGCCATTATGAAGTAAATGTAGAAATAAAGCTACTGGAGCTACCCCTGTGTTGAGGGAATGTGAGATGAAAGGTAGGATTAGAATATGCTAGGGTTTGAACCCCTACAATGGTACCCAAAAAAAGTGAAAAAGGAGGGGGAGAGAGGGGGGGGGGGGGGGGGGGGGGGGGGGTGGTGGTTATTATTCGAATTTATGGCACAGACATGGCTGCTGCAGGTTGAAAGTGTTTTTTATATTTGATAATGTTGGATTTAATACTAACAAATAATTGCAATCGTTAAGAAGTTACATAAAACGGTTAAACGTCAACTGAAACATAAATCATCATGGATCCCTTTAAGGACCTTATAGACATAATGAGAAACGCACAGCGGCACATGCTACACATAATTGGAATGATTCTGAATTCGAAAAGGCAAATAATCCAAAAAAATCCATTTTCATAGTTTGGGCAGAAAAATTGCATCAAAAAGTGCAAAAAGCATCACCCCATTTAGAATGATGAGTTGCACCAGTTTTTTCATCAAGTATCACAAAAAAAAAAAAAAAAAAAAAAAGAAAAAAAAAAGAAAAGAAAGAAAAGCTCAACACTGCCTAAAGAAAACATCCTCAATGTTGAAGAACCTTGTTCTCCACTGCTTGCTTACTCAGTGGGACTTCACATAATCCTGAACTATGACCATACCCTGATGCTCTTCCCCAAAATCCTGAAAACCAATCAAATAATAATTAAGGAAACAAAGAAAAAGCCAAACACCTATAATGCTAAAATCCAGAACAATGTATTGTTAAATTTTAATTTATAGTTTTGGTTCCTTTCTTTTCCTAAGAAAACTCTATCCCTCCCATATAAAAGTTTTTCTAAAAACAAGGAATATATTTCTAGTATGTTGAGCATAGTTGATGAACCAAATCAGTCACTATGAATTACTTTCTCTGGGTATATATCATCTCAAATGAGGCCAATTATATGTTCCTAATTCACAGTTTGACAGGTACACAGGCAAGCAAGGATACTTTATGAGGTTAAGCACTTTTCCCCTACATTAAAGGACAAATCAGCACTGCAGAAAACAAACTAATATTTCATCCATGTGTTCATACCTTCACAACAACACAGGAGCAACCAACCACCTTTCTTGCTTTTCCTTCAGAATCAATCTTACACAACTGCATGTGAGAATGTAGACACTTAAACCATCTATGAGATAAATAAATAAATAAACATGAAAACTGAAATCCACCAATGCAATGGGTACCCATAAGAATTTTCATAGTAAAATAAATGGGGTCACCGTAATAAACATCATAGTAAAACGACAAAGCAACCAGATGAGAAACAATCATCTGATAAAAAAGTGCCCCTTCAAAATCATGGAGCAAGAAAAGATAATTGATTGCACTAGTTTTCTTTCAAAGCTACAAAGGTTTTCGCCAAATAGGAACAATTGAACAAGCAAACAAGGAAACAAAGGTCAAACCATCAAAAACCATCCAAGAACCTAAGGAAGAGAATGAAAACAATTCCGATCAAGTAATGAAAAGAATGAATTGCAAGTAGAAATCAGCAATAAGTCCTTACACCAGCCCACTCGCCGAGAGTTTTAGCACTAGGCACTGAAATCAATTTGACATTATGGTCTGCACAAAGAGCTTTGACCAGTTTAACATAGTCTTGCTGGTTGCAGTCGTCAGCCAATACACAGAGCTGTGCAGCATGCTTTTCAATCACCTTGGCAGCTTCGTGAAGCCCTCGTGTAAGCCCACCATGAGCCAGTGATTTCCTCAGCACAAGCTGCAAGGCTGTCATGATGTCCATTGGCTCATCCAGAGTAGGAGGAGGAGGAGGAGGAGCAGTCTCAGCTGCAGCAACAACTTCTTCTCTGTAATGGAAATAGATGTTAAAAAGTAAGTATCGCATACATATGCAAAGAAAGCAAAAAATCGCCATTTGTTTGGGGTGTTTAAAAATTAAGACAACATTATGGAAGGAAGATGAAATACAAAAGGGGTGGGAAAACATAGATTGCAGTGACAAAGGGATGCGATTGGTGATGATGCCTAAAATGGTTCAAGGACCAATTACTTGTAATTCTAACACTTATATACAACTTCTTCTCTGTAATGGAAATAGATTGTAACAAGTCTCGCATGCATACGCAAAGAAATCTTTCTTTTTTTGCTTTTTGTTTATGGGAGAGGGGAGTTGTTTGGGGTGTGTTAAAAATTAAGACAAGCGAAAGGAAGCTGTAATACAATAGGGGTGGAAAAACATAGATTGCAGTGACAAAGGAACACAATTGGCGATGATGCCCTAAAATTGTTTAACAACCAATTACTTCAATCGTAATTCTAATTCTTAAATCTTGATGTGACTAACATTCTCAACAGGGTTGGTCAAGAGACATTTCGAAAAGGATTTTATAATATTTCCACCAAACAACTTCTTGTTTAATGCCAATAAAATGAAGAAGAAAAAAACATGAGAAAGAGAAATATGAAAGAAATATGAGTGTTTATCTTTTTATTAACTTATTTAATGTCAGCAAAACGGGAATCATTGATCTTGTGCTTACTAGAAGATGTACAAAAGACTCCTTAACGGAGTAGGATTCAAAGCTTTACAGTGGTAAGCCAAAGTCAAAGGTCAGTGGTGAAAACCTAAATCTAGGATATGTTTTCATTTTGGAGGTGCCACTTTATCAAATTTGGGGATGCCCCTTCTTAACATTAAACATATTCTAAAGGTTTTAAAAGAATTTGGGGGTGCCATGCCCCCCCCCAAAGCAAGTATGTGGTTCCGCCCCTGTACATATATGCGAATGATGTACAATGCAATAATGCATCCCAGGCACCTTAGAAAGGTTACTACAATGTTTTCATAATATAAAATCAAAAACCACAAGCGCCTATTCAAAATCTATAGCGCTTGAGTGTTGACAACATCGGTTTCTCCAAATTGATTCCTTCTTAATGATTAGATATTTCTGTAAGACGTACAATATGAGCAAAACAAAGGCACACTAGCCTTTTGCTATTTCATAGGTCTCTTTTTCCCTTTAGGTATACTTACCAAACATTTCAAAATTATCATTTAAAATAACAATGGGAAACTGCTTCATCAACAAAATCACTAAAGAAGGGAGAAGTCCCCAGTGATCGCAATCCTTTTTGGGAGTCTTTTGAACTATCTTGATTGCTAAAGAGAGATGAAAGTATAGACCGAGTCCAGATAGGGGCGATTGGCTTTAGCCCGCGTAGTTGATTCTCCCCTCACCTTAACCCCCCCCCCCCCCCCCCCCAAAAGAAAAAAAAAAACAAAAAACAAAAAGGGCAGCTAGCCAGTACAGGCCAGAAAATAAGAGTTATATTGTTAATTATTAATTACTTATTAAAGAGATGTGCCCAAAAGATTTGAAAGTGGTACAGAAGATTGGTCAGCTCCACAAGCTGAGCTTTTCAGTTCGCTCCCCCTATGTGGTCAGCCTTCTTACCAGTCTGCCTCCTTTCTCTTGATGGAGTATACCAATGCCCGAGCTCCAGCTTTGCTTGCATTCTTCACCAATGCTCGCCCAACATAATTAATCCTTTTTTTTTTTTTTGGATGAACTCATCCAACATAACTATTGAGAACTATAGCTATGATTCCTATCATTGTCAATCACAAATTCACAATCATAACAATTATTTCCAAAATTATGCACATCATAAAATAAACCGCCACCATAACTCCCAAATCAAATGTTTCCCCAATCTCAAATTATCAAGATGTGACTTCCTTTCCACCATATAACTACAGTACTTTTAAATTTTACAGGTAGCAAAGTACATATCCCTATCTCCAATAAGATGTTTCCACTTGAAGCAGATGGAAAAATAAATTTTGGTATCAAATTACAATCTTCAAGAATATCTTTTCACTGGAATGAGCTGACAACACTTCCAAGTCAAACTTATTCAGAATCCAAATTGCCTAGAGCCCTAGATAGCCCTCAATATCAAAATTGAGAACCTATAATCGCATACTCTCAAATCAAATTCCCTGACTAACCTATTTAAAAGCTGTTGTTATCTAGGTTCAATTCATCACCAAATCCATATTTTTCACATAGGAGAAAAGATTAAATAACCTCTGGGAACTAAAAAAGCCTCTACCTTCCTCTACAACATAAACTGCAATAAAATATTCAACTTGAACAGAATTGCATAGTTTCATAATTTGGCATTGACAGCGGGCTATGATCAATACCCACTTCTGTTTCATCTGTCAGCGAAATAATTAAGATTTAAGAATTCAAACCATCTGCATTTGTGTATATGTGTGCGCTATGCTAGCACATGGATAAACTGACTCAGTAGTAAACATAATTATCTTTATCTCACTCAATATTATCTATCCAAATAACTCTATAGAAATTATGAGCAAACAAACCCTGCAAAAGAACAGGTAGCTGGACATTAAATAAACCAGAATTAAGTTAAATTCCTACCATTGGAAAGACCAAAACAGTGACAATGGGTTTAAGGACTCGTGCGACTCTTGGGTTCCAATAATTTTCATGTATCAATGACCAAAATAAGAAATCAATAAAGGACAACAACAAAACTGATGATGGAACACAAATTTTAAAGACAAAAATTCACATACCCTGACATTTTTGTGATTGATACTCTATTCAGAAATCACCTCCCTGATGCCAAAAGAAAATCAAAAAGACCATAAGATAACAAAAATCACAATTAGTTCAAGTGCTAACAAATTCAACAACCACTATAGGAACTGCACGATTCAATATTGAACTTCAAAAGTAACAGAAGGTACAACTTAAAACCAATGGTTAAGTTGCAAACATATTATGATTGAGCAAGTACCATCATGAAATTCTTTCCACAAGTAAAAATTTATTTAATTGTACATAAAATAAATATAACATACTAAATGAGGCCATTCAGAAAATGGATGCCATCATAACAAATGATAATGAACATTTCAAACAATGACTTCCATGGCATCATGGAATTGATCCTCAGCGATTGGAAGTGGTTATGATGCCAATTTTCGCTTAAAAGCCCATTTCATTCTATGTAATAAATTTTTATCTTAAAGTTCTATGTAGAACATTACAAATCCATAAAATTCCAATGGGACATCCAAACATGTCTTACAAAACACAAATATTATGATTAGAGGAAGAAAGTTTATGATAAAAAATGATAAAATCAATGCATCAATACCCCCATGACAGTTGTGATTGTGATGAAATGAGCACACATTTGAAACAATGCATGTACCATGGCATCATGGAACTTATTTTCTACAATAGTACAATTATCTGGTACTCTGGTTATGACTGCAATTTTTATTTTATTTTTTATTTTTTGATGAAGATCATGACTGCAATTTTCTTTAATGTCCTATTGTAAATTATAGATTTACCTTCTTTTCTATATTATTATGTTAAACATTACAAAACCATAAAATTTAAATTTGACATCAAAGATACCATACAAACCCAAATATAGTAACTAAGGAAAAGACTTGATGATAAACGATGATGGGATCAATCCATCAGTAACCCCATGACAGGTCCGTCAAGATTGAGTTGAAATTAGCTCATAAAAGTACAAAACTTACAACCAAAACCAAAACAACATTATAGACAACCTAAAACCCAGTTGAAGTTTCAAACTATAACCAATAATCAACCCAAAAAATTTTTGAAACCCTTCCAAGTTCAAATGCATCACATTTTCTTATCTGAATCACCTTTTTTTTTTTCTTCTGACTCACCACCGCTCTTATAAACGCATTTCTTCATGATATCCAACTTAATAAGCACAAGTACAAACAAACCAAAATCCACACATGTAATATCAACAGACACAACTTCGATATTAGATTCAGATTTTTAAACCACCACTTCGATATTAGATTCAGATTTTTCAACCACCACCACACAAACCGCCCCCCCCCCCCCCCCCCCCCCCAAAAAAAAAAAAGAAAAAGAAAAGAACTTGAAAAAAATCCCACAAGAGAGAAATAGTTTCCCACTGATTGGTCGCCAAGAAAAACTGAAGAGAATTGAAGAGAATGATTTTTTGAATGTCATGTTCCCATGTTGTTTCTGTTTCCGAAAAAATGAAATCGCCACAACTAAACCAAGTAATTATACTAGTCGCTTATAGTTTTTTTTTTTCGGTTCACACGGATCCTTAATAAGTCTAATATTGAAAATCGTAATTGCTCTCCCTTTCTACATTTTCTCCGTAACCAAAAAGAGCACTAGCAAACTGGGGAAGCAACAACACCAAAAAACAAAAAGGGGAAACAAACCAACATGCGATTGAAATCCTAGTTCTGTGATCCTGAGAGATTGTAATGGTAGGCAAGAATCAACAGATTGAATACAATATATACAAATGTATGCATGTATATGGGTGTGTGTATATATATATATATATATATAGAGAGAGAGAGAGAGAGAGAGAGAGAGAGAGAGATGTAAGCTGCTCACCTCGATGCGTAGCAAGCTGCACTGCTATCTGCTGGTGAAGGAGTGAGAAAAGGTAGACTGGGCGTTTTTATATGCCAGAGGACAAAGCATATGAACCCTAAAACCCTAGATCGTATTCAGATTATTACTAAAATATCCTTCAATTTTATACTCGTATGAGCTTTCCAAAAAAATTTGAAAAACAAAATTAATTAAAGTGTGCCTTTGTTATAAAAATGATTTTCAGGATTTTTAAGTGTTTAATAAAAATAAAAATTTTAAAATATATATTTGGAATAAAATGAAATATATACAAAAGACTAAAAAAATTAACACATAAAAATTTTAAAATATATATTTGGAATAAAATGAAATATATACAAAAGATTAAAAAAAATTAACACGGTCAATAAATGGGTTGCATTTGTGTTGCCCATATACGAAGTAATTGAATACATATGTCTTGATACAACTTACATAAGATTTATCAGCACAAATTACTATCCAACTTATCGGAGAACTAAGCCCAAAGCCAACGTAATATAAGAGTCCAAGGTTGATAAATGATAAGCACATATAGTTAGAGTTGTCAAAGTTTGACTCAAGGTAATTGTATTAGTAATCTAACAATCTAACATTCTTTATTCTCACAAAATCTTTTTATATGATCTGATCAATTGGTACTATTTATGGGATTATTATAGTTTGCACAAATAACTTGTTTCCATAAAATTGTAATGAGTGGATCAATGTTAAGATTGGTAATTCATGTTAGTGGGTTATATTTGTGTAATGTTGAAATTTAAGTCTTAGAGTATAAATGTCAATCCTAACCTAACCCGTTTATTAATCGTGTTAAATTTTCGAATCCAAACCTCACTCATTTATTAAACAGGTTAGAGCATCTCCAATGGTGAGGTATATGATGTGCTATTACTATATTATAGCATCTAGCACAAGTTAGGTTGCTCTAATGGTGAGCTAAATGTATGTGCTAAATATAACAATAGCTCACCCTTGTGCTATATTTGGCATAAGAGTGAGCTATTGCTATATTTGCTATGTCAGATTTCCATCCTTTTCTTAGCAACCAAATATACCACTCCCTCCATTTCTCAACAACCAACACAGCAGCAAATATGAAAAATCAGATATTTCTCTTCCTCCATGTCTAAAATTTTCTCAATAACCAAACAACTTTAAAAATACAATATTTTCAAACATAATATTGAAATCTTATAAATAAAAAAAAAATCAGAACAAACCCTTCTGTTTAGCCCATTCATCCCACTTTAAACAACCTCACATTCAAAAAACATACCATTATTGAGCTACCGTTGAACTAAATCACATATTTGGGTTCGTCTCTTACTTTCAAGCATCTCAATTTCCCTAACTAATAATCTTTTCTCACTTTCTGCACGACCCCTTTTTGCATACCCTTTCTCAGTTAAGGCTTTTTGCACACAGTTTAAAAAATAGCACACCATATATTTGCACCATTGGGGCACCTTGTGCTAAATTATAGCATTTAGCACTATAGCATGTGCTAAAATAGTAATAGCTCACCATTTTTAGCTCACATGACTGGAGATGCCCTTACACGTATCAATTTCATATTACATGTTTACATGTAATCTGTTTAATCAAAATGACAAGTAACTTATAGAATTAGATTCACAAACCACTAAACAATAGTATAGTTTTGACATTGAAAATTTTTAAAATTATTTCTACCAAACCAAAAAAAAAAAAAAAATGTAAAATTACAAATTTTTTTATTAGAAAAAAAAAAAAAAATGACACGTGAACCAAGAAATTTCCCGGTCCGGTTCAACAACATTGCCCTTTTATGGCTCTACCCACTCACCCGGAATCCTCGAACCAGTCCACCAACAAGGTCGGTTCGGCACCCAACAAATCCCAACCTATAAAATCCCCAAATTCTCAATCTTAATTCATCAGATTCTTCTCCAAAACTCAATACAATCAACATCCAAATCTCACAAACCCTAGATTTCACACAAAAATGGTTCTGAAAACTCACCATCACCACCACCTCCAACTCTTCATTCAATCCCCAGACCTCCAAATCCCAACCCATGCCCTAACCCTAAACTCCAACCTCACCCCCCACCACCTCAAACTCTCTCTCCTCCCCCAAACCCTACACCCCTCCTCCTCCTACTTCACCTTCAATGGCAAACCCCTCAATGACTCCACCACCCTCCTCAATTCCGAAATTACCCCTTTCTCCACCCTAATTCTACGCCTCCGTGTCTCCGGTGGAGGTGGCGATGGCGGCGCAACCGGTGCTGAGTCCCGCGATTGCTACCTCAACATGTACGCGGAGAAAAAGCCCGATAAGGTTGATCCCAACGAGAGGAGGCTGTCGAAGTGGACGACGTGCGCTTTATCATTCGAGCCGTTGAAGCCTCCGTGCGTGGTGGATCGGCTGGGGAACTTGTTCAATAAGGAAGCGCTTGTGGAGGGGTTGTTGGGGAAGAAGTTGCCCAAGGCGTTTGGCCATATAAAGGGGTTGAAGGATATGATGACGATACAGTTGTCGCCGATTCCTGGGTTGGAATCGGAATATGGTGATGTGAATGCCGAGACGCGGTTTCAGTGTCCCATCACGGGGCTGGAGTTTAATGGAAAGTACAAGTTTTTCGCGCTTAAAACTTGTGGGCATGTGTTGAGTGCCAAGGCATTGAAGGAGGTTAAGTCCTCAGCCTGCCTTGTTTGTCATAAAGAATTCTCGGAGTCAGATAAGATTGTGATTAATGGGAATGAGGAGGAAGTGATGGCACTGAGGGAAAGGATGGAGGGTGAAAAGGCTAAGTTAAGGGAGAAGAAGTCGAAGAAGGTGAAGAATGGTGAAGTTGGGGTTGATGGGGAAGAGGGTGTTTATTTGGATTCATCGCGGTTGAGTGGGACTAAGCATGGTATCGATGTTAATGTGATGGAGAAGGCTTCGAGTAGAGTGGAAGGACATGGGAAAGTTGCGAATGGTAGTGGAGTTGCTGTAAAGGGTGCGAGTCATGGTTCGGTGAAGCGGTTCAAAGCTGCTGATATGGTGCCGCGGAATGCAACCAAGGAAGTGTATGCGTCCATATTTACCTCATCGAGGAAATCTGATTTTAAAGAAACGTATAGTTGCAGATCGCTCCCGCTTGGTAGAAACTGATTGATAGTCAGGAGTATGGTTGTGTAATGCCCTTCCCTTATAAGGTGATCTTTTGGTGCTTTGACTGCTTATGCTGTGAATTTCAATGATCATTAACTAGAGATATTTAAATGTTGAGGTTGTTTTGTCCTCTTCGTCTGATTGTTTATTTCCAGTTCATACTTGTTTAATGTATAATATTAGTTTTGATTTTTAAGTACTGCATGGCATGGTTCAATGGGTTTTGGTTATGTTTTTTAAGTGTGTGTTTGTAAGTTAATGATTGGGAGGAATCCTGATATTGTATTAAAAGGTCATAGTTGTAATTGTTGCTGAAACCCAATTCTTTAGGACACCAAACCACCACCAATTTTCCAGTATTGATATATAGACACACAGTTGTTGTTTTGGTTATGTTTCCCCCTCGGCCATTGGGCAAGAGAGTGGATGTCATAGAATCACAAAGTTATGTCTTGTGTTATTTATTTTAGTGCTTTTGGCTATCCTGCATGCTGGCATTCAAAGTTTTTAAAAGTGAAGGTCTGTCATTGATTGAAATGGAAATAGAAATCTCATTTAGAGGAATGGTTTGATGAAAGGAGAGTGGTGAGCGAGTGATTCAAGTTTGAAAGGGGATCAAAAGAAGTTCTGCACTTCATTATGAGGCCTCCAAATGCCAGAGAAGCTTAAACACTTTAGATGGAGATACTCAATTAATGCGTTACCTGCTGGACAATTGCTAAAGAGAAGAAGCATTTCAACTGATGAGTGCTGCTGTGTGTGTAATGAGGAAGAAGAAAGAGTGTTGCGTTTATTGACAAATTGTCATTATGTGAGAATGGTGTGCTTTTGTAGCCATCAACAACTAGATACTAATAAGGTGGAAGGTTTTCTTTTGTGAAATGGTGGGAAAATATTGATCTGAAGTGGTAGAATGTTTGTTGCTCGACTGAATTGCAGTGAGAAGCTGTCTATAGTTTGTGGAGAATTCTGAAAGCTTGCAAATTGCAATGTTAAATCTTCAATGGGTAAGACTGGAATCTGAGAGAAGTTGCAGCAAGGGCTTTAGAGGATGTTGTTGAATATGGTGCTTCCCTACTAAATGAAAATGAGAGGAAAGCTTTTGGGAACTAAGTCACTGCCTTCGGTGCTCAACATGAAGTTGGTTGGCAAGTCCCACCTTTAGTGAAGCACAGGATTAATGTAGATGGGGTGTGTGATAAAAGAAATTGGAATGGAGCAATAGGTGTTATTGTCTAGGCTGATAAGAGTGCTTTTATAGCAGGCTTGGCAAAAAATTTTCCATATATGTATGGTGCTCAAGTGCTGAAGGTGGTTGCTATGTGCTAATGAATTAATATCACTAGAGAGGATAATATGCTGGTAGAGTGAGGTAATTCAGGAGGATATCTCGTTCTTGCTAGAGAGGCTGCTGTGTTGTCTTTTACTGCAACACTGAAATCTTGTAACTGAGTTGCTGACGCATTTGGAAAAGCATGCTCTTACAGTGGTGAACCTAGAAGTTTGGTTAGAGGTTCCCCTTCATTTGTTAATACCTACATTTGGGGAGGATTTCCAGTTGACCATGTTTATTCTTCTATCAATAAAAATTCTATCCTTCTGACCAAAAAAAAAAAAAAAAAAAAAGTTGCTAGGAATTTCTCTTAACTGAGTCATATAATTCCTATCTGTGGTCTACAGTCCTTGATCATTGGAGTGCCTGACATCACCTAATAGAGGCTAAGTTTGGGAAACACATTTTTGCCATATCTTGTTGCAATATATATGCTTTGTGTCTCTCATGTTTGTTAACAAAAGTGGCAATCATAAAGAACAAGTCTCTCATATGCACTACTAAAGTTAACTTCTTATTTTCCTGGGCTTTTGTTTCATTTAGGTTTCTGTAAAAACAGGAGAAAAAGAAAAGAGACAGAAAAAAACCCTTAAAATTGTACAATCTCATCTAATTAGGATAATATCTTCAAATCTGAGAAACATATAAGAATACCAATTTTTCCTCTCTCTTTTACTTTTTTTTGAGTCCCTAAATCTTTTACAGGGATGATGGAATTGGTTGTTTTTTTTTGGTGGCTCCTTTTTAGGGGGTCTTGATTTTCTCTTGTATATGTCTCATGTACGAGGGTTTAATCCCTTTTCTTTCTTAATACATACCTTTACCTTATCAAAAAAAAGAAAAAGAATACCAATTGTTTTTAACAGGAAATTGGATGTAATTCTTTGCTTAATGATGCAGGAATCTGGCAAATGCAGTGCCATGCTCTCTTTAACTGGGCATCTTGAAGGCATTGAAAGAGCTTTAGATGGGGTATGTTGAAGAAACATTAAAACACTGAATATTTGTGTGGTGGAAATTATATTCAAAATTTGTAGCTCTGAGGCCTGAACATATGGTGTTCAGTTTGAATGTTCTGACTTCTGAGGTTAGGGCAAAAATATTATGTTTCATTCTGTAATGAAGTTTTCTTATGAACCAAAAGAAAAGGTTTGGGTTCTTGTAAAGCTTTTATGAATTCATTTTTTAGGTGTGTATAAACCTTATCATATGACTTCAATGTAGCACTTGTTTACTGAACTTGGCTAGAGCTGGTTTAGCATCTGAATTTGATTTGAACTCGAGTGTGGAGGGATTGTACTTCCTTAACTTTGTTACTTGCTGCTACTTAATTTGTCTTATCTTTGACCAAAATCAAGACTCTTGTACTTAACTGAAGATAAGACCTTGCTTGATCTCATCTAGGAAAGTTTTCTGGTATTCATTGTGTGCGATCATTAATATTTCCCGATATGTTGTGAAAAAAGCATTGAAATTTGAATATTTGTTAGGATACATTTGGGAACCTAGATTTGGAGGGGATGGATTTGGATTTGGGGCCCCAAATCCAAATCCCTTGCTTGGATGCCACAATAAGCTGAGGATTTGGATTTCAGCCAAATCCGGCCCCAAATCCAAATCCCTTGCTTGGATGCCACAATAAGCTGAGGATTTGGATTTCAGCCAAATCCACTATGGATTTCAGAGGCCTAAATCCATGGCTTTCAAATAACGTCTGATAGGTGTGAATTCTAAAATCCATCCTGAATCAAAGGCTCTACCCTCGACTCCGATACTCGACATCATCAACCTTCCCGCATTCAACCATCTCTATTCCATCCCTCACTCTTGCTCGTTCTTCTGCATGGATGTCTCTATGCTCTCATATCTCTCACCTACCTTGATGGCCGACGAGTCTCCCGGCCAATTCGATGGCTATGACAATGATGACGGCGACAGTGACGGTGAAAATAACAGCAATGCCAACATGTAAGAACGGTTTCTAGCGCTAACCACGCACTAGTTTTCATTTAGTTGTGTTTATTGTTCTAGATTTGCGGACTTCCTCATTTCTTATCTTCCTCTAGTTGCAAAGGGGTATTTTTTTTTAAAATTTTTTTTAATAATATATATTTGTATTCTTATTTGTCTATAAATTTTTCTTTTGGAGTAATTTTGCATCAATGATTTGTGAACAAATGATGGTTTTTTGATATTCAAATATGTTTACTGGTTTTGTTGAACTTTTGCCTTAAATGGGTTCAATGTGATCCCAAAACACTCTCATCCACCATGGCTAATTTCTGTTAAATTGAGTGCTAATGACAGATTTGGTCTCTATTGCCACTGTTGTTCTTTTGTTCATGCTTGATGATATACACTATAGGTGTTTGATGAAAGTTTTGTGAGAAGAGCCTTTTTTTTTTTCTTTTTTTTTTTACAACTGGAAAAGGTATATTATTAAAAGGATCTTGAGAACAGGAGACACCCAAAAACCAGAGAAATACGACCCCACAAACAACGACCCAAAAAATCAAGTAGGTGAAAAGAGACACCCTATCAAAACAAAAGGATAAAAAACTCTCCAAACTAGGCGCATAGCATGCCACTAAAACAGCAAGCAGTAAAAGGCAAAAGGTATATGATAGAAAAGAACCAGGAATGCTGCTAACTCTTTCTATACTTCATTATGTGTTTAGCCCTATAATGTCAACACGCCGGAAAAGGCAAAAGGTAATTGGGGAAAAAAAGAGAAAGAAGATAAAAAGATGAAAAGGAAAAAAAGAATATATGTAAAGTCGTCTTAATTTAAATTTTGTGCTAGTTCAAAATTTCTAACATTTGAAACCATAAATTTTGCTTATGGTTTGTGCATTCGTTCTCATTTGCTTGCTCCAACTATTGAACTTGTTGAATCCATCTTTGTTTTTTTAATGGTGAATTGGGTTTTGGTTTAATGGTGAATCAGTGAATTTAATGGTGAATTGGGCTTCACGAATTGAAACTGATGTATTTGTAGAAAGAATCATCTTTTGTATTATACATATAATGTGGTGAGTAACATGTAGTAAGATCCCAAGTTTAACCCATTGTCATCATGGTGAAGAAAGGCACCTAAGTCATCTTGAATTCATCACAGGCAGAGAATGTAGTCCTTGAAGCCTAAATTCAGCCCAGGACCCACATTCAATGTGCATTTCTACCAAAAAAAAGAAAAAAAAAATTATGCTGAAACTAACTGATTGCATCACTCCCATCTTGGGTTGGTATGGCTCTTCTTTTTCCTCCATGTTGACTGTTGGCAATCTAAAGGCCAATAGTTCAAGTGGTTATGGCAATTAGTTAGGTTGATCAATGTTGTTTGAAATGTTCCTTCTGTAACCTTGTTGATTGGTAATTTTTATTTTTTATTTTGGTTAGCAGGAGTGCAGGACGGGAACAACCAAATAAATAGGGCCTCAGTGCATGGAGACCAACCATATCATCCAAAATAGGAGATCATAACCCTGCAAGGGGGTTTGTCAAAAACCAAAATACCATCCAAAGGGTTAGCTTGCACCCATCTTGCCAGGTATAAATCTATGAAAAATAGAAATTGGAAGGTTGCCTCACTCTTCTAGATTTACTATTTGTGCAACCAAATGATCTGTCATCCATGATTGTGAATGTATACCACAAGTCTGCCACTGGCAGGAATATAAGTAATACAAGAACTGTGAATTTTTCATTTCACTCAATCTAAAAAATGGCTCACAAAATGTGGTAGGCTGATGTGAGATGTTGCATGAGTAAATTTGATTTGAGTTGTTTTTCTTCATTTTAGATTGCCACGCACCGCTCGGGTCACTACTAGTATATAAATGTATATATAGTTTGTATATATAGTTCATTTAATAAATTAAAAATAAAAATAAAAAGACATGGATGTGTGTATGTTGGGACTTCTATGTTGTTCAGTATGATGCCTTGGGACAATTTGTGATGACTTAGAATGGGACGATTTTTTATTATTTATTATTATTATTATTTTTTTTTTTTTTTTGTGTGTGATGAACAAGCCAAATCTACCATTTTTCAAAGGGATAGATCATGTCTTTGGTTGAATTTTTCACAATAATGATATTATAAAATAGTGATTTTTGAAATCTATGATTTGAAATCCTACCTTCAAAATATTTTATCCAAACAATGAATTTTGAAATTCGACAGATTTGAAATCTATACCCCAAATCCAAATCCTTGTTGCCAAACGCAGCCTTACAGTTGGGTTAGTGTTGGAATCAGTCACTCTTCAAATGGGATGGCGAGCGAGGAAACCATATACAGTCCCAGCCCCTAATCATTTGTTTTGATTGAATAGGAAGGATAGATGTATGTCAACAAATTGGGAATCCCATTGATCTATTTCTAGCTAGTTCTCATCATAACCTTAAAGACTCCCCAATCATGCTATACAAATTGAAAGCTTTCACTGGAAAACTGGCCAACATGACCCATCATTCTTCTTTCTTTATTTTTTAGCTAAGGCCATCATTCTTCTATTTTTCAAAAACAAAATGAGCACTATTATCCTTTGACTTTAGAGGTACCTTTGTTAGGTTAATGGGTATGGGCTCTTGATAAAATTGATTGATAGCAGACAAATACCCTTTGCTAAAGATCTAGATCCCCAGGAGTCAAGAGGCTAGCCTATGTTTATCTTATGATTTCTGGTTTGCGGAGGGTCTAATAACGCAAACTAGGAACGTGAAGTGCTGGCCCTGTAGCCTTCAGGGAGAATTGCAACCCTTCAAATGACTGCAAGATGAAGCAAGAAAAATAAAACGCAAACTAGGAACATGAAGAACTGGCCCTGTAGCCTTCAGGGAGAATTGGCACCTTCAAATGACTGCAAAAAGAAGCAAGAAAAATAAAAACATAAATATGCTTTCATTGAGAGTCGAACTCAAGACCTCCCGCTTACTAAACGGGTGCTCTAACCAACTGAGCTATGAAAGCCTTGTTTGCTTTGCCATTGAACCTTTTTATTCTTAATAAATAAAAAAAAAAGACTTTGACTCCTGCTAGCATACCTGTTTGTACCCAGACAACTGTGCCATTTGAAAGCTGGAACCACTAGAATTGCAATGATATGCCATTCAAAAGGTACATTACTTTTTCAAATTCATGCCCACTTTGCTTTAAAGCTCTTGAAACTGTTGAACACATCCTTAGGGAATGTGAATATGTCAAGGAGTTTTGGTCCCTAGTTTACCTTTTGTCCTGTCCAATATAGGGATACCTCTTGATACATGAATCCTCCATCATGCGTTTTATAAGAATAGCCTTAGGGTGGGACAGATTCCTTTTGCTATTATTTTTCCTTTTGTTTGTTAGGCCTTATGGAACAATCGAAACAAATTTGCTTTTGAGCAAAATTTGATTATGCCTAGGGTTAATTGTGATGCCATGCTCATGAAAGCTACTGAATACTTCCACATATCTGGTAAATTAAAATCCCCAAGTTTAACTAAGAAAATTATGGTCAAATGGGAACCTCCCGCCGCTACTTTCTACAAGCTAGTGCTGGAGGGTTGATACACGGAACACTTGGGATAATGGTTCAAAGGGTACAGCCGCAAGCTTGGTATTGCTTTTAGTAGTGAGGCTGAGCTGTGGAGTCTACGAGATGGGCTTGAACTTGCATTAAGCTGTAACATAAGGAAATTACAGGTGGATATGGATGATAGTGCAGCTGTTGCACTTGTCAATAACCAGATCTTGGAGGCTCATCCTTTGAGTGCTATGGTTTGTGGACTGCAAGTATTTAATGGACAAGTTTGAGGAAAGTTCGTCTCAAGCATAATTATCATGAATCAAATAAGAGAGCTGATATCATTGCTAGGAAATGAGCACTTTTTGGCCTTATTTGTACTATTTTTGATGCTCCACCTGTTTGGTTGGTTGAACAGCTTGAAACTGATGCCAATAGGTTTTCTTACCCTCGTGATGTATTAAACTCTTATGTTTAATTTATCTTTCTTCTTGTTTACCGAAAAAAAAAAAAAACAAAAGAAGTGAAGGAGACTTAGATGAATTCAGGGGATTAGTTAGATACAAAGTATCTAAAATCTCCTGATATTAAATAATAATAAAAAAACAAGTAAACTAAAGTCCATGCGTTAACCAAGACCCTACTGTCACGTATGGAATACAATGCCCAAAATAATAAAAATATAAATAATCGATGTACCTTCCTAAGGATGGTCCTAATTATTGCTGAACTACTAATGACAAGAACTATAGCTTCATGCCTTCATGCTTTATTTTACATCTCTTCACGTAAGAGGGTTGTGTTAGGTAGGTAATAGCTAACATAAACTCTTAGGTAATAACTCCTAATCTTCTATTAACTTGATTTGGGTATGTATGATGCACATAAAAATAATATTTAATCCAACAGATTTCTTGGTAAAATTTTATTCTTGCAAAAAGATAGTGAGTCTTATACCAAGTGTCAATGAATCTTCTCCATTCTCTCTCTCTCTCTCTCTCTCTCTCTCTCTATATATATATATATATATATAAAAGAAAAAGATAATTGTGTCCTACGATGAAGGCACCCTCATCTCTCTTCACAGAGACGGACCTACATTGAGGCCTAGGGGGCCATGGCCACCCCTAGCCTTTTTGAATTTGCCTTTAATAATATGCATAGAATACTTATTCACACATGGTAAGTATGTGATCGTGTCAAAATCAATTACCCGTAGGATGCAAAAAATTTGTATATAGTGGTAGTACGGGTGTCGTACTACAGAGACTGTATTAGGATTATTTTAATTTTGAAAACTGAATACTAAAATAATTCAAAAAGATGATTTTTGTAATTTTGAATTCTATGGAATGCAAGCAAAATAAATTTATATTTTCTTCAAGAAAAGAAATACTTAGGGTCTCGAATCCACCACTAATCTTGTATAAAAATGCTCTTATTGTAACGTGTTTCAAGAAGTTATTATTTGGTATGAGCAAAACTCATTGTAGCTACTAGTCCAATAACATCATCAAAAAAGGTTCATATATTTGTAAATTAGGCATAACTCATCAAAGATATAGTATGAACCGTCTCACCTACTTTACTCTAAACTAATTTGTGAGCACGACTCATCTTGTCTAAGCATGAATCATCTTAATCTCCAAATATATATACGGTGAAAACCATTGCATAACCATTGTATTTAAAATCACATAATTAAACACAATTTGAGATAAAAACACTAAAGCCAATTGTATCAATAATACAATCCTCCTAGTTATGCAATCCTCATACACAAATAATCAAATCCACAACACAATACAATAAAATACACAATACTTGATTAGGGCTTCATATCCACCCTAAGACAAAGATTAGTTGGCCATGTAGAAAATAAGAACTAGTTTCTCCCCTTTGCCGTCTTTGTACCTCTTCCTCTCTTTTTTTGTTATGTGAATTCCCTTGGTATTTATAGGAGATGGGGAAAGGATCCAGCTGATCTCACAAGTCAAAAGTAATGCCCACTTTCTTTGAATTTCTTGGCTGCCCAAGTTCTTACTTTGACAAATGTTGCCAGATTCAGATTTTTGCAAATAAGTCCACTTTCAGCTCATTTTTTACTTGGAAGACGTTTGAATCAGGAAATGCCATAAACTAAACAATTGTAGTTCTTTAAGTCCTCTTTCCAGAGCCACAAATTTCACCCAAATCGGATATGAGAATCATAAGTTATGGCCAGATTACCAAAACTTGGTCAATCTGTCCAGATTTGCTGCTGATTTTGGGATCATGAATTTCTTTGCTTAACTTTGAATTTCAGCTGCTCAAATATTAAAAATTGTTGACCCAACTCTTGTTGCAGCTCCATGAAATTTTAGGCAAGTGAGAAACCCATTTCAAGTTACATTTATTAGCTTAAGTAGTCCTGATTGTCATCTTTTCTGGTATCAACTCAAAAGCCCTGCAATAAATCAAGAACACTTTAAACACACTAAATTAAATATAATAAAATAACTAGAAAATATAAATTAGGGAGTAGTTTCAATGAATATTTTTGTGCTTATCAGTATGGTGTATCTCCATGTATTAGGAATCTAAGATTAGTTTACGTAGAAATTTACGTGTACACTTGGTAAGTAATTATATATCAGTATGAGCAAAGCCAAGTGGCACAAGTCTAATATGGTATTTTCGTGTATGTGTACCTGATTTTTCAAGGTAATCAATCCAATTGGCCAAGTGAATCGGGTTGTATACAACCCAATTAAATGAAATAGGGCAATCCCTTCTTCTCGATATCAAAATCACCTCCTCTCAATACAACACTGTCTTCGATCTCATGACTTTAGGGTTCATAACGCCAATCGCCATTGGTGAATTGTGATGTTTTATGCCTCGCCGGCTCTATTCTCTTCTAGTTTAAGAAATTTTTTTTGTCTTTTCCTTGGTTTATATTTTGTTAACACTGAATAAATATCAGGTTTATCTTAATATATTTTCATACTTGAAAAGTAAAAATAAAAAATAAATAAAATTATTCTTGCTTTGGCTCCTCTCAAAATGAAATCCTGGTTTCGTCCCTGTCTCTTCACATGAGTTCTCTCTAAAACTCATTTTAGTAATTTTGAGCATACAATTCAAGACATGCACCATGTCATCATAATTAATGTACTAAGTATATTGTATTAGTATCAATTCAACAAAAAATAGGTTAAAATAGGTTCACATGCAAGGGTAAAAATTGATGAAGGATTTTAGTAAAAAATATTATTGAACATGCACATATATGTTGAATAAAGTTTGATCTTCTCTCTCTTCTCATAATATTTTACTAAACTTATTTGTTAACTTCAAATGATCCAATTTTAATATATTTTTATTTGAATGTATTACTAGAGTAGATCCAATGCAACAAATATATTAAAATGGTGCTTATGTTGAATTCCATGCCCATAATATCAAGTAAATAATAGAACTCATAGAAAAAGGAAAAGGGTGGCCATTGGTCATACTTCGAATGATAAAGGGATTGGTAATTTCCCCAAAATGAAATAAGGGATTTTCATTCTTGTTTTTTCTCCCCACTAATCAAAGGGAATATTCCAAGGTCCAAATATCTAGACTATGTCCATCAGTCCATACAATCAGCCTTGTTACAAGTGTCACCACCCAACATCAGTTTCATGGAAAAGCTATTATCCCACACTCCACTATATCTCCTCCATTTAAGCACCACTCATCTTCTTCGATCTTACCTTGTAATCTCGATCTCACACACACACTGTCCATGGTGAGATAAAATGTGAGCTCCAAAAGCCTTTCCTTTCCTTCAAAAATTTGAAAAAAAATGAAAAAAATAAAAATTTCTATTGTTGACAAAACCCTCATTTGTCGTCCCCTCGTTTTCACATAGCTTCCAAGAAACCCTAGAAAATCCCCATCTCACCACAACCCGCTTGATGCTAATTCAACATTTGTCAAATCCTAGACAAAGATTTCGTAGCTTCTGAGGTAAGATCTCACATCTTTTCATATCGGTTTCGTCTTTGTTTGCTTCATTTCTACTTTGATTTGTTAATTTCTAGGGTTTTGTGAGTTTCCGAGATCTGGGTCTTCTTCCTTATGTTGATTCAGGGTTTCTTTGCTTTTGGGTCTTTTTTTTTGTTGCAGATTTAGGGTTTTGCTGTATTGGTTCGATTTTGTTCACTGTGTGAAAAAAAAAGTAGAGAAAAAATGTCATTTTTTCCGAAAAGTGAATCGATTCATATAGGGAAGTGTGGAATGATAATCTTGAAGATGAGTTTGCGTTGATTCGCGATATCGTAGACGATTACCCTTACATAGCTATGGATACCGAGTTTCCAGGCATTGTTCTGCGTCCAATAGGGAATTTCAAGAGTAGTACCGATTATCATTTTTTGACCTTGAAGGCTAATGTTGATCTCTTGAAGTTGATTCAATTGGGTCTTACATTTTCTGATGAGAAAGGGAACCTTCCCACCTGTGGGACTGACAAGTATTGTGTGTGGCAATTCAATTTTCGAGAGTTTAGTCTCAATGAGGATGTATTTGCCAATGATTCTATTGAGCTGTTGTGCCAGAGCGGTATCGATTTTAAGAGCAACAATGAAAAGGGTATCGATGCTAGTCGGTTCAGTGAGTTATTGATGTCGTCGGGGATTGTGTTGAATGATAGCGTGCATTGGGTTACGTTTCATAGTGGATATGATTTTGGGTACTTGCTCAAGCTACTTACTTGCCAAAGTCTGCCCGATACACAGGTGGGGTTCTTCAATCTTATCAAGCTGTATTTCCCTACACTTTATGATATCAAACATCTGATGAGGTTCTGCAATAGCCTTCATGGTGGGTTGAACAAGCTTGCGGAGCTTTTGGATGTGGAGAGGATTGGTATTTGCCACCAAGCTGGTTCAGATAGTTTGCTCACATGTTGTACATTCATGAAGTTGAAAGAAAGTTTCTTTAATGGCTCACCCGAGAAATATGCTGGTGTGTTGTATGGTCTTGGTGAGAATGGACAGAATACTAATTGAAAAAAAAAAAAAAAAAAAAAAAAAAGATTAAGAAATAAATATAAAAATAAACCATTTGTTATATTATATGTGTGTGCAAGATTGCCATCTGTTTGTGTTCTTTTGCGGACTTCGTGTTCACCTTGTTTCTCATTTGCCAAAAGTACTGTGCATACCTTCGCAGTTCATGTAGTGTAACCGTGGAAGTACAACGATTCTCAGTGTGAGGCATGGCCAATGTTTCATTATGTATAGCTAGCACATTCTGTTAGCAACATTAGCATTGCCTTACAAACAAATTCTGTGTTCCACAAATGCTTTGCTTTGCTTGCTTTATATGGTGATCTTAATTGTTTCAGTGCATTCAGTCACTGTCTTTTATAATTTAGGACCAAAAGGGCTTACAGAAGATTGATGGAAGGATAGGTTAAAACTTAAAAGGGATTTCTGCTATCCTGAATTGTCCTTCCAAGGATCTCTAAAACCTGATTTGAATCCGTGAGAGATGATGGAGTTGTTCTCTCTCTCTCTCTCTCTCTCTCTCTCTCTTCTCCAGATTATAGTTACTCCAATTGTATATTCATATTCCATATCATAGTTACTCCAATTGGACAATAATGATTTTAACATTTCTTGGGCTATAACAAACCCCCCCCCCCCCCCCCCCCAAATAAATAAATAAATAAATAAAAGAAAAAAAGGTAAGCCTGTTTGTATAATCAAACAAGTCCATACAGATGGTCCAGATGGTCATGTGTTCTGCATCTATTTTTATGAAGGAGATTAGCATTGACTCTCTTTTTAAGAAGATGGGGTTAAGCTAATGCACAAAGCTGGATTTTATATTCAATTCTGGATTTCATCCCAATGTAAGCTGTGTTTTCTATCTTATATTATATTCAAATTTTATTGGTCTTCTGCATCCTCTTTCTTGAACTAGTGGTCAATCTGATCTGCTGGATGCTTGCCTATATTTGTTTAACCTGTCTTTAATTAGGTTATTTATTTTTCTTGTTTTTGCTGGAATTTCTTATGATAAAGCTAACTGAATAAGAGACATGTAACTGTAGATTTCCTTGGGTTTGATTTTGCTGAGAAATTAATTTTGTGGAGTAGGCTGTTATTGAATTTGTAGAACTGCTTTGTGTTTCAATTTCAGATGTGTTCTTATGGTTTATGGGAACTTTTGTCTTGCTTGTTCTCTTCCTCGTGCCCAGAGGATGGTATTACTTGTAAGAGTTTATGCAGAGGTTGATATCTACTACCAGGAAGTAGCTTCTTCTTTAACCATCTTATATTAAAACTAATTTGAGAGTGCAAAGAAGAACTTCTTATTCTAGAATTGAGACCGAGTTCACAGGCTATGGCAGCCTGGCAGGCATAATTAAATAGAAATAAGAACCCTTCTGGAAATCAGAAGTGAGTATTTCCCTCACCAAGCTCCTCCTCCTACTACCCCACTAACAAAAGACACTTGAAGCAGTCCATAACAAAAGCATTCCAGTGGCTTTTAGAATTATTCTCTCCTTTAAGTTGCCTCCAGACACCATTACTTAGAAACTCAATGCAGAGAAATATTTATAATGCTATTGATTTTGTTGCCCATTTTTGCCTGTGCATGTAGCCTCAAACTGCAAGTTACCATTGAGGGGCTGTTTGGGAAGCTTATAAATCTGGCTAGCTGCATTAAGCCTAGAATTGTATTTAGAATAAGTGTGTAAAAACATTTTCCATTCTGGTGGCTGCAGCTCTTTTTTTTTCCCCCCTCTAAATGCTATTGCGTAAGTGAATTTTCGTAAATTGTTCCATTAGTTTGGAATGGATGTTATGGAATGGTTCCGTCTTTTCGCCTAGGGCTTAATAGATTCCAGTGAATGGGCTCTATTTTGCTGAATATGGTGATGCCTGCTTGATGTGTAGCAGCAAGTTTTGCACTCAAATACTGGAGAACATATACTTGACCTTTTTGGGAAAACCAAAATTAGCGTAGTGTAAAAATAGGTCAAATTTTTAAAACTAATTGTTTGGGGCAAACGGTAGTATTTTTTTTTTTTTTTTTGGGGGGGGGGGGGGGGTTTATATCAAATTCTGTTTGCTTTTTTTACAAAAATAAAAAGAAACAATGCAAATGGTGGTAAGGGGCAAATTGTGTGTTGAAACAGTTAATCCCACTGCTCCCAGAGGGGATTAATTACCATCGTAATTAAGATAATAAGAGCAAGTTGAAGACATTCACCCCAATTTAATCACTGTTGACCCTACTGATCTTCTGGGTTGCTCAAAAAGTGGTACGTGGGAAAACAAAAGAAATTAGAATTTTGAATCTTAAAATTTTCAATGTTGAGGACCTGAGATATAAAGCCTTCACTCTGCTATATGTATTTGGCTTCAAGTTGAGTTAAAGATTTGGAACCAATTTACAGAATACAAAAATCAAAATATGACTTCTTTGAATTTAAGACAATGGAAAATTCGATTCAATACAAATATTTCCAATCTTATATATATAAGCACATGAAGAGACCAAATTGATGCAAACAACCATTAAACAAGAAATGAAACTCCTTTCGTTTTGACACCCCTTATAGGCATATAGTACTGAGGACTTCTTTTACCTTCCATTTTCCAGTGCTTTTCTTCCTTCTTTTCTTCATTCTGTAGTGCCTTTTTCCTACATCACCTAGCGTTGAAATTTAGAATCAATTCCTCTAGGGCTCATAGCTACGTTGACATAAAGTAAATTCTAATTTATGAATTGAAAAAGTTCCATACAATTCATTGCCTGTAAATAATTTTGCACATATCCACTTGGGCTACAGAAAACTAGCATCAAAATTATAATGTAAGTCTGCCATCAGAGCTAGTCGGCTAAAAACCACCACCCTCTCCCCCCCCCCCCCCCCCCCCAAAAAAAAAAAAAAAACAAAAAAATAATTTTTCTTTTTTAATAAAAAGGAAAAAGTTTGAAATACAAGATTCCAATTCTAAACTTTTCCTTGTTACTTTTTGCGCTTCTTAGAAATCTTATCCAGAATATATGCAATGACTTCCTTCAATGTGGCTTTCCGTTCTTGTTTGAAGTTCCATAGCTCAGGTACAACGTATCTCCCGCTAGGGTTGTACTCATTCATCTCCTTCAAAGCTGTTACTACAGCCACATATACCTCTTTCCCCCATTCTTTCCTTAAGTTGTTCAACCTTTCATCCTCTTCATTCAATAATTCCTGCACATAGAAACATCAATCATACAAAATCCGTGGCATACTTGTTTCTTAGAGTGAAGCATTTCCTTGTAACCTATGGAAGGACATCACTAATCTTAGCATTTGTTTTTGTAATGGACACACTGATACAAACGCACATTAAACAACATTTCAAGTGCCTATACCATGTGGCAGTTCCCTTGGAGCTTTGCTTTTAACCTTTTAACTCAAATGGGATGCCATTATAAGTCCACGATTTCAACTTTAAGAAACATTTTTAATTTTGGATGACATTGTGATACTATGGCTTATGTCTCTACAAAATGACTCGTAATGAGATATAGCATCAAGAGAATGACATAGAATGAGATTTGGAATGCATACCTCATTGTCCTTCCCTTCAATTTCAACAACTTTGAATGGATGCCATGTTGGATCTTGGATATATTCCTGCCACTTCGAGCAAAGCAAGGCAGATTTCTCTAATGCTTTTTTAACTGGATATTTTTTCTTACACGCCTTTTGAAATGGCTTTACACTAAGCTCTCCCAATCTCTTGATCCCAATAGTAGTGCAGCCACTCAAGAGCCCTGTCAAACCCTAAGGTGCAAAGGTAAGCTTTCCATTAGTATCTTACTCAAACATCCAAACATCCCATACCCCTCACCTCCCCAAGGTCATTACAGGAAGATAGATTAGTGGTCATACAAATGGAAAATAATGCATGCAAATATATTCATGGCTTCATGCAAATTATATTGCTTAGGCCATTGCTTAAACCTCCAGATTTAACTGAAACTTCTATTAGGCCTAGATATGTAACATAAAGGAAACAACGAGGAAAAGACTAATACTGCAATCATTTCTCGACGAGCTGCTTCTAGTTGGTCATTGCTTTCGCGCTCTTTCACAATAAGAGTTAGATTTAGAGCTTCCAAGTCCTCTAATTCCTCAACCTTTTCCTTCAATTCTTCCTCCATCGATTCCATCTTCTTCTGTAATCCCGTATCATTTTCACCTCCCATATACTCCATCACTTTTAATTTCCCTCTCAATTCTTCAATTTCTAACTGCAACTTCTGTTTGGCATCCAGATCTTTTTCTAATTTAAGTATTCTTTCCAAAGCAGCCTTTTTCTCTCTCTGCACATTTAGA
This sequence comes from Liquidambar formosana, assembly GCA_039720395.1. Classification (NCBI taxonomy): domain Eukaryota; kingdom Viridiplantae; phylum Streptophyta; class Magnoliopsida; order Saxifragales; family Altingiaceae; genus Liquidambar; species Liquidambar formosana. Next base: position 15,861,780 of record CM077830.1, read on the forward strand.
ATCCGGTCAAGTGAAAATTCCACACAAATTTGAGAGAGAAACGTAAGTAAAGAAATGTTTTTCCAAGAGCTGACATAAACTGGCACACCTGTTGCTCTTCAAGAAGCCTCAAAACACTATTATTAGCCTTTATCTGCTTGATCGACGCCAAGTGGAGTGACCTGTTTTTCTAAATATTACAGAAGGACAATGAATGACATTAGCATCATACTTAATTAAACTAACTTCTATTCATGAGCATTTTATGCAAACAAAGATAGCAGTAACAGAACAATAATTTTTTTATTAAAAAAATGGATTATTTAATAATTTAGGAGTACCATCCATGAGGATCTCAATGGTAATCTAGATTTTGACAGTGAAGAGCATTACCGTTTTGTTCTCCTCCTCAATTATTCTTCTTTCATGTTCGTTTATGGCTTCTCGCTCAGCCAGTTCATTTGACCATCTATCAAGCTCTTTTCTCTTAGACTCCAACTCAAATTTCAGTTTTTCACTCTCCTCTAAAATTTTATGAGCACGATCTTGTGCAACACGCTGCATCCTCTCCATTTCTGATAAAGAAGCACAAAAAACAAAAAAGGGGGAGAGGGATCATAAACACCACATATAATATGGTAATTAAATAAACCAATATATGTGCATGATGCATCTTTTGGTGTCTGAGACCATCAAACATACAATACTATATCTAATATAACCTGAGGCATAAACCTTGGTGGCTAGGTGTGATGCTCTCATGAAATAAATAAATAAATAAAAACATAAACCTTCGTTGTAAGCCTGGTGAAGTTTGTCATTCTCTTCAATCATTCTACTCACAGACATACTCTTCTCATTGTACTTGTACTGCATATCGTCTAGATTTTTGTTTGTGATATCAAGTTCTTTAGTTAAATTCGCCACCATGGTGTTTCTTTCCCCTGTCACTTCTTGCATAATATGAATGATTGTTTTCAACTCTGCTTTCTCACGAAGAAATTCTCCAATCGGCCCTTCTGAATTATAGTCATCTGCCCGTGCACACCATCCATATATATTTGAACCTGGATGTGCTTGCCATGCATCCCAATCCTTCTTACCATGTCTAATGCCTTCAAAAGATTTTTCGAACTCCATAACATTACTGAACCCAATCCAGTCTTCATTGAAGTCAAATATAGCATGCCCTCTATGATCCTTTTTGTCCCAAATAACATGAACTCCTATGGGTTTATATTCAGAGAACTTTCGCAGCCAATGCACACTTTCATTAACTTCTTTTTCACGCTTTGGCTTGCGCATTATATTAGCAACTATTCCTTTCCAAGGCCAAACAAACAGTTCATCTTGCTCATGGTTTTCAGCGACACTTCTTGGCTCAGCCTTATGCTGTGTTGAACTTGATTCATCAGCTATGTCATTTTCCAAGTATTTAGTCAAGGCAAGGTGGTTTGCCTTTTGTTTCCCACTTCTGTAGACTGAACCCGTAGCTACTCCAGAGGCATGCTGAAGAAGCTCATCATAACGGTATTCTTGTTTTCTCTTCCCTGCACAGAAAGGGCATCTAAAGGTGGCACTTGAATTCTTGACTTTGTACTTTCCAGCTTTCAGTTGTTCATATGGTTTCTCTTTGTGGTCATTAATCTCAGATTCACTTATATCTGACTCTTCTTCTGAATAACTTCCCATCAAATTTGACAAGGAAAATAAGGGAACCTGAGACAAGAGGGAAACTTAAGTTGTAGTCAAAGAGGAATGCTCTGAAAAAAAAATATGGAATCCACAAAATGTCACTAAGATGTTAATGTATGTTTTATGTTTTTATTTATTACATTAAAGTAAGAAACAATCAACTGTTTAATAAATTAATTATTATCAATAAAAATAAATAAGAACATTTTAGAAGTTTAAAGTGTTCATATTCAGACTTTTTTGGGTAAGCAAAATAGATGACTATAAGAGAAAGGGAAAATCGTAAATGGGTGAATCATGATTATACACTATTACACACTAAGTTGTTCTCTCATATCATGATTTTTCTTCTCTCTCAAATAGAAAGCTACAAGTGATTCTAGCCCAAGTTATTCTTTAAAATTATCCATTTCATGAAAAGGAGTTGATCTAAAATTATTCGGTGGGCGGGCATTCTTTTTAATATTCACCTCTTTTCTATTGCCTTCAAAAATCACTTCCTGTTATCTTTGTTGAAAATAAATCAATTAGCTGAAAACTATTGATATTTTAAAGGATGTGCGAAACATCAAACAAAATGACATGGAAACAAGGAGGTGAGTGAGGATACCAATGTAATTAAATGATGCATAAAAAATAAAATTCTTGTGTGTATCAATGAAGATCAACGTGATAATAATATATAAAGCAAATGAAAAAAAAAAAAAAAACCACACACACACACACACACAAACACAATAAAGCAATGAAGTATAGATGATCACCTAATAGTTTAAACAGCTTCAGAGGATTGAACAATCCTTGGTTGAAGGGACAGAGGTTGGCTCTAATCCTACCCTAGACTCATGTGTAAGGATAAATACAAATCCAAATGTGAAGGAATATTTTAACCTGTTCTCCAAGGTTTGTTCACAGCTTTTTATAGAAGTAAAGGTGGTCATGATACAATACAATTGGAATGAGTAAAAACTTAGAATTAGAGTCATTTACTAATGTGAGCTAATAAGATTAGGGTATAATTTAGGAAATCACAATTCATAAAAACTTAATCAACTAGAATTGGAAAGGCATATCTTTCACATATTGGTATTAGACAACAGAAATGGCTAAATGATTGCCTCATCACTAAATTGGTATTGGTATATTCTTACAATGAAATAGGTGCAATCTCCTCTTCCTAACTTTAGCTGCTTCAACAGATCACCGGGTGCTATGGCTATATGTGATGTGCTCTAATTAGAAAAAAAATACTTGCTCAGAGTAGCAATAACATAAAAACCAATATTCTTGGTATTTATGATGAACACATGAAAATTGTTGTAACTTCTCAACAGGGCAGGTTGTTTATTGGGCAATCTAGGTACTTTTATGATGACTTTATTATATTATTTTCTCTCATGACGACTAAGGTGGCTGGCTGCAGAAATTGATCTTACTTTAGCACAGTGGTGCACACCATGGGGAACCTCTGCAATGTTGAAGACTTTCTATGACAAAAGCATTAGACATCCATTTATGTGTTCAATTCCTTCAGTCATTAACACATCAAAATCCATAACAGTCTTCTTTTGGAAGTTATGTCCATGATACATTGAAAATCTTCAAAATAAATAAAGGGTGAATCTTTGGAAATTTTTATTTTTTGTTTTGACAAAAATGGAATGAAATGATACTTTCTTTTGGCATTAAATCCATGCTTTTGCAGAATAGTACATCAAGGAGGCCATATTATTACCTTTTAAGCTTTGATTTCCAAGACAATAATAATAATACTCAACTCAGAGTAGCAATAACATTAAAATCCATTAAATTCTCAACAGGACAGGTTGCTTATTGGGCAATATTGGTATATAATGAATCTGTTTTCTCTCATGACGACTAAGGTGGTTGGCTGCAGAAAACTCACACAGCTCATCCCCATATGGATTGATAGGATCTCTCATATATGTCAACCTTTGCTTAGCAGACAACTCATGTAACCATCCCATGATATATTGAAGATTTAAAATATCATAATTCTTTTGGAAAATGTTCTATGAAAATGGAACTGAAGTAGTGCCTTCTTTGGCATTGTATAATGAGGAAAAGAAATTTACAAGACCATTTTCAAATAAAGTATGGAAATAGGCCCTCAAAAATTTTGTACAAAATGCATGTTTTTTTTGTTGATTCCCGTATTTCCATCAAGATGATTAATCATTTTTCTTGGAACAGCTCCAATGTTATGGAAAGGATTCCAAATGATGTTGTTTCCCACAGCTTCTCTAAGGAATATTACAACAATTATTCCTAATAATTAAAGAACAAAATATCCTTCTTATTTTCTTGGCTTTTTTACATTTTTTTTTTTTTTTTTTTTTTTTTTTTGAGGGGGGGGGTGGGGGGGGGTGGGGTGGGGTTTGGGAGGGAAAGAGGAGGAGGGAGGCGTTGTTTCTCCAACATGCTTTTCAGTTATTAGAGAAATGGTACAACAATTTATTATCTTCCCTTGCCCCGGATCTCTGTATCTTCTTTCTTTCTTTGTTGTTGTGCCAATAGGGTATTATTCAAAATTTTAACCCGACTAACTCCTTGGAACATGACCATATGACTATGGCTACCATCTACTCCTTGTAGCTGGCCGCAAAAGAGAGTGAGAATTTGAACACAAGGCCAACATATTAACCCTCAGAACGAGTTAACCCAATCTAACTTCTTCTAAATTGTGAAAAATGAATACCTACATTTGGACAAAGTTTTTCAATTTCTCACTATTATCTTCACAGATCAGGCTAAATTCCAAAATATATGGCCAAATGTTTTCCACCTGATTCTAGCTCACTTTGCTTCCATAAGGAGTTTTACCTCCAAGATGTTCGTTCAAGCGTTTCAATTCAATTAGAAGAAACGGGTTATTGTTTGGTTACTGGCTAGGTTTGAACATAAACAGGGCCATACTTAGAGATAGTATAGAACAAAGATGTAGTCTCCGGGGCTGGAGTAATACCCAGCCGTGGAGTTCTAGGACAATTTGGATGAACCAAAATCTCAGTGATCACAGCTTTTGACAAACCTAAACCCATGCCCTGTATCTATTTCGCATGGAGGAACTTCAGGCCTCCTGCCCATCCAACATTATTTTTCCAGGTAATTGTTCAGAACATCACAGTATTATTGAACCGTGCACCCTATCCCACAAGAAAGCACCCCCAACTTGAAAGAAGAGGAGAGATGCCATCACGCTACACAGTCATTGGCACCGGTCCAAAATGCAACGGGCTTAGGGTAAATACTGTCAACACCTGGAGGATTGAAGCCATGAAAGTGGGGCGTGGGGGTTGTGTTTCACTGAAACGTAGATATGTTGTCTCCCTTGACTAAAAATTCAGAAACCAATTTATCCGTTGTTTTTCACAAACAAAGTTCATAAAAACACCAGGATGAACAGCACGGATAACATATACTTTACATCAACCACCTTGGCAATAAACACTACTTCTGCATCAGCGGCATAGTTATTGTGCCGTAAAGAAAAGCACACATCGTAACAAATATAAGACACAATTCAAATTGTCGCATGTATAACCGACAGGATTTGGAGGTGAAAACCCCATTGGTTTGACAAACCAGCTAAAAGTGTCACCATCCATCACGATATTGCTACAGAAATTGACAAAAATTACACAAGATGACCTTGGCACAATGTCAACCTAACCTTGCTTCTCTTCGTAGTACCTGAAACAAAAAATTGTGAAGTATCGAGTGAGAATAGTGTGTAGAAAACTGCAGCGTGGATTATGCTGCAAGCACAAGTGTACTCTCTTTTTTGCTCATTTTAGTACTCTTATAGAAAATGTCCTCTCACCTCTTGGAAGAGTCCTTTAATAATACATGCCGATAAAAAAATAAATAGTTAAACGTAGTAAGTTGGCGGTATAATCAAATGCCGTGTCACATGATATGATGGACAAGAAGGAGAAACAAAATTTTCATTAAGGCTCTAAAAGCCCACTCAATAAGCTTTGAAAAAGCCATCTTCACATAAAATGAATATTGCCAAGATCAGGGTGTAAAAATAGATGAGTGGAATAAATAGGAAAGCTAGGATAGAAATATATTAGGGGATCCCTTTTCTTCGTGAGAACATGAGGTTGCAACCAAACTTTTCTTCCAAATGAATGAAGGATGAATTAAGAATGTCATATGGCCCCTCATGGCATGGTAATTTAATAGACCTGAGAGAGGACATTTTGGTTTAAATGTAATTTTAATTAATATATAAATACACCAATGCTATAGCCGGGTTCATGGGCTTCCTTGTGGTGCACACAAAGTACCAATTTTTTTTATTAAGTCAAACAAAGTACCAAAAGAAACTGCTGGATTTAAATGGTAGTTCAGTTCATAAAGATGTGAAAAAGAAGTTCAATATTCAATACTTGGCATTTGCATGCAAAAACTATTTGCAAAAAACTAGTCATGCATCGCATGACACATATTACAAATAATTATCAGCACTCCACCCATTAAGCTTATATGCGAGTAGTCTGTGTTACATACATGGATATACCAGCATATGCATTTTAGAGTTATCTCATGGTGACCACTTCATGCTAAGATAGATGAGATCATTCCCTTTTCTAATTTTCCCAAGCAATGATACAGACATAATTTAAAAAGAATAGCACAAGCTGGAGCATTTAGAACAATATTCAATCCAACAAGCATAAAGGAACATTGACCAGGAAAAAAAATAAAAAAGGGGCCAAAAATAAAGAAAAATAAAAAGATCAAATATAAACAAAGGAATGTGAAAGGGAAAATTGTTACCTCCTCAGCAAATTTTATCAAAATAGTCGTCCGAGGACGCTGCTGACCCTCCATAGGTACAAAATGAGCTGTTACTACAGCTGGAAAACCTGCACTATCCAAAACACCCTTCAAAGAAAGGGGAAAAACATGCCCGTCAGAACTTTCACAACTAGATGATCAGTTATCAAGAACAAGACCAAAACGGTTCATACCCTTACTATTCCAGCAACAAATGCCCCACAATTAAATGTCCCCATGTCTTTCGGAATCGAAATAAATCTACGACCCAAAAAAAACTTGTATCAGCTAGAAATTAACCTAAACAGTACAGATCAGCTGTAAAAGTTACTATAAATAATAAACAATGATAAAACAGTTACCTATTCACAAGGAGCTCCTTCTCGCTGATCATGTATTCATCTTCATGTTCAGTGCCTTTCTCAAGTGAATCAGCCACCTATCAAAGAGAAAATGGTAAGATGGTTGTTGTATTCCGTGGGTATATTCAGCACCCTAAACTCCTCCCCCCCCCCCCCCCCCCAAAAAAAAAAAAAAAAAAAAAAAAAAGATATGTTCTGCATGAATAGTTCAAACAGATCAGACGTATAAAACAGCCGAAAATGGTTGCTGATCTGAATTATCATGCCTCTAACACAAATGGAGCAGCATGGCCATAAATATTTAACACTATAACAGTCAATGTTCCATATTATTCATAGAGAAACATCCCTTTTTTCTTATCCATTAGGCCAAATGATAGACATGGGGATACTAATATCACCCCAAATTGTTAAAGTGTTACCAGAAATTTTGAAGCTTAATTGACAACATCCAGTGCATGAAAATTTTCAACCACATAGTCATGTTGACCAGCAATACATAAAGCATTGGGAAAACATGTTTACTTGTATCGACATTGAGAAAAGTTCCAGAACAAGCATCAATGTTTACTTTAATGTCCCAAAACAACTTTAAGTAATTATTGGACTCAACAACAAGTCAAATAGTCATGTAAAACTATAAGCACATACACAACCAACCCAGAGAACATGTAATAGTACACTAACAGTAATCTATATAAATGCTCACCCTTTACAATAAAAATGTGTACTAGCCCCTTGTATAAACTAGATATCCTTACAAAGGCAAGAACTATAAATAGAGCTTATAATAATATTTCTTGTTTGTTTGGTGTACATAATGGAATATGCTTTAACCCTTTCATAACCAATTTTTAAGCACCAAAATTCCAGCCACAACCTTAATGACATTCCAAACATTAGTTGGTTATGACAAAAGTTGTTGAAACTGATGTTTGCATATCCAGCTAGCGCATTAAGATTCCAGTTTTGAGTTCAACACATTACGACAACAATGCTAGAATATCCAGTCCTATTGTTTTCTATAAACAAATTCTGTAAAGAACATTACACTAAATTGTTAGCAAAAAATTCTTTACAAATTCTTGCACTCGATTGATGGGGAGATATTGAGATTCAATTGACTCTCTTCCAGGTAAAACTCTTAAAAGAACTTCATAGGGGCTCTGAAGTTTTTTGTCACTGTCATCTTCTTTTTTTCTTTATCTTTCTTCATTTTCCTCTTTTGATAAACAACCATTGTACCCACAATCAATCTTACCTTATACCTTTTCTTCAACCTAACTCCTTTTACCTCTCTCCTAATCCTAATTTCACTTTTGTTCCATTACCTGAACATGCAAAACCTAGGAGTCTAGGACTTATCTGAACTCCTTAAAATTAACCAAGAATTGAAGACATGCTAACAATGACTGCATTTTAAAAAACTATCATGCATTTGTTGCTGGTAGTTTATACAACATGAAAATAAAATAAGAAATGATGAATAGAAAATAGAAAAATGTAAATATTGCAGATTATTAAGTGGAATTTTGTAAACTGTAATATGGGAATGTTTAAAGGCATCATGGTATAATTTCCTTTCCAATAAATTATAACAATTTCAAAACATGATGTCATCCATCTGTTAGAACTCTCCTTAAACTTGATGATAAATTTAAGTGACTAAACTACTAAAGGCGAGCCCCTATAGTAAAAGATGCAGATATAGCTTTTAAGGAAGGAGGGAGGAGAGAGAGAGAGTACAATATTGCTGAAAAAGAAAAAGAAATTAAAGGTTAACTAAAATTTCATCCAATGCACCCAAAAATGAGGGAAAAAATTTGTTGACCTTTCCAAATAACACCTTCCATACGGTGCTATGTACAAAAGACAGAATACCAAGCAATCGTGTCTCCCGCCTGTTTCCCTGTGGCACCAAAAAAACACCTCTATAACAATTGTGTCAACCTCATGGAATAATACGTACACACACACACACACACAACGTTAGTATACTTTGCATTTTGTTCACAGAGGCCTGGACTCAATGGGTAAGTTCCATAGACAGTAACTGCCATGAAATGACACACCTAGGCTTACAACCTCTGTAAAGTCAACCTCTGTAAGTTCCATCACATTTCCAAGCCTCCAAGATGCAACATCAATGACATAGTAATTATATACAATCACAATTCTCAAAGAACAGAAAACTGTCAATTATTAGACACAAAGTGCAATATTTTCCTCGGCCGTATGATGAATAAAGATTTTATATAATTTATACGTAAAGATATCACAGCCTCAATTGTCCATTCTTCGCATGCGTTCCCTTATCTAACCCATCATTGCTAGTCAAAGCTACAAGCCTACAATACATATTAATACAGCATAGCGTCATCTGAACAATTATTCTGTTGATCTTTATCATATATATATATTCTGTTGAAGTTTTATTTTATTTTATTTTATTTTTTGATAAGGTATACCGAGATTTAGGTTTTTCAGCACCATTGACCTTTTAAGTGAAGTTTTACAACAATAATCTAAACTCAAAAGGTCAATGGTGCTGAAAAACCTAAATCTGGGGTATCTTTTCATTTAGAACTTTGGTTGCAGACATTTTCTAATATAAGATAGCAATTCTGCTTCAAATCTGCAATTCTGTACGCCTTACTACTTACTTTTCCAATTTCGAAAGGGGGGAGGCTACCATCTTATTATTTTCATACAAAAAAATTACTATTATTCTCCACTTATAATTTTGATTCTACATATATCTCTTAACACGGTTTTCCATATTGACCGCCACCAAATTAATTTGCATATAAAAAATGAGAACCTATGATGGGACTATGCCACATCAAAGTTGAAGGGCTACATCATTTTTTATGCAAAATGGCAAGTCTTTGTAACAATTTAATCATTTAAATAGATTTAGAACGTCTTATATAGGTAATAATACAGAAAAAAATTAATTATATAGCCTCTTCATCTAAAAAATAAAATTAAGTTTTTCTTCATACACATAGCTTATTGTTCTTTCAAATAAAATTTAAGATGTAAACTGTTTTGCATTATTTATCATTGTGAAATTAAATATTTCTCTATTTTAGTATGATTGGATTATTGGATTCAACAGTCTTGATCAACATATGATCCCATCATTTGCATATAAAATGATGTAGCACTATCAAATTTGATGGGGACATGCCCCATCATAGTCTTTCATTAAAAATTTATAAACACATACATACACAGATTTGATCACCCATGCGACATCGTGCACGTCGTGCAATGATCATGACTGCCTGAACTCGTGTGATTTTCACGCGCCCATACATGGTAGTTATGGACAATCTAGATCACTACGTGAAGTGCACAATGTCACGCGGGTGATCAATTCTGCATACATATGTATTTATATTAGATATATGCATATGCATATAATATATATGCATAATCTGTTCAGCACATTCTGTGTGTCTTAAAAGATTAAGATGTTTTCATGATACAAAAGCAAAAATAAAAAATAAAAAAATACAAGCACTTAACACCTATAAACCAGCCCTTTTGGTCTAGTGGTATCCGGGTAGGGGTGGGGTACAGGTGATTGAGGGCTTAAGTCCCTCAAAATCTCAAATGTAACCAAGAAACTTAACACCTATAGAACAGATCTGAGGGGGATCTACAGAGATTCTCCCAGGAAGGGAAAAAGGTGCACGAGTAGATGCATAGATCTTAAGGCTAAAAAAGAGTAGCTCTATACATAATGTCAGAGACATATGTATGAAATTATATTTCATCAGGATACAGATTCTGCAGTCAAAAGCGGTATTGTAATTAATTAACCTTTAATATTGTTGGCATGAAGTTTACACTTGCATACATCATGGAATATGTTAGGCACTCCAATATATAACATAATATAGAAATAACATGATGTATGAATGCAAACACTTCTTCTACCTTGAGAGATTCTGCTGGCAATTTTAAACTCAAACCATCCAAGTGTAAACTTGCACAATTTAATGTGCCCCAAGTCAATAAAGGGATTTTCTGTTTTTTTTTTTTTTTTTTTGGTTTTTGGTTCTGTAATACCACTGAATTGAAAGAGTTTTAGAGGACTGGCCATTACGCACTAAACATCCATTATGAATGAAAAACAGCACACACTCATGATGCTTAAGTGTGGTTTTCATTTTCCAATTGCTATCAGAACAAAAAATAAAATAAAATAAGTTTTTAAAATCACTAATTTACTTTGAGGACAAAGCCATTAACTGTCAACAATTTAAGATGACGCCCAGTCAAACTGCATTTCGGCATAGCCAACATTTAACAGATTATATTTTATCAATCTTAGGTCAAAAGTTCCAAGAAAGATTGGCCCCTTTGCGTACACTTTTTGGTGTTAGTGAAGAGAGGGCTAGAAGGAAATTTCTTATGGGAGAAATTAGAAGTTCACAAAATTAAAGAAGAGTTTATTAGCACCCTATTTATTTGGTTCTCTCCGCATTGGTCTAGTGGAAAGCCTTCCTTTTGGATTTTATATATTGTTGTTCTTTGAAAAGATATACTTAGTTTGTATACATCCTGTATACCAGGCCTTTGGCATTTTTTATGATTACTATAGTTTACCTATGAAGGAAAAAAAAAATTAAAGGGTCAAAAGTTCCAAGAAGTCCTTACCTTCCATTTGGTTGAAGAGAAAACTAGGGAAAGAGCCTAAAATGAATGCTTCTTGTTTTTTTGGTTTCTAATATATAACAGGCTAACCTCAACTAAGCCAAAAAGTCACATTAGGTTCATTGGGTGGAACTATTTGTAATAAGATAATGAACCATCTAAGATTAGATATACTAACTTCTTCAATGTTCTTAGATATTCTCAGAAACCCAAGGGAATATTAATGACGAAGATTGCAAAAAAATAAAATAAAATAAATTCTCTTACCTTATCCCTGTGGCAAAGAAGTTCCAGAACTCGTGCCCCCACAGCATATCCTGCATCCTCCAGCCTGCTCCATTTCCAGCAAGATTATAGAACATCCAAATCAAAATGTGTATTATCAAAAATTTGATAAAAGTCGACTTTACGGCAACTTTCCATGTTTGACTCAACAAAAAGCCCAATTTCCAAGTTTGAGTCAGAAAAAATGAAAATAATATATAAAGGAGTATCCGTCGTAAAGGCAATGCAGTTATTCTGAGCTGAAAATTCACAATTTCTAGTTTCCATCATGTCAATTTCCACAAATTTCTCTCCCAGTTTCAATCTCTGACTTCAACAGGTTCACACATAATTCAGTTGCTAAGAAAATGCAATAGAAGATAAAAGAAATTAAAATCTTGAATATTTGGTCTATTTGGGTTGCTATTTTATTTTCTTTCTTCCTCCCCACGCCCCCCTTCTTTCTTTCTTTTTTTTAAAGAAAAAAGCATAACACATAAGATCCAACATTTCATCCTCTATAATTTCCTCCCTTTTCTCAGCAACCAAAACACAATGTTAAAGACTAAAGAGTGACAAGTAATTGGGTGCAACGACTAATTCATAAAATCCAACATTACATTTTCCTTTTGTTGCACCCATTTCTCAGCAACTAAACAAAATATCGAGAAATGAAATAGATCATTGACTGCAATAATAAGAATACTTTGACTTTGAATATGCATGCGTACATTCACCTTCGTTCTAATTCAGCAATGTTGTCAACCTGTGTCTGATTGTACTGCACGAGCTCTGAAAATAAGAACGCGAATGCACTCAAACTGACCTGCAACAAACACCAATTGCTAACCAAAAGATTAAACAAATAACAAAACCCCAAAATTCCAACCTAAACAAAGTTATCACACACAAACACAAATACACATCTAACAGAATCGTCCAAATCACAGTTGGCCTTTGTTTGGTAGCTGGGAAAACTCAGAAAAAGAAAAAGAAATAAGAAAAGAATAGATCTTTTGTTTCCTGTAGTTTCCTAAATATTTTTTATCAGCCTGTAGTTTCCTACATATTAAACAAATGAGCTAAGTGAGCGAAATTGATGTATTATGGTCAGTGGAGCGAGATATTTTATCCTCGAAATAAAAAAAAGGCATCTTAACCTCAAAATTTTAATCAATTTTCCTTTGCCCACATTTCTAGCCAGCCAAACGAAAATTAAGGGTTTCCAAGCAACTGATACAGTGAGATCTCAGGAAACTCAGCGTAATTAGCATCGGGAAAAATAATAATAATAATAAATAAAAATACTCTGTTTATATGACAAAACAGGAAAAAAGAAGATTGGAGAAATCGCATGAATGTTTCATGGATATTCTGTTTGGTTGCCGAGAAAGACGAGGGAAATGTGAGAAAGTAAGCAAAAGTGAGCAAAATAGTCGTATTAGGATCATTCGGGTGGAGCTTTTTATATTTTCTTAGGACCCGAATAATGAAAGATCTAAGAATCTTCGATACAAACAAATTTAGTTTCTTCTCTTTTTCCTGCATTTTCTCGGCAACCAAACGGAGAGTTAAGAAGATAGAGAGAGAGAGAGAGAGAGGGAGGGAGAGGGAGAATTACCTCTTGCTTGCCCTTGCTGAGAGGCTTGTCGAGGACATTCGAGTACTGCTTGATCTTCCCTACTCCTATCATCCTTCGCTTCTTCCTCTTTCCTTCTCTGTCTCTCTCTGTACCTCTCTCACAGAAAGTGGAGCAAATCGAGGGAAGCCATGTAGAAATGAGTTCTGTATAGCTCGGAGTCAAGACTCACTGCTTGAACCGGATTGGACCGGCGAGCTTCTTCCTGGTAAATGCTTGACCCGGCTTTGTTTTCTTCCCTATTTTTTGGAAGTATTTTTTAGGCTATGTATGGATTGAAAGAAATGGAAACCTCGTTTGGATTGTTAAGTTAAGAAAGAAGAGAAAGAAAATGAAGAAAAATAAAGAGAAAATGAAGCTATTTACCTTTCTTCCCAAACTAGTGAAAATTTGAGAGAAAATGAATAAGTGATTGATGAAATGACAAATATATTCTTGCGTAACTTTTGTTGAATATATAAAAAAGGGTAATTGTGATTACTTTCTCTCCTCTTCTCTTCTTTAATGAGGTTTGATTAACCAAACACGGTAGAGAAAAAATTACTTTCTTTTCTCTTTTCTTCCATTCTCTTCTTTTCTCTCTTCTCCTCTCCATTTCTCTTAATCCATACATAGCCTTAGTCTTTACCCCCCAAAAAGAAAGCAATTCGCATTGGTAGGTCATGTTTGTTTAGTGGGGAGAGATAGGTATTTGTGTAGACGTATATACATATCAAACCAAACAAGACCAATTTATTAATCATGTCGACTTTATGAATCCAAACACGACTTAATGACCTATTTATAGCTATGAACAATTCTAACAAATTAATTTGTATTATTAGGAGATGGAATTGGATTAGTCAGATCCTTGATTCATAAAACGAATTACCTTTTCAACTATAGAATAATAAGGAACCTAATTAATTTGAAGCTAGAATTTATAGCCCAAAAGAGTATAAGTTAGATCATAGCCTTAGAGGTCTAAAGGTTATAGATTTTATTGCTCAGGTTGAGGCACTAAGATCATAGAGAGAAATAGTGTGAAGTTAATTGGAAATCATAGAATAGTACATCCTCATGGATTTACTTTTGAAGAAGATTACTTGATTGTTCTAGTATAATTTTTTACGATGATCACTTAGCTGAAATAAAAAAATGAATAGCAAACAATGACCCAAAACAAGAGTAATGTGCTTCTGTTATGGGCAATGAACTCGATGTGAGTTGACAAAACACAAAAAGAGAGAGGGAGACAATGTGTGTCATTGTGTGAGGGATGGGACAAGGTATATTGGAAATGGATTTGGTGCAGTCCATGGCCTCAACTGCACGGTGCAGTAGGCGTTGGATCAGTGACGCGTGGCGGAGCAGGAAATGGAGGGCAGATATCGCGCCTGGCTGAAATGCTCCTTCCGTTTAACACCGTCTGCCGTTAAGCTTCAAAAATCTGGAAAACGCAGCGTTTTGGTTGCAAATCCATTTCATTTCGGGGGCAAAAGCTGATGCCTCCCCGATTTTCAATTCATTTGGTTCCCTCCCTCTCGTCTCTCTCCTCTCTCCCCTCCCCGCCGTTCCACTCTCTCTCCTCTCTCCCCCCTGGCTCCGTTCCACTCTCGCTCGCCGGCGTCGTCACAGATCTGAAGACCGGAAGCTCCCTCACCACCGGCGCAGGCGCAGGCGCAGAGGTGCGCCAGATCCGCCGCTGCAGCTGCCGCTGCTCCGACGCTGGTGCTCCGGCCGCTGCTCCGACACCGCTGCTCCGACGCCGCTGCTCCGACGCTGCTGTGCTGCTCCGGCCGCTGCTCCTTCCCCCGAAACCCCCTGCCTGCTGCTCCTCCTTCCTCGGCGCAGGTACTCGTTTAATATATATATATAAATATTTTTTTTTTTTTCTGTGTATACCTGCTTTTTATTTATTTATTTTTTTGTTTATTTTTTTGTTTTGTAGCCTATGTAACCTATGTTCTGAAATCCTTTGGCTGTATTTTTTTCTGCCCCTGCTCCTTCATCTGCTCTGCGGGAACCCTAGGTATGTAGGGGAAAACAAAACAACCAACGAGTAGAGGGAGGTCTTTCATAGGACCTCATTTAATTTGTGACATGATCTAAGATTCTCTCACCTATACGGTATACCCATGAGTACAAATTTTAAAAATCAGGTGGGGTTTTGTATATCATTTGATACTTCTAAGATAACTTCAATTCCTAATAGGTATTAGCCTTTCGTAATTATATAGTTTCATCCAACCATGAGCACACTGACAACCGATGTTTATACTCATTTGCCTCTATTTAGTCTGTTACATATTCAAATCTAAAGTTCATTTTTACATTATTAATCCTTTGAAATTTTAAGATTGGAAATAGATTATTTTTCAAAGTGATAAAAAAATGAACTTTAAACTTAAATATGTATTTAACTAGACAGAGGCAAATGTACATAAACATTGTTTATGTGTGTGTGTGTGTGTGAACTGGGTTTTTTAAAAATGTGAATCCTTGTTTTTTTTTTGTGTGTGTAGAATACAAGCATGTAAAATTTTTTTTTTTTTTGTGTGTAAACTGGTTTTCTTTTCCTTCATTTTCTCATCTACCAAACAGAACATTAATCATTCCATGGCTTAACATGTTGCATTATATTACTATGTATGTGCATATATATGCTTATCAAAAAAAAAAAAAAAAATGTATGTGCAAATATACAATGTATGTGCAAAAAAAATAAAAATGTATGTGCAAAAATGTATGTACAAATATCAAACTGCAATCAAGAGGCAATTAGAAAGACATGCCTACTGGGTTGGGCTGGGAAGTTTTTATTTTCAGTATTACTAGTCTTATGGCATAATTTGTGGACTCTAATAAATAAGGTCGAAAAAATTGAGACTAATTTCCATCTTTTATTTATTTATTTATTTTAAATTTCTTTGATTTTAGACATTCAATGGCATCATCAAGTAGGAGTGTGAATAGCGGCACGGGTCGTGGCACCCGCTATAGATTTCAAAATCGCAGATGTTACTGTGGGCGTAAAGCTGAAGTGAAGATTTCAGAATCTATAGATAATCCAAAGAAATTGTTTTTTAAATGCAAAGATTGTGGTTTCTTTGAGTGGTGGATAGCTCCTGGGGACGTGCAAGAGGGTTGCGACAACTCTATTAAAGATTTGAGAAGAGAAATCAATGGGCATTATCAAGACTTGGGAAGAGAAATTGATGTGCATTACAAAGGATTGAGGAGAGAAATTGATGGGTTGAAGCTTTTAGTTATTGTGAATACAATATTTATTGTGTTTGTTATATTTATGGTTTGTATTATTCTAAGTAGAATGAACTAGTATAGGTAAGAAACTAAACCTTTTTTTGTACTCAAAGCTTGTAAATGAGTTTATGAAAGTTGTAGTTTTTTGTTGGCAAATAGTTGTACTAAAATGGTTATATTTCAAATGCAAATAGTTCTCATTCCATTTGCTATTGAATGACTTGATATGTGAGTCATCAAATGGTAAAGTGCAAATGGTAAATTTCAAATGCAAATAGTTTACATTCTATGCTACTTATTTTCACACTAAATAGTGATCTTCATGATAAGGCTATACCCTTGGCCAATGAAACTCCCATTCTCACCAAACGCTTTTATTTGAAAAGAAACCATTTTAGTTCATAAAGAAATCTAAGGGGAAAACAAAAAAACGCATTAATTTTTCAATAATTTTTCAATTAAGAAAAAAAAATTTATTGTTCCATTTTAATTATTAACAACTGTTTAATTGAACCTTATGGAATGAAATGATTCAATTAAATTTTTTTTTAGAAAATTTGACATGCCCTATCTATAATAAGGACATCCCAAGTTATCGACTAATCATACCTGTACAAAATCAAACAAACTATAAACTATTCAGAAACCAATAATAAATAACGAGCACCAAGTTTTTTTATAAAATCTAGCGAGACATTGTTTATAACAATAATTAGTGCCCATTAAAAACAACAAAAAAGCACTAAAGTTTATATCCATAGTCAATATACACATTAAACCAAAATGCATTAACCACTGTTTGATTGAACCTTATGGAATGAAATGATTCAATTAAATTTTTTTTTAGAAAATTTGGCATGACCCTATCTATAATAAGGACATCCCAAGTTATCGACTAATCATACCTGTACAAAATCAAACAAACTATAAACTATTCAGAAACCAATAATAAATAACGAGCACCAAATTTTTTTATAAAATCTGGTAAGACATTGTTTATAACAATAATTAGTCTCCATTAAAAACAACAAAAAAGAACTAAAGTTTATGTCCATAGTCAATATACACATAAAACCAAAATGCATTAATATTAACATTCAACAAGTAGTCCTCCATCCTGCTTTGTCACTTTGTTTCATGAATGTTCATCAACCCTGAATACAAAAGTTTAAAAGGGAAAAAACATTAATTCTCAAAAAAAATATATCAACCATAGAGTTTGTTCATTAAACGATAAGAGAAAGTAGAATAAAAAAGCTTCACCATGAATACCTCAATATCAACCACTCAATCACAATATCGGTCCATCCAAATTATCATGCGAATCCATATCAACCTATAAGTATCAAGTGATAATTATAAGTTTCCACATTTGAGATAAGTTAACAATGCTTAGTATAAAAGCTAAACTAATAAAAATGTATATTTAATTTTACTTTGGTTAGAAGATAGGTTATTTGAGCCTTGACAAGGCTCAAATGCCCAAGTCCAAGTTGAAGCATCAATATTTCTTGTCAACAATGCTTGGATGCTGGTTGGATCGGTTGGTGGTGTGCACAACATCGAATCCAATGGCGGATTTAAACTAGAACCATCTATCTGTATATACAAAATAAAAAAGATTAATGTGTATGTCAAAATATATATATATATATATATAAAAGTTGTATATTGTGGAATGAAATGTTTTCACCTGTGATTGTTGAGTTTGTTCTGGTGGAAGGGGAATATATACATCTGCATTTTGTTCAATACGACGTGCCTATAAAACAATAAAATGTATGTCTAAAATTTCAAAGATATACACAGTTTATAAATAAATAAAAACTAAACTTGTTATATAATTTTATTATGTAATCTAGGTATAATGTGAACATTATACCTTAGATGTGGCATTTGATGTGGATTTTGCCTTGGCTTTCGCCTTAGCCTTTTCCTTTGCCTTCTCCTTTGCCTTCGCTTTGTTTATGCTTATTTCCATTCCACTCTTTTCCCTGTGTTTTCCCTTCCCCTTAAATGGGTCTTTCCTTTTCTTCAATGTGTATGTATCCATCGACTTTTCAACTTGGTCACCTGTTGTTGCTTTTTTTTTTTTTTTTTTTTTTGGGTAAGAAACAAATTGTATTAATAAAAAAAGATGAATACAAAATAGAAAAAAAATGACAAGGAGTCCAAATAACATAAAAACAAAGGAAACAAAGTTGGTCACCTATTCCATGCGATTCCACTGTATTTTGTGCTTCCACTGTATCTTGTGCTTCCATTGTATCCTGTGCTTCCACTGTTTCTTGTGCTTCCACATTCATATTTGCATGTATAATAGTTTCCAGCTTTGCTTGCAAATTGGCTTGACTTTCAAGAACACACTGATACGCATCCTTATATTTGGAAGCCCTATCTGCTAGTTTCCTCCACCCTGCCATCATTATGGCATATCGTTCAGATTCTTCTAACTTCCCATCTGCTTCAATATTTCGCCCACCCACATCCTCTACATCTACAGATCTTGCATCTCTTGTCCACCTCTTCAATATATAGTGGGTAGGGACTTCCACGCCTAGCAATACATCCCTAAAGACTTTTAAGGCATGTTTACATAGGATGCCACTCATTTCAAATAGCCTACAGCTACAAGACAGCTTATCAGTAGACTTATACCTCTTTACATGGCCAACTTCACGTCCCTCATCATTACATACCATATAAATTGTATCATCACTATCATCCACAACAGTATGTCTAACTTGTAGTGGAACAGATTTGAAGTACTCAACTTGGAATGCCTCAAATATATCCCTTGTATAAATTTTGCCCGCATGCACCAACACTTTATAATGCTCTTTAATTTTTGGTTGCTTCTGAGACAATGAAAATTCGGCTTCCAATTCTTTGTGGCGCTTGTTAGAGAGCAATCTCTCAAAGTGCATTAAAAATTGTATCAAATTATGATCTGATTGCAAATAATTTTTCAAAGAGGCATTAAAACTCTCACTCAGTTGAGTGCTTTTCATACCTGCAAAACAACAACAACATATTTTAGGGAAAAAAAAAAATTTAAGTTTATACATACCAACTTAACAATATAGATAAAAAAGAAGCAATACTAGACATAAGAAAATTAACCATGAAAAGAAACAAGATGATTTCATACCTGCACACCAATGCAACCTAACATATGCATGAGCCCATTTTTCCTTGACTTTATGTAAAGTCTCCAACCAATGATTACCCCGCACATCAAAATCATCAAGCATTTTTTCCCAAGCAGCTAAAAAATCGGCTTCCTCATCAATATGATCCATGAAATATGCCAACTTATCTTTGATAGACTTAGTCGACGTGTCAGGGTCAGTCTCAGCTGTAATTTTGCTCACATGCTTCGTAGCATTTTGCATTATATGCCATTTGCATAGCCTGTGGAAAGTCGTGGGCATCACCTTAGGGATGGCTGCTGCCATTGCAGCATCCTGATCGGTTATGATGGTTTGTGGAGGCCTATTGGACATAGCCTCTAAGAATGTCTGAAATAACCATTCAAATGATTCAATGGTCTCATCATACATTAGTGCAGCGCCAAAAACCACAACCTGTCGGTGATGATTAAATCCCACAAAAACAGCAAATGGGCGATGTTCTTTGTTAATCTTGTAAGTTGTATCAAAACTTACAACATCGCCAAACAGACTGTAATCAATAATCATGCGAGCATCCGCCCAAAAAATGTTGGTAATTTGTTCCTCACTATCAAGTTGTATAGCATGATAAAAGGATGGATTTTTCATTGTTTGCTCCTTCAAATATCGCATCAAACTACCTGCTTCCCCATATGCCAATTTACTCATTCTCTTAGCACGCAGGTAATTCTTTTGATCAAGTTTAGTAAATCCAAGGGACTCCCTGCCTCCAGCTTTTGTACTCATTAAGGAATAAGAATCTCGAATGGAAAGCCCAGACTCTTCAGCCATAACCAATTCATTGCCCTGAAATTCTGAAATACACCGTTGAGATCGCAACATGTATGAGGTTCCCCTAGGCGCATAGTCATGATTATGCTCCTCAACAAAATTGTTAATTTCATACTTCCGACTCTCTTCATTGAACAATATTCCCATTTTAGCCAAACACCCCGTCCTTGTATGGCCACTAGGATTCTTAGGGGATGCCTTTACCTTCTTTTTCTCTCGAAACCCCTCGCATGAGCAAACATAACAACTTGAGCTAATACAACCAAGTTTCTTACTCTTATTCCTATAATGTATTCGAATGCTAAAGCCCAATCTCCTGCCGTATTGATTATAAAATTCATAGGCCAGTGGTTCACTATCAAACTCCATACCAATCCTGGGCTTCCATTCCAATTGCTCAGCACTATCATCTAATTCCAACTCCATACCTGCACCCACAAGATTTAAAATCAATACTCACAATAACATGTTTTAGGGAAAAAAAAATTTAAGTTTATAGGTACCACAACGATAAAACAAAAAAAAATTAAGTTTAGGAAAAAAAAAAATTAAGTTTATACTCCCTCCATCCCACAAAGATAGGACCATGTTTGACAAAACAAAGAATTTAAGAAAATGCTATTATTGCATTGGGTTTTGTGAACTAAAGTCCCCTCTTGGAATACAATAAACTTAATATAACCAATCATGGTTGTCTATTAATTGAAATATCAGTACCTCTTGTGAAGTTTTGTTTTTCTTGGGTGCCCCTAGCAGATCATGGATTTAGAACGCCTCACCTGTTTGTTATACTATGGATTAAGATATGCTTCCCTATTTTGCATTTTTTGGATTCCTTTTTTAATGGTTTGTTTTGTATATGTCTCATCTATGTTGGTTTTGCCTTTTTTTGTATATGAATCAACTCATGCAAAGTCCAGCTATGTCACAGATGATGCAAAGCCTGCTCTCCAACCCCCAATATATGAATCAGGTAATAGTAGAACTATGTTGGCCGAAGATATGCTTATTTGCTTGAGATGAGGTCCGTTCATGTTTTTTAAAATCATTTCTTGAATTTTAGATTCTCAGCCTTAGTCCCCAACTGCGTGGCATGTTTGATTTGAATCCTCAACTAAGAGAAATGATGCAAAATCCAGAACTTCTTCGTCAATTAACTTCCCCTGAGACAATGCAGGTATTGATCAAGCAGTCTAAACCCCCTTCTCTCTCTCTCTCTCTCTCTCTCGTTTGCTAGTTCATCACTCTTGGTCAAAGTCTTCTTGTAGTAAGCTGTCTACTAGCATCACATGGTTTTGCTATAGGGGTTTGATATATATATATATGGAATTTGCGGGACAAAGAAAAAATTTCAGAACAGGGGCTTAGTAACTTTGAATACATAGGTTACAAAACGAAAAAAAAAAATAAAAAAAAAAAAAATAAAAATCACAGGTATACACAGGTTACACAGGTTACAGGTATACACAGGTATACAGGTTACGAAGTTACATAGGCTACAAAAATCACAGCAGGTATACACAGCAGGTATACACAGGCTACAAAACAAAAAAAATAAACAAAACAAAAAAAATAAATAAATAAACAAAAAAAATATACACAGGCTATTTCAGAACATAGGTTACATAGGCTACAAAACAAAAAAAATAAACAAAATAAATAAATAAATAAAAAGCAGGTATACACAGAAAAAAAAAAAATAATATTTATATATATATATAAAACGAGTACCTGCGCCGAGGAAGGAGGAGCAGCGGCAGGGGGTTTCGGGGGAAGGAGCAGCGGCCGGAGCAGCACAGCAGCGTCGGAGCAGCGGCGTCGGAGCAGCGGCCGGAGCACCAGCGTCGGAGCAGCGGCAGCGGCAGCGGCGGATCTGGCGCACCTCTGCGCCTGCGCCTGCGCCGGTGGTGGGGGAGCTTCCGGTCTTCAGATCTGTGACGACGCCGGCGAGCGAGAGTGGAACGGAGCCAGGGGGGGAGAGAGGAGAGAGAGTGGAACGGCGGGGAGGGGAGAGAGGAGAGAGACGAGAGGGAGGGAACCAAATGAATTGAAAATCGGGGAGGCATCAGCTTTTGCCCCCGAAATGAAATGGATTTGCAACCAAAACGCTGCGTTTTCCAGATTTTTGAAGCTTAACGGCAGACGGCGTTAAACGGAAGGAGCATTTCAGCCAGGCGCGATATCTGCCCTCCATTTCCTGCTCCGCCACACGTCACTGATCCAACGCCTACTGCACCGTGCAGTTGAGGCCATGGACTGCACCAAATCCATTTCCAGGTATATTAGTATATTACCAATCATGATTGGCAACAAAGATGGCAAGACAGAGCTGAAAAATTGGTAATCGACCAATTGCGTGGTGCCTTAATCCCATTAAGGATACATGGGTAACCTATAAAGTTTCAGGGTGTAGTTGCTTAGTTATTAAAGTTTGTTTTTACAAGATGTTCATCATGTTATGAATATTTTCCACCATATAACTTGTTTCTACATATCTATTTATTTAGGGCATGGCTCTTTGGAAGGCATATAATATACTATTCATGAGTAAAATTTGTTGACTTAAGACATTCAGATTCTATTTTAAGAAATTTAATAAAATATAAAAGAGAAACCCTAATGTTAGCTCATGCTTTAAGTGTAAAATTGGACTGAATAGGATATAGCATAAATTAGTCATATATGGTATGCTATCTTCCACGCTACAGAAGCCAAATTGGATATTTAGTATGTTATCTTCCATACTCTATCCAATTCATACTTTGATAATCGTCAGGTGGAAGGATTGATGTGCCTGGAGAATTGGCTGGGTGCATAAACATTTAGAATTTTTTGATTTTGATTTTTTATTTTAAAAAGAATACAAAAAAATCTCTTGATGTGAATTTCTTACAATGAATTATAGTTTTCACAGTGCGATTTATTGAAGAGATTGTAAGAAAAATTGATCTAAAACGAATCACTTAACTTATAAACATCGTAGATGGGACAGAATATGATCCTAATTGTTCTTGGTTGCTCAAATATTTTTTTCAAATATTTTTCTCTTTTTTTCCCCACTGCTCTCACATGAAATGAAATAGGACTCACTCAATGTGGACTTTAGGCAGCCAAATTAGCCCTAATTACAACCGAATTACCCAATTAATATTTATTTACCAAAGGGAAAATGAAATATGAATATTAGGAGTGGAAGTAAAAACTGAAGCAATAAAAGCCCACATTAACAATTTTCACGTCTTCACACCTTACAAACCTCAAAACCCTCCCCTAAAGTACCCCTTCTCTCTCTCTCTAAAACTGTCTCTTTCTCTCTCATCATGGAAGACGACGACGAGTTCGGAGATCTGTACACAGACGTTCTCCGAAACTTCTCCTCGGCATCCGCCGCTACTCAGCCGCACCAGCCATCATCTACACCTCCCTCTCTACACCGTCCGATCGATCTCAATCTCCAAAGCGACGATGAAGAGATTGTGTCTGGAGCTGCCAATCCCAGTTCCACTACCTCCCACCAACCCACCACCCAAACCCTAGTTGCCGACCCCATCGAACCGGGACCACAACCGATTATCGTTGAAACCGGTGATTCTGACCCGAGTTTGATCGCGGGCGGTAAGTCAGAAGCTCGAGATGCGGGTGAAGGAGAAGATTTAGCTGGTGTTGAGGAGAATTGGGCATCGGAATCGCCGGAGGCGGGTGTGTCTAGGGTTTTGGTGACTGAGGATGTGAAATTACAAGATGGGGCGTTGGGTGGTGGTGTTGAAGACGAGGGAGGTGATAAAGACGATGTCTTGTTGGGCAAGAGTGTCGATTTTGATGTGGAAGAGGTTCACAATAGTGTCAAGTTCGATGAGGAAGAAGGTTCAAGATTCTATTGGGGATTTGGGTTCGGAGCCGTTTATTCCGGGCCTCTCAAGTGGTCCATCGACGATTCCCGGGGTTTCCAGCGAGCCTGGAAATAGGGAAAAAGCTGATGTTGTGTCAAGGGATGACGCCAGTGGCGAGGGAGATGATTGGGATAGTGATAGCGAAGACGATTTGCAGATTGTTTTGAATGATAATAATCATGGGCCTATGGCAATGGACAGGGGTGGAGTGGTGGGAAGTGATGACGAGGACGAAGATGGCGAGCCTTTGGTTATTGTTGGCGATGCCGACGACCCAAATCATCAGACAATGGAAGAACCTGATTGGGGCGAGGATGCCTCGCAGACAGCCGATGGTGAGAGGAAGGAGATGGGCGAGGCAGCGAAAGTGAATGGTGGAATGCCTGTAGCGCCGAAAGTTGGGTATAGCAGTCATGGGTATCATCCATTTCATTCTCAGTTTAAGGTCAGTTTAATATGTTGAGTGAAATAGGAAATTGTATATATGGGGTTTTATGTTTTCCCCTTGTTTGATGAGAATTTGATATGTAAAGTTGGACTTGTAAATGTTTGTACAATATATGTTGTATTTGTATCAATAGTATTTTGGAAATTGATGCTTTATTTTGGATCAATGTTTGTGTAGTTGCTTTCATTGTTGTTACTGGGAAAGAGTGAAATATAAGACATGGCCATGGACAGTTGAAATTTCTATACCCACACATTTTTTTCCCACCAAATCCTAATTAATGGAATTAAAAGATGGGTGCCAATGCAATCACTTGATGCTACCTACTATATCATTAAATGATGGTAAGAATTTGACTCACTTTTTTGTAAATTCACTGCATCCCATCCAACCGACTAGGAATCTGGTCATGTTTTAAAAGTCAAGATGTTCTTAATTTCATCTGTCATGGTATCCAGGGTGCACAATTGGAAGTCGCATATCATCCTAGAACATGAACTTATCATTTCTACTAACCGTATAGTTGACATTTTTTTAATTATATTCGTCAATTTTTCTTTCCTAGGTTTGTTTCAAGGGCTTCATTTCTATTTGTCTTATATTCCATTTACAGGAAGTACTATGTGTGTTTGAATCTGTAATAAAGTTTCATGCGGTGTCGCTAATACGTCATATACTATTTGTTTGCGAAAAATTAAGCGTTTGGACTTCTTATTGGTCATAAAGCAAATGATGCATAACTTGACAAATAAATACCCTTAATTTCTCTTTTCAAGTGATCCTTCAGTGGATTTACAGCTGCAAAATACAGAATGTAACAGATAAAAAAATTGGGGTTAGGAAGTTGATTCTTGTAGGTGGCAATACCAAACATGGGGAAGTTTGTTCACTCTGACATTCTAGAAGTGAGAGTAATGCTTTGAGATAGATGTTCTTACCTGACTAGCGGTATAGTTTTTGTCGTCATTATTGGTTGTCCAACCAAACCAAAACCATAAAAAAATGAATGGAAAAAAAAAATTGTTTTGGTTTTTTCCATCATCGTCACCCTTCATTTACCAGCAGCCTCTATCAGCACAATAAGAGGCGCCAAAAAGTGCTTGATTGCATTCTAACCTTTGTATTAAAGTCACCATCCTTGATTTTACTGGGGCACATAAACCACTTTGCATTAGAGGTGCTGAAAATTCTTGATAACCACACACCTTTAGAACAACAAAAAATGTTATTGTATGTGCTGACTTCAAACCTCAGACAAAGACAAGCTACCGTTAGTTAAACTTATTATTGCTGCTTCGGTTGCATTTAAGTTCTTATCGATAATCAATTTTGGGTTGCTCAAACTTTTGGTAACTGTTGCTTTCTACTCTTCATTTTCATGTCAAAATTCCTTTTCCATCCTTGCTTCAACTTATTAGGACAAGGATGATGGCCACTCTTACTGTCTATTGGTCTGGCTAGTGCTCTCACTTGAGCTTCTCCAGTTTTGTTGACATCCTGATTTACAAGTGAAAGAGAGGAAGATTTAATTTAGGCTCGACTTCCTTTTGAGTTTCCCCCTTACATGCCAGCATGTCCATTGAAAACCAGTGTACTTTAGTGAGTGGTCTGCTAACCCTTGGGAATTTTTTGTTTCTCAATTAGTGGTACATTTTTGCATACTATAAGAATAATTTTATCATATTCCTTATCCTATTTCCTCGTTTTTTGGTAGACATATTTTTCTTTTCATGATATGCATACAGGGGTTTGCTAATATATCCCATTCTTACCTTTTTTTTTTTTTTTTAATGACGTTATTTAATACTCATAATGCAAGAGGTGACCTTAGTCTTGAAATTTTGAATTTTCTTCTATCAGTGACTTTTTCATACTTCTGTTTCGGCCTTTTATTTTTGAGATCGAGTGGGGCTTATGTAGCATTTTGTAAGTAAAAAATTTGATAATTTAGTGATTTTTATTTGAATTCCGGAACTGTGAGATTTCCGTGTTGATGTTTTAATCTGCTTTAACTGCAATTCTTCTCTGTGGATGGTTAATCATTCTTTTCTTGCTGGCTTATGCCCACTTATATTCCTTGTTTTTATGCGTTATCTTATGATCTATTTCTTCTGGCATGTAGTATGTAAGACCTGGTGCAGCGCCTATACCTAGTGCAGCGCCTACTGGTCCTGGAGGAGCCCCGGGTCAAGTTCGTCCACCTGTTAGCATGGGCCCTAGTGCTGGTCGTGGTAGAGGTGACTGGCGGCCAACAGGAATAAAAAATGCTCCTCCCATGCAGAAAAGTTTTCATTCAGGTTTTGGAATGCCTGCTTGGGGCAACAATACGTTAGGGCGTGGTTTTGGTGGAGGGCTTGAATTTACACTTCCATCTCACAAGTAATGTTCAAAATGCTGCATATGCTAGTTTCTTTTTTATTAGCTTTCATGGTAGTATTGTTGATTGTATATTGAATAAATTATCTTGTTTTGTTTTTTTGGTTAGTTATTAGCACTGCTTTCTTGAATTCTCACAATTCTTAGTTTACTATTATGATTTATGAGTAGCGTCCAGAAGTTTGTTAGACGAGTTAGTGAGCTATAATTTTTATTAATGATTTAGAAATTTAGAATTGTGGTGGCAATTCATCTATCATATTCAGAAACACTAAATCTTAAATATCTCTTCAACTATTCATGTCTAGATCTCATATATCTATGCAAAAGGAAAATCATCAGTGTATATATATATATATATATATATATATATATATATATATATACACTTTTTTCTTTTGCATACATAAGTGTTGAGATTCTTTTTGCATGACGTATGCTAGTAGAAGGTTAGATGATGTACAAGTGATGTATTTAACTTAAGAGTATGAATATAATCTAACTGTTATTTATTTGATGTAGTTTCACTTTTGGATCACTCCTTTGTATCTTTATCTTCCTTTTTATTTAAAAATAGAATGCCTCAAAGAGACGTTTATCTTTGGATAATGTGCTATGTGCCATCCAAGGGGAGTTATATATGTGGCTGTATGGATTGATGAGTTGGAGTGCTGCTTGCCTGCTTGCCTCATAATCTGTATCGTGCTTAGATTTTTTTTCCTATGTCTCCACTCTCTCTCTCTCTCTCTCTCTCTCTCACTCTCTCTCACTCGCTTGCTCGCTTTATCTCTTTACACACACAGTAAATGCAACTTAATTGTTTGCCTATGTTGTGACCTGTAAGCTATGTTACATGGATGCTTTAAAATGTGAGGTATCCTGTCAGACACCTATGACATGGGTATGTGTCTGACATAACTAAAAGCTCAGTTATGTATTTTCTTTAGTTACTTCTATGTCACAGATATTTCAAAATCCATGAAAAGTGCCCATGGTTTATAAATTACATAACATGTATACTTCATTCAACTCTAGGGCATTGAAGAATAAAAAACCACACACTTCAATGATTTAGGGGTGTCCTCATGCCCTAAGATTTGGAGGTTACATGAATTTCACTCTGAGAAACACACCCACACCCACATTACCTGGGTGGAGTGTTTACAATTTCCTTAGGTGCATGTATCTAGTAATTACATTCATAATTGCTGATTCAGATTTGGTTTATTTATTTATATTTTTGATGAAGTAATTGTTGTTTTAGAAAAAAGAAAAAAAGGGGCATAGCCCAAGTACATAAGGCATATACAAGCACTAGCCAAAACCTTTGCTTGAGGGAATCAACACATGCACATAAGGCATGTATTCAGATTCATTTTATTTTTGACAACCTGTTTGTGAAGAGCTTAATTTATTTATTTAAAGGAAATCAACACAACCTTTGCTTGAGGCATTAGTAATCATCTTCAGCCTTCTCAACACAAGGCCCCCAAACTTCCTAAGTTTATAGAACATCTTTCTTTTAAAGAGATGTCTCCTTTAATCCTCCGTTCCTGAGTGCAAAATATAGACTGTTGCGGATATAACTAACATCTTGGTGCTATTAGACGTGTTTTCTCGTAGAATTACCTACTACAGTGAGCTGGAAGCAATTCTTAAGGTCATAATTTTATAATCTAAATATTTTCCTTGATTTATCAAGTAAGTATTGAGGTGGTTGCTGATCCAAAAGAAAAAAAAAAAAAAAGATGAATTTATTGAGGTGTTGGGACATGAAGGGTTGATGAGTTGTCCTGCTAAGATGGGAATTTTGTTTATTATCTGATTCTTCCTTTATTATTTATGCTTAAAAGATGGGGTGAAAAGTAACTATTTCAAGTACCTACTAAGATGAACTGGAAGCAAATGCTAGAGTCATTTTTTTTTTTTTTTTTGGTTTAATATTTTACTTGATCTTTCAAGACAATAAGAATATTTGGGGTGTTGGGATGTGAAAGATTAATGAATTGTGGGCTAGGCTTCATACGTTGGGTGGGATTGAATGTGATCCGGTCGCATATTTGAATGTCAGATGATCAAGAAGAGTCAACTGTCCAAAGCAACATTTGGAAGTTATAACCAGGAGTTAGCGGAATCGACAAGTAGCACATGCTGGGTTAAAGTTCTTTATATCTTATCTTCTTCCTTTGCTGTATGTTGTTAGACCTGGGCATCTCTACTCGGATTTAATGTTTATATATGGTTAGGTCATCTTGACCAATGTGTGGCAATAGATTTTAGTTCCTATTGATCAATTGCGAGTGACATTTTGTGCATATTGTACTGAGTACTTCAAGCAGTATTTTATCTATCTTTGGTCTCCATAAGTTTGGCGCCCTAATTTACCTTCTGTTTATTTCAATTTTCTAGATTCATTTTAATTTTTTGCTCATGATACACTTCTCCATTTTTTCAGGACTATATTTGATGTTGACATTGATAGCTTTGAGGAAAAACCATGGAAACATCCCGGTGTTGATATATCAGATTATTTCAACTTCGGTTTGAACGAGGACAGTTGGAAAGATTATTGCAAACAGCTGGTAAGTAATTACCTTTTATCATATTGTCTACTAGATAAATAGAAACTAAGAAGGGCCTATTTGTGAACTCCGCAGGAACAACTCCGTCTGGAGTCTACTATGCAAAGCAAAATTCGTGTTTATGAAAGTGGGAGACCAGAACAGGTAATGTGGTGCTTTTGGATCTTGTAATAGTCAATTAATTTATTTACGTTTTGCTTCAATCACCCATGGTTTGGTGCTTGAAAAAAAAAAGTTCTTATTTTCGTTTGCTTTCATTGCAGGAGTATGATCCAGATTTGCCCCCAGAACTAGCTGCAGCAGCTGGTATTAATGATGCTTCAGCTGAAAATTCAAATCTTGGAAAGACAGACGTTGGACAAAGTGATTTAGCGAAAGGATCTGCACGTGTGCGGCCACCAATAGTATGTGTTTTGCCAGTAGATTTAAAAAACATTTCCCTGAAGATTTATTTTACGGAATCACTTTAGCTGTCAACATAGCTCTTAGTTTTCTTATTTTCTGGAAATATATGTAATTGATGGATGTATCAAATTATTTTCTATATCAATATTTGGGCTCAATGGTTTTATGATTTCCTACCAGCCGACTGGGAGAGCAATACAGGTTGAAGGTGGTTATGGTGAACGTCTTCCGTCCATTGATACCCGACCGCCCCGAATACGTGATTCAGATGCAATTATTGAGGTAGTTAGTAAAACCTGTCCTTTAGTGAACTGATTTTAATTAGATATAACTGATGCATATTATTTTAAGCTTATCCAATGTTAATTTACTGATGTTTGGGTGAACAGATTGTTTTGCAGGACTCTGTTGATGATGATTCCTCCACGGGAAATGGTGTCCCAGAGCAATCAGACAATGATCCCCCTAGAGAGGATCTTAGAGGAAGCCAAGTAGTTGAAGAAGACATTGCACAGGTAGACTCTGAATATGTTGACAGTTTTCCCCAAACTTACAGTGGCAGGAAGAGGGACCTTGTTGGAAGAGGGGCACCATTCACGAATTCTGTTCGTGATAACGTACCAGAAGGAGATGGAATTTTACCATTCCCTCCAGAAGCGCCAGTTCAGTATCGGCCTAGTTCTAGGGGGCAGACCCCTGTGTACCCTAGTGGGAATTTTGTCACTCCTCATGATGAGAGGTATGAGATAATTTTGAATGGATGTCCTATGCATAGCCTGTAAGATAAATGATACAATCAAATTATTGATTGTTGTGACTGACCTGATACTTCCTTTTCTACATAAATTTGTACAAGTTAGGGAGTCAACATATGCAATCTCTTGAATTGAAGTTAAAATTTATATTCCACCTTTTTTTTATTTTATTTATTTTTTTTAGCTAACTGTTATACAGACATGCCCAAATATAGACAGATAGAAGTATGCAAGTACATGAAGAAACACGATGAAGCCATGCCATATACACACGTTTCAAAATACCTTGTGTTTATGATGTGATATATTCAAATACTACCAATAATCCTTATGTATCAGATCATCATTATTTTGACCTCAACAATCACCATCCTCGATGGCTCAACCTTGGGTTCATCCCTAGTGTCCTCAGCCCCCTCAATATCAATTTATTAACCCATGTCTCTTTATCTTGTTGTCCATATACTGGTTCATAACATTTATTGGATTAGATGTAACTTAAGTTACCATGGAGTTAGTGTTGGTGGTACTCTTAAGGAGGGTTATGTAGGGTCAATGCCTGGAATTTCTAATAAATCAGGTCATTACTATCCTATTATATAAAGCATGTTTGTGTTTCATGTGGCTTTTGTGAAAACTATATTCGTACAATTTTGTGCCATGGAAAGATAAAATTAAGTCCAAGTTGGTCAAAATCAAATGAAATCCCAACATTATGGGACCATGATATATACATGCCCAATTAGATGGAGAAACTAATTACAATATGTTCAAATACATTATGCATTCTATATTATAAGAATTAAGAAGCAACCCTGTATCATAGTCACTTTCCTCATGCTCCAACTTCGTTTTGCGTCCATGATTGGGGCCTCAAAATTTTTCATTCCAAGCAAATTATTAGCGTCATTTCTTGGTGGTTAGAAATTAAATGCCTTTTATATCCTCCAGATGTGGAGAATTGCACATTTGCACTCTCTCAAAGAATGAATCAAATTGTGCCCTTTATACATATTCAAAGTCGTCACTTTTGCCAACACCACATTCTTTAGCGTCTCCTTTGGTGGTCTTTAGCCTCATGGTTCATATGTTCAAAAATTCCAATTTCTCATGTTTCGTCTTATGCTAAAACTCTATTTAAACATTTTCTGACTGCATCTTGGACTCTTACATATAAAAGTGACTTCTTCACTTCCGTGAGCAAGCATCTCTTCAGACTAGATATGATCATTATGCCCCTCTTTAGTCTTTTCCCCCTCCGTTGGGAGGTAGGAGGGATAGGACATAAGAGAGGTCAGCCCTTATTCCATCCTTCCTCACATCAGGAATGCCAGGCCAGGTAAGCCACCTCCTTAATGAGCTTGGAGTGCAGTTAAGGTTGTTTGCTTCTGCCCTGTTCCCTTCTAGGAATATGAATTTAGTTCCTAAGAAGCTCAGAGGTAAGCTTGTTCTTGTCTTGTGTGCGTGTGCGAATAGGTGCAGGAATTGTAAACTCACTCGCTTCACTCGTTTGTTAGTCAACTTTTTATCTCCCCCTTCTGTGCTTTAGAGTATGGAAAGACTTCCATGGATTTAGGCATTGTTATTCGATAACAAGCTAGATCATTTTTTTCTGGGATTCTTGCATTCTGTTATTATAGCCTTGTGCCCAGGACTTCCAAATTGTTATCATTTAAAGTTTCTGATAATATTATTTGTTTGTGTGTGTATGCACGCATGCTATTATTGATTGTGAATATTTAGTTTATCTCCTATGGTTTCTGGTTATATTTGTGCTGGGTTGATGCTTTAGATTTAGAATCTTTGATTTCTTGAACAACTTATATCATTTTCTATTCAAACCTTTGCTAGTTTCTAATTTTTTTTTTCCCCCTAATTTTAACATATACTGTAATTTTTCTTATTGGTCAAGGATATCTCAATTATTGACTTTGATTTCTGAAGCTGATTTACATTAGCTTGATACGTTGAAGTAATTTTGACATTGTAACATCGCATCTAAACTTAATGAACACCTTTAACTTTCTCTCTTCTTGAACTCAGGCGGACACTGGGAAGAGCACCTGACAGATCCCCCCACATGACTCCTAGCCAAAATACAAGGGACAAAAGTTTCCTTGATGATCGGAAGGAAGAATCAGTTGAAAGCATGGATGCTAAACATAGTCCACAGTTATCATCCCCTGTCACACTCGAGGCTGCTGGGGAGCTGAGTGTTGAACAAAATGATGCTGTG
Source organism: Liquidambar formosana (assembly GCA_039720395.1). Taxonomy (NCBI): domain Eukaryota; kingdom Viridiplantae; phylum Streptophyta; class Magnoliopsida; order Saxifragales; family Altingiaceae; genus Liquidambar; species Liquidambar formosana. Next base: position 15,895,096 of record CM077830.1, read on the forward strand.
GATGATGAGCTTGTTCTGGTCGATGGAAGCCCTGGAATGGAAAGGGATGAAAGTTTAAATGCAATACCCACAACTGCTACCATTAAAGATGGAAAATCTCTTCATTCCACGAAGAAACAGAAACTAAGTTCTAGAGTTGAACAACCTGCACTTCAAGAACTTGACGATGGGGAGGACTTAAAGCCTGCTAGAAGTAGTGAAAATAGCAAAGCAAGATCAGGGAGCAGCAGAGATTATCAGAAATGGCGTGATGGTGCAGAGGAGGAAGTTATTCAAGATGGGCGTTCTACAAGCATGGGGAATGTCAAGAGACACCTTGATGACGATGAACAGAATTTTAGAAGAAGAGATCGTGATGGGAGACAAGAGATGGAAAGAAATCGCATGATGGTAAAAGGGAGAGAAGATTCTTATCCTTATAGAGAATGGGATCCTAGCTCGGCTCATCCTTCACATATGAAAACCGAGTTTGACAGGCGAAAGGAGAGGGACAGTTCTGATGGAACTTGGCAACGGAGAGATGAGGATCCACATGGTAGAAGGATTAGAACAGAAGACACAAGGAAGCGAGAGCGTGGTGATGAAATGGGATCCAGGCACTGGGGTAAGATTAGAGATAGCGACAGGAGCGACAAAGATGAACATCTTCATTCAAGAAAACAGATGGATAATGGCAGTTGGAGGGGCCATCATGAAAAGGATGTAGGATCTCGGAACAGGGAAAGAGATGATAATTTGAAGGGTAGGTATGAAAGTGTGGATGATCTCCATAGCAAGAGAAGGAAAGATGACGAACATCTAAGAAGGGACCATGCTGACAAAGAAGAAATCTTGCATGGCCACAGAGAAAATACCAGTCGTAGAAAACGAGAAAGGGATGATGTTTTGGACCAGCGGAGGAGGGATGACCAACCAAGACCAAAAGATAATCTTGATGATCACCATTCTATTAGGCAAAAAGATGAGGGATGGTTGCAGAGGGAGAGGGGTGACAGGCAGAGGGAGAGGGATGACCGTCATAGGATCAAACAATCCCATGAAGAAAGTCTATCAAAGCGGGACAGAGAAGAAGGACGGGGGTCGGTAAGGAGTGGGCGAGGTGCAGAAGACAAAGCATGGGTCAGCCATGCTAGGGCAAAGGATGAGTATAAAGGGTCTGATAAAGATTATCAAAATAAAGACACAGGTCGACACAGTGAACAACTTAAGAGAAGGGATCGACCTGAGGATGAAAGTCTTTCACACCATAGGGGACGTGAGGATGTCTATGCTCGTGGAAATCACTTAACTAATGAGGATAGAAGATCAAGGCAGGAAAGGTCAAGCACTCGTAATGATCGGGCTGTTATCACTTCTGATAACCAAAGGGTGCATGAGAAAAAACATAAAGAGAATACAAGGAAGACTAAAGAATCTGTGGCTGTTGATCATAATGCTTTGGGCGCTTCCAAGAGAAATCAAGAAGACCACAGTGGTCACATAAATGAAACGGTATGTTCCATATCACACCCAAGAACATAAAGAGATAAGGAAAAAGCATCCACAAAAGTTGAAATATCGAGAAATGAGCTGATTATCTGATAATTCCTTAAAATTCTGTGGAGAAAAGGAAGAATTCCAATTGAAGTTCAGTGTATTAGTTTTTCTATATGACATTTACATTGGGCAACGGCAAAGGTGCCTAGGCTAGCATCTAGGCAATTTGTAGGGTTATGCTTTGGTGTTTGGATTGCCTAGGCATTGACTGCTATGATAGCAAGGTATATTTGCTTTCTTATATAAAAATATGTTAGATATGACCTGGAATTTTGATAACATATCTAAACGATCTCACATGAAATGTAGAATTTTGAACTTAAACCTCCATTGCCAGCATTGTAGACTTCATTTTTGCATGGGCCCCTTTTAATCCGACAGTCCATAGCTGGAGCCTGTTCTAGCTTTCTGAAGTTTCCTCTATCGAAGCTATTTTCAAGTAAACTTCATTAATATCCTCTTCGCATTACTAGTAACTCAAGCACATGACGGGTGACAGGTCATCTTACAATCATGTAAATCAAATATGATGCATGTCGTGCAAGATTATGAGCAATTTAGTGGGCTTCAGCTTGATCATTCGGTAGGCCAAAAATTTACCTATTAGGTTTGTCAACATTTTGATAGACTGGACTCGTTGGATTGTCATTCTACACAAATGGGTTCAGAAAATTGTTGATAAAACCGGTTTTTTTTTGGTTGAGATACTCCCTGCTGGGACACAATGGGTTGTTTGGTCCTTTTACTTCTTCTGTAATTATGTCGCGTGGGTTTTTTAACCACTTTCTTATTGATCTACATAGGAAGTTTCCCCTGCAGAGTTGAGCTCTTTTTCGTGATTAGTTTTGCCTTTGTTTAGGTTAGCTTGAAAGGCACCTATGAGCAAGGAAGTGGCGAGCATGAAATCACGGGGCACCGTCAATCTTCCAGGAAACATAGGGAAGATGCTTCCTCAGATGAAGAATTGCAGGATTCAAGGAGAGGGCGGTCTAAATTGGAGCGCTGGACTAGCCATAAGGAGAGGGATTTCAGTATCAACAATAAGTCATCAACTTCCATGAAGAATAAAGAGATTGACAGGAATAACAATGGTGGATCTTTACCCAGCAAACTTCCTGTTGATTCTGCCAAGACAGTTGAACCTGTTGATAACCAACATCCCTTGGTTGAGGAGAAAGATGCTTGTGATCTGGAGATCAAGGATGCTGATTCAAGACCAATGGAGGATCGACACCTGGACACATTTGCGAAGTTGAAGAAGCGAAGTGAGCGGTTTAAGCTTCCCATGCCTAGTGAGAAGGAATCCGTGGCAATTAAAAAGATAGAGAGTGAAGCACTGCCTTCAGTGCAAAGTGAGACTCCTGCAGATACGGAGATCAAACAAGAGCGCCCAGCCCGGAAACGGAGGTGGGTTAATAACTAAAGAACTTAAGGAACCCACTGATTGTATTACTCTTGTGGTTCTGATGGAAGTTCTGCATGGCCTGATTAATTGATCTAGAACTCTTGAGGGTCTTGTCATGTCCCAGATTTAAAAATGCCCTCGGTAGGGCTCCAGGGATGACCATGTACCTCTGAAGTACTATGTAATCTTGTAACCATGCTGGCGCCATAAGTGTTTTTTATTTTTGATATTATTTGTATATACTAGTGAATGTAACATTGAACTGGTCACTAATGGTGGCACAGAATTGCTTTTCTGCTTCTGTGTAGCATCAATTCGTAATGTATTACTCAAAGATTATATCTGGGTGCCAAGAAGGTCATGTGCCCAAGCTGGCCCATGCTGCTGACAGGATCTGACCCAGGTGAAGGCTGGCGCCATAGGAGGTGAGGCTATAGTTGGATGCTTGCTTCTTTCAAATTGTGACAGCTTTGAGATTCAAAGAAATTTTAAAGTGAAGAGCTGACAAGCAATAGAGAGGGCTTTACTCATGTTTGGCAAAGAAAACCTATGTTGAGGTATGATGCAGATGGATATTCTGATTTTCAGTTGTCTGTATTCTGTAGATTAGTTTTTGTCATTCTTTCCCCTTTTTTGGGTGGGAAGTCGGAACACATAATGTTGGAAGTTCCTTGTGTTTGAGGAACGAATGAGTTTTAGTAGTACTTAAAGAAGAAAGAGGAATAATTTCTAGTTATCATCTTGTGTTGTGACTGCATTTGACTGTTGCTGATTGATCTGAGAGGGAGCCAATCCGGATCCCTTGTGATACGAACGTCAGGGTAATGGTAGGTTTCAGGTGACTTGGTGTGCAAAGTCCTTTTGATTTGGATAGTGTTGATTTATAGACATGGACAATGGGTGCATAGGATGACTAGTGATGGCCTATATTATGAAAATGTTTCTTTAGATTTCCTTTGATTTGTATTTTTCTGGTTATGCTACCACATCACTTTGGGACTATTTCACTTTTCCTATGAATTGTGAGGGTAATTTGTCCAAAAAGTGGTTTCCCAGATTATGAGTGCAAGAATTGCTTAAGAAAAATTGACTGGGATAAATGCACCCATCTTTAGGGATCTTTCCTCCAATGAGGAAAATAGTATTCAGGAATGTAATCTTCTGAAAATTTATCTTCAGGAAAATCATTTCAATGTTGAAGTCATGGCAAATTGAACAGGTGGTTTCATGTTTTGCAAATTGTGAACTGATCCTTAATTTCAGTGGAAATTGAAATCAGAAAATAGAAATGTTTATGTTGGTAGAAAGTTGCTCGAAGATGCCTCCCAACCTTGGGTGGAAAAGTCTCTGCTTTGTAATTGGCAAGTACTGGGGACTTGGTTTTGAATTCTTGAATGGGCACCTGTACTGAAAATTTATGCTAGGAATTCCAAATTCTCGAACATTTACAGAAAGTTGATTGTTCATTTGGTTAGATTTTCAGTACTTTCAGGACTCACAATTCTATCGAACACCCCATCTCTCATAAAGCAAAGGAATTACAATTGCCACCTCTAATGGCAGGAATTACAAATTCTTGCTTTTCTTGAACTTGCAATAGTCATTAGTTTTGTAACCAAATCCTATTTCTAACCTTAAAAATAATAATTTTTAGGACTAATTATGAAGAAAGTGATTAACATTGAACAAAAATTTGTGTTCCCAACAGTGAGAGCCAGTTTGTCATTTTAAAATTTTAACAATTTTGGAAAAAATTTTATTTTATTTTATTTTAGTTGAAGATGATGAAAAATTGCAAAGTAACCAATTTCTAAAACTATATAAAAGGGGGTTTAATTTTTATTAAAAATAATGGTTAAAATTAGATTATTTTTTTCTCCAATCTCTCATACATTTGGGGATAAGGGATGCCCTTAGCTATTAGGTTTAGACTAATCCTCGTAATGCACAAACTACTCACAAGTTCGTGCATCCGATAATGAACGAGTAGAGATTCAAACTTGGGACGTACGGTTCTTGAGCCATGATTTTTTGCCATTTGAGCTACCTTCATGGATGGTCAGACCTAATTAGGACCCTAACCAAGTGATGAAATAGGGGAATGTAAGTGAAAAATAGTCAGCAAACAAGCGAACAAGCAATCCTGACCATTTCTTTTTTAGCAGCCGATGTATTTCTACCTCTTCTCTTAAAATTTCCACTATTGTAGTATCTCTTAAGATCTCTCCCCCCACATTCTTTGTGTCCACCAGTAAAGTAATGGGGTTTCAACATTTTTTCCTAAATTCATTCATCCAACAATTTACTGCTTGCCCATGATTGTCTGATTTCCTTCACACATTGTTGCAATTCTTTCACTTTTGTCTTAGGATTTCAACCTCTCAGCTCCTCACAGCTTGGACATCTCTTTTGCAATTTGGGATAACCCAGCATAGCATTTTATTATTCTTTGATGGCTTGGAGATTTGGCTGCATCTGAAGATTCTTATAATTGCCCGATATATTTGGATATCAGACAATTATTAGACACTAAAGGCCTGGGGTGGTTCTTAGGAGAATCAAATGCTTTGAATAAGAATGATGTCTAATATTATTTGATCAAACATTTCCAATAAGAATGATGCCTACTATTACTTGGTACGAAATAAAGAAAACAAAAGGGAAAAAAAAAAAAAAAAAAACGTGAACGTTTTTATAAATTGGAGGAATCAACTTACACCTTGTGTAGGACTTTTTATTTTTATACCCATTAATGTCTTCATGTAAGAATCATATTTCACCAAACCGACCTTTGAATTATATAATCTCTTCATGCATATCTTGCATGCATATCCAATCAATTGGAGATTGGGTTTGTTGGGGATAGCATCTACTAACATCAATGGTGAAATATATTGAAAGAGACAATAGAGCGTAAGGGAGAGGGAAGGTGTGCGGGAGAGTGAAAGATTGCTCGTCTTTTTTTGAACTTGACATACATATTTTTTAGTTAATTACACCAGACAAATATAAAACAGTCTTACTTTTATCCTTTTTTTTAATGTTGTTTGTTATTGCAAAAAGAATAAATAAATAAAAAACTACTGCAAGCGTTGTTACAAGTAGCGCTTTGGAAAGTGCTACTAGTAACAGCGCTTTCACTTATAAATTTATTTATTTTTTCCCTCTTCCATATACCACCGTTTCATTTTGTTGTACCTAAAAGAGAATGGCGGCTTTCGCTTAAACCCCAGAGGGTTTCAACTCCAACAATGTTGGGAGCTGAGGCCTCTTCCTACGCCTTCGGAAATCGGAACCCCATCGTCCAATCCCGCCTTGGCACACCATCCTCAACAATAATGCATTTCCAGGTTTGCCTCGATGAACATTCTTTTCATTCCTTGCTATTAATATCTGTTTTAATTGTGGCTTTTGGGTGGGACTCAAGGTGTTTGTTGTTTTGTTTGTGTTACAAATGGTAATATATAATGTTGAATCTCTGTTTTGGTTACTTTGCGGTCTTTGTATCAGGAGAAAACATAAATTGAGTAGCTGCTATTCCATCTCTCTCTCTCTCTCTCTCTCTATATATATATATATATATAAGCATACAGATGTATTTATGTATCTGTTTTGTTGATGATATAGATGATGTTTTTGATGATCTTTCTGGTTTTTTTATTCTTCTTTTTGGCTTTTGGTTGTGACTTCTGCTTTTGGTTTTAAGGTGTTTGATGTTTTGTTCTTGTAGAGATATTAGTTTGGTTATATGAGTTTTGGGGAAGAAAATGAAATCGAGTTAACTGGACTTGACTTATGCTAAGTAGAGTAACCAAGACGAGATTCTGTCCCAGCAAGTATCCCTTTAAAATTGCTGCAGACAAATTTTTATAGCAAAAATTATAAACAAAATTTAATTCTAGCAAATGTGCTCTACTTTTGTTGCTTTTAATAGCAAAAAACAAAAAAAATTAAAGTGGAATTTTTTTAAAAATAAATAAATAAATAAAAACCTATAATTTTTTATTTATTTATTTTTTTTTCAAAATCCAAACAAACACTGCCTAAGATTCATACTTTTAAATTCCTTTCATTTTATTACTTTTCTAAATGGAGGATTAGTGAACACTAGAATCATACATGTTTCTTTGAGACCAAAAATTGCAGTATATGAGGGATTTTTATTTCTGAGTTAAAGCTGATAGCTCCATGGCAGATTATGCTGATTGTAGTATGTGGTACACACACATATGTGACATAAAAGGCCATTTTACAAAGTGGCCATTCTCAAGACTCAGACCTATGACTTTGTGCTTGGCAGCCTGAGCCTATTATCATTGCACCAGATAATGCACAATATATGTATATATATACAGTCATTCTAATGTCTAGTGTCATGTGCACTCCAAAACTCTACCTCTGACTTGTATTTTCATGAAACCAATTGTTGGATTAAATTTTCTTCATATGGTTCTTTGTTATTAATACATATTTTACTTCATCAAAAAATTTTTTTTCTTCATATAGAGGTCATGCATTCCAAAAATAAAGTTGATCCGAGATTAAGAGCTACTTCATCTATGATGATTATTATTAATTAAAAAAATGCAAGTTTTGGATTGAATAACAATCGGTCTTGGATCTATTTGATTTTACATGAGAAGGCTATCTAAGCCAATGGTTTGGTTGGTTTCGCAAAATATGAGTCACAAGATAAGTTTTGGAGTGCACTTGATGCAGCCGATATTAAAAGGACTATTTATATATATGTATATATTATATATTATATGACAAAAACACAAGTAGATGTGTACCTAAATTTTTGTGTCCTGATTTTGGGGAGTTTCCATGTTGAAGGGCAACTTCCCATGTCCCTGTTGAAGTGAAACACCCCTCCTCTTGTCTATAGATCATAGCTTCGAGGGAGGGATTGAATTGTGTTTGGTAGCTTATTACGAGCTTGTAGTGGCTTACTTTATTTTAGATTTCATACCTAAGGACTTTAATATCGATATCGATGGATATATTGAGGGTCAAAAAATGTTTATATATCAGATATATCGTTGGATATATCGACAATATCGATATCGTTTTAAAGATATGGTGGACATTATGAGTTAAACATAAATATTTTTATTGAAACTCTGGGAAACAATGATTTAGATTCTAATACACAATCTAGGATCAAAATATTATAATTTAAATGTGTATAATACAAGTATGTGTCGTGTAAGATATAAAAATATACCGCGCTAAGTAAATAAATAATAGAAAATTTTGCAAATTCAATATTTAAATGTTATATAACATTGAAATAGTTTTTTGTAACATTTAAATATAGAGTGCTATTAGACCAAAGGTCATTGATTTGAAATAATATTTTAAATTATGTGAAATACTAAGCATAATAAAATGTACATGTATATATGTGTGTCAGTGTGTGTGTATATAATTACATAATAAATATAAAAAATGAGTGGAACTATTTTTAAATTTTTCTTTTTTTTAAAAAAAAATTAATACTATAAGATAGAGTAGAACTCTTTTAAAAAGGTTATAAATCTAAAGGTTAGAAGGTAAAGTTATTAGAAAAAAAAAAAGAAAAAAAAAGGAAAAGTGGTAAGAAGGCCAAGTTAAAAATAATTATGGGTTACATTTACAAAAATATGTAAAAAGTGGGTTTTTAAAATAATAAAAAGGTTTGTTTTCACTTTTAAAAGGTTATATAAAGCAAAACTATGTAAACTGATTTGGGCTCAGCAAACAATAAGGGAAAAAAAAAAAAAAAAAAAACCAAAAACCAAAGAAGGGTAAGGGCTCTAAACATAAAGGCGTCAAGAGGCTTCCATGGGGGAGTGGGGTTTGACGATGAACCCAGAGGGCTAAGACGATGGCCGTGGCTAGGAGCCCCATGACGACGACAACAGCAGCAGCAGCAGCGAGGAAGACAGCAACAGCACATACCAGTTTCTTCTTCGATAGCGACAAGGGCAACGGTGAGGGCACAAATCGCCATCTCCTCCTCTTCTTCTTCTTCTTCTGAAAAATTTGTAAATCTGATTTTAGTTCAATTTGGTCTTCTTGTCGATTAGTTCGTGCAAGTTGCAACAATACTATTCTCTCCTTTCTACACCAGCATGATGAGAGGCATTGCATTTGTAGTTGAATTCTTATTTTTCCAGGGGTTTATCTACATGAGCTCTGGATGGTTTGTTTCCATCTAATTATGGAAGTATACTCTCAGCCTATGAGATCCCCCTTTATTTCTCTAGCAACTGCTGGTTAAGTTGACATTCAACATATTTGAGTTTGATTTTATCTTCTGTTTGAGTTTTCTTCTATAGGGATCTCAACAACATTTCATCTCTATGCTTTAATTTTTTGTAAGTGATTGCATCTTTTTCCATGTTTTTATCCCGCCCAAATTTTATTAATTTATGTTTATAAGTGTCTTCATCTGCATTTCTGCAATTTATTTATTTGTTTTTGGTTTTGTTTTTGAGTGAGGAATGTTTGATCCTCGATGACTTTATAGCTTTTCTTTCTGTGTAGAAATTTCTGTTTAAAAATCTTGGAACATTAATCATGAATTTCAGATGGCTTGCATCTCCAAATTTATTTATTTTACCCACTCCTGTTTCATTTTAACTTGTTTTCTTGTATAAGTATGATTTGATGTGAGTTCTACAGTGTCCATTTCCACAGCAGTATAATTTTGAGACAAAAAGTTTTCCCTTAAAATTTCTTATTTCTCAACCAAAAATTGTTGCCTTCATTGATGGATTAAATGTAACAGCATGTTTTGATTTCAGTCAACATTTGAAGCTCATTAATGCAAGCAAATTACAGAATGTTGCTGACAATGCTCACAAATTCTGTCCATCTTCAATGCTTAAAGTGTTTCTAATTTCATACATCTACATGTTTCCTGAAAGGCTGAAACCAGCCCATTCTCTTTATCTTTTGGTAATACATTATCATTTTAACTCGATCTCAGTCCGCATGTGAGTGTTTTGGTTTTATTGTTTCTGTTACAATTTTTTATTTGTATGTCATGTTTACAGGGGATGGTTCAAGTTCGTGTAATCATAGACTTTGGCATCCATATTAATTCATGTTCTCAAGTTTCTAGTCCAAAATTTTCAAAATTCACATATCTAGATAACCTGATTCATGCCCGAATTTGATTTTTATCAGCACCAAATCTATTAGAGTTCATATTTTACATTCAGTGGTTCAGTCCCATCTTGCATCCAGACTGTTGTCATCCGCACATTTTATGTTATATTCCCACATGTTCCCAAGTTTCCAAGGCAAACTTGCTACATGTATATGGTGTTTTGAAATCCACAACTAATTTGCCTAATTTGCTTTTTAAGATCTGGCTCTTAGGCAGCTAGGCTGTATTGGGCTGGCAATTTCTTAGTATGTTAGGCCTGAGCTCATTGTATTATATAATAATTGGCCACTATGAACTCCCCCCCCCCAAAAAAAAAAAAAATTGGCCACTGTGCATTAGGAAACTGGGATGTGTCTTATCGCACATGCTGCACTTTTTTTTATGACAAGGAAACCCATCGGGCAAACTTAGGTCTATATAAGACCCCATAACCCATATGGACCAGTTAAGTTCAAGGCCCATGAGAACCATGAAACCTTTGTGTGAGTGGCCCAAGGGGTTTAGCAAGAGTTGAACTCAAGACTTCCACTTCTTGAGGTGTAGTCCCTTGCCAACTAAGCTACCCCTTTGGGTATATTGCAAATTCTGCACTTGTTTACATTTAGAAGGAAATTGAATAAAAATCTTTATTTCACAACACTTGGTATCAGCAGGCAATGAAATGAAAGGAAAGAAAAATGCTTAATGTGAAATGCTGTAATCATTATTTGGTAATGATGTTGGTCAATTTAGATTGTTTTTTTATGCGTCTTAGAGTATTTTGAAATGGATTGTTCTGGTTTTATGGTTCTCATATAGTGCATAGAGTATTAGACTCACACGTTGACAATCTTTTTGAATTTTCATACTTCATGCTTGAATTTTACACAATGCATTCCCCCCTCCTCTCCCCATCACCCCACCTCCTTTTTTTATAATTCTCTTCAATAGTAACACTAAATTAAAAAAAAATTACTTAGAAATGTATTGATTTGTACTTGATTTAGCATTAAAAATGCAACACATGCTATCTGACAAATATATCTAGTGGTTTTGTGGGGGCCAAGGCAACTGCAGGTCCATCACCTTACCTGGTCTGGGAATTTTGATAACTATGCCTGTAACTTGTCTTGATCCCAGATTAAACTGGAAATTTGCCTTTCAAAATCTGGATACAGCTTTTAAAGCCCTCTTTCATTAAGTTAATAGTATTGAATTTGAGAGTGAGTCCTCAGAAGTTCCAACATAGGAGGATTATTACAACTTGAACATAGAAAAGGGTATTCTGGCCATTTCATTAGTATAGACCCCTGTGTTGGGATTCTAGGACACTTCACTTAGGTAGATGGGGACTGTTCCTTTTAAACACTATTATGTAACTGAAGCATAGGAGAAAAATTTCTGTTGGGTAGACGGATGATTGTTGTCTCTTCCTAACCTGGTTATACAAATGAGTTCCAGTGTAAGATTTTAGCATGCCGTATTTCATTGGTTAGCTCTATTGATTTTCAAATGTTTGTTCCTTTGAATTGTCATTTTGTTGGAATCAATGGTTGATGTGTCTTCATATTTTTATTTTCTGTTAAAATTTCTCATTATTATTATTATTATTATTATTTTTTCACGCAGAGATCCCAAATTGATTCTTGCAAATACTTAGTGGTGAGGAGTTTGGGTCTGTTGGAATTCTGATAACCCCTAAATACGCGCCTCTGCAAAACCCTAAATCCTAAACCCTAACTTTCATTTTCCCCTAACCAACAATGTCTCTTCGAAAGCCCCCACTCCCTCGTATTCTCCTCAACAATGTGTCTTGCATGAGAAATGCCCAACAAATCCTGCGACATGTAAATGTCTCTGTTCATGACGGTGGTGCACTTGTGCTTACGGGCACTAATGGCTCAGGCAAATCCACCTTCCTGCGCATGTTGGCTGGATTCTCCAGGCCTTCTGCCGGTGAGATCCTCTGGAACGGTCACGATATAACTGAGTCAGGGGTTTACCACCAGTACAAGCTTCAACTCAACTGGCTTTCCCTCAAAGACGCCATTAAAGACAAGTTCACAGTTCTTGACAATGTGCAGTGGTTTGAAGTTCTTGAAGGGAAGCAAGGGAAGTCTATGCCTGCTCTGGAGCTGATGGGGCTTGGAAGATTGGCAAAAGACAAGGCAAGAATGTTGTCAATGGGCCAACGGAAAAGGCTGCAGTTGGCGAGGTTGCTGGCGATCGATCGACCAATTTGGTTGCTCGATGAGCCTTCGGTTGCATTGGACAATGATGGGGTGAAATTGCTCGAGTATATTATTGCAGAGCATCGAAAGAAGGGTGGGATTGTGATTGTGGCGACGCATCTGCCAATCGAGATTGAGGATGCCATGTTTTTGAGGTTGCCGCCCAGGTTCCCAAGAAGGATTACATTGGTGGATATGCTTGATAGGGGAGGATAAAGAATGTTAATGCTATGAAAATTTAGTTTCTGAAAGCTGGGGTTAGACACCGCGGAGAGATTTGCCATTGCGGTTGCCTAATTAAAACTAGAGAAAAGACGCTAATATACATTCAAAGTTACAAAGCCAAAACAGTGGTACCAATAAACTGCAATGCAATCACAATCCATCTTGACATTTGCTTCTTAACAATAATATCCTTTTTCATCATTGCCAACCCCTTGCTACTGAACATCTCCCTATTAATTGAGCATTTCAAACTTCTTCCGTCTTACATGTTGCATCTACAATTTATTCATAAGTCTTCGGCCCATTGAACGAGACCATGCAGATTTGAAACCTACACAACAAAAATTCAAGAAACAAGCAAGTATTAAAGTATGGAACAAAAATCATATTATTTAAATCATATAAATATTTAAAAGAAATCCACCTTGCATTTATCCAATAATTAGGAAACTCCTCAGCCAAAATTCTTCATACACGTAGTGGGCAAAGGAAAGCTGACAATATTAAGTCAGCGGATCTAACCAATAATATATATATTGGTTGAAACCCAGTATATCCCCAAAGCTTTCAACTGAGAAACTAGTCGGACTAATTACTATCACGGTGAGAGGGTGACTGTTGACCCATAGACTTTTTCTTAGGTGCTAGAGTTCAAACTCGGAATCTTTCACCTCCATTCGAGTCAGCCACCTTAGACCGAGATGTCTTATCATTCAACCAACCCCATGGGTTTAATCAATAATATTTTGAGCCTAAAGCATTTATCCCCAATAATGTTTCGGGTTGGGTGAAAAAGACTCCTATTTTCCACTCTTAGTTTAGACAACGTGATTTCTGCAGTTAAACTGACACGCGTGGGATGACATAAGCCAAATACTGGATTTTCATTGGCGGGTTTGACCACATTAGCTTGATGGAAATTTTTAGGGCCCGCTTGGCACAGCTGTATCTTTTAGTGAAGTGCTTTTTTTTTAAAGATCTGTGAATAGAAGAGATTCCTGTAAAAAGGTTTGAAAGTGTTTGACTACTGAATATTTAGAAGAGCTTCTGATGCAAGAAGTGCGTTTGATGTGTTTGGTGACCATACTTGTTGAAACACTTTTAACCCTCAATTTGACTATAATGCCCCTTCTAAAGGTTGCTTATCTCTCTACTAGGTAGATATCACTATTGAAGCACTCTTTAAATTTGACAATTATTGGCATTAATTAGCTTATAAATAAACATAATTTATTTACATGTTAATCAATAACATCAATAATATTAGGCCATGTTTATTTGGTTAGAATGGAATGGATGAAATGGAATCCTATTTCAATTTATTTCAAACAACATGTTTAGATGGGGTAATTAGATAGGAATGGAATCGAACAGTAGTAATGAATTATAATAATATTCATTCCGCAATGTTTATTTCAATCTCATTCCATTCAAAACTATTTTGAATATGTAATCAGATTTCATTCCCACTCATTCTATTTCAACCAAACAAACATGGCCTTAAAGTATTTAAAACCCCTATCATTAATACATATCAAATTAACAAACATGTCGCGGGTGGTTTGTTCACTGTAAAGGGATTAGTTTGGATCTAAAGGTTTAGGATACCTTTTATTTGGCAAATAATAATAGAGTAAATAAAATTAAAAAATATCGAACATGTGTTATCTTTCCTTGGAAACAAATAGAGTCTAAGCCAAAAACATATTTCTAATAGATAGTTCCATACGTCACCATAAATCCAAGGTCATCAATAGTCGTAATTCCATTTCCACCCTCAAAATATATTTCAAACAATAATATTATTAATAATATTAATATATATTTGTCAATTCGTGCACGGGTGTATGATGGAATTATTATAATTACAATAAAATATATGAAACCCAACAAACAGATATAATAATACATATAATAATACATATAAACCGTATCCCAGGTAATGAAAATGAAGACCGAGAAAAAACCAAACAGGGCCCAAAGAGAGACACAACCAAAATGTTGGTTCAAGACATGACTTGAAATATAAACTTGTCTATCCAAAAGATTCATTAAAAGGAAAAACCTCTTTCCGTGCCTTCTATGTGAAAAGTTTGTATTCTCTTCTCAAAAAGGCCATCAGGTTCCCAGCTTCAGTACAAGAGCTTTAAGCTCTATTTCATATTCGGACTAGCGCGAAGTTCGGTACACGCCAAACAAGCTTTTTCTTTCGACCTTCCTCAGATCTATCATTGGATATTTGGATGTGATCTCTAAAGGAAGCAGTGAGGCCGTTGAATCTCTGTACCAAAGAAGACAAAAAAAGGGAAATATATGGAGAAACCATCTTGGGTTTGCACTTTGGTGACACAGGTCTCTCTCTGCTTGGCTCTTTTCCTTGCCTTCAACATGGGTTCCCTTCAGAGTAAGTCTATGTACCACAGGAGAAATGGTGGTAAACCTCATGATCTCTACTTTATCAGTGTTAGAGGAGGCTTTAGACCTCTTAAACAACAGACCCATCTTCTCAAACAGGTTAATTTCTCAATTTCTCTTCATTGATTACTTCTGTTTCTGAAGAAAAATTGATAGGCCAGCGCTATTTGCCCTCTCGACAATGCTTCTCGCGCTCCACGGTTTCTCCGCACCATAGATAATGGCAACAACTCTCCTCTTTCTCAGTGAAATTTTACGTGGGGACCCACATGGTCAGATCTGACCTTATCCCATGTTCTTCCTCTTCTCTCCCTGTATATACCATATTCTTGTTCCTCGTTCCTCTGATTTATAGAGCGACGGACGAGATCTCGCCTCTGGTGGTGATCGTGGGCCACGGCGTGGTGCAGCCATGGCTCTCTCTTTCTGTCTTTCCTCTTCATCCTCCATGGGTGTGTGTGATGGTGTTCAAGAGCCTTGTTTGCTATGGTTTTTAATCTGAACTCAATCTTATATTTAAGCTTATTATTTTGGATATAGAGACTAGAGAGAGAGGATGCTGAGAGGGATCCACAGTAACAAATTCCGTACGAATCGTCGGCGACCATGGCCACCGCCGTAGCACCCCCATGTCGATTGCTGGCCAAGCTGAGTTTAGAATTTCTTCGAGTTCTAATACATTTTCAGCTTCGTTAGTGGAAATTAGCTGAAAGCTTTAAAAGGGATGTGGGTTTGAATGGGGTGCATTTGATGAACATGGATCCGTGGGGGTTTGTAACTTTGTATAATTAAATAAGGAGGTTATGAAGGTATACAGATGGGTTTGGTGGAAATCAGGAAATGGTATGCAGAGAAGAGGAGAAGGAGGGGATGGGATCTCATTTGTTGGGGCCCACACAAGATTTAACAAATGAAGAAAGAAGAATGGAAGTAGGTAGGGGTATCTTTGGCATTGAATATGATTTGCAAAAGAAGGGGAGCGCGAGGAGCTTGGCTTGGAGTGCGAATAGTGCTGGCCTATGTATGTATATTGTGGTTGGTACTTGGTAGTGTTATTTTTGCTGGTGGTTGTAGCTTATTTGGTCTATTTCTTCAAGGGTTGAAGAGTTTCCGTTGTTTTGGTTTGCAAAAATTAGAAGTAACTGAACTAGGTCAAATAGCTGTATTATGCATGGTTGAGTGGAGTGTTTAGTTTCCTCGGGTCCGAAAAGGATACAAAAATTTAATATTTTGATTTCATTTTCCCAGCAACGCAAAGAGCCTTTTAGTTTCTCTTTCTTTGATGATTTAAAGAGTTTTATTTGTCATTTTTATGGGGAAGAGATATTGATTTTGTTGGTGGGTATGGCTTTTAAGAAAAGTATTTTTTAAATGCTAATAGAATTTCTGGTCCATGGTTTTGGGACTCCAACTTCTATATATATTCCTAGGCTTGGTTAATTTACCCTTTCCCAATTAACCTACACCATTTTGTTTTCTTGATTCTGTTTGTGAACTTTGTTCTATTAAATCATTGTTCTTCATCTAGTATTGGCGTTTACCTTTTTGTTCTTTTTCCCCTCTGGATTGATAGTAGTTCTTGTTGTTGATGAAGATAGAGAAGGTGGCAAAGGCTTACAAGGCAAAGTTTGTGGTGAACATTAGTGAACTTGGGGAAGATGATCCACTCACACAGAATGTAAGACCTCAGTCATCTAGTACTCTATTAGTAATTCAAATGTGGGAAGCCTTATTGTTTGTCATATGCACTTGTTGAGACCCTTGGGCTCTATTGGTCATATGGAAGTTGTTCATTGGTAAAAATTCTATTTTAGACTATTTACAAATGGCAACGGCTATGCTTTTTCGAACTACTTATCAAAAAAACATTTATGCTAAATCAGTTGAAATTCTGCATTTCTTCACCCTGGGCAAAGTGATCAAAGTATTCTCCTGGATTTTTTTGCAAGTTCTAAAACTAATGCAAGCAAGGGAAAACATGACTTATCATGGAAAAATTATCTAATTAAAAGTTTCTTTGTTGCATTTTAACACTCACAAAACTGTTTTCTGCAGGGAATTAATTTCAATTGAACAAATGGATAGTGGTACTCATTACCGCCGTGTTTTTACCATTTTTTGTTTTTTTTTTTTGGTTTTTTCTTTGGTTTTATTTAGTGATTGGTGAGACAGGAAGCTGTTACCTTTTGAGGTTAATTTGATTTCATTGATTCCACCTGTTACCAATAAATTCGTTTATCTTCTTTTACAGGGCACTTGGCACTTCTCACCGTTCATTGTTCCCTGGTATACTATCATTTTTGCAATTTGTTTCTCTAATTTTAGCACATTCGTGTTACAGTGGTTCTTTCTAATATTTTATTGAGATAGTCATATTTCTTAGGTTCACTTTCTTTTGTGGTTAGTCCTCAATAATATTACTTGTAGGTACACAACTGGAGCTTCAAAAGGAAAAGAAGCAGGTTATTTCCTAAAGCAGATCAAAATACCTTACGGGAAAACTTTAGACATTATTGCTATAGATACTGAGTCATTACAGGTGTGTACTTGTTTTTTGAATTTCCTCAGTTTAATATTAATTTACTATATTGTAAAAAGAAAATTTTGGGTTGATATTCTTAATAGTAGAGATTCGAAGTAAGCAATCAGAATCTGGTTCCTTCTGTATACATCGCTACCCGTATTATTAGGAAGAGTAAAAAATTGTTTCTCTAAATTCTAGATTTAATCAGAAGGTTAAGAATGAGATGCTGCTTTTTGAGCACTCTTAGTTGGGCAATATTGCCAAAAGGGTGCTGCTGATTAGTGGTTATAATCTTTGGTGGACTGTTGAGCTAAGAGAAAATTTCAGAGAGAAATTCAGTAGTCAAAATTTGGAAAGTAAAAGTATTTATCCCAGCGAGATTTTCAGGTCATTATCCTATTATGTTAACAATTTTTGGAGTTATTGTACCAAAGAGTCATAATATACACTTCTTCATGAAAAAAAAAAAAAAAGAAATAAAGAAATAAAAGACAAGGAATAGGAGAAAATACAGAAATAAAATTCAAAGAAACTCAACCAAGCCAAATACCAACCATTTGGAGTCAGTTCAAGTAGGGCCATATTGTTTTGTTTAATAAAACTTGTTATAATTTTTCTTGATATCTCAACCCATGCTTTTATGGCCTGCCCTCAGTCCATGTAGCACCATCAACTTGAACTGTGTGACTCGTGAATTGTGCT
The DNA here is from genome assembly GCA_039720395.1 of Liquidambar formosana. Lineage (NCBI taxonomy): Eukaryota > Viridiplantae > Streptophyta > Magnoliopsida > Saxifragales > Altingiaceae > Liquidambar > Liquidambar formosana. The sequence continues at coordinate 15,913,272 of CM077830.1, forward strand.
TTCGTTGGTTTTGTTGTACATTACAAAGCCATCTCAGTTAGTTTTCACTTGTCTTGTTCAAATTATTATTATTTTTTATAGCTAACTATTGTTCAAAGTCGGTGACATTTTCTATTTAAGCTACTTATTCATCTTAGCATCCTTACTCTTTTTGAACAGATCTTAGCATCCTTATTTTAGGTTGCCTTTTTTTATAATTAAAAAAAAAAGAAAAAAAGGAAAAAAGTGAAAATGTTGCTTCTTGACTTGCTAGCATGGTGGTCTTTAAGGTGTTTGGGACATGAAAAATATTGTCTTTGTTGGGTGCTCATGGGATTCGACAGATCAATTGGTAGGAATTCTAAATTAATATTTGAACTTACAGACCCAAAAAAAGGGAGAAAATATTCACGTTCCAAGAAATGTGTGCAATGGTTGGAGAATCAACATGATAATATGATATGCTTTGAATAATTTGATTGTGACAATCAAAATGTTGATGTAATGAATTTCTGATCCATGTTACCCCAAAAAAAAAAAGAAAGATAATAAGATACTCTTATTTTATCTTTTTTTGTTTTTAGTTTTCGGGTGGGTGGAGGAGTTACAGTATAGGTTATATTTGAGCTTAGGGAAGCCCATAGGGAATATAATATTCCTGATTTCATATTCATCATAGTGAGTTCATTCTAATAAAGAAACATTTTGATTACATAATCCGATCATCTCTGGTATTTCTTCCCCTTCTTTCCTTTTTCTTTTGCCTACCACCCATTTGGCTGCCCTTTCTCACCATGACTGCTTATGTTTCTGTATTGTAGTTTTATGTGCATAATGACTGATTCATATTATACCTTCTTTAGTACATGTTCTTTATTTATTGTTTCTTTCCTTTTCCTTTTTCTTTGTTCATTGTACCTTTCTTTCCTGTCAGAGGAGTACTATTGAAGTTCAAATATTGATGTACTAGAGAATGCATTATTTTCATTCTTCTTTCCTGTTAATCTAACTAATTTTGAAACTTTAAGGATTTTATGCTTATGGGTCCTTCAACTGGCATCGAGAATACTCAGTTACATTGGCTAACAAGGACACTAGACGCAACTAATAGTAACTGGTAAATGCATCAGATTGGCTCTGCTCATTGTGGATTTCTGTTCTAGGTCCTGTGATATTGAGAATGAGCAAGGTTTTAAATCCCAGCAAAAGTTAAGAAATTTTGAAATGGTGTTTCTGTTTTGAGCTACCATGAGGTTTGATATTTTGTAATTCTAATCAATTTCATTTTGGAAATTCCTGTATTTCAGAATAATAATTTCAGAATGAAATTATTTAACTTTGGGTTTTTATTTCGATTTTGATTTGAACTGAAATCATAGTAGAGTACATAAAACCGTGAGAATGGGTCATACCTTCATCATTGTTTGCTCTAAGCCCAACAACCCCTCCCGCTCCTTATTTATGTATTAATGGCAAACTACCCATCCTACTTACTAATTGGCTTCTCGTTCCTTTTTGTGAATCCAGGCGAATAGTTGTTGGATTCAACTCATTGGCTGTTTGTGAAGAAAATAAGAATCAAACGGAAGCAAACAAAGTTTATGAGCCTCTGCACCAAATTTTTCCAAAATTTGGAGTGGTGAGTGATAATCCATGTTTTCTATATTAAGTATCTGCTATGGGTAGCAATTTCACATATTAAGTACCTATAGAAGGGTTTTTATTTCTTTTATTTATTTGTAGAACTTTGCTACTCAAATTGGACCAAGTGAAATTTTTCTACATTTTGTCAAAATTTAAAAGCGTGTTGGTGACCCTATGACAAAACTAACTTCAAACCATGAATTTGCTCTCCAGAATGTATACCTTGGTGCACAGGGTTGCACTAACTATGCCCGTCAAAGTAGCATAGTTTACATCGGGAACCCTGGTCCAATGGACAACAAAGCTTATTTCACTTCTGTAAACGGAAGATCTGTTTTTACAAAGTAAGTACTTACGTTTTTACTTCCCTCTGTCATTCTACAATTTACTCACATTTACAACTTCGACTAACTCTTTTTTTGGTACCTCAGAGAAATGATTGATGGGTTTCTTCTTCATAGAGTCAGCTCCCTAGAAATTGTGGGTATTCAATGTTTTCTGCTATTGATTCTGGATTTATTTCAGTTGGTTGTATTATTAATGTATTTGTGTTTGACATAACATTTTTACTTTTGACACACAAATTTGTAGTCTATTCTGGAGATACCACCATAATCACAGAAGACAAAATAGATTGGAGGTTAGGTGTTGATGTTTGGCATGCCCATACATCAAATGTGTTGAGAAAAAGAAAGACTCATTTAAATGCCATGGTTCACACTATGTTCCATAGACACTGACATGGGACATGGAGCACAAGTGCACAACACTGACATGCTGAAATTGCAAATCCTTAAAAAGGAAGAGACAAACGCTGCGAGAACATGACAATATGTATATATACATTTCACTCTGATTGTATCGTTGTTATAACTCACTTCAATTTTTCTTTTTAAAATTTTATAAATGGCCCAAGATTTTTATTATTTGCACATAAACCACAGTAATTTTTCTTTTGACAATTATGATCTACTCTAGCATGAGGAAAGTTATATTCAATGTGTTCGACAGGTGTCAGCAAACTATCCGAAATTTAAAAAAATATAAATTATAATTGTGGGCACATGTAGAGTGTGTCGGAGATGTGTTTTAAGGAGTGTTAGTGAACATTGTTCATTTTTTATAAGTGCCTATTTTTACTTCTTTTTTTCCTTGTGCTTGCATTTGTGCCTATTTTCCTTGGGTAAAACAAAATGCACTGATTTCAAATTCTATGTAAACCACATTGGACTTATTTAATTTTCATAACAAATTCAAATGCTCTCTCAGTTCCTGTTTAAAGCACTAACTGATGCATTTTTCTCTAGCAGGTAACCTATTTTGTGACCTCAGCAGGGGAAGTTGTATATAGAACTCTACTCCAACAGAAAGGTAAGGAGGCCATGTAAATTTCTCAAGCCAAAAGGGCTCCACCTTCCTGACCCACAACCCAAATTTTATTTTGAGGTGATGCAGCTTGATTTTTTTCGTATATTCACAAACGCACTTGCAATTAATTTGGAATTATCAATAGAAATCCATTTGAGCTCTTCCAATAGTGTTGTAAAATCGTCCCAAAATCGCCCTCTTGACTTCAATCTGATTCTACGACATGATTTTGCATGCCCATCAGCTCAGTAGAAGTTTTGTAGTCTTTTTGCGACCACCTGCCATTTATAGGTGCTTGGCAATGAAAGCTTATCTCGGTTGATCGAAAAAACCGGAGCAAATTCCCTTTGGATCCATCCCAAAGTTCTTGGTTTTGGGATGTGCATTGTATTTCTCAATGAAGCTACTAAATAGGTAGTGGTTTTGGCACTACAGCTGATGAAAACTCAATCATCTTTCTTCGTGTGCAAATACACAATCAAAGAGTTTGATTGGAATTAAATAGCTAATTTCTTAATTAAACTCTCAAAAAATTTTGGGGAGAAAAATTTCAATGGAGTAGGACCATGGTGATCATCCTTATACGCAGGCAACACGAAGAGAGGTTCTCTGCCTACTACAATGCCCGTTTTGGTGATTAAGAACCTAGATTTTGAAGGCATTAGCCTATCTTCTCTAACAATCTATTGTCAAGCCTGCGGCCCCTAGAACAAGTGATCTATATGTTTGGAAGGCACCAAATAATGAAGTTGAATATGGTTGACACTATTTAATGTGCAACAAGAAATACAAAGTAATGCCTGTATGGAGAAGGGTTCATGTCACGAAAACCCTGACTGAAGAATCGACAGGATGAACGGTAGAGAAATCAACCAATCTAATCTAGCTCTGTCAATCAATTAATTTCCTCACCATATCATAATCAACGTACTTTCGAGACTTTGTCGCCAATCTCTTGTTATGTTTTTGTGCATTTCCAAATCGTGACTTTCTCAACTTAATGCACATTGAAGAATCAACTTGACACGTTATATGTAGAAGAAAATGCTATTTTTTGCCACAATTTTAACTCTTTCACATATTTAAAGGTCTCGTAAGATGGTGAATGAGGTATATTGTAGATTAAATACAATGTTGGTTCAGTGGGATTAATGAGTTAAAAAAAAGGGTATGCATTTTGATTTTTTTTTATTTTTTATATATAAGATTTCAATATTATATTTGAAAATATTGCATTTATTTATGAGTTGTTTGGTTACTGAGAAAATTTTGGAAAAAAAATGGATAAAAAGAAGTTACTGGTATATTTGGTTGTTGAGAAAGGGAGAAAAAGCTAATATGACAAATATAGCAATAGTTCACCCTTGTGCCAAATATAGCACAAGGGTGAGTTATTACTATATTTAGCATATGCATTTAACACACCATTGGAGCATTCCTAACTTGTGCTAAATGTTATAATATAGTAATAGCACACTAGATAGTTTACCTTTGGAGGATGCTCTAAGCATAATAAGATTTTAATTTCATATCTCACTGACAGAAATACCCTCTAACTCCCAACACGCCCAGCCTTACCCAAGGAGTAAAAAGAAGAAAGATCAAGAGGGAAGAAGGGAAAACCTAGGGCAATATAAATAGAGGGCTTTGGAACGACCTAGGGTTGGGAAGTGGTAACTAAAAGGTAATTTCCCACTATAAATAGAGAGCTTTGGAACAACCTAGGGTTTCACTGGATCGTCCATTGTAAAATGGACAGGGTCCTTGTTCTTTCTCTCATTAGTTTAAGAATGAGGCTCGCACAGGGAGATGGAAGGTTTCTGAGGGTGGTTGCCCCGCTCTGTATCAGATGAAAACCCTAATCGGTTCTCATCTGAGAGCCGATGATTTCACCGAACTCACAATCAACAACCCTCTCTTCATGAGATGCAACAATCACAGTACGGCGGCACGACCGTGGCGACTGTGGTTAGCATCTCGCGATACATATATATATATATATATACACACACATATGTATGCCTTCTCTTTCTCTTTCTTTTTCTTTTCTTTTCTTTTCCTGAGCTGCTCATCGCTCTCTGGAGTGAGTCTTTCATGTAACTGTGATACGGCCACTCTCTCTCTCTCTCTCTCTCTCTCTCTCTCTGTGTCTCCAAAGCTGTACGTATGGGGCTGTGATGATGTTTTTCAAGGTGAAATCAGGCATTGAAAGAAGGGTAAATTACACTTGCACTCCCCTGTGCCTTCTGACAAGGGCTACGGCAAGAGTTGTAGGGCAAAGTGTGGGGCTAACTAGCATTACCCTTGTGACAAATATATCGTGTAGCGAAGCCGTTTGATGGCGGGGCAACTCTGAGGGTCTGTGTGAGAGATTTGGGTTTGGTTCTCTTTCCCATTCTCTTTCTACAGGCAACTGCTGTTGCAGCCATGGCGGCGGTTTTTCTTTCCTTGCCTGATTAACGGCGAATCTGAGCCTCCCCCCTCCTATCTTTTTCAGTGTGTTTAGATCTCGGATCTGTCATTTTTTTTTTTGTTGACCGATTTTCTTCTGCATTTTTGCTGCCGGGAAAAATCCAGAAATTTGAGAGCCGGTTCGATTGTTTTTTATGTTTTGTTTTTGATTTTCGTTTTCTGTTTTCAGTTTTCAGACACTAATTTCGTTTAGTTTTCTGACTTTTGCTTTCTTATATTTTAGAAGCTATTTTTTCCTCCAGTTTTTCGACCTTTGTTTTTTGTTTTTGGTTATAATAATTTTATTTTAAATTTCTTCTATGCTAAATGTTTCTTCAATTATGAATTTTGTTATCCTTTTTTCCTTTATTGGCCTGAAGATCAATTGAAAAAGTGCCGGCCCAGAGAAAAGCAGGGACCAAATCGAATGGAATGATGATGGCAAAGTATTATTCATTCTACAAATGGCTCGGGCTTAGGAAAAGTTTACCCTCCTCTGTTTGTAAATCAATACCCTGCTCCAGCTCCACAAGTAACAGTTATAACTTGAATTATATTTTGGATTAGTTTCCTACTTTCTTATTTTAATGGGCAACTAGGGATAATTTGCTACCTAAATTTCAAAATTCCCGGAGGATTTAATTTTTCTTAAGACTGCTAAGAGAAAATTTAAAATGACCGTTTGAATGTTTCAAAATTTAGTAATAAAATAATAAATTTTGGGAAATATATTTAGCAATCTGAAAAAGGCGCCCCACTTCTCATCCTTGAGGAGTTGAGGGTGTGGCAGGCCTTTTTCAAAGTGGTTTTTTATTTTATTTTTTGGTAATTTTCTTTCAAAGCGCTGAACCGTTCATTATTATCAATAAAATTCGAACAAACTTTCATTCAAGAAAAAGAAGATACTGGGCGGTTTAAAAAATGGCCCCCAACGTTTCTTGAGGAGTATGGGAGAGTGCTAAAAATATTTTTCATACAAAAGCTAGGCCACAATGTAAATATTACAAGGTTAATTTTTTGTCGCTTGATGGTGCATTGATGGATGGCTAGTAAATTATTTGCACAATCACTAATAGTTTAGTGGCATTTATGTCATTTGTTAAGCGAGAGATATTGGATTTAAGCTTATAGAAAAATAATTATACAAATTTGTTAATATTAAAGGGCGTTAGAAGCAAAGATAGGTTTTATTGATTGTAAAAAGAAATGCAAAAAATTATTTGTACAATCACATTTTAAGGGATATTTTAATGCTTTTGTGATTTAAACAAATTGCTCTTATCATCATAATTATTTGCATGATATTTTAGTGGCATTTCCTCACTTGTTGATTAAGTGATTTTGAGTTCAAATTTATGGAAAAACATTAATACCCATTTGTTGGTATTTGGGGGAATTAAAGGTATGGATAAATTATATTGATTGTGGAAAAAAGAAAAAGAAAAAAAGAAACACTATGCTTTGTTGTGAAGCACTTAAAACTTGGAATGGGACGTGGTAATGGTAGTAGTATTGTTATAACTTAACTAACCTAAAAGAGTGTCGTAACCTATCTAGGCATTTTTTGTCATTGGCTCTCATCAGATATTCAGTTATCATTTTTCTATTCTCTTTGGCTTATTGAAAAATACAATTCAAAAAAGAAAAATGAAAAAGAAAATTAGAACGAGACAACTCAATTAGAAGGAATGGAAAATAAACCATTACATAGTAAATTAAGAAAGTAATCAGTTCTCCTATGTGGAAAAGAATTTATTATTAACCTTTTGTATAATATGTGGTTTCTAAAATATAATGAATATTGTAGCAGTTAAATATAATTTGCACAATAAAAAAAAAAAAGAATCAACTTAAGTTATAAACGTGTTGATCCAAATATGATTCAATTAGGGAATATATTATATGTGTCTTGTCATAATTTTATGTCTCCGAGAAGATAAAATATAGAAGGGGGAAAACACAAGGACTATGTTCCAATAAAATCCGAGAGAACACAAGAAACGAGAGAAAAAGATAAAATATAATCCCACCTCCAAAAACATAAGAAGATAAAATAACAGAAAACCCCGAAATAAGAAACTTTTATGGCTAAAATGCCCTTGTATTTTCCCCATGTCACCTGTGTCTCCTCATTAGAAATCGTGCCTGCACAATGACCAAATTGCCTCCCCACCCCACCTCTCCATGGTAAGGGTGTTAATGGTTCGGTTTGGTTCGGTTTTAAGGGAGATTTCAAACCAAACCATTATACTTCGGTTTTATTCTTCCCAAACCAAAACCAAACCATATTATAAAAAAACCACACCAAACCAAATCATTATATTTCGGTTTGGTTCGGTTCGGTTTCGGTTTTAACCTATCAAGTAACAACAAATAATTGAAAATGAAAAAAATAACATGCCAAACTCCAAATAAAAACATTTTTAATAAAAGCATTACATTAGCAACTGAAAAAAAACAAACATTGTATCAAAATAGAAACATATTGACATATATCACACACAACATTAATAGCTAGTTTAATACATGCCAATCTAAAAAAGGGAAAACAATAAGAAACTTAAAATCAACAAAAATAAACCCATTACCTATTTTACCCTTATTAGAATTGGGAATTTACAAACTTTAAGTTTATATATATATATATATCTATTATATTTTTCGGTTTTTTCGGTTTTTCAGTTTGATTTGGTTTTTTAAAATTAAAAACCAAAACCAAACCAATTGAGTTCGGTTTTCTAAAATTAAAACCATAACCAAATCTAATGACAAAAAAACCAAACCAAACCGCCCGGTTCAATTTGATCCGATTTGGTTCTCGGTTTTAACCAAAACCATTAACACCCCTACTCCATGGTATGAACAGGAGGCCAAACCCGGGAAAATGGAAAAAAACAAAGGCTACAGACTACAAAAGAAGAGCCTACATCTCGAGTCATTTGCTCCATTTGCGAGTACGGATTCAGTGCTGAGTTCTTTCGTGGTGTTTGCCAAAAGGAAAAAGAAGAAGGGAAAAAAAAAAAAAAAAAAAATTCCAAACCAGATCTAGGGCTTTCGCCGGCCCATTATACCATTTTCCGTTCAAGAATGAGGCTCGCTCAGAGAGACGGGAGGTTTCTAAGGGTGGTTGCCCCTCTCTGTACCGTAGATGAAACCCTAACCGGTTCTCATCTGAGCCCATGATTTCACAGTCAACAACAACCCTTCTCTGAGCTCATGCTTTAATGGCCCGTGACACCACGTGGCCGTGTCACAGTTACATGGAAGTTCTTCTCCTCTCGAGGACTTGGATCCTCTGTCGGTTTTCTAAGAATGAGGCTCACTCAGAGAGATGGGAAGTTTCTAAGAGTGGTTGCCCCTCTCTGTACCATTGATGAAAAACCCTAATCGGTTCTCATCTGAGAGCCAATGATTTCTTCATTCTCACAATCAACATGCAGTAACTGCACCAAATCCAAATCCAAATCCAAATCCGTTTGTTTTGGGGTGCCAATAGCCGTTCCTCTTTTTTTTTTTTTTTTGGTGGGCTGTGATGATAATTTTTGGGGGAATTACAGATTGGTCCGGCTACGGGAAAATAATTACAGTTCATAGTAAAATCAGGCAGTGAGAGCAACACCCGTTCTGTGGCGTGGCAACTCTGAGGGTCTGCCTGAGAGATTTGGGTTTGTTTTTTTTTTCTTTCCCTTTCTCTTTTGCAGGCAACGGTTGTTGCAGCCATGGCGGTCTCCATTTTCTTGCCTGATCAAAGCGAATCTGAGCCTCACCCCCTCTATCTCGAGTTTTTCTCTGTTTTCATGATTTTTTGTCTTGATCTATGAGGTAAATTTACTTTTCGAGTACAAATGTTTAATTTCGGAAGCTTAATTTAATTTTACTCCGTATAATTTATTTATTTATTTCACAGCATTGCCTGGTGATCTGTATTGCCTAACCAAACAAATTTTATTTTATTTTTAAAATTATGATTTTAAGAATTTGGTTTTTCAGGGGGTGAAAAATGTTAGGATTTGTTTGGTTATACTATTGAATAGTTTTCTGTTATGACGGTATTATAATACAGGAAATTTGGGATTATCTGGGTCTGGTCTAAAGAAGAGAAAAATAGAGAACTTGTTTGGAAGTTCTTTTTTTTTTTGTTGGTTTTAAATTTAAAAACATTGCATGTTGTTCTTACTTCTTAGTTCTTACTTGACAAAACTGCGGCACGATTTCAAAAATTTTTCATTGCAATCGTTTTTCAAAAATTCGTTTCCAAAAACATCAATCCAAGTCAAATGCTTCCTTATACTCCCCTAGTCATGGTGGCTGGCATTCTAACTTCAAATTTGAGGTCCTCATTTTGAGGAACTGTCATATTAGTCTTCCATTTCATATACTATATTATTATTCATTTTTTTTTTTTTTTTTTCACTAGTAAAGCATTGAAAAGAAGGGTGCAAACAAATCTAATCCAATGCTAAAAAGCCTTGGTGAAGATATGGACGGAAAGTTTAAAGCTAGTATCAAAAAAAAAAAAAAAAAAAAAAAAATTTGAGGTCCTCATTTTGAGGAACTGTCATATTAGTCTTCCATTTCATATACTATATTATTATTCAATTTTTTTTTTTTTTTTCACTAGTAAAGCATTGAAAAGAAGGGTGCAAACAAATCTAATCCAATGCTAAAAAGCCTTGGTGAAGATATGGACGGAAAGTTTAAAGCTAGTATCAAAAAAAAAAAAAAAAAAAAAAAAAATTTGAGGTCCTCATTTTGAGGAACTGTCATATTAGTCTTCCATTTCATATACTATATTATTATTCAATTTTTTTTTTTTTTTTTCACTAGTAAAGCATTGAAAAGAAGGGTGCAAACAAATCTAATCCAATGCTAAAAAGCCTTGGTGAAGATATGGACGGAAAGTTTAAAGCTAGTATCAAAAAAAAAAAAAAAAAAAAAAAAAAAAAAGGTTTAGGTGTTCATGTTGAGCATCTATTCTAATGACTTAAATGAGATAAATATGTGTACATGTCTCTGAAACGAGATTTATGTTTTCAACAAAAATAAACAAATAATTATATTTTCATTTCTCTCTATATATATATATATATATATATACACACACACACACGCACGAGAAATACTTTATATGCTGAGTGTATTTTGACTTAACCGTGATTGTGTAATTCCAGAGAAATACTTTATATGCTGAGTGTATTTTGACTTAACCGTGATTGTGTAATTCCATAATTACCCTTTGTATTGAAACAAATGAAAAGACAAGTCTTCTCTGTAGAAAATCTACAGCTCGTGAGAAGAGCATGTCTTCTCAACTAAAGCTGAAAACCCCATACTAACTCCCTCAAGTCAGATTCCCTCAAATAAAGCTGAAAAGTACCCCATCAATAACTCTCATGTCAAAAGTACCACACAGCCATCAGTGGCAGTGGTTGGACGAAAGCCACAAATTATCTTCTAACATCGCCCTAGATTTAGAAGGTTTTTCTAAAGTTAATTAATTAGTTTCTTTGTAATGTGAGATTTTTTTGTAAAGTTAGCTAGGTTTTTTGCAAACTTATCTAGATTTTTTGTGAAGTTAGCTAGTTTTTTGTAAAGTTGGCTAGATTTTTTGTAAAGTTAACTAGTTTTTTTTTTTTTTTTTCAAAGTTAGCTAGATTTTTTGTAAAGTTAATTAGTTTTTTCGAGTTAAATCCAGTCTTATGCTTCTTCTTCTTCAACCTCTTTTTTGTGTTTTTATTTTTATTTTATTTTGTTTTTCCTGTATTGTTGGTTGTATCTAATTTGTTGTTCTCACACAAATGAAGCTATTTGATTAGGGCGTGACTATGCCTTTTGCTTCTTTGTAGATGGAGAGTGAGTGTGAGTTTGTTTGTGGGTAAAGAGAGAGAAACAGTGGAGTTATAGAAAGAGGAGAGAGTGTGTTTGCTAACTGATTTACTTCAAAAATCGATTTTTTATTCAAACGGATTTAACAAAAAATTAAAAATAAAAATAAAAGAAAAGAGAAAAAAGAAACTCAAAATCATTGTCATTCTATCTCGCTTGAGAAGCCCGGTCAAAATGGGGTTCAAGAGCCATGGGGTTTGGATAAACGAAGATGGAAGGTAAATGGTTAATTTGGTCATGCCAGTATTTAAGCGCTGTTAATTTTGACAGAGAGGGTTAAAATAATATAGTCCACATCACTCGCTTGACCACTTCATCTAACGAAATGGTCTTGTATAGCAACACTCACACACACACACACACACACACACACACACACACATCTTTTATATTTTATGAATTTATGAATTGTTATAAAATAATGATATTTTATGAATTTTTATATATCTTTTATTATTTCAATATTATTCATGTGCAACGCACTGTGTGCCCATATCTAGTATATATATATATATATATAGGATGATGATCAGGTAAGCACTTGCTAATATAACTTATATCAACACCCGCATTGGGAGATGTATCTTATGCATTAGTGGGTTATGAGGTACATTGGACCAATGCAAGGGGTACAACCCCCAATGCATGGTACTGTCAACACGTGCTGATGGGAACATAACCGTATATATATATATATCATGAGGTTATGCACTTTATTGATCTCTTTGGCCATGGCCATGGCCAAACATTCTCACTTTTCTCCACTCTGGCTCATCATACCACGTGGTCGTATTACAGTTACATATAAGGGGTTGTTTGGCAAACTTGAAAACCTAGCCAGCTGAGGATAAAGTCTAGGCCTGTTTTGATATCACACTGTTTGGTAAGTCTCTTTTTCCTGCTAATTAGTTTAGCTTTATTTTGAAAATAAGGCATAAACATAGTTTTTTTCAAACCAATTGTGAGTTGGTTTATTTAAAAGTAGATAACAGTTATGGCCTATACCTAGTCTAATCTAGTTTTGGAAGTTCCCAAACAGGCCCGAAGTTTCTCTCCTTGGGCACATATAGTCCCTTTATGTCACATGCATTGGGCAATTAAAAGGACAGTCCATGGGGGTGGTAGGGGTGAGAGTTGCACTCAGGACATTGCTTAGGGTTTTTTTTCCTCAGATTTTACTGTGTTTTATAGCATAGGGTTGGGTCCAAACAAAAAAGAATGTTGGTTTTTTGCATGGATCCGTCTACATGAGAAGGTTGTGAATCATAGGTAGAGTTTTGGAGTGCACCTGGTGCAACTTGATATTAAAAGGCCTATATAGATATATGGGGATGTGCTGATAAATGTATGAGACTGTGATGATATTTTCAAAGTAAAATTGAGCAGTGAAAGCAACACTGTTTTCATGGCAGGTCAACTGTGAAGTGTTTTTCCAATCTTGTGGGGCTTTTCATACTGTCTCTCACACACATATTGTCTCTCACACACATATTGTCTCTCCCTCTCATAAGCACATATACATATAGGGATAAGGCTTCCCTCATACCTCTTAGCAGCCTTACTCTACACTCAATTAGCTCAAAGAAATGAGGCTGGATCAGGGAGATGGGAGGTTTCTAAGGGTGGTTGCCCCTCTTTGTACCAGATGAAAACCCTAATCGGTTCTCACCTGACAGCCAATGATTTTTTCATCCTCACAATCAACAACCCATTCTGTTTTGGGAGATACACTCCTTTTGTTTGGGGTGGCAATAGCTTTCCCCTTACTTGAACCCCTGTTCTTTCTTTCTTTCTTCTCGTGCTACTCCTAAAGAGAAAATTGCACTTTGGTGACTGCTTCGCAAACTAATACCAAAACAAGGGTTTTGACTCTCAACTACTACTCTTATGTGTGGGGCTGTGATGATAATTTTTGGGGGAATTACAGATTGGTCGGGCTATGGGCAAATAATTACATAGGGGGCATTTTAGATTGGTCCGCTTACAGGAAAATAATTACAGTTAGTAGTCATTGTTAGTTAAGTTAATAGTGATTTACTAGGAAGTTAGTAGCATTTTGCACTGAATTGTAATTATTTTCTCGTAGCCTGATGAATCTAAAATTGCCCCAATTACATTTCAGAGTAAAATCAGGCAGTGAGCCGTGGCAGGGCAACTCTAAGGGCCTGTGTGAGAGATTTGTGTTTTTTTTTTTTTTTTTTTTTTTTGGCCCTTTCTCTCTCTTTTGCAGGCAACAGTTGTTGCAGCCATGGTGATCTCTCTTTTCTTGCCTGATGAAAGCAAATCTGAGCCTCACCCCCTCTCTCGGTCTTTCACTATTTTGATGATTTTTTGTCTTGATCTATGAGGTAAATTCACTTTTCGAGAACAAGTGTTTACCTTCTGAAGTTTAATTTTATTTTTTCGGTCTCCCAAGGTGTCCCCAGGTTCGCCTAGGACTAATCCTCCGAAGTACTGTCGAACGCTGAAACGGGACCTCTCCCAAGAAAGTTTGCTGCATCCAATAGGGCTCGAATCCGAGACCCCTTGCTTAAGCAACTAGATCCCCTTCCACTCAGGCCAACCTTCTTTGGTAAGTTTAATTTTATTTTACTCCTTATGGAGTTTTTTTTTTTTCCACAGCATTGCCTCGTAATTTGTATTGCCTAACCAAACCTTTTTTGTTTTATTTTTAAGAATTTGGTTTTTCAGGATGTGAAAAATCTTAGGACTTGTTTGGTTATATTCTTTGAATAGATCTGGGTCTGGTCTAAAGAATAGAAAGATAGAGAACTTGTTTGGAAGGTTTTTTTTTTTTTTTAATTTTAATTTTTAATTTATTTTATTAAATTGAGATTTTTTAAAAATACGTTTTTAAAACATTAATCCAAGTCAAATGCTTCCTTATGCTTCCCTAGTCACGATGGCTGGCATTCCAACTTCGAATTTTGAGGTCCTCATTTTGAGGAACTGTCATACTTGTCTTCCATTTCATATATCATATTATTATTCTTTTTTTTTTTTTTAAATAATAATAATTTTCACTAGTAAAGCGTTGAAAAGAATGGTGCAAACAAATCCAATGCTAAAAAGCCTTGGTGAAGATATGGATGAAAACTTGGCCCTATTTGGTTTGTGGATTTTATCAAGGAAAAAAAAAATATATATAAGGAATTGTATTTTTCTTTATTTGGTTGCAATGGAAAATTGAAAGAAGAAGAAGAATTGACTAATTTTGGCTTGATATGATTTTATCTTTTCCTTTCATTTTCTTTCCTCATTTTTTTTCCCTTTCTTTTTTTTTTTTTCCTTGGTAGAATCCCTGAACCAAATAGAGGGTAAAGCTAGTATCAAAACGAAAAAGTAAAAAAATTGATCAGGAAAAGAATGGTGCATTAGCACCTGTATTACTTTTTGTTTTAACTCTTTTTATTTATTTATTTATTTATAATATTAGGAGGTTTTGAGGGAGGCATTTGACTGATCCCTTTGGCCAGGCATTCTCACTTTGGTCCACTCTTATTGGTCTTTAATACCACGTGTTCGTATCATAGTTACATATAAGTTTTTCTCCTTGGGCACATGCTGTTGATCCCTCCATGTCACATGCATTGGGCAATTGCAAGACAATCCATGGGAGTGGTAGGGGTGAGAGTTGAACTTGGACCTCTTACTTGACAAGAGACTCTAGTACCATTCGGTGCCACCACTCAAGGTATTATTATTTTTATTTTGACCTATTTTATAGTATTGAGTTGGAGTGCATCTGATGCAACTTGATATTAAAAGGACTATATGGATGTAATATTATACAAACCGGTTCGATGGGACGTGCTGATATGGTATCATAATCCTACTTTGCTTCACTCTCATTAGCCCGTGACACCACGTGGCCGTGTCACAGTTACATGGAAGACTCACTCTAACTTTATAACTCTCTGTATGAGGCTGTGATGATATTTTCAAAGTAAAATCATGCAGTGGAAGCAACACCCTTTCTGTGGCGGGGCAACTCTGAGGGTCTGTGAGAGATTTGGGTTTGTTTTTTCTCTCCCTTTCTCCTTTACAGGCAACTGTTGTTGCAGCCATGGTGGTCTGCCTTTGCTTGCCTGATCAAATGCGAATCTGAGCCTCATCGCCATATCTCTCTCTAGATCTTGTTCTGATTTTTTCTCTGTTTTTGATGATTTTTTGTCCCGATCTTTTAGGCTCAAACAATAATTCCCGTTTGGTTACTGAGAAAATTATGGGGGAATTGTAGTAGCTTTAATATAATTTTCTTATGTTATTTGTTTTTTTAGTACACCAAAACTGTTTTGTTTTGTTTTGTTTGTTCCTATAGTCCAATACTTAGCTTGGCATCATCTTTAATATCAGCATCATGCTTTGAGGGACAGTTCAATTAGATGATGGAAACTCTCATATAATTGATCAGTTGTGTAGTGTTGTAGACTGATGATTATGGTGGATTACTATAGTATCTGAAACTCAGTGAGGCTTAAGAGTTATTGAAGCAATCTTTTTTAACTTCGTAATTTTGTTTGGAAAACTGAACAGAGGCCAGTACAAGATATACCTTGAATTGTTTTATAATAGCCTTGGTTCCTATGCTGAACAGGGAAGAAGCTTATGTTCTTGTTGGTTCTGTTAAAATGTTAGTCCGCTTTTCAGATTAATGTGATAGCCTTGGTCCCTTTTGTGCTTTTCTATGTTTGTCAAAATGCTGCTGAAGCCACTAGACAGGTGGTAAGTTTGGCTGATCAAAAGTAGTGCTTGTTTTGGCTGGACATCAACTTCATTACAAGGACGTGAACATGACATCTGATTCATCCTTGCATTACTTCAACTGATTGAGCTGAACTCTTTGGTTATGGAGTTGAAGAAGTTGCCATGTCTTGATCTGGGAGGAGTTGCTTCTAGTGGGAGCTAGGCATGCAAGCGTTCTACCTGTTCAGCAATGATTGATTAAGTAGGAGTAAATGTTTTAGCTCCACTGAAAATTGTGTGAATTATCAGTTTGGTAGCTTTCTTTTTTTCATTTTTCTTTATTTTATATATATATATATATATATATATATATATTGAGAGAGAAGATTGGTAGCTTCTTTTTTACTCTTTAGATTATGCCTTTTGTATGCCCAGAAAGAAAGGGGGAAAAAAAGGGGGGAAGATTATGCCTTTTGTACCTTGTGTGTTTTGCTTGCTTGGGAAAAAGGGGGGAAAAAGGAAAAAAACATTTTTGACTTTCCATATCTTAATTTCCACCTAACGAAATATTAGCTCATTTTGTGTGATTTGAATTGAATATTGGGAAACCTAATTGATTTTTCCTACAAGAACAAAGTAACTAAGCAAGGGTTGTAATCCCATTTGTAATAATCTTATACAAATTAATATTATTTTTCTTAAATTATGGTATTTCTGTTGAAAATATACCTAAAATGATTGAAGATTGATAACTATTAAAAAAAATAAAATTAATATACTTAGATAATAGGGTAAAATGCAAAAAATCTCCTCTTAATGTTACCCATTTTGTAGGTTACTCCCATCTAATAAAAAATCCATCAAAAAACCCCTCATATTGACTAGGGTTGGCAAATTGCCTCCTATCGTCAATCTGCTGTTAGGAAAACTAACGGAATAGTGTCACGTGTTAGGCACATGACACTTTTTATCACGTTTAAGACAAAAATACCCTTATTTGTAATGTTCTTCTCTCTTGTCATGCCTATCCCACTGGAGTTGCCACACTCTCCACCGTTGGTGGTCTTCTTGTTGGCATGCTCTTCTCCCTCACTTACCACTTCTCTTTTTTCCCCTTTTTTCCAATGCTGCCTTTCTTTCCTCCTCCACGATTTGCCTTCTCCTACTTGATCTCTGTTGTTTTTTTTTGTTTTTTTCTGTCTGCTTTGTCTCCCTCCCCTCCTTCCCTCTAAGATTTGCCTTCTCCCTTATAATTAACCACAAATCAAAGGAAGTAAAAGTAGAAGAGGGCAATCGTTGTTCCGTCATAGAGAATACCACCGACGGTGGCTATTTTGTAGCAGCAAGAATGAGTTGCTCTACCACAGTGGTTTGGGTCATAGTGGTGGAAGAGGAGAAGGAACAAGAGTTTTGGTGTTCCATTGTAACAATCATTAAACCCTGATAAACTTTAAACCAGTTTGATGAAGCTTACATCGCCGGAGTTGAGAACCCCTGTCAAACTTCTCACGAAAGATGGCAAATCTGACCTTTTGGGGTAAATATTTTTGGGGGGGTCTTCACCGGTTTAGCAATTTGCTTTATCGAGGGTTCAGATCTGGCAGTGGGCTTTACCTGAGGGTTGTCGAAGGTAACACTTCACCGGATCTGTCGAGTTGCTTCACTGAAGGCTCAGATCTGCTTTTTTCGTAGAGAGCAGCCTGGTGTAACCTGACTAGCGGTCTTGCTTCTCACTGGATTCAGTCATTAGTTGCCAGAGAGAGGGAAAGATGAAAGGAGGTCCAATAAGGCGGGAGAGGGTTCTCCGGCGATCTTTTTGATAGGGACGAAGACTAAACGCCATCGTTTCATGTGTACTATGTATATATTTTTAAAAACTTTTTTTAATAAATCAGATATTAATATTTGAATCCATTCTATACAAGGGTAAAAAGGACATTTTGCATATCTATTAACGGCGTACTCTCCTGAGACAGTGTAGGGGGTTTTTTGGATGGATTTTTTTATTAGAGGAGGTAACTTGCAAAATAGATAATAATAGAAGGAGGTTTTTTGCAGTTTACCCTTAGATAATAAATCGGTGGCGGTCATAATAAATTGGTGGCGGTCGCGATGGAGAAGGAGAACTTAAATATGATGGGAAGAAATTAGTAATTGGACAATTATTGGAAACAAATAATCTTGTCTACATAAATCGTAAATCGTAAAATCTCTTCTCACTCTCTCTCTCTCTCTCTCATCATAAGACGATAAAAATCATGCAGGTTTTTTTGTTTCAATTGATTAAACAGGCATAACCACGTGCGATAAGAATCTTTTATGACTGAAATGCCCCTATGTTTTTCCCATATTACCGTAATGTTCTTATAAAGAAGCGTGCATACGCAATGACCAAAATGCCTCCAACCCGGATATCCGCTAGTCGTGAACAGAAGGTTAAACCGTGGAACAGACGAAAAAATGGGCTCCATTAAAGCAGATCTGAGACGGGTCTAGGGTTCTTCATTCCAAGAATGAGGCTCACTCAGAGAGATGGGAAGTTTCTGAGGGTGGTTGCCCCTCTCTGTACCATTGATGAAAAACCCTAATCGGTTCTCATCTGAGCCTATGATTTCACAATCAACAACCCTTCTCTCTCTCAGCCCAAAAAAAAAAAAAAAAAAAAAAAAAGAAAAAAAAAAGCTTGTTTGCCCCACACTTTGCCCTGCAAATCTCACACACACACACATTCAATCTATCTCTCTCTCTCTCTCTCTCTCTCTCTGTCTGTCTCTCTAATACACACATATACATATAGGGATGAGGGTATGTTGAAGAATGAGGCTGGAACTCAGTACTGAATCCAAACTCCTGGATCAGGAAGATGGGAGGTTTCTAAAGAGAGCAAGCCTTCAGTGTAACCGTGATACGGCCACATGGATCAGAGAAGGTGGTTGCTCCTCCCTGCACCAGATGAAACCCTAAGGGCCTGTTTGGTTGTCCAATTCGAAATTACACAATTCAAGGTATTGATCGGTTTTCATCTGAGAGCCCATGATTTCTTCAAACTCACAATCAACAACCCCCCCCCCCCTTTTTTTTTCTCTTTCTATATGTATATATGTGTACGTTGAACGCCTCTTCTGCTGCTGCTTCTTCTTCTTCTTCTTCTAAAACTGTATGGTGTGAGGCTGTGACGATATTTTCAGAGTAAAATCAGGCGGTGAAAGCAACACCCTGATCCATGGCGGGGCAACTCTGAGGGTCTGTCAGAGAGATTTGGGTTTGTTTTCTCTTTCCCCTTTCTCTTTTACAGGCAACGGTTGTTGCAGCCATGGCGGTCTCCCTTTTCTTGCCTGATCAAAGGCGAATCTGAGCCTCTGTGTCGTTAAGGCTGGGATGATAAATTCGACGGGGAATTGGGGAATTACCGATTGATTCCATGTTTCTATGTAATTGCCCCATAAGGATGTTTTGACTATCAACTTGTTTTTGTTTCCAGTAGTTTATAATAAAGTCAGTAGTCAGTTTGTTAAGAGTAATCCCCAAGAGGAATTACTGCAATAGAGGCGAATCTTTTGGTAATTTCCCAATTGGTAGGGTTACTGGAAAATAATCATAGTTCAATACAAATTACTACTAATTTCTCAGTAAATGACTACTAACTTAACTAAGAATGACTACTCACTGTAATTATTTCATCATTACCCGTAACCCTGTAATTCCCCCTATTTTCAAAGCAAGCAGTGAAAGCAACACCTTTCTGTGGCGGGGCAACTCTGAAGGCCTGTGAGAGATTTGGGTTTGTTTTGTCTTCTTCCCCATTCTCTTTCACGGGCAACTGTTGTTGCAGCCACAGTGGTCTCCATTTTTCCTGCCCGATCAAATGCGAACCTGAGCCTCACCACCATCTCTCTCTAGTTCATGTTCTGATTTTCTCTGTTTTTGATGATTTTTTGTCCCAATCTTTTAGGTGCAGTCAAGAATTCTGGTTTGGTTACTAAGAAAATCATGGGGGAATTGTAGGAGCTTTTTAATGTAATTTTCTAGTTTTATTTGGTTTTTCAGAACACCAAAAATGTTTTATTGTGTTTGGTTACTAAGAAAATTAGGAGTGTAATCACCATTCCCTCTCTGTTTGGTATGGGAGTGCATGGTTTGGGCATGGGGAATAGAATGACCATTTTTTGAGGGAGCTGTTTTCTCCGTTGAGTACAAGACCATCCCATTGTGAACAGAAGGTTAAACCGGCCAAAAGACGAAAAAAGGGGCTCCATTAAAGCAGAGCTGATAACGGGCCCTAGGGTTCTTCATTCTAAGAATGAGGCTCACTCAGAGAGATGGGAAGTTTCTAAGGGTGGTTGCCCCTCTCTGTACCATTGATGAAAAACCCTAATCGGTTCTCATCGGAGCCCATGATTTCACTATCAACAACCCTTCTCTCTCCTCCCCAAAAAAAGGGGAATTTTAGATTGGCCGGCCTATGGGAAAATAATTACAGTAAGTAGAGAAAAAAAAGAAAAAAAGGAAAAAAAACCCTTCTCTCTCTCTCTCTCTCTCTCTCTCTCTCTCTCTCTGTGATACATATACATATAGGGATGAGGGCTCCCTCATAGTAGCTTTTTCCCTGAATAAGTTGAAGAATGAGGCTGGATCAGGGAGATGGGAGGTTTCTAAGGAGAGTAAGGCTATGTATGAATTGAGAGAAATGGCGCCCTTAGTGTAACTGTGATACGGTTATGCGGTTGTCAAACCCTAAGGCCATGTTTGTTTAGCTGGAATGGAATGGAATGGATGGAACCACATTCAAATTTGAAATCAAACAATCCAAGGTACTGATTGGTTTTCTTCTGAGAGCCCATGATTTCTTCAAACTTATAATCTACAACCTCCCCTCTTTTATTTGGATTGGGATTTGTTGAAGTTTGGGACTTTAATTGCATGATGAAGTTGCCTGGCCTTCAACAATCCAAGGTAAGGTACTGATCTGTTTAACTGCATGGTGAAGTTACCTAGATCCCTTTCGTTTTCTCTTTCAATATGTGTTTTCTCTTTCTATATGTATTAGGATTCGGATTTGGTGCAGTTTGCTACTTTTACTACATGGTGCAGTAAACGCGGTATTGATGACATATGGGTAAGGAGGAGAAATGGAGGGCTATTAGACGTTGGGTATATGTGTATACATCAAGCCCCTTCTGCTTCTTCTTCTTCTTCTTCTTCTAAAACTGTATGGTATGAGGCTGTGATGATATTTTCAGAGTAAAATCAGGCAGTGAGAGCAACACCCGTTTCATGGCGGGGCAACTCTGAGGGTCTGTCAGAGAGATTTGGGTTTGTTTTCTCTTTCCCTTTCTCTTTTACAGGCAACGGTTGTTGCAGCCATGACGGTCTCCCTTTTCGTGCCTGATCAAAGGCGAATCTGAGCCTCACCTCACCTCACCTCACCTCACCCCCTTTCTTTCTCACTCTAAATCTTGCTCTGTTTTTCTCCGTTCTGGTTTTTTTTTTTCTTTAAATCTAGAGGTAGATTCACGTTTCGAGTACAAGTATTTGCTTTCTGTTTGTTTACTGAGAAATTTGAGGGGCCAATCGACGGTGAATCCACCACAGTCAGAAGACCTTTAGCATGGCCTTGCCCTTGTAATCTATATTGCCTAACCAAACACCTTATTTTCATGTTCCTTCTGCATTTTTGGTCTTGGTTTTTTAGTTTGTGAAAATTGTTAGGACTTGTTTGGCCATCCTTGAATAGTTTTATGTTCTAGCCGTAAATACAAAAAACTTGGGGCAGAAATTATAAAAAAAAAAAATGGAAAAAAATGGAAAAAAAGAAGGGAGGTTTAACCCACTATCTGCGTCTGGTCTTATTATTATTATTATTTTTTTTTTTTTTTGGCTATACTTGGGTATCCTAATCCATTAGGTTCAGATAAATCTTATGATGCATAAATTTCTTGCAATAAGTGAATTTGATAGCAACGGAACGGAGATTTGAATTCAGGGATATATGATTGTTGAATAGGGATCCTTTGCTATCTGAGTTATTAAATTATTGTGAGTGACATTCTTAATTTAAGGTATTAATTTTGAAGATTTATCATATTAGGTCTCCATTGTTCAAAAAATGATTTACTGTACATTAGGAAAGCGTTGAAAAGATGGCACAAACAAATCCATCCAATGCTAGCTAAAAGGCCTTTGTAAGGATATGGAAGAAAGGCCAGAAAGGCTAGTTTCCCAAAAAATAATGAGAAATGAGAAAGAAAAGTATGGGTGAATTTACCACCCATGTTGCTTTTCGATTTCAGCTAGCTTTCAACTTTTTCCATGTCTTTGCCAAGACTTGTAGCCTTGGCTGGGGCCCAAGCTCTCTTATAAATATTTGATGATTATAAGTTAATGAAGGAAAATATTTATTGACCCATCTTATTGATCCATGTAGTGATTTATTCACTAATAGGGTGTGGGTCCCACATCTATATGGGATTTACATCCTATCAGTGCATGGGTCACTAATATGGGTTAACTAATATGGGTTAATAAGATATAGGTCAAGTAACATTGCTCATTAATCAAATAATAATTTTATTCCATGGATTGAACAATGAAATTATATATCATTCCATAAAGCCAATAGCCTCGTGGTCTGATTACCCGGCAACTGCAAACTCATATATGAGGATTGAATTGAAGTTTAAACTAACGGCCATCAGCTATTTTCTTGCCACCAGGCTTGAACTTCAGCTCACTGAAGTACACAAGAGTGGCTCCTGCCCGAGGCTGAGTCCCAATGGCAAAATCCATCTACCCAAGTAACTGTTGAGTACCACAAAAACACAGGTGCCATGGTTATCATGCGTCCAATGCCATTGTCATCTTGCCCCACTATGATGAGACTGATAACATTAACTAGATCGAGGCAGATAATGCCAATTATGGTGGATGGGGCGGGTGCTTAATGTGATGGTATTCTCTGGAAATCCAATCAGATTGTGTGATAAAGCTTTGGTTTAATGCTTGGAAAGATTGCCATCAACCTAGATCTCAAGAGGGGTAGCAATTGTCATAACTGCGCCTTGGCATTATGCCATAAAATTCAATATGTCAGATTCTCAGCACCATAAAATTCCACTTCTCTTACCTTTGAAAACCATGCCTAGGAGGAAATGCCAGTTTTTTATAAGTAAAATTTACATTCCCATTTACTGTGCTATCCGACTTCATCATTGCAGAGGTCGTGGATCAAAAGTTGAGACCTTTAGACCACTCAAATCATCATCTTATGGTATGTGCTAATCCCAAATCATTCACTATAATACAAGCTCAAATGAAATAGAAAAAGAAGGTTGGAGAAACCAAAAGAAAAAAGAAGACGGTACAGGTCCATGGCCAAACTAATCAACTTAATATCCCATAGAAAGTAAACTAAGCACCATAATTGCCACTAAAGAAACACCCACATTAGCAGCATTTGCCAGACCACTCGAAGGACGTGTTGCAGTAGGAGCAGGTGCGAGTGGGGCGATTGCAGACACGTTGGATACCTGAGGTAGCGGTGGGTCAACGACGTCTGCAGCAATGAGGGGTGGGGCGGGGGCTTCTGCTGGTGGCAGCAGTTCAGCTGTACCCAAACTAAGCAAGGATCCCGGTTCGGTTAATGGGATGGCATATGGGACATCAGCCTGGAGATCAAAACATGGGCTTCCTGCAGTACCAAATATAAGATGTTATTTGCCTGAAAGTAATGCATTTTATGCACGAACTTGTAAATTTAAAAGTAGGCATAATTTGTTTATAAATCTTAGGTCTTGTGCTTTATTAACGACTATTTTTATATTTTTTCCAATCTAGTTGCCTCCTTGGGAAGACAGGGTTTCGAGTCTTCAACCCACAAGCAGCTAGCTCCTTAGGCCTTGCTTCATTGATTTGCCTCTAATAGAAGATATTATGATATGTTCTAAACATCATGCCATGTTGTGTAGTTAAAGGTTGTAAGACTTACTCATATATGCGTTTGCAGTTGCGGGGTAATCAGTTATGATCCCATCAACTCCAATTCCCTGAACGTAGGTAGCAAGTGCCACGGTAGGATCCGAGAAGAAATCGAATGCAATAGTGACAAATTCATTCCTCAGAACTCCGACATAGACTGAGATATTTGCAGCATGCATATTTTCAACAACGCTTGTGAAAGCTGTGGTGAAGGAGCCAGAAACTACAACCAGGGAGGGTTTTGGGACAGTAACGGCATCAGCATACTTCTTGATCTCCTCCAGTGTCTGCTTGGGTACATCACTTATTGTTTCCTTGATGGATAATACTCTCTTGTAAGTTGGGACATCCTTAAACTTGGACAGCACTGAAGTGTCATCTGATTGGATCATGACTTGTTGAGTGGATTGTTTATCGAAGGTGGCATTGCTCAAGGCCTTGGCAACAGCATCTGTTATGGTTAGACCCTTCTTTGAAGCTAGGTAGGGAGCATTCTGAGAAAGAAAGGTAGGCGTTTGAATTCCTTACAAAGGTAAACATTAAAGCTGAGACATTATATGAATGGCATTGGGATTGTTTAGAATGGTAAATGACGATGCGAATGAGAATATGCAAGGTAGAGCAAGTTGAAATTGCTAAATAGGCAAGGAAGAAAAGTGGAACGAGGAAAAAAGGGAAGCTTACCTCAATGTTGATCAAAACTCCAGTAACAGCCTTTGCCTTAGCAAATTCGAGGAATTCTGAAAGAGTCATAAATTTACCCTTGCTCTTGTTTGCTGGGTTTCTTTGCAAGCCAGAGTCTGGTATAGGGCTTACAAGTTGAGCTGAAAAGGGAAAGATCCAACATAAGTGAGATCTCTAAAACCTAGTAATATAAAAATTATAAGTGAACAATTCAAGGAAAGGGTTAAGAAGTTTACGCTTCAAGGTTTGAATCTCGCTCCAAGTGAGATCGAATGAGAAAATTCCACTGTTGGGTTGAATTTCAGGGATCATGGTAGATCGAGACATGAAAGAGGTCATCACAGTAGTATCTCCCATAAGATCGGCTGAATTTAAGCAGAAGGCAACTCCATCTTTTGACATTTGGACTGAGCAATCTATTATGTCAGCCCCATCGTCTACTGCTTGCTGATAAGCAAGATCAGTGCAGCCAGCATAAACCCCACTTGCACCATTTGAAGAGATGATCAAAGGTTTTCCTGCAAAGGGACAGAATGATTGCAAGAAAGTAGCTTGTCCGCTTGTTTAATCTTGTCTCTACTTAGTTTTCTTCCTATTTATTCTGATAAAATTTTAAAAATGGGTTTCGAAAAGTTATAAGATTGGTTTCTTACCTTTGCTAGGCTTGGTACCATTCTTGTTCTGAGCAAAGCATGCTGCAAAAGAAAGAGCAGTCTTATGGTAAGAATGGTAACTGAAACATATGCCCTCGCACACACTATTGTTGTGATGATTTGAATTACCAAGAGTAGTTTTTCATTTTTGATGAATACAGTGAGATATAGCATTTTTTTTCATTTTCCTTATAACACATTGGTGAAAAGTGATAATGAACAGACAAGAGAGGGAAAGACAGAGGATAATCTCACCTATTGCTTCTGAGGCTGTTGGAGGGAAATCTGTAAGCACTCCATCAACAGAAAACTCTGAATTATCGACAAACTGCAAGTACTCAGTTGTTGGATCGTAACTATAATTGTAACTTGCAGGATAGTCATTTGCGAAACCAGAAGCATATACTTCTAAGCCAGCCTTGTGAGCATCGGCTACAAGACTAGTGGCAGCCTCCAAATATCCGTCCTTGTTCACAGGCCATATGTATTCTTTTGGAACTAAAATCCCAGATGCAAATGACTTGATCGAGGAAAGATCCTTCAACAGTAAGCTATATTTTTGTTTGGTTGTTGGCTCAACTAAATCTGCATTTAGGAACTGGAAGATGAGCTTTGTCCTGGCCTTGTTCACTTTTCCTTGCATGGTCTTCAAGAAACCAATCTCAGGTGACGAAAGGTAATTTATACCCATTAATCTCATAGCCTTTTGGACGTACAATGCTGGACTGAGTTTATGTTGGGTATAGAATGTGTCATACTGCAAATAAAATAGAGAAATTCAATGCTTCCGCACAGTAAATAATTCAGTTGCATGTAGTACTAGAATTATATAGTTTTCAGGAATATAGGATTCTACCACCACTTGTCATTGTGGCCTAATGCTACCTAGGTGAGGTGGGGTGTGGATAGACTAGGGGTTGAATCCCCTCCAATTTCAAAAAAAAAAAAAAAAAATTGACACAATAAAAAATCTGGAGAGAGAGATACCTGAACATTCAACCAAAATTTAGGGGGTTTAATCCCTGTAGCATCTTCAACAGTAGCTAATGGCAGTTGACCATCGAACACACTTGGTCGAGAGTATATATTTTGATTCACTGCATGCAGAAAGAACACAACAAAGCTAAGAGAAAATAGTCACTGTTGTTTTCTTTTTGGCATAGGAAAGATGGAGAAAGTACTCACTTTCAAGCCCTAAAAAATTTGGTTTGTGTACAAACTCTCTAATTATCTTCACCCATAGTTGTCGTTACTAGCTTGGCGCATTGGCATGATGTAAAACTTTGCATGGTTTTTTGCATACTCTTACTCAGTTTATTTTTAATAATTTTGCAGTTCAAACAACAATAAGGTTTGTGTCTCCACACAACATGTATGCTAGAAGAAGGAAACTTCTAAGCAGCAAAGGCAAAACCATAAAAAAGAATTTTTTTTTTTTTCCTATGTAATAATATTCAAATAATAAATGAAAAAAAGGCATCATTTTAAGACTACCTGTAACATTGCTATACAGCTGATCAGATGTATAATCCAATGTGAACCACCCGCTAACATCCTCTCCATTCACATTGTAGGTTTTCTGTGCCTTTGGGAACACGAGTGCTATATTTGTTGAATTGTCGAGTGTTGAGCCTGTCTGGCAAATACCCAGGCCATCTTTCGATAGTTGTAGATTGCAGAACAAAACCCAACCAGACAGACTTGTAGAGTCAGCTATTTGATTTGCGAATTGGCTGGATTCTGGAAAGAGCCCTGAGAAACCACCCCGAGCTATCACAAGGGGCTGATCGCCTGCAGAAGATAAATTAAAAATGGTTATCTAGCTAGAACTGGATAAGTTGCATTGGCCATTGATGAAAGTGAGGTTCTCAGCAGAGCATCTGTTGGTTTTTTGATGGGCTAATGAGGTATATGTGTGTATGTGTATATATATATATATATGACATTATTACAATCAATCAAGTAAAGCTAGCTTGTGTCATAAGAATTTACCCCAAAAAAATGAAAAAGGAATTCATGTTACCATTTAGAGTCAGCCATGTCTTGGAAGTGTTGCCCGATGATTTCTGCGCTAGAGTTGAGTGGATCAACAAGGAAGCGAAAAGCAAACACCTGATCATTTTCTTCTAATCCTGTTGAATTTTGAAAAGTAACAATTAGATCACATGAATTATCAAAGAAAGCAAATTAAAACACCATGTAACATAATTTTGTGAACCTGAATTCAAATTAATGAATCTGTTGTGGTATGTTTATATTTGTTTCTGCTTGGAAGAGATGAGCATAATAACCCCTTTAGTTAGAGCTCAAAACCGCCTTAGTCTTCCATGTTGTTTTGATCATAAATTACCTTATCAGCTTTAACAAAAACCTGTGTTCTGTTTTTATTCTAACATTTTACGGCGTGGAGGAGAACCTTACTTTGGATGATTAAACTTCAAAATTAACAATTTTTTCTCCCCTTTTTTTTTGTTTGGTTGGATCAGACTCACCGCCTCTAATTGATGATTTTCACTAGATATTAACAGCATTGACCCCCAAAAAAAAAAATAATTTAAATAAACAGAAAATTCAATCCCCCATCTTCAAATTTTATTTTTATATTCTTTTTTGATGTGTTTGGGTTTGTTTAATTCAAACTCACAAACTCAAACTGATGAATTTCATTGAATTTGAATAGCATTAAATAAGAAAACATTCAACATAAACTCAAACTGATGAATTTCATTAAATTTGAATAGCATTAAATTAGAAAACATCCAACATAAATCTCAACTCCACATCCACTCAAAAAAAATGGCAATTTATTTTCCTGTTTGGGATTGATTGGATCATACCCACAAGAGGAGAAAACAAAAATCCACATATATATTACACACCTATTACCTTTTTTGTTTGTTTTTAAATTTGTTTGTGTTTGATTGGATCATACCTACAGCCTCAAATAGATAATTTTCTCCTAGCATGAACAACATTCCAAAAAAAAAAAAAAAAGACACCAGAGGGAGAGAGAGACTCAATTGAACTTACTTGAAGATTGATGGGTTAGATGAGGAGAACAAACATTCCCTGTCAAGTTTCCCCAGAAAATGTTCAAGAAACTCTCAAGGGAATGGGAAAATAGAGAGAAAAGGGAAATGAGAGATAAAGGAAGGAAAATTATAATAACTCCCAACACATTTCTCGCATTAATAGCTGGTCAGGATTTACTCTCACAAAGGACTGGCCAGTTTTTATTGGTTATTATGCCAATGTTTGTTTCCTTATTTTTCTAGCCAACAACAGGGTTTGTTTTTTTAGCTTGTGTTTCCCGGGCGATTGACAGCTCAAAGTTTAACGGCTTAACCGTTTTTCGAAAAAGAAAAAAAAAAAAAATTCACACAAGTGATGTTTATGACATCTTGTGACAGTTTCTTTTCAAAGGCCTGTCTTAGGTGCGTACATTTTATGAAACTACAGCTTGTTGGAGACGTACCCCAATAAAGTGATGCCATGTCAGCATAAAAGAAAAGAATGTCTTGATTTGTTGAGGAAAAAGATTTGGACCCATCATCTGGTGAGTCCCCATTTAGTAGGGTAGGGAATTGATTCGATCTGGTACTTTCAATAAGAAAAGAATGCTTCAATTTGAATATCAAGCGATGATTTGAAACAGGAATATTTGTCTAAATTGGATGGTTAAAATTCATTTATTTGGTGATTTTGGGGGTGTAGTTGCTTTGTTGAGTGATATCGTCAGATGTTTGGTTCCAATCTCTTTCTTTATATGCTAATAGGGTATATGATTTTACAGGGAATTACTGTATAGTGTATAGGGCTAAACTGGATGTTTTGTGATAATAAGAAAATATTAAAACCCCTCTTTAAGAGGTATGTTGGCATTTGTATGACACATTTCTGTTTGTTTTCCCTACAAATTTATAATTTTTTTCCATGACTTTAATTCCATGGAACTTACATTAACTTTGACCCTTCATTTATATTATAGGGAATTAATTAATGAAGAGAGGACTTCTTTTCAATTGTACTCTTAGAGGGCAACCTGGTTGGGACTAGGATTCTAGGGTTGACTAGGATTTTGCATGATACAATTAAAAAAAAAAAACAATATATATAACTCATCAAAAATCAACGAAAGGTCAATTTTTGTAATACCCCAATAGGGGGTCAATATTTGCTTGTGATTATGGGGTCCATGCTTCAAGCATTTCAATTTTTTGTAATACCCAAGTAGGTGGTCAATATTTGCTCTTCATTATGGTGTCGATGGTTCAAGCATTCCATATGTTTCCATGCCCATATCTATTATTCCCAATAGTTTTGGGTCCTGCCGGGTTGAGACTGGGTATGTTATCCTTCATTCAGACCCACCTTGATCCTATGCAGGAGCTAGAGATTTTTTGATTGGTCGGACTACGGAAAAATAATTACAATTCAATGCAAATTACTACTAATTTCTTAGTAAATGAATACTAACTTAACTAACAATGACTACTAACAATAATTATTTAACTGTAGCCCTACCAATTACAATATTTTGTATCATGATGTATTGATGTACCTCGGTACTTTCAGTTTCTGTTTAGTTTTTTGAACTATGCTAATTTACCCATATTCTCCCACCCATTCATATATGGTAGTTTCTCCTTATTCCATGCTGGGCCCCACATATTTGCTTTCACCTATACACTTTTGACATATAAGATAGGTGATAAAGATGAATGGTAAAAGATGGGTGAAGTAGCATTTTCTTAGTTCTTTAGTTTTTTTGTTGTTTTTTCTTTTTCTTTTTCCAGGTGGTTCTGAGACCCCCACATACCCAATTAACCACATTGGGCACATGTAGCCCCCCGTCCATCCGATCCCTTGGTTTCCCCTTGTTTAGTTGTTTGTTTACCTTTGCCTGGTCCTCTTAGCACAAATTTTATAAAAATTAAAGAGAGGAAGAAAGAAAAAGATGCATTGGGGTCTACATTGTGATATTTGAAGCATGTTTTTACTAGGTGTAATATGGTCCATTTCTTCAGTGCTGAATGTAGGAATTTTTATCCAAGTGTAAGAACTTTAGTTAGGATAAGTTTTTCAAATAGAATAATAGTGTGTAGCACATAAGATTAACTGTCATGCCAAATATATGTATTTCCAAATGGCATAGAAATATTTTTTGGAATTTGTGTATGCGTTAACATTGACTACACACATAATATATATATATTATCCAAGTTCTCTTCTTATTATCATGGCCGAATCAAATGATTTCCAACAACTCAACAAATGTTGTCTATTATTGTTGATGGGAAAATATTTGTCTCCATCCTTGGGTAGAGAAGTTTCTCCCCATATTTATATTAACATGAATGTATGTTCACGTGTACATATATATATATTAACATGAATGTATGTTCACGTGTACATATAGCTAGCATTCTTGTTGATGGCAATGCTTATGTTTCTTTACCATTTTTCTTGCATTGTTAGACAATCCAAGGATAGTCGTTTTTCGAGTTTACATTGAGTGCCTGGGCAACTTAGGACTCATTGGCGGCAACCAGTGGGTTAACATGGCTTACATAACCAAAGTGGCAGGATCAAGATAGAATCCAAACATGCACCTCAAAAGAGTCTAACCTTTGAAGAGGTGATGATGCCTTAAATACCTATGTGCACACACATATCTAACCGATGTGAGACTTTTTCACTTTGTTTTTTTGTTTCCAAGATTACTTAACCTAAATACACACACCTACACCTAGAGTGTTCAAGGAAGAATCCTCCATTCCCTCTTACTACACCCATTTGTAATAGTTATTTTTTTCTCCCCCTTTTCTCTCTCTTATTTCTTGGGATCTGATTCTTGAATACAATTCACTAATTTTTGGTAGGCAATCGTGTATGCATGTAATCCATACAAAAGTAATAAAGTTCAGTTTTCTTCCATTTCTCCAGTGTGAGACATGCTTTCCTGTTTGCTTTTGACCGGAATGGCATTTAGAACAAATATTTTATAAGTGGCCTCTCATAGTGGTTATTTTATTTATTTGTTTTTTTTGGATATGGTACCTAAAGTGGAGGCAATCTTGATTAAGGTGTTGCAAGGATAAAGCATTGTGTTTAGAACCGGAATGCCCCAGCCGATCGGACTATGAATCGGCCACTTGACCACTTTCAGTTCTTTCATTAGATCATTTCTGCTTCATATCTGAATCAAACCAAAATTTGAAGGCACAGAAATCTCCCGCCACTGCCTTTCTCCTTATTGAGAAAAACTTATATGTAACTATCAAAGCATCTCCAATCCAAAAGAGTTATTTTGGTGTGTTAAAAGTTATTTTTAACTCAAAAAGTATAAAAATAACTCTCTACAGTAAAGTGGTTGTTCCAATGCAGCAAAGTTATTTTTTAGCTTACTTAGTTTTCTCTCTTTACAACTATCATTCTTCCCATGACTAAATAGTTTAGAGCTAAATTGAGAACTAAATTTGACTTCCAATTTAGTTTTGAGGTATTTAGCCTCACCATCTAACCCTCGATAAGACCCTTTAGAGTTTAAAGTTATTTATAATTTTTTAGCTCACACTATAGCCCTTCCATTAGAAATGTTCTTATACGAACGTGGTATAATGAGTTAATGAGAATGGATTAAAATGAGAATATCATAGTGCTTTTAAAATCTTATATTCTTACTTTATTTCACTTACATTGACTTGTAAAATCAAATAACCATATCATAGTTACACTGAAGACCTACTCCTCCTACCATCAATCCACCTGCTTGTTTTTAATATGCTCTGGTTTCCAAGTTCCAACCACTTACATCTTCAATATATTTAAAAAATAATGGTAATAATAATGCGAGTCAATGACTCAATAACCTAATCCCTTAATCGCCTCTATGTGAACCGCGTTTGATAATTATGATTGCAAGTGTAGGACCTTAATTAAAAAGTTTGGGGACCTCTATTGGCACCCAAAGACTTGTTTTTCATTCTTCATTTATTTTACATTTTAAAGTTTTATGAAAAATATAGAAGGTTTTCATAAAAACTAATCGCATATTTTATTAGAAAACATCATTTTGAACAACTTTTTAGAAAATAGTTTTTCTAAAATCTATCGTTTAAGTAAAAAATTTTGCCATTTGTAGTCTGCATTTAATAAATGATTAAAAAGTTCACTTAAACATTAGACTTTAGAAAAACTTTTTAAAAAAAAAGTTGTTCAAAATAATGTTCTCTAATAAATAACGCAATAAATTTTTATGAAAACTTGATATGTTTTTCATAAAATCTTTAAGTATAAAATAAGTAGGAATGAAAAGTAAATTTTTAGATGCTAATAATGGCCTCCAAAAGTTTGACTCATCAGGCCCTCACCGGCATATGTCTTTGCTATGGAAGCCAACCAATTTCACTTTTGTTGGTCTGCAAGTACATTATTCCTCTCGGCAGGGGTCCTCTACCTCTTACTTTTGTCCCTTTTCTTACTCTCTCCACATAATTAGATACCATTACCATTAACATATTATGGGAGCTAATCAAATAATAGGTCATGCTAAATATATTTATATCATAAAAATGTCAATTTCTTTGAATGATTTTTAGCTATTGGATTAATTTGATTTTAATCAAATTATTTGAATGATAACAAAAAAATTTATGATATCTCAAGGAGAAAATGATTTGAACCAAATAGTCCAAAGCAATTAAAGGAGTTGATCTTTTAAAGGACAAGACACTTCAAGTGGGACTAATTATTTGGTACATCTTGATGTAACTTGTATAATACTAAAATAATCCAATCATACAAACGGTATGAAATAGGGCATAGTGGATGGAGAATAGGGCCTGAATTTTTTGAATTTATTCCAAATTTTTTTATTTGAGGAATGAAACACGAATTATCTCGTATATTTCAATAGTTCTTGAATTATTTGTGAATAATCCAAATACTATGAATCAGTTCTACATTATTTTTGAAATTCTCAAGTTATTCCGGGAAAATTATGAAATGACAAAACATTTTTTTATTAAGTTAAATTACATTACTAATAAGTTTTTCATAGATTTTTTCTTAACTATTCCCAATATTTACTCCTCTTTAGGCTCTTTAGAGAGTACTGTTACAAGTGCGGCTAAGCAATTGTAACCAAATCCAAAACATTCACACACAGGAGATCCCACCTGTTCCAGAACCGAACCATCCTTTGTTTTCTTCAAACGCCATCACGCAAGGGGCCAGCCAACACAGACTGGTACGCGAAACCGACCTTAGAGAGAGAATCTTAGAGAGAGAGAGAGAGAGAGAGAGAGAGATGAAGATCACGGCTCTTTTGGTTCTGAAATGCAACCCAGATGGTTCCGATGCGATAATTCTGGCCAACGCCTGCGACGTCAGCCATTTCGGCTACTTCCAGAGATCGAACGTCAAGCAGTTCATCGTCTTCGGTGGTCGGACCATCGCCACCCGCACCCCACCTGGCCAACGCCAGTCCGTCCAACATGAAGGTTCCTTTTCTCCGTCTATCTCCTCCTCTTCCTTTTTTTATTTGGGTTTTTCAATTTGTCGATTCCGCCTGTTTGGTTTCCTAGAAAATTGGGGAGAGAAATGAAAAGGAAAGATCATGAAATTCTGAATTTTTTGTTGTAAATGTTGTTTTTTTGGTACCGAATTGTGGAATTTTTTTGGTTTTGGCCGGTCCAAATATTTCCTACCTTTTCTCGGCGACAAAACGGAAAACAACTTCATTCCGGAGCAATCAATTAGGTTATATATGTAAATGAAGTCATCTATTTGGAGATTTTGAGTATTTAAAATACATCTGGAGAGGTTTAATTTTAGTTAGGTCTTGACTTGTTATATTTTTTTTTGATAATATGATTCGAGCGTGAAGGTTTGTATCGTTGTTTATCGAATTAGGGTTTGAATTTTTCAAAAATTTAGTTTTTGCTGATTTGGATGTATTGGAAAGCCAATTGGGTTAACATTAGTTTGTGAGCTTAAGGGAAGATCAAGCAGGTAATTTATTTAGTTTGTTTATGGAGATTTCATGAATTTATTAATACTCATAGAGCTCCTTTCTGTGCTGATTTTCTTTGGTGAAAATTGAATCGAGTTGCATTTTTTAAGCAATTTAAATTTTGATCCTTTGATGCAAGGAACTGGATCTGTTCTTTTCCGAAATTGATCTGATGATGAATTATGTAGTGTTGTGATGGTATAAGTCACGAACAAGCACCCAGGTTCAGTTATTAAGGTGGCCACTTTGGACTTAAAAAAACAATGTTAGGACCATATCAAGCTCACCCCTCCTAGGACCTCATTTAGCAAATTAGCAAGACCAACATTGGGTAATGGCCTTTTCATGTGTCGCACCTACCCAGAGAGAGTTTTTGTTTTCTTTCAGAGGTTACTAGAAAATGGTTGGGATTCTCAGATGGCCAACACGGTTTCTTTTAGATTCCCCTTTTGTATCTCTCTCTTATTAATAAAATGAGTTCTTGTTGCTGATAAAAAATAAAAAAATAAAATAAAAAAAAAAAAAAGGTGATTCGTGAATCACATTTGTTTACCCCCTTCTTTTTTATTTCTTTTTTCATTTTACAGAATATAAGGTGCATTCTTACAACAGAAATGGTCTTTGT
Organism: Liquidambar formosana; assembly: GCA_039720395.1. NCBI lineage: Eukaryota > Viridiplantae > Streptophyta > Magnoliopsida > Saxifragales > Altingiaceae > Liquidambar > Liquidambar formosana. The sequence goes on from CM077830.1 coordinate 15,948,238, forward strand.
GCATTGGGTTTTATGGATGATCACTATCCAGTTCGGAGTGCATTTTCTCTGCTCAACCAGGTAGACCCAATTTTTGATTTGTTTACTTAACTTTCTGGAGCAATTTTCATATTTATTGTAGGAAAGTGTTAGTTCTTTGTGCCATGTGTTGGTATCTATTTTAAGTTAAACCATATATGAATTTTGAGGATGATCTCCTATGGGATCTGAATCCACTGGTGCTTTTTTCGTTTTTGGTATTATATAATTAGAACTTCTAGTGGCTCTTATCCATTCTCTTGTTGAGCATTCTTGATATTGATTGGTTTAAGTATCATAGTTGCTGCTTTAAAATTTGTGGATAGAGATGAGCAGTTGGGTAAAAGTTTATTAATTAGAATGGGTTGCATTTTTTTTTCTTGTTTTTTGTTTTGTTTTTGTTTTTGTTTTTGTTTTTTTTTTTTATAGGGTGGGTTGCATATTAGCTCTACACTGACATGTTGAGCTGATCTACCCCTGCCCTCCCTGGGTGTGTGTGTGTGCTTTTTTTTTTTTTTTTTTCCCAGTTGGGCGGTGTTTTTCTTTTGGTAGTGTGGTTTACTCTTTGTGTGTCCTCTTCTCTAAGAAAAAAAAGGGAAAACTTCTTGGCGTCCTTTGTAATTTTGTCCGTTTAATATATATATATATATTTTTCCTAAAGAAGATAAAATGGGTACAAGAACTTTGCCCATCCACCCCTCGCTCCAAATAAAAGCCATTACCCATCAAAAGTCTCTAGATTAACTGACGTGTGAGGTAACTAATGGTTGATTAGAGGGGATAGAGGGTGCATAATGTAAGGTCAAGAGTATGCATGTTGCACTTGCTCCGTTTGTTATTTGTCCCAGCTCTTAAGCTTGCACATTATGATAGCAATATCTTGGTTGTACAACAATTGATAATTGGAAGTTGCAAGATCAAAGTTGCTTCTTTCCTTTTAATGATTCTTACTAACTCCTAATCATGCACCAGGTAGAACCCAGAGCATCTCCAAGGGTACTAGCTATTTTTTAACTACTGTAGCTAGCAAAATGACATTTTTAAAAATAGCTAGCTAGCTATCCAAGTGAGTAGTCCTAGGTAGTAGTTATTCTTTAGCTATTTCGATTTTTTTATTAATAATATTTCTTTTTTTAATCATTTGGTGGGGAGAGAGACAGAGAGAGGAAAAGTGTCACTTTTTTAACTAAAAATAGTTTAATTAGTGAACATTCGCTAGCTAAATGTAGCTAGCCAAAATGGCAATAGCTAAAACAGCTAGCCATATGGCTAGCCCCTTGGAGAAGGAAAAAAATTGATTTGGCTAGCTAAAATGGCCAAGGGGGTTGGATAGCTAGACCCCTTGGAGATGCTTTTAGCAATTTGACTTTACAATCACATGATCAACTTGAAATTGTTTGGTTTAAGTGCCCTTTACTAATCTATTATGTGTTTTGACTTGGCACCTCAGTTGAGGTAGTCAATTGGACAAGGTAAGGCTAGAATCACCTAATTTTCTGACCTTAATTCCTTATTTAAAACTCTTAGTAACCTATTGAGAATCAAGCAGCAGTGATGTTTCTAAATGTGGTGCGTGGAAATTTTTTTAGTATAGATGTTGGGTGCAGTTTATATATCTAAATGCCAGCTTTGTTTGACTCTTTGTGGCTGTCATATCTTGATATATGTGCAATTGAGTCTATGGACATTAGGGGTGCAGTCGGTTCAGTTTTGTATAACTTGTGACTATACGTGTGTGTGGGTGTATAAGTTATATTATATTGGTAATGCCTTGCAAGTCAACTTGAATTACTATTTCACTCTTTCCCATTGAGATCTTAGGAGAGCTCACCTGTTAAATTTTAATCACAATAATAAACTAAGTTGCTTGATGCTCAATTGCATATTGAGGTTTAGCATACCGTGGTTGATGGGAATATGGGATTATTGTTTATGTTGAGATGAAAAATTGTGTCACTTGATATCAGCTTGATTCATGAATAGATGATATATTGAAACCTTTTCAGGTGCTAGATGAGTATCAGAAGAATTTTGGTGAGTCATGGAAGACTGCACGAGCAGATAACAATCAACCTTGGCCCTATTTGGATGAAGCTCTAACCAAATTTCAGGTTTTTTCTTCACTTCTGTCTCATTGTTTTAACTTGAGTTATAAGAAAGAGTATTTCACTTTTTTTCTGTAATCTGTAGTAGTTAACTGTCAAAGGTAACTAGTTTCAACTAAAAGCACTTTTTTGTTTTCTTTTCCCCATTTTAAATCATCAGGACCCTGCAGAGGCTGATAAGTTGTTGAAAATTCAGAGAGAGTTGGATGAAACCAAAATTATTCTCGTGAGTTGAATAATTACTGCATTAGTTTATGAATCTTTGAATCCATTGATGATTTTATTGCCTCATTATTTTTGTTCTTTATTTGTGTAATAAGCATGCTAAGAATTATTTTTTATGTGTTCTGAACTTATTGGTTTGTTTTTGAATATTTTGAATAACATGAATCAACCAAATTTTTTTAATTTGAAACTATATCAAGTTGGTTGCTTCTTATGCCAGCACAGATCCATCATTTTAAGTTTTTTGCTTCTATTGTAATTTATATGTTCATTTCTGAGTTAGATATGCTTCTGCATCAGTTTGCTGCCTGGCACTTTAAACTTATTTTTGGTTGTTACATACTTAATGTCATTAAATGACAATGGCAGTGGTGATTGAACTCTTGCACACAAGTGCAGGAACCAACTATTATATCTAGTCTCATGAAGAATTGATAGTTATTGGGTTTGTCAGAAGTCACTGGATTATGTTGCAGCATTGATAAAAAGAAAGTTTTATGATACTTTGAAAATGGGTAAAAAGTTTTACTGATTAAAAAAAACAAAAAAGAGGAAAGAAAAATGGGTGAAAAGTTTTATGAAATAGTTTGCCAGTATTTTCCCATATTTTCTTCTCATTGTTCCAAAATGATAATCTATAGGATAGAATAGTAATGTGTAAATGCTGATTGGGACATGCGGAATGGACATTTTCAATAAACTATGTTGACTTCTCACCAGCAATTGAAGTGAAAATTACTGGTTCTGTCCCTTTTTTGTTTTGATTTGTTCTATTTAATTCTTGTGTTGTGTGAATAAATTCATCAATTTCTATCAGAATATATTGAATTTATAGAAAAGTTAACTCTCAAATCTTATGGTGAATTGTTGGTACTAGATCACTGTGCATCTATACCAAATGTTTCATAGTGTGATATATGCAGCATATCTTTGTTTTTAGTAGGAGCTGTATATTACTATATTCCAGTCTCCAGTCTCCAGTCCCTTCATTACTCAACATAAGAATTTTCATCTAAATGTATGAACTTTAGTTTGGGAAGTCAACTTGAGTATTGTTTTTTATGTCTCCTAAATTAGTTCTATTAAAATTCTTTAGTACAACCTGCCACATTGGGGGTGGTAAAATAGGACTCTGCTACATGATTATAGGCTTAACCTGCCAATCTTTCAATTTAGCAAACAGCGTTCATATGATGGGGACAGCATGCACATGGTTCAACAGGATGGCCCAACTTGGCCTATTAACTTGAAGAGCAAGGGTTTACCACTATTATTGAGTTTTATTTTTAGAATAATAAATTGTTGCCTTTTAAACTTCTAGACTTTAGGGTTTAGTTTTACCATATTTGATGTAATTAGACTTCTATATAAAGGCTTCAATAACTCTTTAGTTTTTCAGCTTATTATGAATTAAAATTGGATTTTTTCCAACGTTTGGTGCTGACTCCAAACACCCCTAGGTGCCGACTCCTAGGGTTCAAGCTTCTTTCTAGCTTCTTTCTTTTCTTTTCTCTACTTCTTGAGGTTGTCCTACATCATCATACTTTCCTTTGTTGACTTCTATGGATTCTTGGGATCATAGGTGCTGTTATGAACCTAGTTAGGTAGAACTTGAAAATGAAATGAAGGAATCATTTTGTTCAATTTAGTCTTAGACGATCTGTAAAATACTTGCTTTATTCTTATCGTCTTATGATGACAGTTTATCTGCTGCAATGGATTGGTCTATATCTACGTTATTCGTTGTTTTGTTTTGTTTTGTTTTTTTTTTTTTTTGGGTTTGGTTTGTTTTGTTCATGTTTTTTTCCTTGTGATGCAGCATAAAACTATTGATAGTGTGCTTGCGCGAGGTGAGAAGCTGGACAGTTTAGTTGAGAAGAGTTCAGATCTGAGTGCAGCATCACAGGTAAATGACTACTAACTTACAGATTGGTCCGGCTAAGAATGACTACTAACTGTAATTATTTGCCCATAGCCGGACCAATCTGTAACTCCACCCCCCCCCCCCCCCCCCTCTTTTTTTTTTTACTGTCTATCAGATTTAGCTACATTGGATTCTATATTATGAGATCTCATTTAGAATTGTTGTCTCTTAGAATCTTTGGGATTGTAACCATGGATGTAAACTTATTCACTGCCTAAGTGCTAACACAAGGCTTGATGGTGATTGTTGAAACAGATGTTCTACAAGCAGGCGAAAAAAACCAATCAATGCTGTACCGTTTTGTAAGTTCCTGTTGGGAGGGGCTATCTGGTAATGGCGTTCTCTCATTCTAGTGTTGAAGATGATGGCTTACAAAATGGTGATTGTAATATGTTTATATCATTTTTCAATTGTTTGCTTGGCAGAATTCTACGAATTTTTTTTTGTATCGTTATTTGCTGGATATAAGAAAGAAAGGAAACAGACTGAAATTGGCTATGATTTTCTTAATATGGTTCTAATATGCTTTCTATTCACAAGGTCAGTTCACATTCTTGGAGTTATTATTTATGATTCTCACCTTTTATGTTATTCTTTTATGTATTGTATGTGTTGCGCGTTCTCTTCGAAACCATTGGCTTTTGTTTGAAGTTGGAGATTATCTCCACTCCACTTCTTGAGGAAGTTAAGAGGGACATGCCTGTAGGGTTCGATCAGACTGAATCTGTTTTAAGTTGTCCAAATACTCTAATGTATATAGTGGATTCATAATGCCCATATTTTTAGCTCCTTGATTTCAATAGCTTGAAGTTTACTGTTACACTTTGGAGACTCGGCGCTCTTTCTTGTGGGGGCTTAAGGAGGCTTGGAGTTGTCAGTAACCGTTGTCTAGTGTTGATGAGGCCTTTTTGCTGCATATTTTTACCCTGTTGGCAGTCTAGGGAGGAGGGAAAAATGAGGAGAAAGAAAACAATGAAAAAAAGATATGGTAGGCAACAAATTGCACAATTTTCGAAGACCCAAACAACGTTGAAAGAGGCTAGGGGCCATAATTTTCTCTCTTTTCCTCTGGTTTCCTTAATTTTCTTAGCATTCAAATGGAAGGATTTTGATTCAAAATAGTGAGGCGACAAAAAGTGCCTTCAACATGCTTCCTACAAGCGCCCCTTCAACTAGTTATCTGATTGGCTTACTAAGATAGAAGAGATAAAACTTGAGCTACAATTTTTTATTTTTTTATTTTTGGGTAGGGTTTTATCCGTCTAAAAGTCGTCTCGATTTTTGGAGTGTGATTTGCCTGTTAGTTTCATGGGTTACTTTATTACCTCTATTCATACGTGTCAATGTGTGATACATCGGGGAGACGGATAGGCATGAGATACACTAGCTTAAATAGTAGCGTGGCAATTTTAACAAAAGAATTCACGTTGGATCATGTTTGGGTTGATAACTGAATTAACTTATTTATCTATTTAAGTTTTTTTATTTAAAAAATAGAGGTCATTAATCGTGTATGTATGAGAGAGAGAGAGAGAGAGAGAGAGAGAGGAGTAATAAAAAAATAAAAAATAAAAAAATAAAACAACACAGAGAGAGAGAAAGAGAGAGAGAGAGAGAGGAGAGTAATAAAAAAAATAAAAATAAATAAAACAACGCACAAAAGCACACCCCCACATACAAGCACACATATTTACAAAGGTTATTCGAATGAAATAGGTAGTGGGTTGTAATTGAACATGATTATTAGATAGAGAATTCCTTGCTTGGTTGCTTGGGAAATCTAATAGCTGGAAAAAAAAAAAGCACACTTATGGGATGGAGACTGAGTCTTTTAGACCCGTTAAATGAATCTAAGTACCTAAACAGAAGATCTTAACAACAATTATTAACGATCTCAAAAAAGAAAAAAATAAATAAATAAAAACAAACAAACAAATTGGTTGTAGACTTTCATGATTACATTCCGAACATGATTTAAAGTAAATACAAATCCGATAACTTTGTGTTAGGTTTGAATTATGGTCGTAAATCATATTGCACTTTGCCACCCTCTAGTCGGATCGAGCCATTCATACAATCCTTTAGACAATTAAAAAGAAAGAAAAAAAAATTTTAAAAAAAAAATTTGAGTGAGAGGAACATGAAGGAGCAATTAAACTGTTAAATGTTGGAGAACAAAATATTTTAGTTCAGAGCATTTAAATGCATGTTTAATGTGATTCTTTCTGTTAGTCAAATGGAAATGTTTGTTTTAAAACACAAAAATGTGACCATAAATGCCTTTTGGCACCATTGAATTCAAGTCATTAAAAGACAGTTAGAATTCTTTCTTCTTCCTTATTCTTTTCTTTTTTTTTTTTTGGGAATTATTTAAATTGTTGTAGACGATGAGTCCATGAACCTGCAAGGACGACCTCAAAGGATCAGTTTATCCAAAATGCTATGCAAGAATTCAAATATTGCAACGTAGTAGTATTTGTATCACTTAAACAAGTGATTTCAGATTCAAATTCATACAAAAATATTAATATTCATTTGTTGATATTAGAAGAGTTTAAAAATAAAATATAGATATACTATCGATTGTAAAAATAATAATAATAATAAATAAATAAATAAAACACAAGTTTAGGTGTTAAAATACAATAACAAACTTTCATTTACTAACTGAATTTTCATTTCACCATTTTATTCTCTCTTTTTTCATAATTATCTAATGATCTCCTCCTCATTTTAAGTGAGCAATGAAGGATGACAAGGAATAGCAGTCTGCGCTCTGTGTAGCGAGTTCTCTTCACCTTTTGTGGTTGAAGTTCTAGGTGCCGTCCTTCTTTTTTCCTACTCCGATCTCTGTTTCAGTGATCGTGTGTTGTGCTACTGAATCCCTCCCCTTCCCATCTCTCTTTCTTTTCTAGTTTTATTCCCTGTTATGGCGTCGGCCCCCTCTGACGAGATCTCTCAGATCATTTCCCAAACGGCACTTTTAAGCTGTGAGGAAATTTCCCTTGAGCTGGACCCCGTTTCTGAGTTGGGTGTTAATGCCACCAACCTGTCTTTGGTTGGTAAAATTGTGGCAGATAAAGTGGTGAATGTCATGGCCATAAAGGCTGTGATTAATAGAGCATGGGGTATGAAGCATGGTGTTTCCATCTCGAACCTGGCTCCCAATACCTTTCGTTTTGGGTTCTATAATTCTCAGGATCGCAGCAGGGCTCTAAATACTGGTCCGTGGTCGATTTCGGGTTATCATCTTGTTGTCAAAGAATGGCTCCCACACCTAGTTCTTGATGAAATTGATCTCACCGTCTCCTCATTTTGGGTTCAAGCTCATGGTCTTCCCCCTGATAGAATGTCTATTGATAATGTTTATAAGATTGGGGCTCTTATTGGTAAGGTGCTGATGGTGGATAAACCTGCTAGTGGTTCTCTGTTATGGAGGAAATTTGTGAGATTTAAAGTGGAATTCAACGTCTGGGATCCATTGAAAACTGGGTTCGTTTTGAAACGTATAGCTCGTCCTGATGTGTGGATTCAGTTCAAGTACGAAAGACTCTCTGATTTTTGTTATCGATGTGGTCGGCTTTCCCATGTTTCTAAAGCTTGCATCCTTGTCTCACCGGTGGGTTGTGAACTGGACGGTTCTGTCTGTCAAGGGCCTTTGGCCTTTGGCCCTTGGTTAAGAGCTGAATACAGTGATTGTCTTACAGGCCCGCCTGGGATGGTGAAAGATCATGCTGGGATTTCTTCACCCAATCTACCTACTTCCATGGGTTCTTCCTCGGCGCGTGTGCTTCAATCTCCCACCAGGAGTGTGGACTTTCAACAAGGTATGCCTTTAGTCCAGCCTTTGTCCCCTCAGGCCTCTGCTAAGTCGGCTTCTCCTCTGTTGCTAGCTCACAAAGTACCTGCCACTCGGTCCAACTTGTCTTCTTCTATACCTATCTACTCAGATTGTATGAGAACTAGTACTCTACCCTGTCCCACTCACGTGGCATCTTATGCTAACATAGTTAAGAATACCTCCAACTCCTCCTTACATTCTAATTCCATTAGTACCAACTCTTTACTTTTGAACTCCAAACGTAAAGTTGATATTACTTTTTTTCCATCTAGTTCTGTCAAAAAACCTAAAAGCTTATTGGTTTTGCCTCCTCCGCCTCCTTTACCCAGTAACACCAATCCCTTATTTCCCCTCCTTCTTGAGCCTAATTTGTGCAATACTGTTAACCCTTCTTCTACCCAGCCTATGACTTTACCAGAAGGTGTCGCTGATTTGTCCAAGATCAACGAATTTTCACATGGCTCTCATACTAAGTTGGATGGTCACAAGCGACGGAGAGCTAAACTTAAATCATTGGCTAGAAAGTCTACCACTAATAGTTCTCATGAAAATGTTGTCAGTTCTTTGGATCTCGGCACTTTGGCGAGCACCATTGAGGATAGCAGTAATGGTCCCTTATCTGAGGCGGCAAGCAAGAACTTGCCCCCTCCATGTCAATGAATATCCTAGCATGGAATTGTCGTGGGTTAGCTCGGCCTGCGGCAATTCGTTCTTTTCGGGCTATGGTTCGTGATCAACATCCTGATGTTTTGTTTCTTGCTGAAACTAAGATTACTGATGTGAAAATTAACAGTTTGCTTTCTAATTTGGGTTACCCAAATTGTGTCTCTGTTCCTCCTATTCGCTTAGCAGGTGGTCTCTGTCTTGCTTGGCGTTCTGGAATTGAGATTGAAGTTACGGTTTCGAATTGCTACCTTATTAATGCTTTAGTTTTCTCCTCCCCCTCTTCTAATCCGTGGATGTTTACTGGAGTGTATGGGCCCCCTTTTTGGCAAGGTAAATCAGCTTTTCTCGATCAGTTGAATGTTATTGCTAACTCATTCGCTGGTCCGTGGATGTGCTTGGGTGATTTTAATTGCATTACCACTCAAGTTGATAAGAGTGGTGGAAGGCCTTTTGCGTGTCCGTCTTCTGGGGGTCTTGGTCATCTGATGGATTCTTTGGGTCTTATTGATTTGGGCTTCTCTGGTTATCGCTTTACTTGGTCTAATAGGAGAAGTTCTTCGGCCAATATTAAACAACGGCTGGATAGGGGCCTTGCTAATATTGAGTGGAGGACCCTATTCCCTAAGGCCTCTATCCTTCATCTGCCGGCGGTCTCTTCTGACCACTCCCCTATTTTGTTACAGTGTTCGGGTTCGTTTGATTCTGTGGCTAGGCCTTTCAAATTCCAAGCAATGTGGACCAGAGACTCGTCTTCCTCATTTGTTGTGGAGAATGCTTGGAAGTCGGCCTGTGTTGGCTCTCCTGCTTTTCAGCTTTGTCATAGAATTAAAGTTTCTAGGAGTGCTCTTTCCCGCTGGAATCGTGATCATTTTGGGGTTAATCAGGTGAAAATTGCGGCTATTAGAGAAGCTATTTCTCTTGTTCAGAGGTCTGATGCCTCCTCTGCGAATTTGGCAACTGATGACAACCTCCAGCTTGAGTTGGATGAATGCCTCAAACGTGAAGAGATTCGGTGGAAGCAGAACTCTAGAGTTCAATGGCTTAAAGAAGGTGATCGCAATTCCAAGTTCTTCCACCTATCTACTGTGATCCGTGGGCGTAAGAACTCGATTGATTTTCTCAAGAATACCGATGGCCTTTGGATTTCTAACCGGAAAGATATTGGTGAGTGTTTTGTCAACTTTTTCCAAGATCTTTTTTCCTCTTCTAATCCTTCTACTCCTGAGGATTTAGAGACGCTCATTCCGAGGTGTATCACTGAAGAAGAGAACTCAGCTCTTTGCCTTATCCCTGATGCCACAGAAATTAGGGAAGTCCTCTTTCGTATGGGTTCAAATAAGGCTCCTGGCCCTGATGGTATGTCGGTGCTTTTTTATAAGCATTATTGGAACATTGTTAAGGCTGATGTTATCTCTTCTGTTAGGAGTTTTTTTATTGGGGGATTTATGCTCAAGCAGCTCAATCACACCAACATTGCCCTCATTCCTAAGAATGAGTCTGCTTCTAGTGTTAAGCACTTTAGGCCCATTAGCCTTTGCAATGTTATCTACAAAGTCATTGCTAAAATTCTGGCTAATCGTCTTCAACCTCTTCTCCACAAGCTGATCTCTCCTATGCAGGCTGCGTTTGTCCCTGATAGGAATATTTCTGACAATTCTATTGTGGTTCAAGAACTCATGCATACCATGAAACTTAAAAAAGGTAAAGCGGGTCTTATGGCTATTAAAATTGATATGGAGAAAGCTTATGACAAAGTGGAATGGCCTTTTTTGCTTGAAGTTCTGAGGTGCTTTGGTTTCAGTCCCACATGGGTTAAATGGATCTCTCAATGTATCTCTACTACTTCTTTCTCTGTTTTGGTTAATGGAGGTCCTTTGAGGTTGTTCCATCCGCATAGGGGTCTGCGTCAAGGGGACCCCCTTTCCCCATTTTTATTTATTTTATGCTCTGAAGTTCTTTCTAGACTCCTTCTCAGGGAGGAAGCGAATCAGACTATACATGGTATCAAAGTGAGTCGTGGGAGCCCTGCTGTTTCGCACTTGCTGTTTGCAGATGACCTATTCATTTTCTGCAGGGCTTCTCCTTCCGAAGCAGAAGCCGTTATTAATTGCATTGATACATATGGTGCGTGGTCAGGCCAGTCTATGAATCTCGACAAATCTCGGGTCCATTTCAGTAAAAACTTTGGAGGGCGTGATGCTTCGATCATTAGTTCCATTTTGAATCTGCGCAAAGTTGGATCTGATGCAATCTATCTTGGGTTGCCTTTGTTTGTGGGGAAGTCTAAAAGATTGGTGTTCAACTCTATTGTAGAGAAGGTGCACAGTAGGATCTCTGGTTGGAAAGCTCGAACCCTTTCCCAGGCTGGTCACATCACTCTTATTCGTTCCGTTGCTTCTGCCATTCCTACTTATGTGATGTCTACTCTTTCACTCCCGTTATCTACTTGTAAGGCTTTGGATACGAGATTCCGTAATTTCTGGTGGAGTTTTTCAAAAGATAGTGGCAGGGGTCTCTTTCTTAAGGCTTGGGATTCTATTTGCATCCCCAAGTATGTGGGTGGCCTTGGTTTTCGTCGTGTTGGTGACATGAATAGAGCGCTACTTGCTAAGTTGGGCTGGCATATCCTTACCGGCAGTGAGAAGTTATGGGTTAAGATTTTGGTATCAAAGTATTGTAGACATTCTACGCTTGCTGAGGTTTCAGCTTCTAGCAAAGACTCATGGCTGTGGAGAGGTATTATCCGCTGCAAAAATCTTATTCTTAAAGGCGCGTGCTTCATGGTTGGTGATGGATCGTCTATTGATATTTGGAAAGACCCTTGGGTTCCTTACTCTCCTGGTTTTAGGCCTCTTCCCAGAGGTGAGCGTAGGTTGGGTCTTAACTTAGTCTCTGATCTGTTGTTGCCTTCGGGGGTGGATTGGGATATTGATAAACTTACTTCTGTGTTTGAACCTGAGGATGTAGCCAATATTTTAAAGGTTCCCCTTTCGCCTAATAGGAGTGTTGATCGGTATGTGTGGATTCCCAATCCCACAGGAGAGTTTTCTGTGAAATCTGCTTATCTTACCGATATGGCCAGTCGGCTTTCTTTGGGGGGTCCGTGCACTAGTCAGGTGTGGAATGCTCTTTGGAAAGCCAATATCCATGAGCGTTTTAAGGTGTTCCTTTGGAAGGCTCTCTGGAACATTATCCCCCTTCGGGCTGTCCTTAATTCCAGATTCCCTATTCCCGATGTTTCTTGCCCGCTGTGTGGTTATCTTGTTGAGTCAGCTAAACACTTGTTCTTAGAGTGTAAGGTGACTCAAATCCTGTGGCTAAATTCTAGATGGGCATTCCGTATTGCAGCGTTTAACCATTTGGAGGTCTCAGAGTGGATTGCCATTATTCTTTCCAATGGTCCAGGTCTTCATTTAAGTCGGGAGGATGCCCCTAAGTTTCTAATTTTTGCAGTGGTTTTGATGGACTTATTGTGGTTTACTAGGAACCAAGTTGTTTTTCAAGGAGCAGAGATTGATCCTATGGCTTTGTTGGGGTGTATTGAGAAAGTTTCTTCTGAGCATATTGAAGCTTGCTCTCTCCTTAATAGAGCCCCGTTGATCCATCTTCCTAAATGGTGTCCACCTCCCAATCCATGGTTAAAGGTTAATTTTGATGTTGCTATTCGCCCTCAGTTTACTGTTTTGAGTGCTATTGTGAGAAATTCTTCTGGAGATTTCCTTTTTGCCTGGACTCGCTTAGAAGGTCCCCTTGAGCCCAAATTAGCTGAAGCAAAGGCTGTTTGCTTTGGGTTGCAAGAGTGCATCAAGCTTGGTTTTTCTTGTCTGGTGGTGGAGGGTGATGCTTCCCTTGTTATGGATCCCCTGTCTGATTGGAGTTCCTGCCCCCATTGGTCTATTAGTGCTGCCATTGCTGATGCCAAAGTTTTGCTAGGTTGTTTTCCTGCGTGGGTTGCTAGCTGTATTCCTAGGTTGGCTAACATAGCAGCCCATGAACTCGCCCTTTGGGCAGCTATTTGTAATTGCTATGGTTCCATCCCCATCAGCTCCTTGCCTAATACTGTTATCTTGGCTGATAGAGTTGATGGAGTTGGAACCAGTGCTATGTGTTCTTCCTTTTCTATCTAATGAATTGCTTATCAAAAAAAAAGTGAGCAATGAAGGATTCAAATGTAAAAACAAATAATACCCATTTGTTGTTAGTAGGGTTTTAGAAATAAAAGATAAATTCAATCCATTGTCCAAATAAATAAAAATATCCATGGCCAGAGAGGATGAGAAGGAGATCTGCGTGCTGTCGCTGTCGCTGTCACATTCAGAGCACAACTCCATTTTTAATTATGCCCCAAGAAAACAATGCATGTGAATCCATCCAATTATCCAAACAACACCTAAACAAGATGAGGTCTAAGCTGGAGCCGTGGACCCCTAAATGCACATTCTTGGATTCCAAGTTTTTTAAGATGTAATTGAAAATGACAAGAGAAATATCTATGAAACTTCACATAAAAGCAATCATACCAAAACAGGATAAGATTGACATTAAGTTCGCAGTTCCCACATGAAAGCAATATCACCAAAAAAACCCACACACAGAGTGGAAATAGGATGCAAAACTTTGCATCCATACATAGTTCTTACTTTACAAAAACAAACACAACAACACAAATAGAAAGAGAAATTAAATACAATACCCATAATCTAGATGTTGATACTAGGGTTTTAGGCTCTTTATTTATATTCCAAACCCCTAATAATTACTATAATTTCTTATTTTCCGAAAATGGATTTAATCCACCAAACGCCTTTGGTGTCCTTGGGGCCTTCTTCCTCTGGCGGAGGATCAGTCTGTGGTGTCTTGTGGAGTTTGCTCACATCATAGTCCTCATCTTTAGCCTTTTGAACAAGTTGGTTGTAGATTTCTTCATCTAGATGGGTCTGCCTGCATAATATCTGGAAGGTAACACCACAAAATGTCAAATCAGGAAATTATTCAAGAAAATGTCAAATAATAAATCCTAGAAGGTAAAGATGGGAAAGAAAATAAAATCCAAAAACTTCCAAATTCTTCAATTATTTCTATCTATAAAAAAAATACCACAGTTCTTTAATTAGGAAACCATGGTACCAGCCTACCAGGCCATCCTCTTCCTAGAAACAACCATTTTCCTTTTGATAATTGTTCTTTATCTTCTAGTTTTGTATGCTTCTATTTATTTATTTATTTTTCAATCTGTAACTCACAAGTTAACCAATGTAAACAAGAAGAATGGAGCAATAAGAGAATCAAAGACCCATCTCAAGAATAATTAAGTCAGATTCCTCCAGTCTACAGACATAAAAGATAAAAATAACAAGAAATTGCCCACCAAGCAAGGTATAACAAAATATGAAATATGATAGTACAACAACAATAATAATATGTTACCGAAAAAAAAAAAAAAGAAAAAAAAAAAAGAAAGTAAATTACATACCCAAAGATACTTCCTGCTAGGCTGGCCAATCAAAGCATACTGATAATCATCATCAAGGAACAAAACCCAGTAATCCCCTACAACAGGAATGATAGGCAAGAATGGAGGAACATAGAATTTCACTTTCAGCTTGGCCTCATCACTTGAAGGATCAGCCTTGTAAGCAGTTCCTTCAATATACCCTCTCTTACCATCAGTCCAAGTCTCATTGAGAACATTCACAGTACCATCCTCTTTCAAAGTGTAAGTAGCCCTTGTGTTTATGCCACTCTTGGGTTGAAACCTTGAAGGGAATGAAGCAATTTCATACCACCTGCCCATGTACCTCTGCAGGTCTATGCCCTTCACCACTTCCATTTCTTTCTTGGCCATTTTGTCAAACAGTTTGTGTGCGAGATAGAAAGATCTTTTTATGGGGTTTTGTAGTGTAAACTTCTTCTAGGCTGTTCCTGATAAGACGGTGGGATTGGCTGTACTACGTGCTTTGTGCAATGTGATTCGGAGCTGATACGTGGACGACTAGAGGCCTTACATGTGAATGGTGTGACTGTTGAATTGCCTATGTGGGAGATTTTGGATTGCTGTTATTTTCTGGAAATGTTCAAGAGGTTCACAATTTCACATTATATTTGGGGTTCAATTGACTTGAGGGAGCGTGCGGACTGCCGACTCTATTCTATAAGTCGGTTTAAGCGTTTTCTTCACCGCTAAGATGTTATTATGATTGCGTTCAAGTAGCCTGTGGGCTGCCGTTTGTACTTTACAAGTCCGTCTAAGCATCTCCTTCAATTGATTTCAAACGGGTAAGATGTTATTATGTTGACGTCCAAGTATAAAGATCAAAAAATTCATTATAATCGTCCCCTCCTACCCTTTTGTCTAACCAAAAGAAATAGACAATTTGGTAGATTAGTATCTCACTAAACATATCCCTCATATTAAAATTTTTGAATTTATCATTATTTTTTATACTAGACTCGGCCACATTCAAGAACTATAAATAGTAAATATAAAAATAAGAAATAAATTTTATGAAAAAATATAGTGGCATGATAGATTAAGGGTATTCTTCTTATTTGTTGAGTGAGTGATGAGTGATCTTGATTAAGTTTAAACTTATAGAGAAACATTAATATTTGGTGTGTTTAAAGATAAGGATATATTTTATCGATTTTCTAAAATAAAGGGGCCAAAAATTGATAAACTTTATTATAATTACTAATTAGCTATAAAAAAAAAAAGGCAAATTTTCATTTTTAATCAATTTAATGTGACAAACAGGCCACACCTTTTCTCCATATTTGCATGAAATGGTTTTTCAAGAGAATCTCCTAATAATTAGGCTCGATTTGAATCTTGAAAGGTTATAAGAAAAGGAAAAGAAAATACTTGAAATTATTTCATTTTTTTAAGCAATTTTGATCATTTTCCTTTCTTTTTTCTCTATTATTTATGAGATCCTAAAGGAGACTTAAACAAATATAATTGTTTGTAATCATGCCCTTTGGATCTATAAGTGAAAAACGAACACTGGCGTGTGTCTTGTACATCTTACCTCGATTTCTCTTTCCATATCTACACTCTAGGGGGTCGAGAATTTTATAGCCATTGGATAGATCATCCGTTATCTCAATTTGGAAGTATAGCTATTCTAATTAATTAAAACATATTAATGGGAGATTCAAAAAACAAAAATAATTGTGAATAGTGCACAGATGGTTGAAGCTATGGCCCTTCGAGAAGGTATTCAATTTGCATTAGATAACAATTTCAAAGGACTAGTGGTTGAGACTGATGCAAAAAGCATAATAGCAGGCTTAAAAACCCGAGAGAACATACCGGCAGAGGTGGAAATAGTGTGTGATGACATTAAGCAACTAGCTAGGGAAGCACAAGTTGTAGATTTTATTCATGTACCCAGAAATTGTAATCAGGCTGCTAATGTAGTGGCAAAATTTGCCCTTAGGGTGGATACCCAAATTTTTGGAGTGGGATCCCTCCTTTTTGGCAGTCCCCTTTTCTTGAGAGGATGTGCCCTCCCCCTTGTAAACCTCTTAGGGGTTTTCTATCTTGAATTAATCTATCTTCCATCTTTTGGAAAAAAAAAAAAAAAACCAAATTAGTTGCATACCATGATTTATTTATTTAATAACTCATTTATTCTCCATGAATTTAAACTTATGCAAAAGTATTGATGCTCATTTATTAATATTAAAAAAGATTAGGATTAAAAATAATTTTTATCAATTGTAGAACAAAAAAAATAAAATGTTATTATATGGGTATACCATTATGGTACATTGTCCTTTTAATATTATTAGATTTTAATATTCCCTTTCACTATAGAACTTCATTCTCCATAACATTTAGTTGGTTAGTGCAAATAATTTCCCTTTGAATGTAAAACATCCATGATATTTATACATTAAAAAATAAGGGAAATAGCAAAACATTTTCAAATTAAAAGTATTCAAGAAGGTAATCAAAAGAGAACAAAGAAAAATAAGGTAGAGAATTATGGAGAAGAATCAAAGAGTTTCTAGTTTTATTTTATAATTTAGTATCCCATCTTAATTATATAATTAATTTATACTCATCAATTCACTGGTCAAAAATCAAGCTAATATATATATATTCAATGAAATACTAAAATATTACCATTATTTTAGCATCTAAATATTATCATTTATATTATACATTGTTGGGTTTAGTCCACGTACAAATTTGAGATACAATTGCAATGTATGATCTCTTAGACCATCTCCAACCTAAGAGAGTTATTTTGGTAAGCTAACAGCTATTTGTAGCTCAAAAAGTGTAAAAATAGCTCTCTATAATAAAATGATTGCTCCAATGCATTAAAAATTAGGTATTTTTTAGCTTACCTAATTTTTCCTATTTTCAACTATCATTCCTTACATGACCAAATAACTTATAATTAAACTGAAAATCAGATTTAACTTTTAGTTTAACTCTAAGCAATTTTAACTCATCATTTAACTCTATTATTGAAAAAGATCTTTTAGAACTAAAAGCTATTTATAGTTTTAAATCACATTATAATTCTTCAATCGGAGATGCTCATCAAATTGAGTAGTTTGACACTATGTATGTTTCTATATTTCATATTTTTGGGGTGGTGGAGAAAAGAGCAACGGAGAGGAGCAGCTTTTGGCAGTGAAAAGGCAAGGAGCAGGTGGGGAGGATCACGTTTGTGATTTTTCGTGTATATACGACACATTATACAAGTTCATGTACACATACAAACAGCGTGTGAGAAAGAGCAAGCCAGCTTTTCTCATGTCAGTCTCAGCCCATGCCTGGGCCTACCTTTTGTGTCCTTTTTACAGCTTTTTGTGTCTTAACCCATACTCTTAGGCGTAACCCCTCTCTCTCTCTCTCTCTCTCCCCTATTTATCTTATAGTCCGTATTATACTATTTCTTTGATAGAAAATGACAATATTATTAATCAGATTAATGAGTACGACAATAAAAATAGATGTTCCAAAGTTTAAACATTAATTATGGACGCGAGTGAATAGTAGCCTTACTTGTATGGAAGGCATTAGAAGGGGTGAGTATTGCCCATTAGATGGGCCACAGGTTTAGAACATATAAACCCCATGTGAAAGGTTACTTACTCCATTGTAATGAAATAATGGGAAAAACTTGCCTATGGCATAGAAGATTAATGTTATTTACTTCATTTGTTAATTGAGCAATTTTAAGTTTAAATTCTTGAAATAGCATTAATATGTATTTATTGATATTAGGGTGTTAGAATTAGAGTTAAAGGATAACTTTTATCGATTGTAAAAATAAAAGTAAAGGAACTCATTTCAAATTAAAATTGCTTAGAAAACTCATCACCCCAACAACTCTCACTACCCTTCAAAATCAAATTGTGATCCTCTATTTGCATCCTCTTTGTACCCTTTCCCGTATCTCCTTTTGTGTGATTGGCTCATAAGAATTATCCACTAAACAATGGGTGTGGTCGAATGTGTCATCTATCTAGCTTTATAATTAGGGTAAATTGCATTTTAGGGTCTAAAGTTTGGGTCAAGTTTTAATTTAGCGTCTAAAATTTAAATTGCGTCGATTCAATATCCGAATTATTAGTTGAGTTGCAATTTGGGATCTGCCAGTGGGATTTTCTATATTATCCCTATCTTATATTTTATGAGTTTGAAAACCCTATTTTACCCCCATAAATATTTAATAAACCTTTATATTTTGATCAAATTTGAATCACTTTGTCGTTAGATTTGTGGTTTTGCAAATGAAAAATATAAAGGTTTATTAGATGTTGATAGGACTAATATATAGAGAGAAAATTGATTAAAGTGATTCAGATTTAATCAAACTATAAAGTTTTATTAGATGTTCATAGGGGTGAAAGAGGGTTTTTAAACCCATAAAAGGGGCAAGGTAGGGATAATGCTAAAAATTCTAATAATAGGCCCCAAATTGCAACTCAATTAAAAATTCAGGTATTGAATTGATGCAATTTAAATTTTGAATTTTAAAATGAAACTTGTCTCAAACTTTGGACCTAAAATGTAATTTACCCTTATAATTATGATTAATTCATTTAAATAATTTTGTCATTTGATTGAAAGAGGGTGTTTTCCAAGGACACTGTAGAAGTCTTATCATTCAAACAATTAAATTAATGTTGAACTAATAGAATAACTAAATTATTCAATTGATCTGATTTTAACATAACATAATGTTTCCAATTGGACCCTGCATTTGTAAAATTTAAAGCACCATCACTTTGGCACAAAATACGTACCTACACTATTGGGGCTGCTATTATCATTACAAAAATTTCTTTACACCCCCACTTAGTTTAAATTTTTAAAGATTTTGTGAAAGGTTTAGAGGTTGTCATGAAAACTATTTGAATTATCCATTATAAAATATCATTCTTAACAACTTTGTAAGAAATTTTTTTTAAAAAAAATCTATCGTTTGAGTAGAGGTTTTAGCCATTTTTCATAAAACATTTTATAAAAATGAAATAGAGACTGTAAATGGCCAAACAATCTATTTAAACAATAGATTTAAAAAAAAATTTATTCTACAAAATTATTTAGAATGACATTTTTCTAATAAACAACATAACTAGTTTTCATAAAAGTATTTTATATTTTTTATAAAACTAAAAGGTATAAGCGAGGTGGGGAAAGCAAATGAATTTTTATGATAGACAATAACCCGACTCCTATACTATTTAGCCTATTTGTCTACACAACCGGAACTCTCAAAGCTTGAACATGCATAATTTATTTCTTCGTAAAATTTGAGAATGAGAAAACAATAAAAATTCAATGCCAAATTAGTCGCCTAGTCGGTAAAGCCACCTCTTTGAAACCAAAAGGTGGGCGTGAAAATGGTGGCATGGATTAGAAAGTATTCTTCTTCAACAAGCCCATCACAAGTCAAGTGCCCCTATTTCCATTTTACAGTCAATGGCAAAAAATTTCCAGCACCATCATATCATAAACAACTTATTTTTGAGACAAGTATAGAATATGAAAGTATGTGTGATGATGTGCTATTACAGATAATGTGGTGTTGTAACTAGTTTTATTTTATTTTTTATTTTATAATGCTGAAATCTTTTAGACAAACATTAAACCTATGTAAGACCCCATAATCTATGTGTACTAGAAGATCCAAATTTTGTGTAGTTGGCTACTTTTGCTGTATGATGCAGTAAACGTAGGATCGATGACACATGGCAAGGAGGAGAAATGAAGGGTTGTTAGGCATTGGACGTCAAATGCATCTCTCGAATTTCTGTCCTCCATTTCTCTTCCTTGCGACGTGTCATCGATTCTACATTTACTGTACCATGCAGTAACTGCACCAAGTCCGAATCTTGTGTACTTGACAAGACCAAAGCCTATGAAAATCATAAAAACTTTGTTTGGATGACTCCAAAAGATTAGTGTTATAATTAATCGATTATTAAGCACCACAGTTGATGTGTACCCTTATACAGTTATACCTTGTCAAATGCTAGTACAATTATTGTGACCGTTCATATGGATGCCTCAAAGACCTATCATGGTTGGACTAGATATGCTTTCCATCATTCAATGCAACAACCAGATCATGCATGTCAACTATTGCATTGATAAGGTACCAGTACCCGTTTGATCTATAAAGTCACACATATATGATTAATTAAAGGAAATCTCACATTTATGAATAAAACAACTGCTAGTTAAAATTTTGACAAGTCATAATTCTTAGACATGTCCATTAAATTAATCCCTGTGTATCAATTTTTGGCTTCTCTCAATTGACACTAAGCTTATGCTTTGTACAATACTCACTGGAACAACTGTTGCCGCCCACACCTATTGTTAGCTGCCTAAGCAAAATTGCGTAACTCAAAAGATAATTGATATGAATATGATTATCAGATCATCGATTAAGAAAATCCTGACTTTATCTTTCTTGCCAAAGTCGACCATAAAATGATAAAGGGGGATTACGGATAGGTCTCACTGCGGATAAACAATTATAGTTCAATAGAAATTATTACTAACTTATTAATAAATGACTATTAACTTAACTAAAAATGACTATTCATTATAATTGTTTGCTCGTAGTGGACCCATCTATAATTCCCCCAATGATAAAAGCTAAGAAAGATATGTGATCTATAATTCCCCCAATGATAAAAGCTCAGAAAGATACGTACATGGTAAAGATCTGCGAGAAAATCTGAGTGACTGTTGCAAAATCATGCAAATTCGAGGAATGGATATAGGGTTGTCACTTAATCCAAAATTGATTTTTCTATGCCAAAATATCCCTCTGTCACACACATTAGCTAAGTAACAAAAAAATGAAGTTCAGAACAGGAAAAGATGCAAGAAATGACAGAGTAGCTTTAACAAACAGAGCAGAGCTCATTCTCATAGAGAGAGAGAGAGAGAGGGAGAGGGAGAGGCTAGAGGTGACGGTGTAGCTTTACAAACAGAGAAGAGCCCATCCTGAGAGAGAGAGAGAGTGAGAGAGAGAGAGGAGAATGGCTCCATCTCTATGTTTTCTCTTCCTACTTTCTCTTCACCGTAGCTGCTCTTGCCACAAGTTCAACCACAGCGAAATCAATTCCAACATATTTTCCAAGAGCAACCCAGCAGTATTTATTAAAACAAGCCAAGAATCCAAAACCAAAGATCCCATACAAGGCCCACTTCTTCCCTCAGCTCCTAGACCACTTCACCTTCCAACCCAAAAGCTACAAAATCTTCTACCAAAAGTACCTCGTCAACGACCGTTATTGGCACCATGGAGCTCCCATCTTCGTCTACACCGGTAACGAAGGCGACATCGAATGGTTCGCCGCCAACACTGGTTTCTTGCTCGACATTGCTCCCAAGTTCCGAGCCCTCCTAGTCTTCATCGAAGTACTGCTTCCAAAATCACCCAAAAATAAGAAAAAAACAAAACACACTATTTGGGTATTCATCAATGCACAACAAAACAGTCTGGGTGTTCCTTGGAACGCAGAAAACGCTGTCTGGGCGTTACTCAAACGCAAAATCACTATCTGGGTGTTACTCAGACCACCCCAAAAAAGAAAAAAAAAAAAAAAAAAGAAGCACTATTTGGATGTTCCTTTATAAACACAGAAGGCATACTCTGGTTGTTTCTCAAAACACAGAGGTGTTTCTCAAATCATGAAATCAGTGTGTTCTTTAAAACACAAAATCATTATCTGGGTGTTCCTGAAAAGACATAAAAACAGTATCTGCGTGTTTCTCGAAACCAGCTGTCTAGTTCCTTGTCAAATTTTGACAACAGGTACCGAGATTTCTCATGGGTTTGTTTCTATCCCATTTTTCAGCACAGATTTTACGGAGAATCACTGCCATTTGGGAAGAGCTCTTACAAGTCTGCAGAGACACTGGGGTATTTGAATTCACAGCAAGCATTGGCTGATTATGCAGTTCTGATAAGGAGTTTGAAGCAAAATCTGTCTTCTGAAGCATCCCCTGTGGTGGTCTTTGGTGGGTCTTATGGAGGAAGTGAGTTACAGAATCCCCACTTAGCTTCTGATTATTATTTCAAAATTTTTTTTCCCAGATGGATTGATGTGACATGAGTATGATCTCTTTGGTGAGTCTATGTTTGTAAAACAAAATTTGGATAGGACAGTTTCATTTCTACTTGAATTAAATGGAACTATCTCACTCTGGTGGTAATTATTTTAAAATGATTGTCATTTAAGGAACAGCCATTAATGCCCTTTGTAGTGTTGGTACAGTAGATTTGCCAGTGACCCAGTTGGTATTATTGCTTTAATTCTTCTTCTGAATGCATTAACTGCCACTCTCTCCTCCTCTCACACAGTGCTGGCAGCCTGGTTTAGACTGAAGTACCCACATATAGCCATTGGAGCTTTGGCATCTTCGGCCCCTATTTTGCAGTTTGATGACATTACTCCCTGGTCAAGCTTCTATGATGCTGTTTCCCAAGATTTCAAGGTCTGTACCACCAAAAATTAAAAAATTAAAAAAATTAAAAAATTCTGAGATAGTATAGAAGTTTGCTCTCTCTCATACACATTCAACTCTTGTTTGTTGGATTTGTGGTGAATTTCGTTCTGTAGTTTTCCCCCACTTCTATAAGTTTTTATTTATTTATTTTATATATATATATATATATATATAATTATTATATAAATTTACTCATTATTATTTATTTATATATTTTTGGTTGAATGGATATGAGCAGGATGCAAGTTTGAATTGCTTCAAGGTAATTAAGGGAAGCTGGGCAGAGCTGGAAGCACTGTCAGCCCAGAAAGAAGGCTTGGCAGAACTTAGCAGAACTTTCAGAACTTGCAAGTAAGTTTTATTAAAACAAGGTGATCATGGAACAACATGACTATTTCCAGTGCATTTTGTGATGATTTTCTTCCAATATACGAGCTGTGAAAATGAATTATTGTACACAGCAAATTAAAAGCTTTCCATGTGGGTGAGGGAACTAGAAGATTTGTATCCTTTTTTTCCTTCCAAACTCCTCCATCTTCTGAGTATTGTAATTACAAGGATAAAAGGAAAGCCAGAAAGAACATGGGACAAGGCAGTGAGAAAAAGCATTTATGACTAATCAGTTAAATAGAGGATGTGCCTTAGGTAGAACTTAATGACAAATATATATATATATGATTGATTCATGTGGCTTTCCCAAATTCCCCAAATAGTTTGGATTTAAGGCTTTGTTAAGTTGAAAGTTCCACTGGGCCATACTTGGGTTAAAGATGTGAACATACAGAATACTTTATAGATTGGTAGTATCTCATATGCTTTACTGGGAAATGAAATCATGCATTTCACTACTACAACCAGCAGATAGTTGTGTATGGCATTTTAACATGTTTTTAGGCCCTAATATGTTCCAAAGTATAAACACCAGGGATCAATAGCTATAACCTAGATTGTTTTCTTTATGAAATGTCTTGATGCTCAGTTGTCGTATAGTCTTCCTATCACATTTTTCTACCTTGAGTTATACTCAAAGTTTTAATCAAATTTCAGCGACCTTCACTCAATATATTCAGCTCGGGACTGGTTATGGACAGCGTTTGTTTACACTGCCATGGTGAATTACCCAACTCAAGCCAATTTTATGATGCCATTACCTGCCTATCCTGTGCAAGAGGTATGCCTTGTACTGAATTCCATGTATCTGCTGTGCAATTGTCCATATATAATTCAAGTTTTGAGTTTTAGACTTCAAAGATCTCATGACTGATTTTTTTTCTTATTTTTTTGGATTAAGATGTGCAAGATCATTGATGGATTTCCACCTAGGGCTACCAAGCTTACTAGAGTTTTTGCAGCCGCAAGCTTATATTACAATTATTCACGTACAGAAAGATGCTTCAACCTCGAACATGGAACTGATGCTCATGGCCTCCATGGTTGGAACTGGCAGGTATACTTTTCTGTTTAATTATTAATTAAACAAGCAACCAATTTTTTAGCATACTATATTTATTGGACTTGAGCCACTCAAGTGAATAGCTATTTATCCCAGCTACTTGGAAGTTGTACGAATCCTTCTTTTGCCATTTTTTGCCATTTAGCATTTTGAATCGAGCCACTCAACCAAATAGTGATTCATCCCAGCTACTTGGGGGAGTTTGTATGAATCCTTTTTTTTTGCCATTTTTCCATTTAGCATTTTGTGGTTTATCCATATGTGTTGAAATATGTAAATATGCTTTTGAATGTGTTCCCATTCGAATACCTCTGTATGTGCTTGTACCATATAGTGAGCCCTGGTCCTAACCCATGGACACGAATCCCATTTTCTTTCCTGGTTTTTGAGATTTCCTATTTTTGTTGTATATGAAATTAGGCTAGTTCTGGTGATTTTGAGTAGAATATGGGAAATATTTCAATCAAAACTAGTTACCTGTTGTTAATGTGTATTGCTACATACTTACATTAGTGAACTATATTTTTGTAAATGGTTTTTTAGGCATGTACAGAGATGGTCATGCCGATGATTTGCTCCAACTACAGCATGTTTCCTCCAACTGACTACAACTACACGGAGTTTGCAGAACAATGCATGGAGAAGTTTGGAGTTATGCCTCGACCACACTGGATCACTACTGAGTTTGGTGGCAGTGTAAGATTTTCTCTATTTCTTCTAAAACAAAAAAACCAAAAATAAAAAAAATAAAAAAAAATAATTTGTATTTTTTCTTAATTGTTCTTAAATTCTCCCATTACTGAGAGGATTGAACAAAGGAAAGTACATTTTCTACAACCAAAACTTATAAATTTGTAATTTGAAATTTTTGAAATTTTTGTATTTTCTCTCTCAATGACTTCTTTGCAGAGAGTTGAGAAAGTGCTCAAGAGATCAGGTAGCAATATTATCTTTTCCAATGGAATGCAAGACCCATGGAGCAGGGGCAGGTCAGTGGATCTATTTCACTGTTCTTTTTGAATCAAATAAAGGGGTTACAAGCATCATAGACCATCCTAGGATCCCAACTATGTTGGCACCCTAGTTGACCCAAATCATGTGCTATGGCCCATCTTTTACTAAAATAAAGGGGGAAAAAAAACATCGGAAAAATAAAAGAAAGAGAGCAATCTAAGACAAAGCTCACTTAGAAGACAGCTAAGGTCTAAACCTATAATAAGCTCACTTAGAAGAGCAATCTATTTCACTGTTCTTAATCTACACTTGTATTAATATACATATATATATATATATTTTTTTTTTTTTTTGGGGGGGGGTGTGAAGTTTTATTAGTGTCCTTATGTTTTCTGGGTGTAATATCATATTTTCTTTTCTTTTATTATTATTATTATTATTATTTTTTGTTTTCTCAATTCAGTTTTTAATTTACATTCACTTCATCGATATCCTGTAGTTGAAAAAATTAATGTAGTGTTTGGTATCAAGTAAACTAGACCCCATGAATGATTCTGCCAGATTTCCCCCCCCCTAAACATGTTTGGAGAACAAGAAAGTTGAGTGATATGGTTGTTTCAGGTTTTTGAAACAACGTTTAGTTATTAATTTTCTTGAAGAGGTTAAAGGGACATTCTTTGGCTTCCAAATAGAATAAAACCATTCTTATTAGTTGTATTTACAATCGGTGGTGCTGATTTTTGTTTAATTGATATTGAATTTGAATTGCTCAGTGTGCTGAAAAATATATCAGCCTAGCATTGTGGCCCTCGTCACTAAGGAAGGTGAGTGTATCATTTACACATTATTCCTCTTTGTTACCTTCATTTTCTCAAATGGTTCCCTTGATTGATTGGTCATTGAAATGTTGTTTAATTAGGAGCTCACCATGTCGATTTTCGATTTGCTACAAAAGAAGACCCAGACTGGCTTATTGAGCAGAGGAGGCAAGAGGTGGAGATCATTCAGAAGTGGATAGATGAGTACAATGCAGATTTTAACTGAGAACAAATGATGCATGGTGTTCATTACACAACTCAAGATATGTAAAACTGGTAATTTTAGTTGGTTAATGGACCCAAAAAAAAATAATTGTTCTTATTTCAAATTTTGACAAAAAGGGAATCACTGAATCTATGTCTACAAAATGTATGTCTTGGATTATGTTATGACATTTTTACCTCCTTTTTTTCTTTGGAGGATTGGGGATTTAAGGGAATCTTATGAACACACAAATACTTGATTGCTGCCTAAGAATCATTTGTCATTTGTCAGCTAGGGTGGCAATGGGCTCAGCAACCAACTTGACTTGGCCTATTTTACTAGGCTTGTTCCACCCATATGGGCTATGCGTTGAGCCGAGATTTGGTGTCATATTGCCAACTATTTCAATACATATATATATATATATATATATATATATATATATATATAGAGGAATGGAGTTACTGTGTGGACGACATGTGTCAGCATAGGTACTTTTCATTCTTTTTTTTCTTTTTTTAGTTTATATCCCATGCTAAAAAACTTTTTTGGGAAAATTACTTTTTAGTGATTACTTTCTAACTTAATACCAAACAAAGGGTATTGTCTTCCAACTTACTACAAATTGATCATATATGTGCTTCAAATTGACTACCAATTTCTATTTTTTTGTATTAAGTTGGGAAGTAGTCACCAAAAGATAATTTTCCTAGCTCTTTTTGAGACGGTGTGTTCATTGCTCCTTTTCACACAATGCAAGTATGTTGACGCTTGGTGTTTATTGTATATCTCTTTTTTTTCATGTGGGAGAATCGAAAAACCCACACTGAACAATGTTCAACCAAAATTTAGTAGATTGTACCATATCTCTTCATTTTTTTTATACTTATTTATCTCCTCTCCTAAAAATTGAACGTACAAAATTATAAATAGTCATAATTAGAAATAGAGAAAGATAGAGGACATGAGAATTAAAAAAATATATATATATATATAAAAACATGACAATCTGGAATCTTCAAATTTTCTCGATTTGCTTTCAGAAAAAAAAAAAAAATGTTTTAATCAAAATTCTTCCAAATGGTTAATCACCCAAAGCTTGAAAAGATATATGTTTTCTCTTATCTTCTTCTCTCTCTTTGCTTCTCTCCCATTCTCTTTCTCTCTCTAAACTTTTCTCTCATCTTTTTATGCTATGATTTCAAACATATTTTTGGTATTTTTTTTTCCCTGGTTTTTTACTCTCTGCAAAACCCACTTCGAAACCCTCATGGAAGGCCAAGATTCATCATTGTCATGCATTTTATAATTTACATCATTGAATTTCAAGACACATTCGATGCCTATACTTGCTTTGGTAGATATCAATTTGTCACAACTATGACCGTAAGAAGGGTTATACTCTAGAGAGTCTTAATTTTTTTCCACCAAATATCATAACGTGTCAGCTCGTTTATTTTCTCACAAGTTTTCACTATTAAATTAATTGTTTTTTAAAATTTAAAAGTATGATTAAATTTTGTATGATACATTACGCTAACATCGCATCGAAGATTATTTTGATTTAATTATTTACTTTATTTTTATAACTTTTAGATTTAATTGACATATTGCATTAATAAATACATTTTACTATTTTAGGGAATAAATATTTTGTTAAAATTCTAATTTTCAAATAATATTATTTTTATAAATAAATTTGTGCATCGTAGATCTGGTGAAGATGGAAGAGAAGGCAAGAGGAGAAAGAGAAAGAGAGAGAGAAATGGAAGAAGATGAGATAGAGGGAGAGAGAAAGTGACAGGACCTCCAATGAAGATTGAAGAGATGGAAGAGGAGAGAAAGAAAGAAATGGAGGAAGATGACAAAAAGATAGTGACATAGAATCAGATTCGGCCATAATCATATTCAGCGAAGATGGAACTTAGATCCGGTGAAGATGGATGAAATGGAAGAGGAGGGTGAGAGAGATATAGAGCAGATAGAGGAAGAGAGAGAGAGAGAGGAGAGTTTACGGTGAGGATGGAGTGAAAAGCAAAGAAGAGAAAGAAAAAAAAAAGTAAGAGGACAAAGGAAAAAGTCAAATCATAAATTTTTTTGTCCCAAAATGTTTGTGTACTTTGAAAAGTCAAATCATGATTTTTTTTAAATTTCCTACTCTACCCTTTGTTATTTCAATAATTACTTTTAATACAAAACCCAATACCAAAAAAGAGAGAGGATATTTTTGAAAAGATGGAATTTAATAAATGACAAGTCAATGCAATGATGGTCTTTTTTTAAACTTCTAGTTTTGTTAAATATGTCTTATCTTTGTGGGATAGATGGAATAAAAAATATATTTTGGGTTGAAATGGGTAGGCTCAATAAAAAAGAGAAAGAAGTTGGGTCTGGATATTACAACCCCTTCAAGTGATCTCCCTACCTCATTAATTTCAATTTTTTAAAGTCTTTGAAAAATATAAAAGGTTTTTATGAAAAGTGGCCGTATAAACATTATTTTGAATAACTTTACAGAATACAATTTTTCCAAAATATATAGTTTAAGTTGACTTTTTGGCTAAAAATGAAATAGGGATTATAAATGGCCAAAAAGTCTACCCGTTGTTATTTCAATAATTACTTTTAACACAAAACTCAATACAAAAAAAGAGAAGGTATTTTTTTTTTTATAGAAAGATAGAGTTTAATAAATAACAAGTCAATTCAATAATGACATTACCTTAAACTTCGTATTTTCTCACGGCCTATCTTTATGGGACGAAAAAAAAGTATAAAACACAATTGTTGTTATTGTTCTTTTTTTTTTCGTTTTCGTTTTTTTTTTCTTCCATGTTGTAGGTCTTAAAATAAAAAATTTAAAAATTAAAAAAAAAGTAAAAGACAAACCTTAAAATAAAAGCGGTGTTAGTAACGTTGCTTTTAATAAATGGAAAGCAGTGTTACTTTGCTTTCATTACACTGAAAGCAGTTTTATTAACATTGCTTTCCCTATAATAAAAGTGGCATTAATAAGACCGCTTTTAGCGTAAATAAAAGCGGTGTTAGTAACACCGCTTTTACATTAAGTTTTTTTTTTTATTATTTTTTTTAGCATTGCACCCATGATAATTTTGATTTAATTATTTAATTTATTTTGTTGATATATTTTAAATTTAATTGACATATTATATTAATAAAAACATTTTACTATTTTAGAAACTAAATATTTTGTTAAAATTCAAATTAGTCAATAATCTTTGAATCTAATG
This sequence comes from Liquidambar formosana, assembly GCA_039720395.1. Classification (NCBI taxonomy): domain Eukaryota; kingdom Viridiplantae; phylum Streptophyta; class Magnoliopsida; order Saxifragales; family Altingiaceae; genus Liquidambar; species Liquidambar formosana. Next base: position 15,977,697 of record CM077830.1, read on the forward strand.
ACATAACCCATCTTAATAAATGTATAACACTTACAAAAATTTTGAATTCGGCTATGGGTAGGTAACCATTCTTTGACTCCTAATAATATGTATTTGACTCTGCTCATAAGAAGTCCTAGTTCGAACTCTGCTATAAAAGTAACCATTCTTTGATCCCAAATATTCATGCCAAGCTTTTTGATGGACATGATTTACTCCCCCTTTTTTTTTTCCTTTTTGGGGGATAAACAAGTAGGACGTGGACATGATTTGCTCATTTGCAGGCTACTGTGGCCTGTGAGCAACCATGACAGTACGTCTTGCTCCCTGGTGGGGACACACTATAACTATAAGTGACTCACTCACCGGGGCTTGCCCAATGGCCCAATAAAATATTTAAAAAGAAAAAACAAATAAACATCAATCTATCATCAATCATCATTCTTCAAGTTGCATTACTCGCGTATAAACATTTCATTATCTAATGGCTATGGAATATTGTCCACTTATTCTAACGTATTTTCAAAGTACAAATCTATCACATTGTCAAAAATAAAAACAAATTAAAAAATCAATCAAGAGGATGATGACTTTTATTTTATTTTGATAGATGAAAAAGATTAACACCTCTTAATACATATATGACCAACTGAATTTTTTCAAAAAATGATTAAAATTTAAATAAGAAAGTTTTCTTTTCAAATTTGAGTACTATGAACTAATTATAAGATCAGCTATCTTATTACTTTTCTTAATTTCATCACAAATGTTAGGTAACATATGATTACAACTTATAACATGTGAAGATAAAATGTTTGGTAACATATCATCAATCATCATTCATTAAGTGGCATTACTAACATATAAACATTTCAAGTTGCATTACTCGCACATAAAATGTTTGTATTTCATAAACTTTTAAGAATTTATCTTATTAATTACAATGAGGAATTCCCCCTTTTTTTTAATAAAGAGTCTCATTGATATTTATGCTTTCAAAAGTTTAATTTTCATTTAAATAAATAAATAATCCTTACTCAATATTAAATATTTATTTATAAGTGATCAAAACATATATATGGAGCTTTACATTATGTAAATAAAACAAATGCAAGTGGAGGGGTGGGGTGGGTGGGTGTGTGTGTGTGTGAGATTTTGACTTGAGTGAATCAGGGTGTCCTCACCTCAGAATAAATCATGTGAAAAACTGCTTTGACTCCGAGGAACAAGTGGAGGAGTTTGGTAACATATGATTACAGCTCATAACATGTGAAGATAAAATGACTTTCTTCATAAAAGTCCATACCATATCAAGCATACATTTAACTCTGGGAACTATCAATGTGCTAGATCTCAGAGTCTGAGAGTGAGAGAGAGAGAGACAGAGAGAGAAAGATGTCTCGGCGATCAGGGACCTGTGTGAGGTGCTGTCTGGTGGTTTTCGCAATAGTCTCGGCTTTGTGTGTATGTGGGCCTGCTCTGTATTGGAGATTCAAGAAGAGTATAAGGCTGGGTGGTAGTACACCTGCTTGCGCTCCTTGCATCTGCGATTGCCCTCCTCCTCTGTCTCTTTTTAAGATTGCTCCAGGTATTATTCTCTCTCTCACTTTGTGGGGTTTTTTTTTCCTCTCTACATATTATTTTTATTCGAATTTTGCTGTTTTTGTTTCTGGGTTATGCTTAGTTATTGTATTTGCTTTATTATATGTTGATTAGAGTGAAATCGAGAGGTACCCATCTCATATTTTTGCGGATTTAATTCGTTGTTTTTGCTATTTTCGGATGTCGATTACTATTTTTGTATGGGTATTTGATTAGGTGGAATGGAGAGAAACCTTATAATTATTCATTTGTTTAGCAGTATGTTTGTGAATAACCAAGATCTGATTTGTTCCTTTTTTCCCCCAATAGTATTTTGATTCTAATTCTGATGTTTTTGTTTATGGGTTGTTTGTTTGATTATATGTTGATTGGAGTGAAATTGAGGGGGTACTGTTTAATTCCTTGTTTTTGCTACCTTTGGATGTTGATTACTGTTTTTTGTATATGTATTTGAATAAGTGTAATGGGTGGAAACCTTATATTTATTCATTTGTTTAGTTGTGTGTTGTAAATTACCAAGATCTGATTTGGGGTTCTCTTATCTCTACATGCTCTACTTTTGATTGTTTCAATCTCTTCGTTTCTATAGTAGTTGCGTAGAGACATAGCTAGGTCGTTGTGTTTTATATGTTCTACGCATCTCTGAGCATTATATAAGATTGTTTAAAATATTTCTTTATCTGAATCTCTGAATCAAATGACTATGAACTCACAGTTCTTGTTACTAGTGGAACAAAAAAAAAACTCATGTCCTTTTGCTACAGAATGATAAAACAACCACCTGCTGGTTTTAATTCATGGGTGCCGAGAAAATCTCTTTAATTATAGAATAACTGTTTTACGATTACAACATGGCTACTCTTAAAGAACTCTAAATTTTTTGTTAATTTGATTGATGACGATGTTGCAATTTTTCTCTGGTCCTCTTATTGTTGTTTAGTTATTTTCTCATGCTCTGTTCTATGGATCTCTTCATGGTTGATAGGAACACTATTTTTATTTTTATTTTTAATTTTTTGGGTGCACTTCACTTGACAGTGTGAATGAGTTGATGTCAATTAATGGAGTTCAAACTTTCTAATGTTATACAACTGACGGATCTCAGGTTAGCAACCAACTGCATCCACCTTGACCAGACAAGTGATTCTTCTGGTCATGTGGAGATTAAAATCCCATATGGTTTACAGTAACAAATCTGGGATTTGGTTATTATTTGGTACTGGGAAAAATTCAGGTCTTGAGATGTAGTTTGGAATATGTTAACAATAATTCAAGGAAATTTGAGGAAGGATTTGAAAGGAAGACAACCATTGATTTATAGATGAAAAGGCATTTGTTGTTAATTTTACAATAGATCAAAATACTTTGTGAATTTCATGAAGAAATTGAGATTTATTGAATTAAAAGGGATATGCAGGCAGTCCATGCATGGTGAAAAAATCCATTACAATTCAGCAATTTCGTGAATAATGCAAAAAAATTTGTCACGTTGCTGTTCTGCGGGAAATCTTGGATTTTAGTTGGTTCACAATTTCACATAAATGGCACATCACAACCAGTGTTCAGAAAAAGCATGTTAATCACTGTACCACAGTTGATTTGTTAAAGCAGCCTTGCTTCTTTAGTGATACGATCGGCCTTCCCTTCTCATGAACCAAACAAGTCATAAAACTGTGATCTACAAAATATTTTGATATATGCATTGTTTTAAAACTCCTGCCCGCATAGGTTTTAACTTTTTAAGTTTTATATCACACACATGTTTCCTTGACTGAATGTGTCAGCCAGTACTTACCTAAACTATTCATATCGTGCGGTAGGTCATGTGGCACTGCTGTAATTAGGTTCTTAGGTTACTGAACCCCTTTTTTACTTTTAACCTTTGGTTTACCTGTCTGACTCAAAAATCATATTTTCCTTCAAAAGTTAGTGTTTGCGAAGAGCCACTCTTAATGCTTTAAAGTGGGAAATCAATCTTGCTGGAGTTAGTTTATATTTTCCACAGTCAGATGCTGAACCAATATGTAATGACATGACTTCAAAGCCCAATCTTGTGAGCAGATACCTGCTGCTCATTTTGTTTATCTTTTGAAAGTGTTCTGCTGAGATCCCATTGAGTTGGACTAGCATTGTCAACAGCTTTCATTTTAGATTATTATGCCTATACTATTAGTACCAAAATCATGTGTCCTACTGTCCTCGTGGTCAAATTAAATTTATAATGAATATAATAAGCTGTTAATTGTGTTCTCTTAAGCATTATTGTACATTCTTTTGTCAAACATTTCAAATAGGGCTCAATTGTCAAAGTTAGTATAAGGAGATATGCCAAATCCATTGATGCTTAAATCAGTCCAAATGCTGTCTTCAGCTGTCGTTGTTCCTATCTTCTTGAATTTCTGTTTTGAACTTGAAGAGAACCTAACTTGAATAGTTGAGGAACTTTTGACCTTTAGGTTCTTCTTGATGGTCTATAGATATGCAGAAATCCTTTTTATTTGGATAGGCAAGTGATGAGTTGTTAGTTTAATAGGTGAAGACAACATTAAAGCTTAGGCGGAGACTTCAATTTAAGTGTGTGGTATACAACTTCAAACAGACTTCACCGGTCCACCATCTGAAACCTTCTTATTTCCAATAGGCTGGGAGCTCTCTCTCTCTCTCTCTCAAACTGATTTGAATCCTTGAAGTTTGAGACAAGTTTTGAAATGTCAGTTGAAACATGGGATTTTGTATGTAAAAGGTTTAGATTTGGACCTGTTTTTTTAAATTTTGAAATGAATCAGCTTGTCAATTCCAAACAGAAAAGCCAAAACTTCCGGATTCTTGTTGAATTTTAAATTTATAATGCACCACCCATTAAATCTATTTTTAAAGCACCATAACCTTTCATTGGTATGGTTATTCACTAATGAAGATAAATGTGCCCCTTTTATTTCTTTTGTCTATGATGCAAAGTCATGAAAGTCCTGTGCAAGCTTGCTAACTTCCATAGGATTGTCAATATCTTATAGCATCCTTATTTTTATTGTTGATGAAACTAAAAATCAACAAAAGCTTCAGTGATTTACTCACTGTATTTCTGGCTTTGGTGGTTATTATATATGGAAATTTGTGCATATATATTCAGGTCCTGTGTGATGATAGAAAGTAAAAGCATAAAAAATCTTAAACATTAAAATGTAGGTTCCTATTTCTTATTTGCTGTCCTTATGGTTCTCTAAAATGAAGACCTCCTTCTAAAAGAGAATCACTCTTCATGTTCAGGTTGACATCTTGGTTTTATGCAAGATTTATTTTATTTTATTTTATTGTTGTTGTCATGCATTGTTTTATAAACAGTTGTCATGCATTGTTTTATAAACAGTAGCGTATCACTTTTTAATACCAGGTTTTGCGAAAAACAAACTTGGTTTTTGAAATTGAGGGGAAAATCTGGAGCTTCTTCTGTTATTAGTTTCCTTGTGTTTTCTAGCCTACCTATGTTAAGTAGAATATGTAGTATTAAAGTCAAACTTCAATTTTGTGGCAAACTGGAGACTTTACTATTTTAACTTATTAATACTTGTCATCCTTTGGTTTTTGTTGTTGTTTTGCAGGGTTGGTCAATCTTTCGGTTACAGGTTAGTATACGCCTGCCAACTCAACATGGTGAAGAACTCCATATGTTTTATTCGTTTATATTGGTTATGACTGTCTGTGTTTTTTGAGTGATGAATAGTTTATTTTAAGAAATTCAAAAGTGAAGTATCTGGTTCATTTCTTTCATTTTCTGCTGTCTCTTGTTCATTAAGACAATTACTTTGATTATTATATTTGCCTAAAGTCTTATGCATATGGTTGGATCTTAGATGGATAATGTCATTTCCACTGTCCATCACTCCATTGCCATGATAGATTTCATTTTGAGAGGTAGACTACATTAAATATTCCGTATACTAAGGTAGTTCATTTATTGGTCCATGTAATGTGTAATTGAGATCCATTTTTATTTTAAAACAGTTTTCTAAATTTAGTATACTGATGAAAGCCTTCAATACACACATATATGCTAGACTACTGTCTCTAGAATGTATAATATTGGTTAAGAACTCCAACATAGGTATGTTAATTATTTCATAATTGTATGATGATTTATATTTTTTGGTGTGACTACTTTGCATACTCATTTCCAGGGACAATATGCTTTATAATATTCCTATATAGTTTATCTAAACTTTGAAGACTAAAACAAAATTGTGTAATCTCTGTGCGAGTGTGGCCTGCATGACATTGCACCCACAATTGTCCAGTCCATCACTATGATATCATCTGTCCCGAGACAAAATGTTGTATCAGACCTGGTTTAGCCAAGCTCTTCCCACTATCCATTTTTAATTTGGAAAATCTCTTCCATTCTTTGAAGGTTCTCAACTGGAAGGAGAATGACTCAAAATTGTCACAAGGATACAAATATAGATATTATAAGGAATTATGTTTTGTTTTGTTAGAGAAGATATAAGAAAATGAAGATACGCATGGCTTTAGGAACTGAAGGGATCCCATAGTTTCCAATTTGAGGCTCTGAAATACATGGGTGATAATGGTGATGGATGGCATAGCTTGGTTGATTTAGTTTTTATTTTTTATTTTTATTTATATATATATATATATTTTTATAAATAAAATAAATTATAATAGCTAAGTAAATGCTACCTGAAATTTGGAAAAGTTGTGTGACACAAAAACAGATGCAGAAAACATGGATGTGCCCACACATCAATATATAATTGGATTATATATGACAAATATGTAACTTTGATTAATTTCAATCTATATTTTAAACAAAAACTGCATAACTTGGAAGATAATTGCTGACTTTTATACACACTAATGCTATTGCTATTATTCCTCTATTATGATATTTTGTTTTTCTTTATATATATGTTCTATTTTACGAGAAAACATTCTTCTCCCCTGATGTGTTCAGCACATGTTTTTCTTCTGCTAGCCATATGTGTAATGTCAAGAAATTTACATTAAATTGTGTACACGTTTGTTTAGGGCGTATTTGAAATGTGTCCAAACGTGTTAGAGGATAGCCATGCTTACATAGGCACGGCTGCTCTTTAGGAGCGTCTATGCTACAAAGGAGAAGAGTGTTACGATATCCTGTGTAGGAGCAAGGAAAATATTATAAGTTACCACAGTTTTCGTGCATCAAATTCATGAGACAATCTATTGGATTATGAAAGATCAATTAGCAAAGATTATGGCATAAAAATAGAATGTTAGAAACCAGTTTAGTTTTATTTATGGGAAATCGTCCATATAGGTTTGTTCAGTAAAATGAAATTTCAGACAAGTATTTATGTCACTTAACCAAAGGCCTTGTTTCATAAAAGCTATTTTCTTATTTAAAACTAATGGAAAGGTCTACAGAAGAAGTCAAACCTCCATATGGCTTTATTAACCTATTAGAGAAAGCATGTTATAGATACCTAGGGAGGTGATGGGATGTGCTTTAGAAAAGAAAGTATGGCATATCCATGTATTAGCATAATCAAGGACGTGTACAATAGAGTTGAAACTAGTGTGAGAACAATTGGAGATACAAGAACTTTCCAATCACTAGGAGGCTTACACAATTAGTCGACATAAGGCCCTAATCTCTTCGCCTTGGTTTTATTTAAAGTGAAGGGTATATTTAGGAAGATTTTCATGGCATATATCGTTTTTTGATGACATAATGAAACCAAATTTGGAGTGAGATGCTTGGTTAGAACTATGAAGAGCGAACAGAAGAAAGCAGTCAAAGAGCTTCTCTAAGCTATTGACCTTTCAGAGGTGGATCCTGACTCAAGTTGAGACCATTATGTTGGAGAATTGGGTCAGATGGATATAATTCATATATATATATATATATATATATATATATGGTATTATAGATTGAACCTCCCCTCTTTTCTCTTAGCCAATTCTCTATGGGATACAGTAAGAATGTGAATTCCCTAATGTAGTCAACTGGTTGTCAAGGTATGTTCCTTGCTGTATAATCTCTCTCTCTCTTCTCTGAATAAGTGGTTCTCTAATCTTGGCATCTGGAGCCTGCCTGTCCCAAATCTTGTCACTACAAAACTTCATAGTGCCAACTCAATTCGTTTCATTCTCCAGTTTACTTTGTTGGCACTCATAGATTTCTTCCATATTTCCACACAATCATTGAGCAAACTTCTACTGCCTCTAACATATTGATGTTGAAAACTGAACCCAAGAAAAAAATGTATTAATACAAAATAAATGAATAAGTTGCTGCTCTGCACAATCAACATTTTGGGATCTGGGGCCTTCCAGTCCAGCAAGTAAACTTGATGGGTAAAGAAAGCCTATGTGGCTATCTGCCAAATAGCTCTTTTAGTCCTAGCTTTTACTTGGTGGGTACTTTTTGCCAATTAAATCTTATTTTAACAATGAGATTTTGAATATTAAATCAAGAGACCTTGTAATAGTATACCAAAAATCACACCATATTCCAAGACAATTTCTTTAGAATTATTTCTTGTGGTATTAAGATAACATTTAGATGTCGTTAAAAGTATGTGGTGATGACCACAGATTGTGGAAGCGATGACCCAGATCTGAAGATGGAGATGGAGAAGCAGTTTGTGGACCTTCTGACAGAGGAGATGAAGCTGCAAGAGGCTGTAGCCCAAGAGCACGCCCTGTCGTATGAACATCACCTTTCTTGAAGCCAAAAGGGTGGCTTCCCAGTACCAAAGGGAGGCAGAAAAATGCAACGCTGCAACAGAAATTTGTGAGGGGGCTAGAGAGCGTTCTGAGGCATTGCTGATGAAGGAGAGAAAGGTGACTTCCTTGTGGGAGCGACGAGCCCGCAAAATGGGTTGGGAAGGAGAATAAATGTTTGTTTATACTAATTTTTATAACTTATAGTTCAGTTGGACTTTGTGAAATTGTTCTACATATAAGCAGGCAAGCAAATCTGCTTGAGTTGTTTCACGGCCAGGCTCTCTCTCTCTCTCTTCTCTCTCTCTCATGTTTCTAAATTTATTCCTTTTTGTGTCCTCAAATAGCATTTATCTAGCATTCTTACTACCATCAAATGGCAGATTCTATATCTATATTATTATTTGAAGAGTAGATTTTTTTTTTTTTTCATTTTTGGAAAGAAAGAAAAGAGCTAAAAGCATCATAAAGACACTCAAAATCCCAACTAAGTTGGCACCTTGAGTGCTTTTAATCATATGCTATATAGCTCAAAATTTTATTAATGAAAAAGAAAGTACAAGAATAACAATCAAAGCAAACATAAAATTTAAACTAAAACCAGTATATAAGAATGCATGCAAACTAAAACCAGTATACAATGAAGCAAACCACCAATCTAAACTACAACAATACAGAGGAACAATAACAGCCTAAGATACAAATCTATAGAAAGGAAGGCCGCTCAAGTCTCTGGATACTACTATGGGACATTCGGTTCGGTAAGAGATCTTCACATATTGCAGGCTTTACAGGAATGCTATAGTTGTCCACTCATGTCTCTGCAGTCTGGACACTTCTAGATACTGAAGTGTTCTACCCTACTTTGTTTTATATTGTTTTTTGTGGATAAGATAAAAGTATAAGACTTGGTGGAATATGCAGGAAGGCAGCATCCAAAAAAATGATTAAAAAAAAAGGGTTAGACTGGGTCTCAATCGGAATTGGGTTCACATCTCAATTTTTATGAAGTGTTCTACCCTACTTTGTTTTATATTGTTTTTTGTGGATAAGATAAAAGTATAAGACTTGGTGGAATATGCAGGAAGGCAGCATCCAAAAAAATGATTAAAAAAAAAGGGTTAGACTGGGTCTCAATCGGAATTGGGTTCACATCTCAATTTTTATGTATTATATATATATTTTTATTGATATCTCGTGCCTTACTCTTACTAAGGTTATACCCTTAAATTATTCTCTTAACGGTCTAAAATGATGACCTCTAGGAACACAATCAAGTCTTAACCGCTCAACCAATCTTGCAGGATGTTCATATCTCAATATCAAACTGTCATTTTTGCTTATAAAGGAATTGATTTCTTGTTTTAGCGGTAAAAGCATAAGAAATATTTTTTAATCCGGGTCATGACTCGGTTTGACATGGGTTCTGGTCAAATCGGATCAGCCGCATGCTAAAACAGTAGTTTGCTATAAATGGGTCATAATGGTTGGGTCGGGTCTCTTGATCGTAATTGGATTGGGTTTTGGTTCTTATTATATACGTGTAGCACAAAAACGGGTTGGGTAAGATTTTCACTCAAACCGTTTATGCCATGTGCGCCCAAACCCACTAATACCTACCCAAATGCCCATTTGCCAAGTCTAGCTACATACGAATGGCAAAGATCACATTCGGAGCAGAGAGTGAGTATTCTATGTAATTGTTACACGGTCACGTGGTGTCTCGGGTAATAGGGATCAAGCAAAGTGGGATTGTGGGATCAAAAAAGTACTTGACAATCCCACTTTGTCCTGATCCCTATTAGCCCATGATACCACATCAGCTGTGTCAAAAGTGGGATTGTGGAGTCAGAAAGTACTCTGAAAATCCCATTTTGCCTGATCCTTATTGGCCTGTGATACCACATCAGCCAACCGTGTCACAGTTACATGGAAGTTTTTCTCATGAGGAGAGAATGGTGTAGGGTAGGTTGAATACTCCCTTATATGTAGCCTGTCCTATTCCTACCTAATAAGATCCTTAAGTCAAATATTAAAATAAGACATTAATTTTATTAATCTAATATTTAGTCAAAACTAAATCTAGGAAAATATTTTTTGCTAACCTATTAGTAGTAGAAAAATTATCAAAGAGAAAGCTCTAGAATAGAAATATACCCATCATGTTTGATTCAACAAAATCTTTGCTTAGGATCTGAAAAATATCTTTTGCTAACCTATTAGGCTATTAGTACTAGAAAATTTATCAAAGATAGAGAGCTCTAGAATATAAATATTCCAACCATGTTTTGATTCATTCATGCATCTCTTCAATAGAATCTTTGCTTACGATCTGAAAATATTTCCTTTATGACTTATTAGCACTAGAAATTTTATCGAAGGAGACCAATCATGTTTGATTCACTCTTCAATTCTTCAACAAAATTGTAAATGCGTGGAACCCTACTCCATTTTCCATGCTTGTTTTCCAAGCGTTAGTTGTAACAACAATCTATTTGAACCGTATTATTGACCTAAACTAAATCCCATGTAACGTGACTGTCCTTCAAGACTTAAAAAACACATTTGATTTTAAAAAGATTTGTGCCACATCTTATGAGATTCTATTTTAGGTTAAACTACATTTTCCTTAGTTTTAATTAGGTACACAAGGGCAATATTCTTGTGATTTACTTGATGGTGTTAGTGTCGGTATGGCATAAGAGTTTCGCTTTAATTTTCTCTTTGTTTTGATGGCTAATCATTTTTTCTTTTCGTGCACTGGGCATTTAAATTGAAGCAATCCCCCAACGCATGATGTTAATATTAAAAAAAAAATTAGCACATGATGAAATCGGATCAGTATATATATATATATATATATTGGTAAGAGATGAGAATGTCAACTACTATCCAATTTCTTTAGCAAGAAGATGAGAAGTGCCACCTCTGTGGGGTTGGATGAGCAGTAAGGTTTTGAATATGCTTCTAGCCTTAGAGGTCATTATTCCAACTATCGTTGTTTGTGTGGATATGGGCATTTCACACGGACTGTTAGGGGATTAGTTTAGATTGAAACTTCAATGGAGGTAAAACCTGAAATACCCCTAATCGTTAATCCAAATAAAAATAAAAATGACAGGTGACAGTTATAAGTTAGGTCACTAGGACATTGGCAGGTATTATAATTTGTCAGTAGCTAGGCTTGAAACTGTATCACAAAACTATATCGAAAACACAAACTTCAAAAGAAAAAAAAAAATCTCATTTACTTCTTAGAAAAGGATTGAAAAATCTCAATAAATTTTTAGAAAAGGATTGAGAGTTACATATGGATAAAATTTGACTTTACCGATTCCCCTGTTTGAAGATATACAAACAAAATCTTAGAATGATGGAAGAAAAATCTTCTTGATGCCTCCCCCCCCCCTCTCATTACCCATCAATGAACCTCAAATCTGAAATTTTTTCCATTTTTTTTTTTCTAATTCAGAGGAATTTTATTGAAAAGATATGAGATTAGTCAAATCTAAAATATTGTCTTTATACGTAAACGATCTTTTGATCCCAAAGGAAAATGTCAAAGATCCTTTTGATGAAGACCTAACATATATTTTGACCATCAAGTATCACAAAATAGGGAAGAAAACTAAAAATCAAAACAACAACGGTGAAAATGTAAATTGAATAAATTAAGTAACAACCAAGTTGACGATATCGTGATCTAGAAGTGGTGTGATGCAAATTGAGGTTAAAGGCTAAAATTTTTAATAAGACTTTTTTGAATGAGGTTTTATGCCAAAATTTTGAATGGCCCTTCTATACCGGAGCTTTATGACAAGTGGGTTGGGAGTTGAGACCTTAGGGTGCGTTTGGTATGTGAAAATGGGTTAATGGGAATGGACAGATACATTATCATACCAATGTTTGGATCATACCAGGATTTTATGGGGGAGTCAAATTTTTATTCTCATTCTATTGTTTGGTTTAGCATAATGTAACATAGGAATAAAATCAAATTTAAAGTAATTTTTCAAAAATACCCCTTTTATGTTTCTTCTTTCTTTCCTTCCCCTTTTTTTTTTTTTTTTTTTATTTTTAACACACGTAATATAGACTTCATAGATATAGGATAGCTATGTAAGGCAAATTTTATTTATTCGATGAATTTGGTTGAATAATTAAATTTTAAATGATTTAACCAAAATTCAAATTTGGTTGGTTAAAAAAAAAAAAATTGGAGGAGATTTGAGAGAGCCTAAATACAACCCACACCCCAATTCCATCTACGTAGGCCAGTAATTCGTAACAACAATATTTCCAAACTTTATTTCCCGTCCAAATAGGAAAAAAAAAAAACATTATTTTATCTGGCCTTAAGCTCGGCAAGGCAACGGGACAAAGAAATCTCAAAGGTCAACAGATATATAATATATGATATGTATTCACACGAACCAGCCAACATGAAATGCAAAATTTTCAAAAATTTAATCTATATTAATTCAATCCCAATCGTTGGAACCTCCTTTTTTTTTTTTTTTTTTTCCTTTTGGGATGTAAAGCTTCTTGATGTGAGATATGAGAACGTGCTTGTGATGCAGATAAGATATAGATTAGAGATTGTGGGTTATCAAGGAAACAAAGTTGGTTTTTATTCCATTCCCAAGTAATGGTAATTAGAAACCCACGTTTAAGGTGGATAAACGTGGGTTTGAGATTCCCCTAAACTTAGGATATTTCATTCCCATACAAATACCATTCCCAAATTTAATTTTTGCGTCAACTAGTTATCCAAATATAGGAATCAACTGGAACCTGTACATCTATTCCCACATAGCAAACGCACCCTTAGAGGGTGGGACCTAAGGTGACTGTCTAAATTGCAATCCAATTGAATCAGCCCTTTAGTGATCCGTTGGTGGAGCCTTATTATATTCATTTGGTCTTTGAATGTACTAAAAAAAATTGATAAGAAAAATCTATGAGTGTTATAGTAAAAATGTCTTACATCAGGTGTTAAAGGATCTTTTCCCATAAAATAGCAAACATTGCATAAGTTTTTGTTTTTCATTTTTAAAAATAATTTTTGTAAGAATGAAAAGAGATTATTAAGTTAGTACACTAAGCGTGTTGTTTTTGTTTTTTGTTTTTGGGTTTTAATTTTCTAACAAACTTTATTAACTTTTCGTTAGTAAAAATTTCTAATTTTTTTTTCTATTTTTCTATTACTCAATTTATCTTATCAGTCATCATATTATATTATTGGTCATAATTATAAAATACTGTATCTTATTCTGAGCATTGTGTGGATTATATATATATATATATATATATATATATATAAAAGAAATAATGATATATAATGAATCTATCATTGTTAAAGAAATGACGGATATGTGAACATATGATATGACACAAGTGATCGGTATAGGCTTACATGTCAGGCCAACATGTTTATGTATCAATCATCGTACCTACCTTATTATGAGATTAATCTAAAGTAACTTTGCATCAGGTCATATTTCAAAATTCTACCTATACCTCAAATTTTTTGTAAAACTAGCTGTTAGATTAAATTATCTTTATATGTAGATTATGTATGCTAAAAATTAAATTGATCTAAATTTACATTTTCTAATCAATAGCAATCGTTTATTATAAACATTTATGGATAAAGCATTTCGCAATCTCTGATCAACTTAACTTTTAGCATGCATACCTATAAATGAATCGGATTTAATCCAATTGTTGGTTTCACAAATTACGAATCGCAGATAAGAATTTTTGAGGATAATGTATGGTCCCATGCCTTTTCCTTTTTTCCCATCTTATTCATAGCAAATAATTATAATAATAATAATAAATTTAAAAAATCAACACAACCAAATATTTTGATAAAGCCCATTGTGCCAAAACGCTTTGGGGATTATTATTATTATTTTTTACTTATATCATTGGAGCCTTTTTTTTTTTTTTTTTTCCACAATGTTAATCCTACCAAAAAGTGGTCTTCAAAGAAGACTACATGTCTGCTTCACGCCTTATTCTATTGTTGAATAACCAGGCAAGGTCGTGATTGGGTGTCTTAGAGGCAATGAATTGGAACAATTCCGGTGGTTAAGTGGGCCGACTCACTGCGTATTGATTCGTCTGCTTAATGAACAGGTCTGCCATCTCTTTTGGTTCCTCTCTAAAAATCTTGAGACGATTGAAGGAAGGTACAGTCGGAGTTCATTGGCGGTGACCGGCAGTGGGACCTCCCGGCGGTGGTCGCTGATCAAAGGTTGATGGGAGTAGCCAACAGCTACAGATCGTAGATCGTGGTCGCGAGGAGGAAGAAGAGAAAAGAGGCGAGGGAGGCGTGGGACTGAATTTTCAATTTACAGCCCGATAAAGTTTTCCCATAAATTTTTCCAAACTTTCCTTAGTTTTTAAAAGGAAAATTTTTATTAGAATTTTCTCTCCTCTTTTCTATTCAATTTTTTTTCCTCCCACTTTCCACTGCAACCAAACGAGGAAAAATAGAATTCTTCGTATTTTTCTTTTCCTTTCCCTCGTGTTTCCCATCAACTAAACAGAGCTCTTGGGTCTTGGTCATTCATATCTTTCCATATCTTTGAAAATAGAAAACTTTTAAGGCTGGGAAGAAAGGAATGAATCTTGGGTCTTGTCATTCATATCTTTCCATATCTTTGAAAATAGAAGACATCTAAGGTTGGGAAGAAAGGAATGAATCTCGCCACTTGTCATTCATATCTTTCCATATCTTTAAAAATAAAAAACATATAGGTCTGGAGTTTTCAATTCAAAATTAAATAATTTTAAAAGTTTTACATTAATGATATATGTGACCATTATGAGAGGATCAAAACATAAGATCATTGACTTGACTAAATTTGATTAGTTAGTGGTATTAATACCGTTAGTAGTTATAAAATAACTTAATATGGGAAACCCTCAGTTCTAGATTCAGATAAATGTTCTCAAAATTTAGATAAACGGGATTATAAGGGATTTCCTTAAAATTGCTATGATCTTCTCATTGTTATATGACAAAATTTCTAATTTATCTGATTTGTCATACTTAGTGTCATATTGCTTTAGTATTATCTTAAAAACATTATACTGTTTTTTTTTTTTTTAAAAAAAAAAATCTTAATTTATTTGAATATTTATGATACTAATTAGGGAAAAACAATGCAGGGGGAAGGAATTTCTACTGTTATCTTAAAAAAAAATCACAAATTATCTGAATATTTATGATTCTAAAAACGTACCTGTCTTCTTTCTTTTTTTTTTTTTTGTTTTTTGGAGGGGGTGGGGGTGGGGAACTCCCCATTGTTATATATATGATAAAACTCCCAATTTATCTGATTTGTCATGATAATGATTGAGTTGTGGTATTATCTTGATGCACATTTTGTATGATGTATCATGGTTAATTATCTGAATATTTTGCATTGATTTAATTTATGATTTTGTATGATGTGTCATAGTTAATTATTTGAATATTTTACCAAACTTGAATATGGGAGGTATCTCGAAACTTTGGTTGATAATTCCTATTGGAAGTGTTAAAAAGAAGGAGAAGATCACAGCAATTTTGAGGAAGCCCCTTATAATCCCGTTTATCTAAATTTTGAAAATATTTATCTGAATCGAAAATTGAGGATTTCCTAAATTAAGTTCTTTTTTAACTATTAACGGTGTTAATATCATTGACCAATCAGATTCAGCCAAATCAGTGGTTTTATGTTTTGGTCCTCTAATAATGGTCCTATGTATCATCACTCAAATAAAATTGTACATATAAATTTGTCACATTGAATTAAAATATTTTTAAAAGTTGGAATCATCACTTGAGTTGGTATTACTCCCTCCAATTTTAAATTGGCCTCCATTTTTTTTTTCTTTTTTTTGGGATGTATAAAAATTATTGTCATATTCTAAAAGTTAATGATATTTTTATTTTATTTCCTAAAATACTCTTAAAAAGGTATTCTCTTTCTTATAATGTTTTGTACACTTGAGGGTAAAATTGGAATGATAAAACATGTGTATTGATTTAAAAGCATTTAATAAAATTTCCTTAAAAACGTGTTTTTTCAAAGGCGACGGTTAATTAGGGACAGATGGAATAATATATATGATCAATTTTTTAGAAATTCTTGAAATGCCATTATTTTGAATTTTCACTTTAATTTATGATGATCAACTATTGCCATTTTCTTGAAATTATCAATTCAAGATAATAAATTTGGGACCGAATCCTCTCCCATCCCACTGCCACTAGTTCTATCCAGTTTACGGCTCTCCAAGCTCTTCATCATTTTAAGCTAGTCCAAGGCCATATAGTGAGCCACATCACCTACTTAGAAATGTAGTTCTCTTGTCCGCAAACGGTAATGGCTTGTAAAGAAAATTTCAATTCAACACGTTTGTCCTGCTCTCTCTCGATCTCTTCAATAACTCAGCCGTTTCAAATCTCGGTATAACCTTGGCCATTGAAATCGCCGGCGATGAGTGGTGAAGGTAGATTGGTTATTTAACTAAGCTATGTCAGATCTCAGAACAACCGAAAGGATATATTTGTTGCCAATTTGGAGATAGAGGAGAATAATAAGAGAAAATAAAAATAGAAGTTATTTACATATTTATTTGCACGATCGGTTAAGCTGGGCCGCGGGGGAATCCATCCTTCCTTCATCCATTTTTATTTATTTATTTATTTTTTCCCTTGCAGAAACAGTCATGGATTTGACGGTTGAATGTTATTCACCTCTTTTTGGTTGATTTTACATGATTTTCTTGTAGGCTTTTAAGCCATTAACAGATATGGAGTTGATTTTATATGGGTAATCTCACCGACCACTTGGGAGTGGTCCCGATAGAACTGGTGAGAGTGGGACTGGACCCAATAAATTTGTGTATTTAATTAATATTATGGAAATTTTTTTAAATTGTTTAATTTCGGATTGACACCCAAACAACTCTTAGGACTGGCAGCGTTGTTTGCACACCAGACGCCAAGATCTCTTGTCTGCATTGTTCTCATAATGTGCACATAACATGGGTTGGTGCCTTTTACCTATAAATAACCTCCACCCCTCTCTGCCAACACCCACTTCTTACATCTCTCTCTCTCTCTCTCTCTAGAATGGCTAAGATTACTTGTCCAATTCCACCAAATTTCACAGTGGGATTCATTATAATCCTTTTGATGTCAATTATAGGGATGGTGAAGCCATGGACTAGCTTGCTTCCATCTCAACTTCAATCCCTTGACCTGGCAACTAGGCTTCGTGTAGATGCCAATGCCATTGAGTTAGCCTCTACTGATTTCGGTAATCACGTTCATATAATCCCAGCTGCAGTTCTTTATCCATCGTCCATAAACGATATCGTCTCTCTAATAAACTTCTCCTACAATTCTCCAGTTCCTTTTAGTATAGCAGCCAGAGGCCAAGGCCATTCAGTTCGAGGACAAGCGATGGCTCGAAATGGGGTGGTAGTGGAGATGACATCTTTGAATAATTATAGAAGTAATGGGAGTGGGATTAGGGTCTCTTGGAGCCCTTCGTTGGGTTGTTATTATGCTGATGTTGGAGGCGAGCAGCTTTGGATCGATGTCTTGCATGTCACAGTACTTGAACATGGACTTGCACCAGTTTCATGGACCGATTATTTGTACCTAACTGTTGGTGGTACACTCTCTAATGCCGGAATTAGTGGCCAAACTTTCCGGCATGGTCCTCAGATCACCAATGTTTATGAAATGGATGTTGTCACTGGTATATATACTCTCTTTCTCAATCTCTCTAACGTGGTAGCTAGGTACCGTTTTTTTTTTCAATGTTTATTTAAAGCAACAAGGTCTCCTCGATCACTATTCACTCTCCTTAAAAGGGAACGAGCCAACCTAATAATCCTTGTGGATGTACACAATAGCCCACAAACCATGTGTGTCAGGTAAGCCAAGATAAACCCATTTGGGCCCAAGAAGGAAGGAAACCCTGGCCCTATGCACTTCCCGGTGGAGTTTCTATAACACACACACACACACAGAGAAAGATATAACTTATATCAACACTACACACATACAAGGGGTACAACTCCTGATGTAAGGTGTTGATATAACTTATATCAACACATGCTGATAGGAACATAACCGTGTATATATATAGTAGTAATTATTGGTACCAATATTTGTCACCCTAATTGATAACTACAATTGTCTTATCCTAATGATAATTTCTAATTTCTTAACATTATAGAGCAAACGACATCATGGGTATAGTTATTTTTACTTAATGATATTCTTTCTCACAAAATTATTCAAGCTCACTGAATAATCACAATATATCATGCTGTTAAGGTTTGGTACTTTGGTTATATGGTGAGGTAATTCAACTTAGGAGATTTCCAAGGTGAAGTATATTCAGCAGGGTTCCTCTTTTCTTTCTTCATTTCATTTATTTATTTTTGTGGTGGGGGGATTATATCCTAATTTTTAGTTTAATGTTATTGTTTATGTGAAAATAGAACTCTATAATAAAATTTTACAAAGTTAGTAGATAAATCCTCACCTATTAAGTTTAATTGTACAATTTTATTGATATAAATATCTAGCTGTTATGTTTTGACTCCAAAAAAAGGGAAAAAGAAAAAGAAAAAGAAAAAGAAAAAAGAACTCTTTCCCAAGAAAGTACCAACTTGCATGCATGCAGTCATTTAGGGTTTACTGTTCCGATCCTAATGAAGTTTGTGTTTTATTTAATTCAGGAAAAGGGGAACTTGTGACTTGCTCCAAAAATATGAACTCTGATCTCTTTTATGCGGTTCTCGGAGGTCTAGGCCAATTTGGAATTATAACCAGAGCAAGAATCGTGCTAGAGCCTGCACCAAAAAGGGTACTAGCGCCAACCCATGGATGAATTAACCATAGCCTGCCCTGGCCAAACAATTAATATAATTAACCCTAATCATCTGATCGAATAAATGAATGAAACAAGCCCAAAATGCAACCATTTGTTCCATTTAATTAATTTAATTTTCTTCTTCCTTTGAGGAGTAATTCACTTAGTCTCATATATATATATGTTGAATCTATTTGCACGTAGGTGAAGTGGGTACGAATGTTTTACAGTGACTTCTCCGCTTTTACTGGAGACCAAGAACATTTCATCTCATTAGAAGGAAGAAAAGGAACCAATGGACTGGATTATGTTGAAGGTTTTATTGTTACTCACCTAATTAGTCCTCCATCGTCATCTTTTTTCTCATCATCCGACTACTCGAAAATAACTTCCCTAGCAACCAAACATGGAATTATCTACTGCCTAGAAGTGGTCAAGTATTATGATGATCTCACTTTTAACACCATAGACGAGGTATTTCATCATCATCATTGTTATGCCTTATGCTTAGATACGATGATTTTTTTTTTTTTTGGGGGGTAAATAATTCTTATATTAAATTGACCGACATTTTCTTTGCAGGAACTCCAACTATTGCTTACAGGGTTGAGCTTTCTTCCAGGTTTTATTTTCACAAAAGATGTTTCCATTGTAGATTTTCTAGATAGGGTCCGAAGTGGGGAGCTGGAGCTTCAGTCAAAGGGACTGTGGGATGTCCCTCATCCATGGCTGAATCTCTTCGTGCCAAAATCTCGTATCTCAGATTTCGATTTAGGTGTTTTCAGGGGCATTTTCTTAAAACAACAAAACAATGCCAACGGACTCGTCCTGGTTTATCCTATGAACCGAAATAAGTATGTACAATAGGCCCATTGCATCTAAATAGAAATTAAACAATTTTAGTACTCTCTCCCTTCTTATTTATTGGCCTCATATATTCCCCTATGAACCGAACGGAGGGAGTATATCCTGTATGGTATTAAAGACACAAATTTAAAGTGATGGATTTGTGCCTCGAATAACATGTACGATACAACAAAGTTGTTTAATTTCCATTTCGATGCCTAAACTGACCCTACAATCTTTTCGTGATTCAGAAAAGATTCCAATTTCTAATATAAAATTTGAATCAAAATTGAATTGCAGGTGGGATGATAAGATGTCTGCAGTTATACCAGATGAGGATATTTTTTACGCTGTTGGATTTCTACGGTCAAGTGGGGTTAATGAGTGGAAGGTCTTGGAGGATCAAAATGAAGAAATCTTACAGTTTTGTGATAAAGCTGGTATTAAAGTTAAGCAATATCTTTCCAATATCAAAACTACAAAAGATTGGATGAATCACTTCGGCTCGAAATGGAACATCTTTCTAGAAAGGAAAGCTAAATTTGATCCAAAAACAATGTTGTCACCAGGACAAAGAATTTTCAATTCTATTTAAGGGGTGATCAAGCTAGCTAGGTTGCAAACTTTTGAGAAATATCATTAGATTTTCTTGGAAAAGTTTGGTATCAGTTTAAAATATATTACCATATTTATCGTGCAAGTTTGATATGTATTAATGAGTGGTGTGAGAATTATGTATAACAAGCACGCAGCTCCATCTATGTATGAATGTGTAATGTGAGAATTATATATAATAAACCATATGGTTTATTTGTTTACTTGAGGTTTTCCTCTTTGTCATTTCTAAAATTTAAGCAGCGTTTTGTGTAATGTACCCTTGGTCAATGAAAGAGGCTACTAGGGTCTCCTATATCTTTTATGCTCCAAATTCAATGGCACTAGTGATGGTAATCTACTAATCTTAGAAGGATTGAAATAGAGATGAGGAGAGTGACGATAGTTTCTCTTCTTCTCATTGGATATATATTTATATCCTACAAAGATAATTATATAAATTATCAAGTCACGACTATTCTCATGGGTGATAATGGTGATGGATGGCAGAGCTTGGTTGATTTAGATTTTTTTTTGTTTTTTATTTTTCTATAAAAAAAAAATTTATAATAGCTAAGTAAATGCTACCTGAAATTTGGAAAAGTTGTGTAACACAAAAACAGATGCGGAAAACATGGATATGAAAAATTGGATTATATTATTTTATTTATTTATTTAGTTTCCCAAAAAAAAAAATAGAGGTAAAAGCATCAAAGAGTAGCAAAGAATCCCAACTAGGTTGGCACCTTAAGAAGTCACCATCATTTGCCCTCAACTCCAAATGTTATTAATGAAAGAAAAGAAAATGAAAGAAAAATTATAACGAGATAATGAAACGAAAAAGAGACTTGTCTGGACTTAATGTTTTATAATACCATGATCCAACTCATAAAGATAGATATTAAGAAAAACAAATGCCTATGAAACAGACTGATAAAATGATAACCCCAGCATATCTCTAGCAAGTTCAAATGGAACAACACCATTATACATTAATGCTATTGCTATTATTCCTCTATTATGATATTTCGTTTTTCTTTATATATATGTTCTATTTTACAAGAAAACATTCTTCTCCCCTGATGTGTTCAGCACATGTTTGACTTCTGTCAGCCATATGTGTATTGTGTAATGTCAAGAAATTTACATTAAAATTGTGTACACGTTTGTTCGGGGCGTATTCGACATGTCCAAACGTGTTAGAGGATAGCCATGTTCACGTAGGCACGGCTGCTCTTTAGGAGTGTCTATGCTACGAAGGAGAAGAGTGTTACGATATCCTGTGTAGGAGCAAGGAAAATATTCAAAGTTACCACAGTTTTCGTGCATCAAATTCATGAGACAATCTATTGGATTGTGAAAGATCAATTAGCAAAGATTACGGCATAAAAATAGAATGTAAGAAACCAGTTTAGTTTTATTTATGGGAAATCGTCCATATAGGTTTATCCAGTAAAATGAAATTTCAGACAAACAAGTATGTATGTCACCTAACCAAAGGCCTTGTTTCATAAAATCTATTTTCTTATTTAAAACAAATGGAAAGGTCTACAAAAGAAGTCAAACCTCCGCATGGCTTTATTAACCTATTAGAGCATCTCCAGCAATGTGAGTTAAATAAGGTGTGTTATTGCTATTTTAACACATGCTACAGTGCCAAATGCTATAATTTAGTACAATGTGCTCTAATAATGCAAATAAACGTAGTGTGCTATTTTTTGCCACAACTTCAACTATTTTCACAGATTTAAGGTCTCGTAAGATAATGAATGAGGTATATCATGGATCAAATGCAATGTTACTTGAGTGGGATGAATGAGTTAAAAAAAAAGGGTATGTATTCTGATTTTTTTTTTTTAAATATATAAGATTTCAATATTATTTTTGAAAATATTGTATTTATTTATGGGCTGTTTGGTTACTGAGAAAATTTTGAAAGAAAAAATGGAAGAAAAGAAGTTGCTGGTATGTTTGGTTGTTGAGAAAGAGAGGAAAAGCTGACATGACAAATATAACAATAGCTCACCCTTGTGCCAAATATAGCACAAGGGTGAGCTATTGCTATATTTAGCACATGCATTTAGCTCACCATTAGAGCATCCCAACTTGTGCTAAATGCTATAATATAGCAATAACATACCATATAACTCACTATTGGAGATGCTCTTAGAGAAAGCATGTTATAGATACCTAGGGAGGTGATGGGATGTGCTTTAGAAAAGAAAGTATGGCATATCCATGTATTAACATAATCAAGGACGTGTACAATAGAGTTGAAACTAGTGTAAGAGCAATTGGAGATACAAGAACTTTCCAATCACTAGGAGGCTTACACAATTAGTCGACATAAGGCCCTGATCTCTTCGCCTTGATTTTATTTAAATTGAAGGGTATATTTAGGAAGATTTTCATGGCATATATCGTTTTTTGATGACATAATGGAACCAAATTTGAAGTGAAATGCTAGTTAAAACTATGAAGAGCGAACAGAAGAAAGCAGTCAAAGAGCTTCTCTAAACTATTGACCTTTCAGAGGAAGATCCCGACTCAAGTTGAGACCATTATGTTGGAGAATTGGGTCGGATGGATATAATTCATATATATATAGTATTATAGATTGGACCTCGGGTTTGTTTCTCTTTCTCTACGGGATACAAAGGTTCTTCACAGTAAGAATGTGAATTCCCTATTGCAGTCAACTGGTTGTCAAGGTATGGTCCTTTCTGTATAATCTCTCTCTCTCTGAGTTAGTGGTTCTCTAATCTTGGCATCTGGAGCCTGCCTGTCCCAAATCTTGTCACCACAAAACTTCATAGTGCCAACTCAACTCATTTCATTCTCCAGTTTACTTTGTTGGCACTCATAGATTTCTTCCATATCTCCACACCCAATCATTGAGCAAACTTCTACTGCCTATTGATGTCGAAAACTGAACCCAAGAAAAAAAATGTATTAATTCAAAATAAATAAGTAAATAAATAAATAAGTTGCTGCTCTGCACAATCAACATTTTGGGATCTGGGGCCTTCCAGTCCAGCAAGCAAACTTGATGAGTAAAGAAAGCCTATGTGGCTATCTGCCAAATAGACCTTTTAGTCCAAGCTTTTAGTTGGTGGGTACTTTTTGCCAATTAAATCTTATTTTAACAATGAGATTTTGAATATTAAATCAAGAGACCTTGTAATAGTATACCAAAAATCACACTATATTCCAAGACAATTTTTTAGAATTATTTCTCGTGGTATGATGATAACAATTAGATGTTGTTAAAAGTATGTGGTGATGACCACAGATTGTGGAAGCGATGACCCAGATCTGAAGATGGAGATGGAGAAGCAGTTCGTGGACCTTCTGACAGAGGAGATGAAGCTGCAAGAGGCTGTAGCCCAAGAGCACGCCCGTCGTATGAACATCACCTTTCTTGAAGCCAGAAGGGTGGCTTCCCAGTACCAAAGGGAGGCAGAAAAATGCAACCCTGCAACAGAAATTTGTGAGGGGGCTAGAGAGCGTTCTGAGGCATTGCTGATGAAGGAGAGAAAGGTGACTTCCTTGTGGGAGCGACGAGCCCGCAAAATGGGTTGGGAAGGAGAAGAAATGTTTGTTTATACTAATTTTTGTAACTTATTGTTCAGTTGGACTTTGTGAAATTGTTCTACATATAAGCAGGCAAGCAAATCTGCTTGAGTTGTCCACGGCCAGGCTCCCTCTCTCTCTCTCTCTCTCATGTTTCTAAATTTATTCCTTTTTGTGTCCTCAGATAGCATTTATCTAGCATTCTTACTACCATCAAATGGCAGATTCTATATCTATATTATTATTTGAAGAGTAGTTTTTTTTTTTTTTTTTCGGGAAAGAAAGAAAAGAGCCAAAAGCATCATAAAAACACTCAAAATCCCAACTAAGTTGGCACCTTGAGTGCTTTTAATCATATGCTATATAGCTCAAAATTTTATTAATGAAAAAGAAAGTACAAGAATAACAATCAAAGCAAACCTAAAATTTAAACTAAAACCAGTATACAAGAATGCATGCAAACTAAAACCAGTACACATGCAATGAAGCAAACCACCAATCTAAACTGCAACAACACAGAGGAACAATAACAACCTAAGATACAAATCTATAGAAAGGAAGGCCACTCAAGTCTCTGGACACTTCTATGGGACATTCGGTTCGGTAAGATATCTTCACATATTGCAGGCTTTACAGGAATACTATAGTTGTCCACTCATGTCTCTGCAGTCTGGACACTTCTAGATACTGAAGTATTCTACCCTACTTTGTTTTAGGGTAAATTGCAAAAAAAAAACCCCCTTGAAGTATAAGGGGTTAGTAGATAACCCCTTTTATGTTTTAATTTTGTCAATGTGCCTTCTTGATGTTTTAATTTTTGGCAATGTGCGTCACCATCACTTGCCATGAATGAAAATTGACGAAAATTAGTCATGTGCTTACGCACGTGATACCATTAACGGACCCGTGTTGCACAAAATCGCTGGAACTCTCGCCGAAATCATGTCCAATTGGGTGAACATCGATAATTGGTTTTGTCTTCTAATTGAACTAAGGGGCACATTGACAAAATTAAAATATAAGGGGGGTTATCTGCTAACCCTCCCATACTTTAGGGGGGTTTTCTGTAATTTACCTTTTGTTTTATATTGTTTTTTGTGGATAAGATAAAAGTATAAGACTTGGTGGAATATGCAGGAAGGCAGCATCCAAAAAAAAAAAAAAAAAAAAAAAATGAAGAGGAAGAAGAAAAGAAAAGATAAAAAAAGAAAAGAAGAGTTAGACTGGTTCTCAATCCGAATTGGATTCACATCTCAATTTTTATGTATATATATATTTATCAATATCTATTGCCTTTTACTAAGGTTTTACCTTTAAATTATTCTTTTAACGGTCTAAAATAATAATCTCTGAAAAACATAATCAAGTCTTAACCATTCAACCAACCTTATAGGACACTCATAGCTTAAATATTAAACTGTCATTTTTGCTTATAAAGGAATTGATTTCTCGTTTTAGTGGTAAAAGCATAAAAAATATTTTTTAATCCGGATCATGACTCGGTTTGACATGGGTTCTGGTCAAATCGGATCAGCCGCATGCTAAAACAGTAGTTTGCTATAAATGGGTCATAGCGGTTGGGTTGGGTCTCTTGGTCGTAATTGGATTGAGTTTTGGTTCTTATTAAATACGAGTAGCACATAAACGGGTTGGGTAAGAATTTCACTCAAACCGTTTATGCCCTGCGCGCCCAAACCCACCAATACCCGCCCGAATGCCTGATTGCCAAGTCTAGCTACACACGAATGGCAAAGAACACATTCTGAGTGGAGAGTGAGTCTTCTATGTAATTGTTACACGGCCATGTGATGTCACGAGCCAATAAAGATCAAGTAAAGTGAGATTGTGGGGTTAAAAAGTATTCTGACAATTTCACTTTGGCTGATCCCTATTCACCTGTGACACTACATTAGCCGTGTCACAGTTACTTAGAAGTTTTTCTCCTTAGTAGAGAATGGTGTAGGGTTGAATACTCTCTTATATGTAGCCTGTCCTATTCCTACCTAAAGTCAAATATTATAATAAGACATTAATTTTATTAATCTAATGTTTAGTCAAAACTAAATCTAGGAAATTATTTTTTGCTAACCTATTAGTACTAGAAAAATTATCAAAGAGAAAGCTCTAGAATAGAAATATACCCATCATGTTTGATTCAACAAAATGTTTACTTAGGATCTGAAAAATATTTTTTGCTAACCTATTAGGCTATTAGTATTAGAAAATTTATCAAAGATAGAGAGATCTAGAATATAAATATACCAACCATGTTTGATTCATTGATGTATCTCTTCAATAGAATCTTTGCTTACGATCTGAAAATATTTTCTTTGCTGACTTATTAGCACTAGAAATTTTATCAAGAGAGACCAATCATGTTTGATTCACTCTTCAATTCTGCAACAAAATTGTAAGTGCGTGGAACCCTACTCCATTTTCCATGCTTGTTTTCCAAGCCTTAGTTATGACAACAATATATTTGAACCGTATTATTGACCTAAACTAAATCCCATGTAACGTGATTGTACTTCAAGACTTAAAAATCGTGTTTGATTTTAAAAAGATTTGCATCAAATCTTATGAGATTTTATTTTAGGTTAAATAACATTTTCCTTAGTCATAATTATGTACGCATGGGCAACATTCTTGTGATTTACTTGATGGCGTTAGTGTCGGTATGGCATATATAAGAGTTTTGCTTTAATTTTCTCTTTGTTTTGTTGGGTAACCATTTTTTCTTCTCGTGCACTAGGCATTTAAATTGAAGCAATCCCCCAATCAAAGTTATTAAACTTGGACCAGACATTGACCAGGTCTACAGGTCGGGTCACTGGGTTACTGGTTCAACCGTTGAGTCATTGGTCGAACCGGTCGTATAATTAAAAAATAATAAAAATTTAAAAGAATTATAAAAAATGAAAATTTTCTAAATAAATTGAAAAAAAAAGTTTTTGTGTTAATTTTTACTAATTATTATATTTGAATTAAACATGACTTAGACTTAAAATAACTACATTTAAGCCTTAAAGGATTAAATAATATATGTTGTGTGATGCTATACAACAAACGCCTTTGATCTGGTGGTCGGCTCTATTAAGTGTTTCGAACTGTTACACTTCTCGGTTTCAACTCCCAGCTGTGGCTTTTATGTCAGTTTATATTCACAACAATAGAACCGGTCCAACCGAACCGGTCTACTCTGATTTGAGTAAAAAAATCCGGTTCAAGCGGTTTACTCTTGTTTATCACGGTTTAAATGCATTTCCGATCCTATGTTTGAACCAAACCGGTCTGGGGTCCGGTTCATCAGTCGGTCCGGTCCAGGTTTAATAACTATACCCCAATGCATGTTGTTAATATTAAAAAAAATTAACACATGTTGATGAAACCGGATCAGTATATATATATATATATATATATATATATATATATTAGTTGACGCACACGTGCGTTGCACGTGATAATATCTGCATTGTAAAAAATAATAACTCAAATTTTAGTTTCCAAATATTGCCTTTTATCTTTCTCCCATTATAACTCAAATTTGTAAATTGTGATTTTTTTTACTTACGTTAACAATTTTTTTTTTCTTTTTCTGTTTGGGTAGAATAATATTTATTTTAATTTTGCTTATTTCTTATTCTAATAAGATCGAGATGCAATATTGAAACTAACATCCAGATGAACTTAAGCAAAAAAAAAAGAAAAAAAAGAAAAAGAAAAATGGAAAGAGGTTTGAAAGACGGCTACACAATTATAAGGAGATTCATAAACTTGCATAACGTTACATGTGTCTATATATATTATAAGATATAACACAAAGACTTGAAGAATCTTTGTTAAGACAATAAAGTTTTCTAAGAATATGGAGAAAATAATAAAGAAATAAAAAATCAGTCACTAAATTAAAATTTGTGTGCACCTTTGATCATCTAATTTTAAGCACGCTCATGATCACTGAATTAAGAGAAAGAAAAAAATCAAGATGCATTTACAATTCATTAATTTGGAAGATAAAAAACTACTATACAACTGGTATGTTATAACAGATTTTAAGAAACAAAATTATTGACTATAATTGATCCTATAAATGATATATAAAAAAAAATAGTGAAATTTATAGGAAACAATAACTTATAACCATGACAATGACAATTTCTTACAAACATATTTTGTTCAACAAATCACTAAAAAAAAAAACCTAAAATATTATATAAAATATAAAAATTGTAACGTACAAAAAAATAAAGCAAATTAATTTCTTACAAAGGGAGTTTTAATCTCCAAAATTATATTACTGACATATTAAGCATATCAAAACGAAGAATCTGGAAAAGAAAAAAAATTGGTACCTTTTTATGATGGGTTTTTGAGTCTGTAAAGAAAGAAAAATAAAAATATTAAATACTTAATTTATAAGAGAGAAGAGAAAAGAATTAATGTCAAGCTGATGCATTGGTTGACGGTTATTCAATAAGCATTATAAAACTAAACACGCTGGTATTTAATTCTAAAATTTTGAATGCTAACTATCTATGCCTAAACCCACCCAATACAAAGTCAAGAAATAGAAAAGAAAAACTCCTATATAATAAATAGTAAATACTATAAAAAACAGTCACAAAAAATAAGGGTAGTTCTCAAAACTTGCTCATAGTTTTGAATGCTGCCTACAAAGAAAAGAGGGGGGAGGGGGGATGCCAAGAATCACCATCGTTGATTATTTGTGAGATCCACTGGATAATATACGGAGAATTTAAATTAAGACTAAATATATAAAAGGAGAAAAGATGAGAAGCATATGGGTAGAAGGGAGAAGGGAAATGTATGGTTGATTGGTTATATATTATTATTAGGTCTCTAAATATATGCTAATGTGTTTTCCAAAGAATTTTTTATAAACATGTGTAGCAAAGAATTAGGGATAATCTAGATATTTTAATTAATGAATAATGATAATATTGTCATTTTTTTATGATACAGACTTTTATAGGTCATATAGATATACGAATTATAGTATTCATTTCCTTAGAATTCCTATCTGGGTTTGGTTTTATTTAATTATTATACAAATTATAGTTTCCTTAGAATTCTTATTAAGGTATGTGTTTTATATTGCTATATTTCCTATATATGCAGAAGGGTAGTTGTGTATTTAAAAATTAAAATAAGGGTATATTAGTCAATCAAAAGTTTTTCTCATATTCATCTTTTTATAGGTACTATAGATAAGAGAATGTCAACTAATATCGAATTTTTTCAACAAAAAGATGAAAAGTGCCACCTCTGCGGGGTTGGTTGAGCGGTAACGTTTTGAATATGCTTTTAGCCTCAAAGGTCATTATTTCAACTATCGTTATTTGTGTAAGGTTTAGGGGATGAGTTTAGATTGAAACCACAATGGAAGTAAGACCTTAGATATCCCTAATCGTCAATCCAAATAAAAATAAAAATGAGAGGTGACGTTATAAGGTCACTAGGACATTGGCAGGTATTATAATTTGTTAGTAGCTAGACTTGAAACTGTATCCCAAAACTATATCGAAAACACAAACTTCAAAAAAAAAAAAATAAAAAAAATAATCTCATTTACTTCTTAGAAATGGATTGAAAAATCTCAATAAATTTTTAGAAAAGGATTGAGAGCTACATATGGATAAAATTTTACTTTACCGATTTCCCTGTTTAAAGATATACAAACAAAATCTTGGAATGATCGAAGAAAAATCTTCTTGATGCCTCCCCCGCCTCTCATTACCCATCAATGAACCTCAAATCTGAATTATTTATTTATTTATTTAATTCAGAGGAATTTTATTGAAATGAAATGAGATTACTCAAATCTAAAATATTGTCTTTTTACGTAAACGATAAGGATCTTTTGATCCCAAAGGAAAGTGTCAAAGATGCCTTTGATGAAGGCCTAATATATATTTTGACCATCAAGTGTCACAAAATAGGGAAGAAAAATAAAAATCAAAACAACAACGGTGAAAAAGTAAATTGAATAAATTAAGTAACAACCAAGTTGACGATATCGTGATCTAAAAGTGTTGTAATATAAATTAAGTAACAACGGTGTGCTGGATTACTAGTAATATATGATATGTATACAAACGAACCAACCAACATGAAATGAAAAACTTTCAAAATTTTAATTTATATTCAATCCCAATCGTTGGATTATTTATTTATTATTATTATTTTTTTTATGTTTTGTTTTTTGTTGTTGTTGTTTTTGTTTGTGTGTGTGAAGCTTCTTGATGCGAGATATGAGAATGTGCTTGTGCTAGAGATAAGATATAGACTAGAGATAGTGGGTTATCAAGGAAACAAAGTTGGTTTTTATTCCATTCCCAAGTAATGGTAATTAGAAACCCACATTTAATGTGGGTTTGAGATTCTTATGAATTTGGATATTTTATTCCCACACAAATACTATTCCCAAATTTAATTTCTACGTCAACTAGTTACCCAAACATGGGAGTCAATCGGAACCTGTACATCCATCCCTGCATAGCAAACGCACCCTTAGAAGATGGGGCCCAAGGTGACTACCTAAATTGCAATCCTATTGAGTCAGCCCTTTAGTGATCCAATGGTGGAGTGTTATTGCATTCATTTGGTCTTTGAATAGTCTAAAAAACAAAAAAAATTATAAGAAAAATTTACGAGTTTTATAGTAAAAAGTCTTACACCAGGTGTTAAAGGATCTCTTCCCATAAAATAACAAACATTGCATAAGTTTTTGTTTTTTGTTTTTAAAAATAATTAATGTAAGAATGAAAAGAGATTATTAAGTTAGTACACTAAGCGTGTGTGTGTGTGTTTCTTTTTTATTTTTATTTTTTTAGGTTTTAATTTTTTAACAAACTTTATTAATTTTTCGTTAGTAAAAATTTCTTTTTTTTCTATTTTTTTATTACTCAATTTATCTTATCAGTCATCATATTATATTATTGGCCATAATTATAAAATATTGTATCTTATTATGAGCATTGTGTGGATTGATTCTATGTGTATATATATATATATATATATATAAAAGAAATAATGATATATGATGACAATCTATCATTGTGAAAGAAATGATGGATACGTGAGCATGTGATATGACACAAGTGATTAGTATATGCTTACATGTCAGGTCAACATGTCCCTATGTCAATCATCGTACCAACCTTATTATGAGGAAATCTGAAATAACTTTGTATTGGGTCATCTTTCAAAATTTTACCTATGACTCATATTTTTTTGTAAAATTAGCCGTTGGATTAAATTATCTCCATATGTTGGTCATGCATGCCATATACATTTACGGCCAAAAATTAAGTTAGATCCAAATTTTCATTTTCTAATAAATGGAAATCGTTTATTATGGACATTTATGGATAAAGCATTTCGTAATCTTTGATCAACTTAATTTTTAGCATGCATACCTTTTTTTTTTTTTTTGATCCACAAAAGAAATATTGTATTAATATTAAGAGATATTACACCCAAAGCGCAGATACAAAGCAACCCCCAACTGAAACGACTGAGAAAACTAAGGAGCACCCCGCACTAGAGCATGCATACCTATACATGAATCGAATATAATCTAACGGTTGGTTTCATAAATTACAAGTTGCGAATAAGAGTTTTTTGGGATAAACTTATGTAAAGTTGCATAAAGTTAACCTTAAGAAGGGAACCTTATATATATAGGGTGAAGATCAATATACACAATTTTTTACACAAGTCTTTAGATAAACTATCTCCAATTCATATTTTGCGAAACTCACTGTTAGATTAGATAGTCTTCCCACATAGGTTATGTACGCAAAAAATTAAGTTAATTCGAGACTTGTTGCCATTCTATCAGAAAACATTTTTTTTTAATTATGAAAAATCTCACATTTATGGATAAAGTGGTGTTAATTTTAGATCCACTTGATTTTTTGCGTACATGACTTATGTGTGAAGATTATCTAATCCAATGGTGGGTTTCATAAAATATGAATTGGAGATAAGTTATCTAAAAATTTGTATAAGAATTTATGTAAAAAGTTATGTATTTTAATCCTAACCCATATACACACACACACACACACTTCATATGATGAGAAAATCATGACGTTGGGAAAAAAGAATGAATCTTGGGTCTTGCCATTCATATATTATACTAGTTTATAACCCGTGTGTTGCACGGGTGAGGTCTGTAAATATAAATATTGTGAACAATATAAATTA
This sequence comes from Liquidambar formosana, assembly GCA_039720395.1. NCBI lineage: Eukaryota > Viridiplantae > Streptophyta > Magnoliopsida > Saxifragales > Altingiaceae > Liquidambar > Liquidambar formosana. The sequence continues at coordinate 16,010,141 of CM077830.1, forward strand.
TATATATAATACACACCCGCGATGGTAGTTCAGATGATAAAGAACCGCGTCTCCAAAATCATAAATCTTGAGTTCGTGTCTTCACTTCTCTACTATCGAATGAATGGACTTGAGAATGGTTTGTGCATCATTGAAATTAGTTTGGATCTAACAGTTTGAGATACCCCTCGTTGGACAAAAGTGTATTTGCACAATTTTTTAAGCATTTTTATAGTTTTCTAAGCAATTTGATATGTTAATACGTATTCTAGTGTGTCGCATTTTATTTTTTAATCATTATTGCCTTTATTTGTCTCCCTTTCTGATTATAAATATTTATAATTTTATACATTTAACTTTTAGGAAATGAGATGAATAGACATAAAAAAAACGAAGAAATATGATATAGTCTACTAACTTTGGGTTAAACATTGTATAATATAAGTTTTTTGATTTTCCCACATAAAAACAAAAAGATATGCAGTGTACACTAAGCGTCAACCTACTTATACCGTGTAAAAAAGAACATGAAAAAGAGCAGTAAGTGAAAACCAAAAAATAGAAAGGTTAGACAATTTACCTTTTGGGGATCACTTCTCAACTTAATACCAAACATGAAACATTAGTAGTCTTTTTGAAGTATGTATATAGTCAATGTGTAGCAAGTTGGTAGAGAATATTCTTTCTTTGGCATTAAGTTGGAAATTGATCACTAAAAAATAATTTCTCCAAAAGTCATATCTTTTTGGGAAAATTACTTTTTAGTGATTCTCTCCCAACTTAATACGAAAAAAAGAAAACTGATAGTTATTTTGATGTAAGTATACAGGTAATTTGTAGCAAGTTGATAGATATTGTCCTTTTTTGGCATTAGATTGAACAATGATCACTAAAAGGTAATTTTACCTTTTTCGCTAACTGTTCACAAACGGACACGTGGCACCAAAGGGAGGCATTTCCTCCGTTATAGATATATATATATATATAGATAGTCCCTTTCTTATGAGACTAACCTAACATAATTTTGCGTTAGGTTACCTTCCAAAACTATACATGTGATTTATATTTTACGAAACTAACCGTTGGATTAGATAACCTAATATGTAGATGATGCATATAAAAAATCAAATTGATTTGAGACTGATTGCTATTCAATCAAAAAATTACATTTTTTAATCAATGACAATTGCTCATTTTAGACATTTATGAATGAAATAGTTCTTAATCTCGGATCAACTTGATTTTTGGTATGTATGATCTTCACATGAATATATTTAATCCAACAGTTGGTTTTGAAAAATAAAATCAAAGATAGAGTTTTAGAAAAGTGATATAACTTAACGTTAAGTTAAGTTAATTTCATAAGAAGGGAACTCTATATAATATATATACTTCATATGACGAGAAAATCATGACATTGGGAAGAAAGAATGAATCTTGGGTCTCATCATCATTCCATATCTTTGAAAATAGAAAACATTTAAGGTTGGGAAGAAAGGAATGAATCTTGCGTCTTGTCAGTCATATCTTTCCACATCTTTAAAAATAGAAAACATTGAAGGTTTATTTGGAGTGTTTAATTCGAAATTAAATAATTCAAAAAATTTTACATAAATAGAAGGTCAAGCTATTGCCATCACATAAAATACTCTAAGCCTTCCATTTAATTTACATTTTAAGGTTTTATGAAAATATAAAAAAAATTAATGAAAAATAATCATATAGTCTACTAGAAAACATCATTCCGGACAACTTTGTAAAATAGACTTTTTTCCAAAATCTGTCATTTAAGTAGACTTTTTGGTAATTTTTCATGGAAAATGAAATAGAGATTGTAAATGGTCAAAAAACTTGCTTAAATGATAGATTTTGGAAAATATTTCTTCTATAAAGTTGTTCAGAATTATGTTTTTTAGTGAATAATGTCATTAGTTTTTGCAAAAACCTTTTATATTTTTTATAAAACCTCAAAAAGTGTAAACTAATGGGGGGACTTTGAGTACTTTATGTGATGGTAATAGCCTCACTCTAAATAAAATTGTAGGTATAAATTTGTCACCTTAAATTAAAATATTTTTAAAAGTTGGAGCCATCACTTTGGTTGGTATTGCTCGCTTTCTTTCTAAATTATTGGTTTCTTTTCTTTTTTGGAATGAATAAAAATTATTGTCATATTCTAAAAGTCAATGATATTTTTTATTTTATTTCCTAACATACTTTTAAAAAAGTTTTTTTTTTTTTTTTTAATGTTTTGTACACTTGAAGGTAAAATTAGAATATTAAAACATGTGTATTGATGTAGAAGTATTTAATAAGGCTTCTTTAAAATGCGTGTTTTACCAAAGGCAACGGTCAATTACAAACGGATGGAGTAATAAATTTGGGACCGAATCCTCTCCCGTCCCACTGCCACTAGTTCTATCCAGTTAACAGCTCTCAAAGCTACTCCTCAATTTAAGCTAATCCAAGGGCATACAATGAGCCACGTCACCCACTTATAAGTAGTTCTCTTGTCTGCAAACGATAACGGCTTGTGAAGAAAATTTCAACACGTTTATCTTACTCTCTCTCTCGATCTCTTCAATAACTCAGCCGCTTCAAATCTCGGTATAACCTTGGCCATTGAAATCGCCGGCGATGAGTGATCGATGAAGTTAGATCGGTTATTTAACTGAGCTGTGTCAGATCTCAGAACAACCGAAAGGATATATTTACATCTTTATTTGCATGTTGGGTTAAGGTGGGGCGGTGGGGGAATCCATCCTTCACCCCTTTTTTTTTTCTTTTTTCCGATCCCTTGTAGAAGCAGCCGTGGTGGATTTGATGGTTGAATGTCATACACCTCTTTTTGGTTGATTTTACATGATTTTCTTGTAGGCTTTTAAGCCTTTAACAGATATGGAGTTGATTTTATTTGGGTAATTTCACCGGCCACTTGGTTTTCGGAAGGATAGAAAAAACTTTGAACGTGAGACGGTGAGAGGACGTTTTGGTGGAATTACACGCACACCGTTAACGAGTGAAAGAACAATTTAAGAGGAAGGTGACGTGGCTGATTGTATTCCCTTGGATTAGCTTACAATAAGTAGAAGCTTTGGGAGCTGTCGACTGGATAGAACTTGTGGGAGTGGGACTGGAGAGCATCGGGACCCAATAAATTTGTGTCTTTAATTAATATTAGATATAGCACACGTGCGTTGCACGTGAAAATTTTTAAATGATATTAGTTATGCAAAATAATAAACACCGAAGAATTTTATATTTTTTTTCATAAAAGAGAAAGTTTAAAATTCAAGAGTATATATTTTTTCCTATTTGGGTTTAGTTTTATTTAATTATTATATGAATTATAGTTTCTTTAGAATTCTTATTAAGATATGTGTTTTATATTGATATATTTCCTATATATGCAGAAGGGTACTTATGTATTTAAAAATTAAAATAAGGTATATTAGTCAATCAAAAGTTTTTTTTACATTCATCTTTTTATAGGTAGTATAGATATAGATTATGTAAAAAAAATTTAAATTGTTTAATTTTGGATTGGACACCCAAACAGCCCTTAGGACGGGCAACGTTGTTTGCACACCAGACGCCAAGATCTAGTCTGCAGACCTAGATTCCATCCTCATTTTCATAATGTGAACATACCATGTGTTGGTGCCTCTATCTATATATAACCCCCACCCCTCCCTGCCAACACCCACTTCTTACATCTCTCTCTCTCTCTCTAGAATGGCTAAGATTACTTGTCCAATTCCACCAAATTTCACAGTGGGATTCATTATAATCCTTTTGATGTCAATTATAGGTATGGTGAAGCCATGGACTAGTTTGCTTCCATCTCAACTTCAATCCCTTGACCTGGCAACTAGGCTTCATCTAGATGCCAATGCCATTGAGTTAGCCTCCACCGATTTCGGTAATCACGTTCATATAATCCCAGCTGCAGTTCTTTATCCATCGTCCATTAACGATATCGTCTCTCTAATACACCTCTCCTACAATTCTCCAGTTCCTTTTAGTATAGCAGCCAGAGGCCAAGGCCATTCAGTTCGAGGCCAAGCTATGGCTGGAAATGGGGTGGTAGTGGAGATGACATCTTTGAATAATTATAGAAGTAATGGGAGTGGGATTAGGGTCTCTTGGAGCCCTTCGTTGGGTTGTTATTATGCTGATGTTGGAGGGGAGCAGCTTTGGATTCATGTCTTGCATGCCACAGTACTTGAACATGGACTTGCACCAGTTTCATGGACCGATTATTTGTACCTAACTGTTGGTGGTACACTCTCTAATGCCGGAATTGGTGGCCAAACTTTCCGGCATGGTCCTCAGATCACCAATGTTTATGAAATGGATGTAGTCACTGGTATATATACTCTCTTTCTCAATCTCTCTAACGTGGTAGCTAGGTACCATCTTCTTCTTCTTCTTTTTTTTCTTCTTTATTTTTTTTATATTTTTTTATTTTTATTTTTCATTTTTATTTTTTTTTAAGGCCTCTCCTCGATCATTATTCACAATAGCCCACAAACCATGTGTGTCAGGTAAGCCAAGATAAAACCATTTGGGCCCAAGAAGGAAGGAACCCATGGCCCTATGCACGTCCCGGTGGAGTTTCTGACACACACACACATATAAAAAGATAGAATGATGATTAGGTAAGCACGTACCAATATAACTTATATCAACACCTGCATTGGGAGTTGTACCTTATATATTAGTAGGATATGAGGTATATTAGACCAATGCAAAGAATATAACCCTCAATGCATGATACTGATATAACTTATATCAACACGTGTTGATAGAAACATAACCGTATGTATATATATATATATATATATATTTATTGGTACGATATTTGTCACCCTAATTGATAACCACAATTGTCCTATCCTAGTGAGAATTTCTAATTTCTTAACATTATAGAGCAAACAACGTCATGGGTATTGTTATTTTTACTTAATGATATTCTTTCTCACAAATTATTCATGCTCACTGAATAATCACAATATATCATGCAGTTAAGGTTAGGTTATTTGGGGTCGTATAATTCAACTTAGGAGATTTCCAAGGCGAAGTACATCCAGCAGGGTTCCTCTTTTCTTTCATTTTATTTATTTATTTTTTTTTTTTTGGGGGGGGGGGGATTATATCCTAATTTTTAGTTTAATGTTATCGTTTATGTGAAAATAGAACTCTATAATAAAATTTTACAAAGTTAGTAGATAAATCCTCACCCATTAAGTTTGTACAATCTTATTGATATAAATATCTAGCTGTCGTGTTTTGACACCCCCCCACCCCCCCCCAAAAAAAAAAAAAGAACTCTTTCCAAAGAAAGTACTAACTTGCATGCATGTAGTCATTTAGGGTTTACTGTTTCGATCCTAATGAAGTTTGTGTTTTATTTAATTCAGGAAAAGGGGAACTTGTGACTTGCTCCAAAAATATGAACTCTGATCTCTTTTATGCGGTCCTCGGAGGTCTAGGCCAATTTGGGATTATAACCAGAGCAAGAATCGTGCTAGAGCCTGCACCAAAAAGGGTACTAGCGCCAACCCATGGATGAATTAACCATAGCCTGCCCTGGCCAAACAATTAATATAATTAACCCTAATCATCTGATCTAATAAATGAATGAAACAAGCCCAAAATGCAACCATTTATTCCACTTAATTAATTTAATTTTCTTCATCCTTTGAGGAGCAATTCAATTAGTCTCACATATGTTGAATCTGTTTGTAGGTGAAGTGGGTACGAATGTTTTACAGTGATTTCTCCGCTTTTACCAGAGACCAAGAACATTTTATCTCATTAGAAGGAAGAAAAGGAGCCAATGGACTAGATTATGTTGAAGGTTTTATTGTTACTCACCAAATTAGTGCCTCCATCGTCATCCTTTTTCTCATCATCCGACTATTCGAAAATAATTTCCCTAGCAACCAAACATAGAATTATCTACTGCATCGAAGCAGTCAAGTATTATGATGATCTCACTTTTAGTACCATAGACGAGGTATTTCATCATCATCATTGTTATGCCTTATGCTTAGATATGATGATTTTTTTTTTTTTTTTCCTTTTTGGGTAAATAATTCATGTATTAAATTGACCAACATTTTCTTTGCAGGAACTCCAACTATTGCTTACAGGGTTGAGCTTTCTTCCGGGTTTTATTTTCACAAAAGATGTTTCCATTGTAGATTTTCTAGATAGGGTCCGAAGTGGGGAGCTGGAGCTTCAGTCAAAGGGACTGTGGGATGTCCCTCATCCATGGCTGAATCTCTTCGTGCCAAAATCTCGTATCTCAGATTTCGATTTAGGTGTTTTCAGGGGCATTTTCTTAAAACAACAAAAGAATGCCAACGGACTTGTCCTGGTTTACCCTATGAACCGAAACAAGTATGTGCAATAGGCCCATTGCATCCAAATAGAAATTAAACAATTTTAGTACTCTCTCCCTTCTTATTTTAATTATTGGCCTCATATATTCCCCTATGAACCTAACGGAAGGAGTATATCCTATATGGTATTGAAGACACAAATTCAAAGTGATGGATCAATTTATGCCTTGAATATCCATATGCAATACATCAAAATTGTTTAGTTTCCATTTGGATGCCTAAACTGACCGTGCAATCTTTTCTTGATTCAGAAAAGATTCCAATTTCTAATATAAAATCTGAATCAAAATTGAATTGCAGGTGGGATGATAAGATGTCTGCAGTTATACCAGATGAGGATATTTTTTACGCTGTTGGATTTCTACGTTCAAGTGGGGCTAATGAGTGGAAGGTCTTGGAGGATCAAAATGAAGAAATCTTACAGTATTGTGATAAAGCTGGTATTAAGGTTAAGCAATATCTGTCCAATATCAAAACTACAAAAGATTGGATGAATCACTTCGGCTCGAAATGGGACATCTTTCAGGAAAGGAAAGCTAAATTTGATCCAAAAATGATGTTGTCACCAGGACAAAGAATTTTCAATTCTATTTAAGGGGTGATCAAGCTAGCTAGGTTACAAACTTTTGAGAAATATCACTAGATTTTCTTGGAAAAGTTTGGTATCAGTTTAAAATATATTACCATATTTATCATTGCAAGTTTGATATGTATTAATGAGTGGCGTGAGAATTATGTATAATAAGCACGCAGCTCCATCTATGTATTAATGTGTAATGTGAGAATTATATATAATAAACCATACGGTTTATTTGTTTACTTGAGGTTTTCCTCTTTGTCATTTTTAAAATTTAGGCAGTATTTTGTGTAATGTGCCCTTGGTCAATGAAAGAGGCTACTAGAGTACTCCTATACCTTTTATGCTCCAAATTCAATGGCACTAGTGATGGTAATCTACTAATCTTAGAAGGATTGAAATAGAGATGTGGAGAGTGGCGAAAGTTTCTCTTCTTATGATTCGATACATATTTATATCCTACAAAGATAATTATATAAATTATTAAGTCACGACTATTGTCACAGGTATCACAAGTGGCATTCACAAGTCACATCGCGTGGGTTGGTCTTCATTAAATTCTTATATCAATGAAACCAATAATTAAAACATACAAAATAACATGTAAATCAGGAGATATCTATGAATCCTAAAAATCTTTGACCCGTGGGAAAAAAAATTTACGAGTTACCATCTTATTTTCAAGAAGTAAAGAAACCATGCATATAAAACATTTAATTTTAGGAAAACGAAAATTGATTCTAATTTTGGATAAAACAATGATTGTGGGACTAGACAGGTCTCACAATCGGATATCTCGAGTCTTGTCTAAAAAAAAAAAAAAAAAAAAAAAAAAAATCTCTAAACATCTAATTTTCTGTCCCACCAAACAGATCATATGTAGTTATCTATTACATTTTCTCAGCAACCAAACAAGCAAGGACCCTGACGTGTTTCCCGGGCAGCGGCGTCACTAAGCGTACTTTGCTAGGTGTCTGCCCAAGACCACCATTGACTTCCCTGCACTCAGTCAAATACCGGATGCGTGCCAAAGCAAAACCGAAAAACAACGCGGTTTCAACGGTCCATGCACACACTCAAACAGCTGTATTCATGAATTATAAAAAAAACAAAAGCATTATTTTAAGATCCTAAGACAAGACACCACCAAGACCAAGGAATTCAGATCTATCCGAACCTCAACCAACTCATATTCTCTCCTTCAAATTACAACATCACAATACCCAGATCCCAAAATTTCTGAGAACCAGTCTTTTGGGTCTGAAATCTGAAGCCCAATAGAGGAAAATTTTGTGGGTTGGTTTGCTTGATGTGCTTCTGTGAAGCTTCTGGGAGTATATATATATTTATTGTTGGTTCAGGCGAGAGTTTATATATATAGATTCTGGATTTTTAAGGCAAGATTGGGTTTCTAAATTTGGAAATAATACTAGAAGATTAAGTGGGCTGGATAAGTTTGCAGAAATGGAAAGTTCGAGGAACAAGAGAGTGGAGAAGAGAGGCTATGATCACCAGAGTGTGGAGGGTGCAGATGGCATGCCCGAATCGAAGAAGCCGAAAATGCCGGCTTTGGCCAGGTTGGTTTTTGTATTTGTCTCTGCACGTATTGGTGTTTCATTCATTGAATTCATTGTTCTTTGTTTATGGGTATTCTTAAGTTTGATTTAGAAATTTGATTTGATTTTTCTTCCTTCCTTCCTTTTTTTTTTTTTTTTTCCTTGTATGTGTTGAATCTATAATTTTGAACTTTATACGGGTTTTGATGGATGTTATGATTCAATAACCTGTGAAGGTTGATGGGAAAAATGGGACAATGAATTTTATGAATTAGAATTTAGCCCTTTTCCTCGGGATTTACGCCTCAAAAGTTTAAGGTCCCGGGTTTGATTTCCTGTTTATCCATTGTTGCAGAGTGGCAGTGGCTTTACTCGTGTCCAAGGATTAGTCTGGATACCTGTATTGGCAAAAATCTTATATAAGGTGCCGTGGGTTTTTTTTTTTTTCTTTTTTGGTGGGGGGGAGTGTTTAATAAGTTATTGAAACTGGTTATTGATTAGAGTTAGTGGAATAGATGATGTGATTATGATATACTCCGTATTATATTCTTCGCATCCCCTCTCAAACGTAAGATGACTGGAAAGTCATTATCTATAGTTTGTTATAGGAGAGAGATGTTTAACCCCATTTTTTATTTTTTTTTCATTTTTTATGATGCCTATGCTATATATTGCAAATCTTATTACCTGATGTCTCTGCCACATTAAGTTGTAGGTCTCGCGCATAAAACCTTTCAAATACCACATTTAGCATCCCTCACTAACTAACCTGATGCCAATGTCACATTGACTTGTGACTCTTATTGTACTATCTTGCCAATGTCCTGTGATGTACTCTCGAAATCACATGAATGATATAAAATGGTGGTTCTAGGTAGGAAGTGGTAGGCAAGATTTCCAAGGGGCATTGATGAGGTCAAGTGTGGTAGAGACGTATTTCAAGTGGTTTAGATTCATCTACTGGAGACAGGAAGCAGTAGCTATGAATGTGCCATTTTGCCTAGATGTATAGTGGGTCACTAATAAAATCTGGCTTTTTAACTGTTTTTTTCTGAAAATTTTTCATTCAAGGTTGAACTCAATTACTTAGAAGATAATAACAAAGTTGAAGTTATAATTTGAATGTTGAAGTTGAAAAGATATCCAGACGTGATCTTAATACTTTGTGGCTAATGTAATCGAAATCAAGGAAAAAAATAACTATATTGATTTTCTGTTTAGTCTCCTTTGTCTTTTTTTCTTTTTACTCAGGAAATTTTTTATAAAAATAATAATTTCTGTGACTATTCAACTTGATAGTCAACCAGAAAAGCAATGTTATTGATAAACTATAAGGTGCCAATTAAAAATAGGACATGATGCGTTTTTGGTGGTCAATACATAGGAACAAATGCTTTGAGTCAATGCTCATCTATCATTTCTAAAATGAGGACAAAAAATTTTGGCGACTGATATGATAGCTTTTGTTTACCTCATTTATTGTCAATGAATACTATGTAATATTCAGGTCATAGGCAAAGTTCAATATCCATCACTGTAGTTCCCATGGTTTGGTTGGTGCCCAGATTGGTTCATTGTGTGATATAGATTGGTGATACATAATCACATCCTTTTCCATTGACAGAGCTAATGCCACTGGACCATTAGTTTCTATTTTGTTGTCAGCTCTTTTGTGTGTATGTGTGCGCGCACAGGATCTGGGGTTTGGAGTTATCATGTTCAGGCACATTTGCAATCATCGATACCAAGTTTGATGATTTCATAGAATTCAGGGCGCTGTGGATACTGCATGTACAATAGATATTAAATTGCTTGACATAGATTAAGAAGAAAATGTTCAAATGTGCCACTGGTCCTTCTGACTTGAAGTGTCATCATCAATAAACTATGATTTCAAAAGAATATTGTTGGATGGTTTATCATTAGTATTCAAAAGAGGAGAATTTATGAGTGATGACTGACAAAGTAGTATGGACTTGTGAGTACGAAAATAGTAAAGATTAGTGACTTGTTAATGTTCTGTGCTATACATGGTTTTTAGCTTTAACTTGCATGGAGTATGTGTCTTTCTCACTGACCAAAGTTTGACTTGTGATTAAGCTTTAAAACCTTTTGTCTTTGCTGGAGGCTTTGATTTATGGTTAAAACCTCCTTTAACTTGCATGAAATTTGATCCAAAGTTAATGTTCAGACTTTTGGTACTACTTTCAATGTTCTCTTTGTTTAGTGTGCTTTATGCAAGTTTGAAGATTCAATTTACTGCTTCCACTTTAACTAATCTATAAATATATATATATTTTGGCAGTGTAATTGTGGAAGCTATGAAGGTTGATAGTTTGCAAAGGCTTTGCTCATCTCTGGAGCCTCTCTTGCGCAGAATTGTGAGTTATTTAGACATATATGTTATGAGCTTTGTCACAAAATGAGTTATTAATTCTTGCACATTGAAGATATGTTCACTTGATATCTGGGTAATAAGTGAAATAACCTCTAATGCCTTATTTCCTTTACCAATCTGGAAAGACACCAACGTGTTCCCCCTAACCCCCCCCCCCCCCCCCCCCCTCCTCTTCTCTTCCCCCTCCTTCAACTATAACATTTGAATCTTTTTTCTTTTTCTTTTTTTTTTCCTTTTTTTTGGGGGGCGGGGTTGATATAGATCTTTTTTTTTTTTTTTTTCACTGTTATCTTAATTGTCAAAGCTATAAACATGCACAGCTTCAACTCCTGCTTCTGAGATCTAATTCTGAATCAGTTGCATTTGATCAGTCTCCATGACTTTAGATGCTTCAGGTGACTTAAGTCTCAAACTGATTCAAAAGAACGTCAGCAAGATTGACCACCTATGCTATCTTTTGGTGCATTTGGAAAGAGCGTAATTTGAGAACCTTTGAAGGAGTGGAAACATCTATAGTGGAGCTTAAATCTCTTTGCTTAAATCTCTTATTGGTGGTTTTGTATTTATATGAATGGTTGTAAATCCGCTTTTCTTCTTTTTGTTGACTCCCTTTTGATTGTTGGAGGTTGAGGTTTTTTTGGTTGCTCCTTTTTTTTTTTGTCCCTTGGAGCTTTGGTTTTTTTCTTTTGTATATGTCTCATGTACGAGGGTTCAAACCCTTTTTACTTAATACATATCCTTACCTTATCAAAAACAGATTGACCACCCAATCATTAAGTAAAATATTGAAATTCTTTTCTGTTGTGTTTGTTTTCCCTTTGTTGCTAGTGTTGGGTTTCAAGTTCACCCATACCTCAGGCCTCAAATACTAGATTTTAAGGAAAACTTGTTATGATTTCAATTGCTTGTAGCTGGTGGAATTAAAAATAGTTAATCAATTATACATGGCTTTTGCCATTAGTTATCTTGGTATCCATATGGTTACTTACCAATACAATCCTTGAATTAAATAAACTTTACTGAATCATGTGGCCACAAGAAATATTTCCCATAAGTTCCTGATGATGCACTGTTAGAATATATATGTTCTTGGAAAGATGTGATAAAATGCTTGAGTTTGTTTCTCCCACTCATTTTAGTATAAATCTGAATGTCTGATCATTTCATACATGGAATTTTCTGAATTCCTTTTCACAAACTCTCTTTGCCTTTTAAGATGATTTTGTAAATCCTGTCTACAAATGGATGATTCATGCATTTTTTTTAAGCATTGTACTTTGGGTTCTGCCTATGATTCCTTCAATTTTATTCAAATCCTTGTAGGTGTATTAGTACATTGTTTTTTCCCCCTATATATTCTCCCAAGGAAGTCAGTTACCATTATAGGATACTGCACATGTGTGTGCCCCCACCGGGAGGGGGAGTGCTAAGGCCCTTTAACATACATTGTTTCACCTTCCCTAACAACTCAGGCTTTTAGATGAGTTGGAAAGTTGACACACTCATTTACTTTCCTGAGGGAATTGGGATCTTGGTTGAGTGTCTGATAATGATTACAAGCCAATTTATGATCTTGGTAATGTTCTTGGGGAAATGATTTGGCAAATTGTAACTATATCCTGTGAAGTTTCAATTAAAGTATCATATCATCTCATGAGTGTGGCTATCTACCGCATTTTTTTTTTTTTAAAAGTCCATCTTATGAAAGATAAACATCAAATTGTCAATATGATACTTCTAATTATTTGAGGCTTTGTTCTTCTTTATCAAAAAAAATTATTTGAGGCTTTGTTCTGAGTATTATTGAAGTGTCACACAATTTATGCAAATACAGACAGTAAGAGGACTAGGGAGCTTTCAAATTGTTAATATTATATTTTTAATTCTTTGAGGCTCTGTTTTGAGTATTATTGAAGTGTCACACAATTCATGCAAATACACGCAGTAGAGGACTAGGGAGCTGCAGCTGATCCAAATATTTGGAATGACTAGATGAGGATTTAATATCATATTTGACTATATCATCTTGTGAATGCATGTGTTTTTTCAATATGTTCCACGGGGAGTTGGGCATAAATATTTATATAGTATTTGATGAGGTCTCCCTCTTTGTTAATACTGTATTTGTTATGAATAATGCAGGTCAGTGAAGAAGTAGAGCGGGCATTGACCAAATTAGGCCCTGCTAAGTTGGTTGGAAGGTATGGTACTACGTTTTCATGAAACTTCATAAAATATGCATTATTGGGGAGATGCAAAACATCATGTTTTAACATTATGCTCATGGTTCTGTAGAACATGGAGTGAGAGTAGCTATAAGGTCAATTACAACTGCCAAGCCAAATCTTAGATGTGCTATTTGGTAAATGTAACATAGAAGAATGTTATATTACATACAAAGAGGATGTTGAACAACTGGCAACACAAACTGTTATTTTATTTCTCCCATTTTGTATTTTTCCGTATCAATCTTCCCTAGAACATTTTAAAGTTAAATGGCACTTGGAGGATATTTGAGTTAGAAGAAACAAGGATTCTTTCTAGGGATTGATTCTTGAGATTATTTTCTTAAATTTATTGTATCTGTATAGCTATTTTATAAATTAACATTACATCAACATGACACTCTACATGAATTTTGGTCTTGCTAAATTTATGGATTGGACCCTTATTGGGTCTCGCTAAGTTAGATCTCACACCCCTCCTCCTTTCTCTCTCTATTAGTTGTTATGTGACATAATGTTGCAATATGAAGCATGGCCTGGAAAAGATAAGGATAGAACCAAAATTAGCCACCAAGTTGGGACCTGGTGTAAAAGAAGTTCTGTTTTGTTTATATTTTGTGTGACTTAAACTAAACAGACATAACCAGGAAACACAGGTAAATTGCAGACTAGTTGTAAAGGTTATGTGCAGTATATATTCAGACCGAGTGAAATCAAACAGAAACATAAAATATTTATAATGCTGACCACTTGTAATAAATTGCAGTTTCTCTTCTGGCAGGTCTTCACCACCAAGAATTGAAGGCTCTGAGAGAAAGAATCTGCAACTTCATTTCAAAACAAGGATGCCACCACACCTATTCACAGGTGGAAAGGTTGAGGGAGAGCAAGGAACATCCATCCACGTTGTTTTGCTAGACCAGAGCACAGGCACTGTCGTGCAAGCTGGACCAGAGTCAGTAGCCAAACTGAATGTTGTGGTGCTTGAAGGTGATTTCAATGAGGAAGCTGATGATGACTGGACCAAAGATCACTTTGAAAGCCAAGAAATAAAGGAGCGTGAGGGGAAAAGGCCACTTCTGACTGGTGATCTGCAAGTGATCCTTAAGGAAGGGGTAGGAACTTTGGGAGACCTTATTTTCACTGACAATTCTAGTTGGATAAGGAGCAGAAAATTTAGGCTTGGTGTGAAGGCTGCTCCTGGACTATGTGAGGGCATTCGTATTCGTGAGGGGAAAACGGAGGCCTTCGCTGTTAAAGATCACAGGGGAGAATGTGAGTTTTCCGACACTTGCTACTTCCACTTTGCATATGATTTATTAAAAAATAGATTCTGAAACCATTTTGCACCTGAAAATTCTAGTCTAGATGGAGGGACTACAGTCATTAACTCATTATTATCATATTCTTTGAGTGTGACAATCCAGTATTAGTTATTCATCTTTAAGGGAACATTATTCTGCAGTTGTTACAAGCGGCAGCAGCTGCTTAGCACCTTGGGCCACATCATGTTACAGATGTGGATACCACTGTCCAGAGAAAAAAAAATTAAAATAGTTTCGTTACAACAATGCCTTAACTCCTTCATTGAAAGGATTGCAGGGCCTCCCACAGCATGTTGTGGTGTACAATAGCTGGTGTCGGCCTGGCAATTGCAATGATATTAGGAAAGCCAGACCTCACTGCAGAAATCTCAGGCCAATATTTTTTCCATGTAGAATGAGAATTATTATCAATTTTGGATAGCCTGAAAAAAAAGATGAGTAGTACAAAACAATTTCTATAGATGTTGTGGTATCCCATGACAATGTTTTGGTCCAGGAGATCACCTATTGTGGGACTTGATACTGAACCTATCTGCAAATACCATATGTACCGCATAAGTCTAGTTCAATCTCTCTTTCCCAAATATATAGAACCAGTGCCCATCATGGGCTTTAGGATAACTTGATGCGCTAAAACTCTGAGATGCTTCAATCATGTGAGTGACTTTATTGAAGCAGTAATCTGTGTAACAAACCTCTAGAATCTTGCGTGTTTGATAGGCAGTGTTGTTCTCCTTCAAGTAGGCAAATCAGATACATGTATACAACATATCCTAAAAGCTTACAGCGGTAAGAAAGGCCAAGTAAATCCTAAATGTAGAAATAGACTGATCACTGAAAGAATTACTGACTTCTTAGTTGTCAAATAATCACCATCATTTTCCTTGGGTTATTAATTTTCTCGATACTAAAAAGTCACTCCCAACTATAAAACCACTCAAGTTAAAACTTAGATAATCTTATAGATTAATGACATCAGCCAGATCTGTGTCTTCTTTTACATGAATCCTCATTTTGCAGTGATTTATATTGTGACTGTTTGGTTTTTATTTCCTTATCTTCTTGTATGCTTTCTTATTTACTTTAGTTTTCTTTTATTCAATAAAATTTGGGGCTGAAGGCAGATGATGGTGAGTGCTTTGGGTGCCAACCTAGTTGGGATTCATGGTTCCTCTTTGATGCTTTTAGCTCTCTTTCTGGGAAAAAAATAAAAATAAAATATTGTGACTGATGTACTAAGAGTTGGCATGCTACTACTCTTAAGTTTACGTCATTACTAAAATACTGGGCAGATCTAAGGTAGAAGAAGGTTTTAATTCTTTTAGTTGTTTCTTTCCTTTAATTTATTTTATTCATTCTGTTGTATAAATTTGTGCAGGTCTTATTAAGTTAATCTAATCAAAATTGTTTCCATTATCTTGCAGTATACAAGAAACATTACCCACCTGCTTTACATGATGAAGTTTGGAGATTGGATAGAATAGCAAAAGACGGAGCACTGCACAAAAAGTTGATAAAGGCTGACATCATCACCGTTGAAGATTTCCTCAGGGATCTTGTCAGGGACTCCCGAAGACTAAGAAATGTAAGGACTACTTTTTATTTCATTTGTTTTTTAAACGTGTTCAGAACTCTTATAAAAAACCATTTATATATTCTTCAAGTGTTCTTCATTTTCAGTTTCTCATGTGATGTTCACTTTATAGATCCTCGGGAGTGGAATGTCTAATAGAATGTGGGAGAGTACAGTGGAGCATGCGAAGACATGTATATTGGATGGGAAGCTCTATGTTTACTACAATAATGGAACTCATTGCACCGGCGTTGTCTTTAACCATATTTATGAGCTTAGAGGCCTTATTGCTGATGGACAGTTCCTCCCTTTGGAATCACTCACCCACAATCAAAAGGTTGGAGGATCTTTCTCAGTCAGAAATGCTGATCACTATAACACATTTTTAATTTGGCAACTGCAGTTTATTTATTTATTTTCTTTCTTTGTTTCTGTTTGCACAAGTATGCACTTAACAGTCATTCATATCGGAGTTCCAAAATTGATTCAATTTAATTATTTGAGTTTTAACCATCAAAATTTGGGCTTATTCGTATGATTTTTGGTCTAGAACAATGTGGCATCACACGGATAAGAACAATCATGGCACAGAAAGCTAAGGTGAAGGTGCTGGCAAATACAATATGAAAGGCCCAACCATATCGTACTATGGGGCTGGAAGTCCAAAATTTCAAATGACATTTAATAATTGATTGCCTCTACCCATTTTATTTGTGTAGTACGATTAGATTTAGTGCACCTTTGGCATAAGAGAGATCCTGAATGGAATACATTATAATTGACTGCCCTTCACCTGCGCTTGCTATGTTGGATCATTGCTTTTATAGACGGTAAACTATGCTTCAAATAGCTCCAACTATTCTATTAGGGCCTGAATGACTTAGATTTCTGTAATGAAAATTTTTTGTTCAATTTAGTGAATTGTGATAATGTTTTCACTGTCTATGTAACTACTTCGGCTCACTCATGGAGATTTTTTCTACAGATTTCAGTGGATTCCCTGGTGAAGAGCGCATATGACAATTGGAATCAAGTTGTGGAATATGACGGCAAGGTCCTGAACTCAATAAATAATAGTAAGGGAACAAGGTCCTCAGCTGCAACCATAGCTGACCACAGTCATGTCATGGATCACTATTTTACAACTACACAGAACACGCAGCATTATATCTCTTCTGAGCCAAGCCCACAATGCCAAACCGAAAATAACCAACAATCAGTCCCTCAACTGATTGAATTCCCATGTGTGAGGTCTGATCCAATGGTGGGGATGGCATTGAGTGCCCCACAAGCAGCATTTTCTGGCAGTAATGATTACAGGTCAGTTGGAACATCTTATCTGTCAGGAGATTGGTCTCGACCAAGGGATGGGCAGGGATTAGAAGACTTTTTCTCTGAGGATATACGAATGAGGAGTTCAGAAATGTTGGAGAGTGATGATATGCAAAGACTACTGCTATTTGGTCATTCGGATGAGGGTGGTCATTTGGATGGGGGTGGTTATTCTTACAGTGCTCTATATGAGCCTCAGATGGATCAGGCATTTGAGCATGAGCGTGGCCGGAGCTCAGGGAAGGCTGTTGTGGGATGGCTTAAGCTGAAAGCTGCTTTGAGGTGGGGGATATTTATAAGGAAGAAGGCTAAAGAAAGGAGAGCTCAACTTGTTGAGCTAGACTGAGTTGGGTGCTTGGATTTATTCTAACCACGAGTTTTACTGAGCATATGTGTTTAATGCATTGGAATTCATTAATGCTCCCTTTATTTGCTGAGAAGATGTAGAAAAAGTGAAAAGTTGGAATTATACGACTGGTTGGGATTTTAAATAATGGTTGTATGATTCCAAGTTCTGTTCTCTCTTTCTTATCACTTCTTGGCAATCAAATAGACCATAAATGAAGGTAAGGAAAGAAGATGCACAAAATTGTTTTTCTTTTTCTTTTCCTTTTTTTTTTCTTTTTTTTTTTTGGGGGGGGTGGGTGATATCAGGTTTGAAAGCTATTTTTCCTCCTTGTTCAAAGTTTTGTTTTGTATTTTGTTTTTGTCTTCTTTTTTCTTTTTTCTTGTTTTTTTTCCGGTTCAATCCTTTTATTTGATTCAAGGTCAAGCAGGATATGTCATTTGATCTTGTATGGTTTCATGAGGATGGTGTGTATGAAGTCCCTCTGTATATTACAATATCCATGGTATTTGATATATTATTTACCATTTGATTATGGAGCCTTGATTTGATCAATACATTTTGCTGTAAATGATACTATGTGATGCCCAAGAAAATTGAGGATATTAGCAAGGGAGATTTTTTATTTTCAATACATATATGTTGTGTTTCTTCAATTGTTCGCCTAACTAATTATAAATCTTCTTGGATTTAACTTAATTTAATTTATATTTAGTTTTGTATTTAATTTATATTTAGTTTTGTTTTACCATGAACATTTTCGTTAATGCTCGGTTTGGTAGCATAAAAGATGAGAAGAAATGTTTAGATTATTTGGAATTTTACAAGATATTGGAATTGGGATGATGATTTTAAGAGACTGGATATCATTTAAGGTAGGTGTAATAGTCCCCGTCTTGGACCACCACTGGTTAGTCTGGTTCCCGTTGCATTGGCCTCCACAAACTATTATTATTTCAATGGCTGCTGGTGCCACTGGCATGGATGAACAATGCTCATGGAACAGACACCATAGGTGCTAATAATGGCTGGTTCCATAATTTCAAGTCTGTTAATGTGAAACTCCTCTCTCTCTCTCTCTTAATGCTCTGGCGTAGTCCCCAATGCCAAATGCTGATGAGACTTAACGACCTAGGCTAAGGGGCACATCTTCAATGCCATATGCTGTCTTCTCTCTGAATCTACCAGAGCATATGATATTAAAAAATAATGTTAAAAGAGGGGGATTTTTTTTTTCCTCTTAAATTTGAGGGAGAAGCAGAAAAAGAAAACTCCAATACTGGGGTATTTATGCCTTGCTCGTTCCTGTTGCTGGTACCACAAAACTATCCAGGTCAAGACCCCAAAGAAAGGAAGTCAAGTGAGTTCCTTGTTTTCGCTTTTCCTGGAAGTCCTTGCCAAGATATTGTTCACACATATATGCATCTCATCTTCATGAAAATTATATTATGCCTTTTTTTTTCCCAAATGATCATGAGTTGAGTGTGTGAACTGTGAAGTCATTCAACTATTTGCGTAATATGAGATGAATACGATGTGTAAAGCCAATATGAGATGAATACGATGTGTAAAGCCATCCGCCTATTACCCAAAAAACTGGCTCAAAAAAGTTGGAAGAGGAAGCCAATGCTTTCCTTTATGTTGAAGGATCATAGAATTTGTGAGTATCTACATAAGTATAGCCAAAAACAAAAAAGGAATTCGTCATCACCGAACTACCATTCCACTACTGGAAACATGATGCTACGAGGGTCTCCTAGGACAAAAGTGATCACATCATCAAGTACATAAAATGTTTCTGTGCGCCTCTTGTTTGCCTCTCCAATCAAAATAAGTACTCCGGTAAAAAGTGTGACGATCATCATTCTGTGAGCTCCTGTTTTCAAGTAGGGACTATCCGGTGCCATCCAACAAAAAAAAAAACAAAGAAGTGTTCTGAGGATGTTAAATCTTAAAAATTGCTTTGCCAATCATGAAATCAAGAGAATGGCGTCTAGAGAACAATGATCCCAAGATCTCCTAATCCACATATTAACCCTTTTCAATGTTAACAAACCAAGACTCAAATAAAATGATTGATTATAGCCAAAGGCATTGTTTCGTCACCAAGAATAAACCGAGTCATTGAAAGAATTAAAAGAAAACATGCAGGCTGTTAGCAAATTGCAACCACTAAGTAGAATTTAGTAACAGAGAATTAACAATGGACAAAGGCAGAAGAAAATACATATTCAAAAGCTAAAAAAGTTACATGATGATACAAACTCCTCACGGAGGAAACTCATGTCAGGGCCCTTCCTCTAGGAATCAGCAGCTCACAAAGTCTCATATACATGAACCAAGGGAGTAAGCATCAAATCCAAATTCTCCATCCATTAATATTGATTGATTCTGTTCCTGTATCATATACACCAAATCCTTTTATAATGTACAAGGAGGAAAAATGTAAACGAAAAAAAATGAATAAGAAGTTCAAAAAAGAAAATGGGTACAACATAGAGATTAATTAGAATCAATAGAAATCTAGATCTCATAATTTTTGTATAGCAAGTAAGGTTTCTTCCCCTAGTGCGCTGCATTTCACAAATATGGCATAGATTGCTGTGTCATCTTCTACTCAACAATTATTTGTAAACCCCATCAGAGGCATATGTTGAACCCAGTGCAAATGCAACTGCAAAAGAATACCGTCTTTGGAGAAAATAATTTCTTGTGCTAGTGTGGGTGAACACTGAAATCCAATAATAATTTCTGAATCATCACTGATATGTTATTTTTAATGAAAAAATATATATATATATATATATATATATATGTAGCTTACATATATGTTCCTATGTGTATTTGCAGTCACGATCAAGAACCTAAATATACTTACATTGTGTATTCATCCTGTCACTAGAGTGTTTTGAGATTCATGCATCCATAAATACACTATCACAGTATCACTCTTTCAGGAGAATAAACATTTGTAATTGTAAAGTGATGCATAGGAATTGGTGCATCTATAGTACACTATATTGTATGCTTTGAGGTGAAGAAACAATCTGCAATTGTATTGAGCTTTGGCTTCCTTGATGGAATAGGAATTAGTAAGTGTATATAGGATTTAATCATATTGAGGATAGTCCACACTACAAGAAATATGCAAAGAGGAGCAAGCTTTTGCGCAACAGTTCAGCCCCATTAATTTGTTTCTTTGTTCATCAGAAGTAGAATGCATATACATGTTCTCATCTAAGTTTTGCACTGCTGAAATTTTATTTTATTTTTGGATTAGAAAAACAAAAATTTACCAAACAGAAGCAAGAGAAATACGGAAGAGGAAGGTTTCCTTGCTAGAGAGAGGAAATAAGAATACAACTAGAAGAAAAAAGAGTCATTTTATTTTTGGATTAAAATACAAAACTTCACCAAACAGAAGCAAGAGAAATACAGAGGAGGAAGATTTCCTTGCTAGAGAGAGAGAGGAAATAAGAATATAACTAGAAGAAAAGAGAGACAACGAAACAACTAAAAAATTGATGTGAAGTGCAACAACAAGACAACCACAAAAAGTAACATTGCAAGAAATGTTTTCAAAGACATTGGTATGTCCCTCTCAAGACTGAGTTAGGATCCCAACCACTTTCATGCTACCTGTACTTACTAGAGATTACCTTAATGCCAATATTATTAGGGTAACTTGGAATTATTCAAATGATCTTAGTTTCACTTAACCCTGTCCATGACAAGTCTTTTCGACATTTTACGATCCTAGATTTCTAGCCACTTTTCTAAGAGACCCAACATTTCTCAATTTCTTTCCACAACATATCCAAGACCAGAGGCCAAGGGATTTCATTTCTATGAAAATACTTTCACTCAAAACAGCTGCAGTTATCAGCTATATCTACCAGAAGTTACTGTAAAGCAGGTGCTGCCTTATATTTTCATTTGTCTGGATAGATAGCATGCGATATACTTCATATTGTCTAATAGAATTTATATATTTGTCTACATGTTTAAGATAAACCGAGGCCACCATTAATTCTAGTATTTATTTTTAAGCTTATTGAATCTAACAAATATAATGCATATTAGAATGAATGCATAAACTAATACATACGAAGTGAGATATTGATCATACCCGTTTGATCATTGCACTCATTAGATCGTCCAAGGACTCGTAGCCATTTTGAATGAAACTACCCTGTGACTGTGTGTGCTCTGAGAGGTAGTCTTCATGGGACTTCATCTTTGGGTCCATAGACAATTTCTCAACCTCACTGTGCTGAAGAAGAGATGGAGTGCCACCATTTAATTGGCCAATCACAGACACATCTGTATTTCTACTGCAGACTGTACCATTTTGGTCCAAACTCTGGCTTAAGGAACCCACAACACCATTGGCAGGGACCAGAGAAGTGCTGAAAACATTATTTAAGTTGTGGGTGTAATCCTGTCTGTGTTCTTCCCACCTTTGCTTTGGTGGGAAGTTCATATTCTGAACAACATTACCAATAAAGCCTGCTTGGCATTGCATATCTCCTCTTGAATCCTCCAGAGGAGCTGAAACTGCACTGGTAGAAGAAAAATCAATTGGGTTGCTCTGAATCGAAGGGCCAGTTGAAGAAATATTGTCACTATAGTTATTAGGAGTTAATTGATTGTAATTGAAAGGTTCACCCAATGGTAAAGTATTTGACGGGAACTTAGATAATTGAACGGCACTCTGCCAGTTTTCATTACATCTACCCTGATCCAGAAAATTTGAAGATGAACTGACACCTATCTTGAAAGGTTCCAGATTCAAAGAAGTGGAAGATTGATTTCCAAATCCTCCCCTACTTCGTGTATGTTGTGTGCTTCCTTGTAACATCAAAGGGTTGCTTGGGACATTGGGTAGAGAGTTGCTTGAGCTGCCAACTGTCACTCTGGTGTCTGAGAAGCTACTGGAAACTGAAAAACCTGTTGGATCATTAATGGAATTAAACTCTCCAATGCGGGTAATGCCCTTGCTCTGTTGCAACTGGTCAAGCTCCAATGATGTTGGAATCCGTTGAAATAAACTTGAATTTTGGTTTGCAGGGAAAACAGCCGGCTGGAGGTTGCCAAGAGAATTAATGGAGCTGCTTGAGTTTTGGGCTGGTTGAATTAGTTCAGAAGAAGTAAGCCCACGCAGGCCTAAACCGGCAGGGGTATTCAATCTACCAAGCATTCCACCAGGTGGATATGATGATAGAGCAGTGTTTGGAAGCCTTCCTGATCCAGCCAAGGTGTGAAAATCTCTGAGTCCATCCAGTGAACCCATGCGCATATAAGAGGAATCTTTACCCCCTAATGCAGCAACCATATTAGCTTGCTGGGTTGCCACACAGCTGATCCTTTTCAGATAAAGCCGAAATTTCTGCAACACAAAATTAGACAGTAAATTTCAAAGTGGCCATTGTAACAAAATTCCCTTAACTTTCACAGAAGTTCAACTGAGAGACAATTGTTCTTTAAGGCAGCACAATTTCTTCAGGCTTAAATTTAAAATTTTTTTTTTTTTTATAATGGGGAAAACCATCCCACAGTAGGGTCCTTTGGACCCACCCATGGAACCTAAACTCCCAGGGAGACTAGCGCAGAAACTGACCTGCCATGGCCCCCCACTTAAATCTCCGGTTGTCCTAGCGGGGAATTGAACCCGTGACCATGTGCCTAATTACATAATCACAAGTCTGCCCTTACCAACTGGGCTACCCAAGGGTGGGTAAAACTTGTTTCAAATAAGATATACCCCAGTATTTGAGATCGGGTAAACACACTATTTCTGAAGATCCAAAATTTATTCGGACAAGTGCTGACTTGGAGTTGCCCACCCCTTTTTCTTGACAGAGTGAAGAGCCCTCTCAATTAAAGAATCAAAAGTCAAGGTATTCCCTATTGGACCCATGTATTGTACTTCATAATAATGGGTAATTTGACTTCCTGATTCCTAATTTATGTCTTCTGCATCAAAATCGGTTTGAGAAGAGAGAGACGGGGAGGGTGGGGGGTTCCAAATCAGTTGCCTACAAGTACAATTCAAGAATACATTCCTTTATATCTAACATGAATATCTTCAAACTTGCTGAATTCATTCTTGAATATCTCAAATGTACTCTTGAAATTCTAACCGAATTTTTGACATCACCAATGGCTTCCTACTTTTCACAATATTTTCCAGAATTCAAAATAAAAATAGGGGCCATATAATTCCTTCCCTAAGAACTTGCCACTACAAAGGCAAAAAACAAAGAACAAAAAAGTTTCTCTGGAAAGTAGGAAGGAAAAGGAAAGAACTCTGCCTGCAAATGGCTTGCCACGTTTTCCCTAGTAAGCCCATCAACATTCATCAAGTCAAGAATTTTCTTAGGAACAGCCTCTGCATTAAAATCAAGAAAATGAGGGAGGAGAAAAGCATCAGACACGAGAAAATCCTATTTAAAAATTAAAAACAAAAAAACAAAAATACAAAAATTTCATATATTAGTGGGGAAGGACTCACTTTCAACACCCAATTGATTAACAGCTGCAACAAACTTCCGATGCAGGTCTACGGACCAAACGACCCGAGGCTTCTTCTGCGATGATGGATCATCATTCTCAAGTCCCTCTTCACTGTCTTCTTCCTCATCTTCATCTTGGTCCTTCCGTTTTCTATTCAATTTCCCATTCTGATCTGCATTACCTGTCACTGCAGTTCCTTGTCCACCTTCTCCAATACCTTGGCGAGCCTTGTCTTCATTGGGGGACTTGTTTTGGTCCTTTGAGTCAGACTTCTTTCTTCTGAGGACATGTTGCCATATATTCTTGAGCTCCTCAATTCTCACAGGTTTCAGCAAATAGTCACAGGCACCATGGGTAATTCCCTTCATAACAAGTTTGGTGTCGCTATGTGCTGACAACACTGAGACCATTTTAAGAGGTCAGAGTAAAGTTAACACTCATCCATTCCTTCATTTTGAAAGAATTGCCATATTGCTCAAATGGTATATTCTACAATGGATTCGACTCCATAAAATTTTAATTTTTATTTAGAAAAGAACCCTTTACCCTAATCGAAGAAGTGAACAGGAAAATAATCATGAAAAGCCAAAATTCAATCTCTTCCACCTTAACTCTAGAACAAAATTCAAAAGAAATTGGGGGAGAATAAGAAAAGGTGCAGGCTTACTGATGACAGGTAAGTCCATTTCAAGCCCCACAAGCTCAAGGAGCTTAAAACCATCCATGTCTGGCATATCGACATCACTGATAACCAGGTCAAACTTATTTTTGTTTTCCCTCAACATCTTCAGGGCCTTGACTGCCTGATTGGTGGTTATAACTGCAAAAAACCATAAATCATGATTTGAAAAGTTTAGAGACCCAACCTACAGCAACTACAATAAAAAAAATTCAATTTCGGACGATTGGTCGTCATAACTGCAGAAAAATCATAAATCATATTGAAAAGAAGCCAAGTTCGAAAATTTTGGAGACTCAACCCACAGCTACAATCAAAGAAATTCAATTCCTGACGTACCCCATAATCAACAACATGATCTACATGAAAGGAACAGGATCTAAGACTATTCAATTTGTCAACAAACACAAACGAAAAATCAAAATCAAACCGAATAAATTGAGGAGGATAATCGAAAACCCATTTGTTACAACATCTCAAATGTTTCAAATAGCAAAAACTGAAAATGAACTAGAAATTGAAACCATGTTTGAAATCCAATCAATACACCCATACAAAACTGATGAAACAGAGAACCTAAAACAGAGTATTCATCAACAGAATTTGAATTATACTTCGAAGAAACACAAAATTAAATACAATAGGAAGTCAAACCAAATATGTGTGTGTGTGTGTGTGTATAACTGTATAACCAATTCCACGAATGAAAAAATGAATTTTTATAAACGGAAAATATCAAACACAGAGAGGAACCGAACCATGATATTGGCATTTTCGAAGCAGACCATCCAACACTCTGAGGCAGATGGGGTCATCATCCACTGCAAGAACACGCATACCCACCGGAAATCGGTCCTCTGTGGCCTCTTCGCCAATCACACGACCTCTTCTGTCTTCTACAGTCATTTTGGAGCAACAATCTCGAAGACCCAGATGAAAAAACAGAGCAGAGAAGTGGAGATCGCAGAGCAGAAAAGTTTGAGGCTTTTGGGTCTTTGAAACTAAACTCTGTTGTAATGAGAACTTTTTCCGATAACCCCAGAACACAAAAGACACATGAAGAAGAATAAGAAGAAGAAGAGAAAGAGGAGGGATCAAGGGGAGAAAGTGTGTAGAGAGACAGATAGAGAGTGGTAGTAAGTAAAGCTGTACATGTTGACAATGATGGTGATGGCCAGAACAGAGAGAAAGGCTTCAACCCAACAATACCGAAATGAATTAGTATTCTATTCTCTCTCTCTCTCTCTCTCTCTCTCTCTGAGTATTTGTCTTTGGCTTTTTCTTCTCGCAGATCAGTAAAGCATTTTTTAAGATTGGTTACTGTTTTATAATATGGAGGCCTGTTTGTATCTCTCACATGCCTTTTCTCTCTCTCTCCCTCTCTGAGGTATATATGGAAGTGGAAGACCAGAAAAATGATACTCTAGGTCCAATGTCCACCACAAGGGAATATACCCTATTCTTGTATGATCTAGGTAAGTGAAAATTCATTGATCTTGACCATTCATTCATTCATTCATCAATCTTTTAAAATGAGCAACAAGATCTATGGGCATGGATGAATGATAACTGTGCTCTAGATTTAGAATTCTAGGGTGCAAAGGGTGTAGGTTCATCAAGGGTGATGGGTATTATTCTCATGGTGATATCTCCATGTATTTTAATTTAGAGAAATTGAAAAAATGGTGATGGAGGGTATTCTGGTCAACTGAAAACATGTTGAATAAATTAAGCTGGAAATCTAAACAGAATCTGTTAATTATTATTGACTTTAAATGCTAATGATATTCTCATTTCCCATTTATGGGAACCCATTTACAGCTCCCCCAGCAAAGAAATTCCTCTGTTTAAATGGTAAGACCCATAATTTGAGGTTCCAATTTTTCATCAATTGGATGCCCATGTTGATTTATGGAAATTGAAAGACAAAAGTGGCCTTCATTTTTATTCTGCATGGGGGGTTGTTTGTCAGGTGCAATGTTGTCTTTTTATGCTTCTGTGATTGAAAGTATCAAAAGTGGTGTCATGGTGTGTTCTTGTCACTAGTGCATTTATAATCTTCCTTTCTCATAACAATTTTCTTAGGGAATTTCTTAGTATGGGAAGAAGATGGTGTGGAGAAAGTTCCTAATTATACAAAAAAACCCAATGCACCATTTTTGCTTTTGCAAGTGCGAGAAATGTCCAATAAACTACATTGAATTGTCATGAAAGCTATTAAAATAGCCTATGACAGTAGTTCTTCGTTTAAACGATGTTAACATGGAAATGTTGGGGCAAGTTTAGAAAACAGTACAATATGCTAAAAATGCAATTGGGACAGAAATTTATATATCAAATTTATGGGGTTATTATGCCAGTGCCAACATGTTTTAATGTATTATCAATTATTACCATTTGTTTTCGTGTTTTCCATTTCTGTTCCCACATTCATGGTTTTTAATTTGGCGAGTCAAGAGGGAACGTCTTTTTGAATTGACTTAGTATGTACTAGACCCTATCTTTTAATTTATTTTTCTTAATTATTCATCTAACTTTCGCTATAGTTTTTGAATTACTTGTTCAAATATTTTTTTTCAAAACATACGGCGAAATTCTTTTGATTTTGCATCAATTTACTTTAAATTGATAGACTGCCTAGTCACAATAGGAATAATTGATACATTTATATATCAACCATGCCTATGTAGTACTAGAGACTGTTCAATTAAATATGTTTTTTCTTTTATTTAAGACGTTACAAAATGATACATCGAAGAATACATACTAAAAAAAAGAAAAAAAGGGGGAAGAATAAATTATGCAAACAAATGGGTTACTCATTTGTTTTTTTTTTTTTTTTTTTTTTTTTGGATCAAATGGGTCACTCTTACTCTAATATACTTGCATTCACAAATTTTTCTAGATTGAAATTGTTAATCTCTTCGTAATTGTTGTAATTTCTTATTATTGCTGCAAAATTTCACCCTTATTCTAGACCTTCGGTTATGAAAATATCACTCTCACTCATAATTAAAAGTTGGTATAGGTTTTGAATATAACAACTTTTCATTATTGTTTGCAACTTTTTTTTTTTTTTGGATACGAGGAAGAATCTCCTCAGCCTATCCTCTACAATTTTCCAATCTATACCTAATGCCGTTAACTGGAGTAGGATAGAGAGGCAAACCCCGGATGTGTACACCAACCCATTGTTTGCAAGTTGATATAACAAAAACTAGCAAATAAAAATACATAGCCATAAACTAACCTTCCATGTCAATGAAGATTATTTTTCAAAAATTGTACGGGAGGCCCATTCCCAAATAATATTTCCCATTTTTTCCTCAAATGGTTTTCTATCTAAATTCAATAATTTCATATGTTGTATCCAAAACTTTCTCTTCACAAATTCCTAATCATGGTTGGTACTTGGTACTGCTGTTACAAATATTAATTTATGGCATATCTAATCTTACATCAAATACTTTTTATTTAGTGCTTTTACTCTATGAGCTAGCACTTAGCATAAGAGTGGGAGATCAAAATTAACATTAATGGCTAATGCCTCCCAATAAAGAAGGGAGGAAACTTAATATCACATTATTAGCCATAAACTTTATGGGTAGGGTTTGTACACATTCTTTTTCCCTCACTTCTTAGCAACTTAATTAATAGGTTCGGTTCACCAGTGCAACATCGCATACGTTGCATAGGGTACAAATTTGTAATCGTGTCTAGATTTCATGTGTCAATGTGTGATTATCACGAACATATTATAATATCATATCATTGCGCAACATCACAAATGATTCAAAGTTTCAAACCATTGAATTTTCTTTTCCTTTTTTTTAGGTTTTTTGGGTAGAGTCAAACCACTAAATTAATTACCCCAAATTATCTTCAGCCATCTCTCTCTTACTTTGAAAATCTGTTAAGCATTTAAAATATAACTAACTCTATCTATCTCAATCCTTTCATTTAAACGATTATGACTCAAACTTTCTCTTATCTGTTTGAATTGTAATTGAAAATTTTACAGACCTTGTAGGAAAAATAAATAAGAAATTTTGATAAGAGTTAAATTTTGAAAAATTTCCAAAGTTAATAATCCTAATTCCTAAATTATGAATTTAATTTTGAAAATTTTCCAAAGTGAATAATCTTGATAATTCCTAAATTGTGAGTCAATTATTCTAATGCGGCTAATATTTTATAAAATTCCAAAATTGTATTGGGGGGAGCGTGACTACCAAGGTGCAGAGAAAGAGAGTGGGAATAGTACAAATTTTTCCCCAGTCAGTGCCCAGAGCCAGAAAGTACCAAAAGTACCACAAATATTGCAGGCAGGCCCTGCACTGCTTAGCACCAGATAGCAACACGTTTCAGCCCCCTATTGGCCCGCTCTAAGTTACTAAAGTACGAGCCACTTGAGATTCCAAACCCCAGAAAGAAATGCAGCTTTTTTTTTTCTTCTTCTTTTTTTTTTTTTTTGATGATGACACGTCCGTCGCAGGATATCAGAGACGAATTTTGGGACTTGAATTCAGTTTTTGCCTTTTTTTTTTTTTTTTTTTTTTTTTTGGGGGTGGGTGGGGAGGAACAGACATTTGTCACGGGTGGTGGGGGCCACATTGACTGTGGATGTCGTAGGATGGCCCACTTTGATGGCCCATGGAGCAACAAGATTTTGCCGACTTTTGTTAAGTTGGACCAATGGAATGTAGACATCTGTTAAGTTCATTTAGCCATATGCATAGATATGGCTCATCTCTTTAACTCCTAATTATCTAGGCTTCCAAATTTCTAGTGACCAATGGTATTTTGTCAAAATGTTGATGAATGATTGATTATATAAGCAATCTTCTCATTTGTTGAAGAGGTGGTGTTGGATTCAAGTTTATGGAAGAATATCGATACTTATTTGTTTACAGATAGATGTGATGGTGGCACACACGAAATGTGCATAAGCATCATCCTATTTGTCCTATCCCTAAGATAGATTCGTGATTCTGAATCATGTGAGATTGTAAATACATAATGTTATATTTGGATGATCATGCATAGCTTGCCACAATGCTAGGAGAAAAGCTTTAGAACCCATATGATCATATTTTCTATTTTTTTACCCTTTTTATATTTATATTTTTCGTTCTGAAGGTTTATTTGTTTACCCTCAAAATGAGAAATTGGCTACATGGGTCATTTTCTTTTTCTCCACAATGGTGGAGAAACTTGAGCCCATGTGCTCTAGCAAGATGGTCCTTGTTTCGAAAGTAACATTTTAATTACTCAGTAGTCCATGCCCTAATTACCTCCAACTAAACAAGTATAAATGGAAATTAGTGGTTTGGTTCATACAAATAATTACCACTTTAGGAAGAGGCAACGCCAGATGACGCGAAGCGTGACCCAAAAAATTGGAAAATATGGTGATCGAGGATAATATTTTCGATATAACTCAAAAACATAAAAGAGTAACCTAACAAACAAGAGTGTTAATATGAAGTGTTACATGTAAACATATAATGAACACTTAATTTTTTTCCCTTAAGAAAAAAAAAAAAAAGAAAGAAAAAAAAAACCTTT
The DNA here is from genome assembly GCA_039720395.1 of Liquidambar formosana. Lineage (NCBI taxonomy): Eukaryota > Viridiplantae > Streptophyta > Magnoliopsida > Saxifragales > Altingiaceae > Liquidambar > Liquidambar formosana. The sequence continues at coordinate 16,040,625 of CM077830.1, forward strand.
TAGGAGCTGTTTGGGATTTTGTGAATGTGGTTCAATTTAGGTTCCACCTTTACATATTATCCGGTTTTATTGTAAAACAACATAAAGTTGATTTGAAGTTCATGGACTTTTTTTAGGCATGTTTTCAAAACAAAAGTGAACCTCTGTACCATCTTTAAATATTTACCAAACACATGTAAAAGAAAACCACCTGGTGGTATCCTTCAGTTGACCTGGTTCTTTGATTTGCCAAACACCCCCTAAGTTACGAAATGAAATGACCTACGTGTGAAAAGCATCCAGAACATGTTGTCCGAATGGTTCAAACGCATTTTCACAGGGAACATTTTGTTTTCTGCCACATTATCTTTTACCAATGATAAGGATCTTAATTCCTTAGTCAACAGAGAGGGATTTCCTTATAATTAACAGTGGTTATGGTTCAGATGCCATGTATATGATACTTGAATTTAAGGATAAATTAATAAGATTAAACATGGCTAATTAGGTCTATGTGGCTAAGATGAGGTCTACATCATTTGAAGTGCATGCCACCCTCTAGTGGGTCTAATTTTTTAATATTTATTCTGTTTTATTTTTTGTTTTTTAGTCCATAGTACAAAGCAAAAAAATTAGTATATGAATGAAATGGTTGAGAAAGTTCTATCACATTAGTATTAATTAATTTATTTTTCCTTCTTTTTTCTTTTCTAAAAGAAAAATGCATGGATCCATGGATAAGGTGATGCATCAAATGGATGAACTAAGGATGCATAGATGCTTCACTCAAGGGGCAAGACCTCATCAACAATGATTGAGGTTCATCCCCTTTGTAGATTCCTCTCCCTAAAGTTGTGCTATATGCAGTTCTATATTTGGTAGGATTGAGGTTATTCTTCTAGACACCTTTATCAATAGTTGTCATTTCATATTCAAAGTCCACCATTACCCCTAATCCAATCACTTGGACCCCACAAAACCCTAGTATTATTTTCCATTAAAGATTAGGCATACTAAACAGTCAAACACTACCTTAAATTAATATTACTTTTTAAAATATTGTAATATGGGAGTACTTTATATTTTATATCCTCTTTAGCCTGAGGAGGTTTGTATTTTTGTATACTAGATAAAATTCCAATCACCATTCAAAGGCTTAAGGCTCCATTTGGTATTTGTGAAAAATAGAGGAATCACCACTGTATCGGTAGCTTAGTGGCTCAGGGCTTGGGTAAACATGGGTTCAAGTCCTCAAATCCCCACTTGTGAGGTGGTGTGTGCCTATTTTCATATTAGTTGCCTCAGGTGATTAGGCTTGCAACCCACCCCTTACCTTTCTTTTTTTTTATTTTTTAATTTTTTTTCATTTTCTACCAAGAAATAAAGATAATGGAGAGTCAAAACATTTTACTTTTATATAGTGGTATTTATCATCATAGTTGTCTACCGGCAATGTTGCCATGAAACAAAGTTGGTTCAAATCCTACTTGGTGTCAAAAAAAAAAAAATAGTGATCTTTATCAATGAATTGAAACCAAACGGAGCCTAACGAAAATCATTTGAAAAAGAAAAGGCAGAAGGGAGAGGAGGAGGACCTATACCCTTAAGTAAATGGAGCAAAGCCACCTTTAGGATATTTGATAGAGAAAGGACTGAAGGAAGGCTAATTATTGTACAGAAAAATAACAAATCATCTAACACTTGAATGCCCATTACTCTTCTGTACATAGGTCAGTGGGACATTATTTTTTAGTGAGAAACACTATAGCTAGCCATGTGGATTATAAACTAAAAAAGCTAAAAGAGAGAGGTTTCATAGAGTTGGGAAGTTGGTACACACAAAAGGGGTTTTGGTCATCAAAAGGGGGTTTTGGTTTAACTTTCAACCCACTTATAGGATGATGGTGAGAGCTTTAATCCATATTTATTATTTAATTATTGATTTATTTATCTTTTAAGTAGGTGTACTACTAATCATATTTTAATCAAGGTTCCATCATTTCTTTCCAAGGGAAGTGGCATAGTATGGTGGTTGATGTGGGTGCCATTGTGGCAGCAAGATAATCATGCTTATGCCTTCGTTAAAAGATAATCGAACGATCATTAGGACATAGAATGCATAGTTTTGTTTAATCCCTATGTTCTTAAATTTATGCCAAAGACTGATACATGAAGACAAGACTTATTGATCTCATGATCTTTGAAGATGACATTGGCTAAATGCTTATCAATCTTGTAATAAGTTTAAAATAGGCAATTAAATGTGGGGCTCCATTGGCTCATCAAAATAATACTCATGCTGATTTGGTGTTTGATTAGACTTATTGTTAATCATTTAGTATACCCATATGTCTTGATCTTATATTTTGAGACGGCAACGCAAATCCCATTTCGTCGTCTCAGAAAATCATGTTTTCCTTAAAATAATGATTTTTTTTATATTTCATCTTTACAATTTGTTTTGGTTTTGATGTTCCTCTACCTTTTATTATTATTATTATTACTATTTTTGGCCTTTTTGTTTTGTTTTGGGTTTTTTGGATACCAAGCAAAAAACTCGCCTATTAGCTTTTTATATAGTTAATGAGTTAGTAGATTTTTTATTAAGTCGGGTAATTAAATGGCAATTCATACCCCAGCATAGGTACGTGTATGGCACCCACACGTTTTACCATCAAACTTGTTTGGCATATTCTAGGGTAGGATTTTATTTCTTTATTTAGTTTTGGTCTAGACATGTTTATCATCGGCGTTATTGATTTTCTAATTTGATCTTAGCCCAAGATCATTGTTAATTTTTTTTGGGAGTTAACTGGCCTTAAGCTTAAGGAAAATGTCATTGATTCTTAATTTTTTTCTTTAATGATATGCATGGCTACTTAGGTGGCATGATATCGCTAGCTACTTCGTTTTAAAACACAAAAATCACCATGCACGTGTTAATGTGGTTGCTATCACATCATTAGAAAAAAATTTTAGAGAAAAAAATATAGATGACTAGCACTACTCTAAACCTATCTGATTGGCGGGGTAGGCAGCTGATACTAGCGCACCACAATATACGCTATTGAATTTCTCTGTTACCAGCTGCTTTTCAGATTCGTCATTTTCCTTATAGGAATTCAGTAACCAAATCAAATCCAGTCCAGCTTAGCTTCCCAAGGGCATCAACCAAAGGGTAAAAGCAATTTTGTCATAAGATTTTGTCAATACTCAATAGTAATTAAAACGATGCTGCAGTAACTTCTTCAACATGGCATCCTTCTGAAAAGGAAATTTCCTGTATGGGCAAATGGTGCTTCCCATACAACAGTACAAATGAAGCCTAGTAATTTTCTCTGAGGCAACTAGAACTCAGAGCCTCCATGTACAATGGTACGATAAAGTGCCCTTTTCTAGGGCCTTTCGTAGGACCCTATGTTCTTGGTGAAGACCACTCCAACCCGTGCCTTTTCTCAACTGTCAACCATTTCCAAACATGTCAATTAATAAATATAATGATTCTTTTTATTTTTATTTTATTTTATTTTTTTGGGGTAGGACTGGACTAATATGTGTTAAGGTTGATAGGATAAAAACAGATGTCCCAATGAGAATCTGAACCTTGATATGGCGTATAATGCCTGCATTTGAATGGTATTTTCATAAAGTTTAGTGTGTTGAAAGTAGGTAATTAAATTTATCAACGCGCGCACTCACAGAGGAAGAGAGGTGGAGATGTGTGAACATCACTTGCCAAGATGTATTATGTCATATAAAGTCTACATAATACCATGTTCCACAAGAATATTCCCCCACATTATAAACCATGTAAGGTTGCCTCCCATATGCTTCCTTTTTGTTATTTATAGAGAATTACCACATCTTAAGCCAGTCCACACACATTTTTCCTTTCTATATATCTAGAATATTATACCAAACCCCAATATATAAATATACTTTTGATGGTGGCCCATGTGAAAGACTATGAAGCTTTTGTTTGGGAATTTGTCTCCTCAAAAGTGGTGAAGTGGGAGAAGAGTTTTTACACTGTTACCAATCCTTACAACACAACTAATTCTCCGCGTCAACATAATTAGATTGAACAGATCAATGGTTGTGATTGTTTCGAATATGCGTGTAGAGAGAGAGAGAGAGAGAGAGAGAGAGAGAGATTAGTTATTTGATTGTCTAGAAGGCATATTCATTGTTAATATATAGAAATGGCGGTTGATGTCAATGCAAGTTGGTTGTCAATTGTTATTCTTTGTAAATACATTAACAAGGACCTAATCCATTCTATTTTAAGACATTGAAAACTTTAGATTTCAATAATTCGAACAGCTAAGTGTTTCTGTATTTGCACCAAACAACGTATGTGTTGCTCAACGTTTAGACAACGATGACGTCATATTAAGCGTGGGACATCGTACTTTACAAATGGGACCTAAAACCATTTTTGGGAAGAGAGGAGGGAGCAGATCCCCCTTAATCAGTGGATTTTTTTTTTTTTTTGGGGGGGGGGGGGGGGTCTCTTCGGCAGCCCAGATGGCGGTCAACGCCTATCGCTTAATTATAAGCTGTGAGGACCATTTGGAGCTGCTCACACTGCAGGAAGCTGTTTATGCAGCAGCTTTGATGAAAAAGGACTTCAGATCAGTTCATAGTGGACTGTGAAGTTCACTAGAGGGAAATTCAGAACACACATAAGCACATCAATATATATACCACGGCATTTGCAATGAACAATCATATAGGAAGCCAACGAAGTGGGAATAACACAAGGCAGTAGGCATCGTATACTTTTGTGACTGAAAATAAGAACTGGGCTAAGAAAATTAAACAAATAAAGTAAACCATATATTTGCAATAATTTTTTTTTTTTTTTTTTTTTTTTGATGATGGTCTTTACATAAACCTCAACTTCACTAATTATACAAGAAACCCAGATCAATAAGCATATAATCCTGGATTTTCTGATAAAAGGACATTTCGCCACATGACCGGTAAGGAGAACTGCAGGAGACCCCTACCTCAAAAATGGTTATCCAAACGTGATCTGGATCAAACAGGACTATATACCACTCCTATCATTCTGTGATCATGAGAAACATAGTGGGCCGAATAAGCTGGGCTGTGAAACACAGCGTCCAGAAAGCAATCACAGTTTTTCTTGAAGACAGGCCCACCTTGCAAAGAAACAAACGGTTTCGGCTCACTTTCCAAGTTATGAGAAATAATCAGTCATCTTTTTCCGAATCTCAAGCACTTGTTGTTTTTGGCTTCTGTAATGCTTGGGTTGGGAGCAAGGTGCTTTGTCTGTTTTGTGAGGGAGAGCTTCTCCATTGCGTTGATAAACTTGCGCAAGTGTTTAATGTATTCAGGATAAGTTTCAAGGTTGCAATGGCCCCCGCCCATAATCCATAATGGATCATATTTTTCCTTGGAAAGTTCCCACAAGCGCTTTCCATGAGACCAATCGACAATGTCGTCATTTGATCCCTACAAATGATGCACCAACAGATGTTCATCATCACAGCAGCAAGAATCTCTGATTTAAATAAGAATGAATCAAACAGAACTATGTACTAAGAACAAAAAAAGAATCAACCGGAACCATACAAAAGGGAGTGTTTGGTGCAGATAAGCATGTCCAAAGAATTATTCATAATTTCACTTTAATTCTTGTGACTGGAGCAGAAGAAAAGTGATCCTTCGCTCAAAGCAAATTCTTAATTCTTTTATAAAGAAAACAACTTTTATTATCTCATAAAAAATCCCTTCTGAGAATATGGGCTGGTCATGTGCCTCCATTCTTTCCATGCCATGCATTACTGCAATGACAGCAGAAACATGAGAGCAGTTGGAGTTCTCTCTGGTAACATATTCCAAGACCCTCCCAAGTCCCAACTGCAGACCTACTTTTTCCGGTCCAAAGAGAACCCTGCATGCAAAGCGATAAAATGCATATGAAGTCCAGGTAACTACCCGAGTTCTTGGGACATGTTGGTCTAATAGCAATCCTGTGCGTGCACCTGGGTGTTAGTGATGCAAAGAATGCTTATAAAGAAGTGGCGAATTGGGTTTCTTTTGGATATTCATTGTATTGAAACTTTTATAATCCCAAGTGGAGTATACTTCACTAAATTAATTAGTAGGTGTATCAGGGCATTTAATTTTATTAATTGTTTAGCAAAATCTATTAGGATTATTAAGAAGATACTGTTCATTCAGTACAGTTCACACTATGTAGCAGTGAACAAATGGGGCTATTTTGCTTTCTAGTTATTTCAATTAGGGTTTTAATGTATGGCTAAGATTTAGAGACTAGGATTTATAAAAAAATTATTTAAAGAAAAAAAAAAAAGGCCAAGGTGCCTAGATCTCTTCATTCTTTCCATTTCTTCTTATACTTCTTAGTCTGTATATTCTTCTTCTTCTTCTTCTTCTTCTTCTTCTTCTTCTTCTTCTTCCTTTTTCAAAATCTCTTCAAGAGCAACTTTAAACTGTAACCAGAAGTTTAATTCTAAAACCCTATTCTGCTTAAATAAAACCTAAAGTTTAATTCTAAAACCCTATTCTACCAAACCCTGATTACCTCCAAACATTCCCACATCAAATTCTAACCCTAAATCCCTTCTTTAGTGCGAAACCCTAAGCAATCTTGCATTTTTGCATCAGTTGGTATCAAAACCCTATGCTACAAAACTCTAATTACCTCTGAACATTCCCACATAAAATTCTAACCCTAAATTCCTACTTTAGTGCTAAATCCAAAGCAATCTTGCATTTTTGCATCAGTTGGTATCAAAACCCTATGCTACAAAACTCTAATTACCTCTGAACATTCCCACATAAAATTCTAACCCTAAATTCCTACTTTAGTGCTAAATCCAAAGCAATCTTGCATTTTTGCATCAGTTGGTATCAAAACCCTATGCTACAAAACTCTAATTACCTCTGAACATTCCCACATAAAATTCTAACCCTAAATTCCTACTTTAGTGCTAAATCCTAAGCAATCTTGCATTCTTGCATCAGTTGGTATCAGGTGAAAGATCCTATCTCTCCAACCTTTAAATTTTCTTTAAGTTTTTCAATTACCATGGTTACAAATGTGGAGCTATCATCAAGGTTTGAGGTCTTCTTGGAAGATCAACAAGATACCAAGGAACATGCTTGAAGCCATCAAGAAAGATGGTGCATGGCTTAAAGGTGAAGTACAAACCATTCCTCCTTTGGTCTTGCAAGAAATCGATCTTCCTCAGGATTTGCAAAAGGTCGCACAGCTGTTTTCCAAACAAGAGTTGATCGATCCCTTTCAAGCTCACAATGTGGATGAAAAAATCAATATTGTGTAGTTACAGACTGGAATTATTGTGCTAATAAAGGAAGACATAAACCATAGAGATGAACGCAATGTCAAATCTATGGAAATCAAAACCCCAAGGGGTACCTTAATTGGCCAGGGAACATGCCTCAAGAAGCAGAGGTCTTAAGTTCGACTCTTGCCATCCCGTTGAGGCCACCCAGGCAACCCACACAAGGTTCCATGGTCCTCATTGACCTTGGGTTAACCGGTTCATGTGGGTCACGGGCTCTTACATGGGCCCGAGGTTTACTTCGTATCATTTCAACCCAAAAGGTGAATTCACATGAAGTCCAAATTCGGGATGAACTAGGTAAAATTTCCACTATTAGAATCTTAAATTATTAATAATCCAAATGGGGATATACTTAGCTAATTTGATTAGTAATTGTTGTAAAGGTAATCAGTAATTCAGTATTACTAATTATTTAGCAAATTGAGGTATTTTGATATTTTTTTTCTTTGATCTTTCAAGTTACTTTAATTAAGGTTTTAATGAATGATGAGGATTAGATGTTTTAAGGACTACGATTTATCATTATTAGGGTTTTCAGTCTAGTAGGGTTGTAAATCTGTAAGCCCCTTTTTTTAGAAGAATTAAACATCCTTAAGAATTTAGAACTTTGAAAGCTTTTTTTGAAGGCCAAAAAGTTCCTAGAACAAGATGAAACAAGCAACAGAATCGTCATTAGAGAAGCATTTAAATCTGTATAAGACATTAAATTTTACTGGAAATGTTTATGGTTCCTCATATACCCAGGGTCTCTGCACCATAATTTGTTAAGAGTCTGCAAGACATTGGCGACTTACGAGACAAAAAAGATTCAAACCACCCTCTTAATTGATTCTTGAGTGATCTTCTCATTGACCTATCTCAACAAGTAACCTTTCTCCCTTCCATAAACTATATCAAACCTGGAAAAATGACTTTGATATTTGCCTCACTTCTGGCTTAAAAATTTTCTCATGTCAGCTTCAATTATTTCAACTAGACTCCCCAATTGGCAAAGAAATCCTGATACAATCAGAGTAGTCCTTTTGGCCATCCCCAATCTTCTTCATTCCCCCCCCCCCCCCCCGGGGCCCCCCAGGCGGCAGCCCGGTGCCCGACCCACCCAAAAATTAAATTGGGTTTACATTCAAGGGACTCAAACCTAGACTACCCATACTCCACCCCACCCTGGTACCACTAGGCCACAAGGGCCAGTTGCCTTCTCCAATCTTCATCGAGATAGTGAATTTGTCAACATATTATTAATACTTCAAAATTTCTACAAATATGGAGAACCCTGTGATGATCAAGTGCAAGAGCATTTTCAATACTTAAAAAATAAATAAATAAAACACTGGAGTGCTTGGAAATGTAGAAAGGAAGAGGACTACAGGTCTGTTGTCACACATTGGAAAAGAAGTAAAGTGAGACTCAAACACTCACTTTCCTCACTATTTACTCAAATACATCAACCTAAGGGTCTCATTGTCTCACTAAATATGCTTAATGTGCACTGTGCATTTTTTCATTGTCAGAAGTAGCTTAAGATGTTATACACTCTGAGTTGAGCAAGGTTGGTGGTCGATGATCTAGGTTGATCTAAGGGTAATAAGAACCTTGGAAATTGAGGCGACCATCAGAACAGCTTCTTTCAATACAAACTAGATTGTTGTTCACCAAAATGGAGTGACAACCGGAATGTATTTGTACTTTTGAAATATGGAATTAAAAACATCAATTAGTGTGCACAAACACACTGGATGGGTAAGAATTAATTGAGAGGATATGTCAATGAACATATTCTTCATGGATTTTTATTTATTTTTCAATAAGTTCAATGGGCATGTCAATTTTACCAATTATTATCAGATGTACAAAAGAAAATTTTAATTAAATTCCACAAACATAAGGGTGTGAGCAGATTAAGCTAAGCCAAGCTTTTCTAGATCGGCTCTGGTACATCATTTGTCATATTTCGGGTTTGGTACTGAGTCACTATGGAGAATGACATGTTGAGCTAGGGTTTGAGCCACCTAATACTTCGCATCATAATTATTGGTTACTGAGAAATTGTGTTGATGCCAAATAAATCTTGTCAATGACATTCTTTTAAAAAGCATTCATTTAATGCCTTTATAAATACCAAAATATTTAATTAAATAATAGATATGTAGGTATATTTAACAAATCATAACCTTTTAAGAAGATACTACATGTAATTGTTTTATAAATGTACACCAATTGAGCAGAGCCTGCCTTACCAGGACCCAGCTCACCAAATGTAGATGAGCAGAGGTTGCACTTGGCTTCCAATTCAATAATTAGAGTTCAATTTAGACTGCAGACAACCATTAAGGTATAACAAAAACGACAGAAGAGTTTGAGCCTAGAGATTATAGTCAATTAATTCTGGTATAAGCAACAATGCAAGTGTTGGACAGTTTCTCATACCACAGAAGGTACAGAGTGTGTCCAAGTTTATTAAGAATTATTTAAATAAAAAAAAATCATAATATAATTAATATTATTCAACAAGATCTAAGCTATAAAAATCGATACCCATACTAATTTAAAACTAATAATGGACCTCTACACGAAAGAATAAAGAAGTTTTAAGGATTAAACCCCTAACATTGTTGTGTGAAAAACCTAAACCATACAAATTATCGCAAAGATGGTTTCTTACTTCAAATATTTGAGGTTTAATTGTCCCCACTGTTTGGCATTTACAACAAAACAAAAAACTCATGGAAACTTTAAAGATATAAACAATACAGATTATAAGTGATATAATAAAGCAGTTTAACAGTGAAATGTAGTCAAATCACAGATATATATGAATTAGGAAGTAGGTGCAGGACAATGAAACTTTGTAGTCTGTGTTGCAAAACATTATGAGATTTCACTCAGAAAAAACATATGAATCATGATGGTGTCAGGAGAGATGTAGCTGGCTGGAAAAAATATAAATTGCAGACTTACATGTATAACTAGGACCGGACAATTGACTTGCCGTATTTTGTCTATATTCTGAAAACATTGAACAGAGCTTCCTCAATACAAAAGCAAGTATTTAATGTGCATTAGAAGAAGAGACCACAAGGATGACCAAATCAAAACTTACTTTGAAAATGTCAAACCAGAATGTCATCTTGACAGGATACAAGACCCGTATGCCGGAAAGGATAGCACTATGAAGAACAACGCCTCTTAACTTCTGTAAACGAGAAGCCAAGTGCAATGTGGGCCCACTTCCAACAGACTGACCATACAAAATCACATCCTCCTGCTTGATTCCATATTCTCTTTTTAAACAATTGTAGACAGCCTCTATGTCATAGTATGTGTTGAACTCAGATGGCTATCACAATCCCCACAATAACCACTTATCAGAAATTGAACAAGCTACCAATGTTTCCAAATGTCATTTCCATTTTATTTCTCCTAAATATTTTCATGGAGAATTTCAAAGCCATTGGGGGTTATTACAAAGCCTATAATAGATTTTCAAAAAAAAAAAAAAAAAAAAAAAAAAAAAAAAACAGTTGTATTAATTCTTTACCTTACCAGTGGAAGCTCCATATCCTGAATAATCATAGCTGCAATATGCCAAAAGAACCAAAAGATGTTCAGTAAATAACAAAAGAAAGGTTATTTGTTATACTAAGTGCATCAAATCTACATCCTACAGGGCCTGTCTATCATTGAAAAAACATAATGTCAGCTGCAGAAATTAATAAGAAATTCACCAATTTCCAACATAAAACAGATAAAAAGAGCATCCTCAAAAAATTTCAGCCGCATCAAGCAGCCTTAATGGAGTTAACCCCATCTCAAGAACATTTTTCATTAAATGAAACAGAAATGGAGGGAAGAGAAATGCCACATGGGTATTCACCAAATGATTCTACTCACATAAGAGGACAAACACAAAAAAATAAAAAAAAAGTTCAAGCAGCTTTCAAACTCATAAACCACAAAAGCTAAAAGTTGATAACGTAACACCAATCAGACCAACAAATATTACAAAGAGTAGCTTCTGAACAAATATTTGAAGGCCTATTGCCATCATTTTGCAATAATGCCAAGCGAAGATGTAAAAATCCAATCAGAGTGCTAAATTTATATATTTCATGTTTTAGGCCTCCTCAGTGATTACACCACATAATTATAAACAAAAAAAAAAAAAAAAAAAAAAAAAAAAAAAAAACAAACAAAACAAAACAAAACAAAATGATTATAAACCCCATAGCATAAAATTAAATCATTCACATCTTGGCTCCACGAGAAAAGCCTTTCCATCCATAGAACTTACAAATAGAATGATTCCCACTTCCCAGAAATATAAACGCAATAAACAACAAGAACAATACCCCAAATAAAAACCAAAATTGTCGAAAATAATAATAATAATAATAATAATACTGACAACAATCAGAAAATGAGAATTTAAACCAATCACACTTATAGACCTACCAAAAACTGCAAAGATTATAGACAACGGAGACAAAAGCATATTTGGCAACAACAAAAATAAAAATAAAAGGAGGGGTGGGAAGAAGAAGAGGAAGAAGATGAAAAACAGAGACATGGGTATTGGCTCAATTACACCAACAGACCTCACAAAGAGAGCATTAATCAATCTCAGACCCAAGCAATGATATAAAAATCACCAACAACCATCTCAATATATTAAAAAAGCACAGAAACCCATCATAACCCAGACTCCAAAAATCCAAAAAAGCACACACATACCACCCTTCTTCCCCCTTCCCCCCCCCCCCCCCCCCCCCCAAAAAAAAAAAAAAGAAAAAGAAAAAGGGAACAACAAATTATAAACAGAAAAAAGGGAACACCAAATTATAAACAGAGTATTGAAGGACCTCACAAACAAATCAATTTCCACAAAGCTCAGGCAAGCATATACCAGCACCACCGACACCCACCTCAATATTATTCAAAAAACTAACAAACCACCAAACCCATGAAAACCCAAATTCCAAAACAATCAATAAACCACAAACAAAGCCACCAAAAACACCAAAAACTACCTCATGATGTTGACACGCAGGTGTGCTCTGAGCTCAATGAAGAGCTCTTGCATCTGACCCAAGTCAGCCGCATTCCCATGGGAGTATAAAAGCGTGAACCTCCCAAAAGGGTGTCTCCAAAACGTAGCAACGATCTTGTTCCCACCCTTTGTGTCGAGAGAATGGACGTCCACGTTCTTATCAGCCGTTAACCCAGAGAAGACAAGCCTCCCATCATCTTCCCTGTACACGTCGTACGTTGGTGGGTCTGGTGGGAAGAATGCGAATTTCGCAGCAACACTCGACGTCACATTTCCCATTAAACCAAACCCAATACAGAAACAACCCCAATCAATGAGAAACCAAGCCCATTAAGGAGGAGGTGTGAGGGTGTGGAATAATTTTCTTGGCTTTTTTCTCTTGGGTTTTTCTCGGGAAAATTTTGGTGTCAAAAAATGGGAATTTTTTATTTGAGGGGTGATGATGGAAAGGGAAATACAAGTGGCGTCAGATGAAAATAAAGTGGGGAAAAGGGTTGGCAGGAAATGGATCCGATCTAAGCGGGTGAGCTGGAAGTGCTGCTGGAGAAGAACAATCCCCCAGGAAAAATTAAAAAGAAACACAGAGAACAAGGTGTGGGGAATGATCTGTACACCCTCTGTGCTCCTATTTACACCACTTCTTTTAATTTGGCAGTGAAAGGTTGGATTTACCCTTCATTAATATATCAAGTTCTTAGGTGGGGGTATTAAATGGATGGTATTTAATTGGGTGGGTCGGGTTGGCCCAGGTTTGTCGACTGCAGTAGGACGACTAATCGATTTTTTTTTTTTTAATTATTTTATATTTTCGGGTAATTGCCTAATTGGCAAAACACATGCCGGCTCATACAAATACAAGTTAAAACATGCTATTTCACTCATATTATTAACTTGAAATAAAATCTCATGTGAGGTCATTGTATCTTTAAAACTCAGAAACACAATTGATTTTTAGAAGGGTTGGTTTATTACAGTGTATGGGAATAAGATTTTATTTTGAATAAATAATATGAATGAAACAGGTTTTTTTTTTGGTAAGTTATCGTGAAACCTAACTTATTCAAAAGTAAATGGGATTGATCTAGATGACGAGTTTGGATTACACCAATGCTATGTTTGGACAATGAATTTTTAGGTGAAATTCGTCTTTGAAATGAAATTTGTAAAATTTTTGCAAGAAAATTTCTTAAATTTTTTTTTATAAATTTCATATTAAAGACAAATTTCACTTAAAAATTCTTATTCAAACATAGCGTAATGGAATTAGAGAATGCCATGAGATAAGCTTATGGAAATTGGCATTCAAAACTTGCCCAAAAAAATTGAGAAACCTCATCTTATGTGTGCAGGACTCAATAGACATTCTAACAAAAATTAAAGGTTGATTGGATGAAGATGAGTATGACCGATTTTAATTCCATCATCATTTAATAAATATTTTCTCTTGTAAATCTCATAAACTCTGTAAGAAAAAAAGAAAAGAAAAAGCCCTAAAGCTTTAATTCAATTTTTCTAAATTAGTTTATTTGAAAATATAGATAGCATTAAAAGAGTGTATAAATCTTCATCTAAATTCTCAAATTCTCAAACAGATCTCAAATATGCAATAGTTTAATCATTGCAAAACAATCAAATTTTTTTCATATGTGCAGTCACAACTTGGAAATGAAGTCTTGATCTACCCATCCAATCCTAATCAATGAGGGTCACATATGGAACAATTATTTGAGTAAGTGGGGTCCATTGATTGTGTGCTTTCATTTGTTTTATTTTATGCTATCATAATGATTTTGTGTAGGTATCAAAACTTACCAGACCAGTCTCATCCATGAAAACCAAATTCAAGGTATTAATTGATGTCTTGTATTATGTAAACCCAAAGGTCCCAAATACCTTAGAAGTTAAAAAGTTAAAACCCTAGGGGAAAAAAAAAAAGAAAAGGAAAAAAAAGGAAAAAAAAAGGTAAAAACCCTTAAGCCCAGGGCAGATTCTTATCGGGTTGAAGGGTCAAATAGAATGTTGCCAAGTGGATCTAATAGAGGGTATTTTTGTCTTTTTAATCAATAGCATGTGCTATTAATGGGAAGTCCACATTATCCAAAACATAAATAATGGTTCTCAAACAGTAAGCTGCCAAGGTGACACCATCATCTCTCATTCTCTCTTGCCATGATCTCTCCTATATTTTCATCTATCATGAAATTTTGAGTAGTTGGATTTAAAACATGCACCACATCATTAAATTTATAGCATTAAATACATTATTTTAATAAATTTCGTATAAAAATCTTGGTCTAAGCAAACAATGAATTTCGATCAAACTAGTAAATGAGAAAAAAATATCGAATGTTGATTGATCGATCAACATGATAAAATTACAAAATATTTTATGATAAATTTTGTCCGTAAAATCCTTTGAAGAGCCATGTACTCTCTTTGTCCTACAAAGATAGGCTAAGTTTGACAAAACACGGAGTTTAAGAAAGAGTTATCCTTATATTGACTTGTATTAATTAAACTTCATTTTCCTAAAAGTACCCTCAACTTTTTTGTATTGGGTTTTGTATTAAAAGTAATCATCGAAATAACAAAGGGTATTGTAGGAAATTTATAAAAATAATGATTTGACTTTTCAAACTGGACAAACATTTTGAGACAAAAAAAGTTACAAATATGGCTTATTTTAATGGGACGGAGGGAGCATCTAATTATCTTTTAAATTTAGGAGAAAGCTTGTCAAATTATCAATATAATCATAAACATGCATTCAATCAATTATCAAATCAAAGACTGCCGGAAAAAAAGAGATGTATGGATTGAAATCCCTTTTTTTTGGCTGTCCTTTCATCTTTAGGAGGATATGCCTTCATCTTTGAAACCTTTTCAAATTTTCTTAAATAATTTTTTTTTATTGTTTGAAGAAAAATAATAAATAAACAAACAAACAAATCAAAGACTGTTGAATTAAAAAGATTAAAAAAAAAAAGAGCAAAATTTGATAACAATATTAGGAAAAAGGTATTTGTATTTACAAACAAGTTTTTGTCTTTTTTTTTTTTTTTTTTTTTTTTTTTCGGGACTCCTCTTATTCTTGCATTGTGAGAAATAAGAAAACTTGCTTTGAAATGCAAATATCAATTTTCCAATATTAATACTACGAGTAACATTTAACATAAAATATTTTGATGAAAATAATAAAAGGGGGAAGATGGTGATTGCTAGGGGAGGGAGATGGACGGCTGAGATTCGGTCAAAGGCTGCAACGCTGGGCCGAAGATTGAAGGTGTCAGAAGTAATGTCAGAGTCAGACATTCCTTATTTGCTTTGCTCAGCCAATGGTTTACCGAAACATGACGGTTGCTTCCTCAGCTTTGGGCTTTGGGCTTTGAGTCAAATATTAACAACTGTCTCCTACCACCACTTTGACTAATTTTTCTCATTTGCCTTTCACTTCTTCAATTCCACATTCGGGAGACGATTCAGTGCTGGCTGAGATGGACGGTTGAGATTGGAAGATGATAAAATTATCAAAATGCTCTTATAAAATAATTTTTTCATCTTTCAATCTCAGCCATTCGAAATCGAGATGAACAATTGAGATGAGTTTAGCACCGTACTGAGTTTTCCAAACTTAGTATTGAATCCAAGTCCTTCCACATTCTAGGACTGCAAAATTTTTACCTTTACAAATTATGGAAAAATTAGGGTATTGTCATCACATAAAGTATTTTTAAATCTTTTATTTAGTTTACATATTTTAAGGTTTTATAAAAAATATGAAAATTTTCTATGAAAACTAGTCACCTAATCTATAAGAAAACATCATTTTGGACAACTTTATAAAATAAAATTTTTCCAAAATCTATCATTTAAGTAGACTTTTTGACTATTTTTCATGAAAAATAAAATAGAGATTGTAAATGGCCAAAAAGTTCACTTAAATGATAGATTTTGGAAAAACTTTCATTTACAAAGTTGTTTAGAATAATGTTTTTTAGTAAACTACGTAATTAGTTTTTGTAGAAACCTTTTCAGTTTTTCATAAATCCTTAAAAAGAATAAATTAAGTGGGGCGTAGAGACCTTTATGTGGTGGCAATAGCCTCTCTCGTTATGAAATTATCTTTAGGTTTTCTTGATGGATGACTCAAGGGTATATGTTGAGTTTTATTTTTAATAGTTTTTGGGTTTAATGGCATATCTCATTTCAATAGGGGTGCATGTGGTGTTTACGGAGGTCTTAGTTTCAACTCTGCGTGAGTGCATGTATGAGTGTGTATTCTCTTATTGTTTGGCAAAAAAAAAAAAAAAAGAAAAAAAAAGGAAAAAAAAAGGAAGAAAGTTTCATTTAATGAGAAGTACATTAATTACATAGAAAAATGTATTTGCTTAGTCTTCTAAGTATTTTCACATTTTTAAAGTAATTTGTATAATTTTTTTTAAATATGTATATGCATATTTTTCTAAGCAATTTGTATAAATTCTCTATGTATTTTTACTATTTCCCAAGCGATGATTATCTCGTTGAACAGAACTTATTATGTGTCCTTAGTGTTAAGAAAACCTCTTACCATTTGCTTGTTCTCTAGAATTCTGGATAATGAAAATTGATGATTTTGGTTGCTTAAAAGTTTAAAATTTATTTACCACATACGGAGTATTATAAAAAATCATTACAGCTTAATAAAATGCAACACTGGCTAGCTAATAGTCTACATCCCCTTTTTTTTTTTTTTTTCTTTTTTTGTTGGTTGGATGGTCAGGGTGTCCGGACCAGCTTGCGCGCACCTCGACTAATCCCTCTCTGGGCGATCTTAAGGGCACACTCCCCCACATCGGCCTGGTGCATTCAGGAATAAATTCTTGGAGTGCTCCCTAAAGGAGCACAGCGGAGAATGGAACCCAAAATGTCCGAGTTTACGGGTCATTCTAAGACCATGTGAGCTGACTCTCATGGGTAGTCTACATCTTTTGTCATTACCACCACAATTTTTTTTCTCTTTTTTTGTAACATTTGGAGTAATTACAAATCTGGGGTGTGTGTGTTTTCATTTTATATATTTTTTTTAACGTGTCGGCCGACCCTTGTTAAAGACAATGAGATGATTTTATCCTTTTTTTTTTTTTTTTTTCTTTTTTTGTTGGTTGGATGGTCAGAGTGTTTGGACCAGCTTGCGCGCACCTTGACTAATCCCTCCCTGGGCGATCTTAAGGGCACACTCCCCCACATCGGCCTGATGCATTCAGGAATAAATTCTTAGAGTGCTCCCCAAATGAGTACAGCGGAGAATGGAACCCAGAATGTCCGAGTTTACGACTCATCCTAGGACCATCTGAGCTGACTCTCATGGGTAGTCTACATCCTTTTGCCATCACCACTTTCAATTTTTTTTCATTTTTTTTGTAACATTTGGAGTAAATACAAATCTGGGGTGTGTGTGTGTTTTCATTTTATATATTTTTTTTAACGTGTCGGCCGACCCTTGTTAAAGACAATGAGATGATTTTATCCCTTTTTTTTTTTTTTTTTTTTTTTTTTTTTTTTTTTGTAAACAAGAAGCACCATTTGCTACAATGAAGAATATTCTCCAATAAAGAGAAAAATGTGAGCTCAACGAAAGACAGCAGCCCAAACAAATTTGCATGTTCTCTTTGGCCCTTAACAAAAAAACTTTGGACCATGAATGGAAGATCATCTTGTGTGACACAACAGCTGCTGACTAAAACAAATTTCCTACCTGAAAAATATCTTCCAACATAACTAGTACTTCATATGCTCCATCTAATTTGGTTGGGAATTTTGGGAAGTGGACCAAGCTAGGTTGATTCTTGTAATGCTATTTGGTAAAATAAATTAAATAAAAAAAAAAAAAAAACAATTTGAACCTTTAATTAGCTTTGAAAAAGGCGTGTTAAAGTCTCGTATTTATTAGGAGTATTTCTTTTTTTTTAAAAAAATTTCTTAATGGAGCTGAATAGTCATACGTGATAAAGAACCTTACTAAATAAGAATTAAATAAAATTTGATGAGATTCATTTGCAGCTAATTAGGTTTCTATAATTTCCTGTTAGCCTCATACTTTGGGATCTTTCAAGTATTAAGACCTTCCAAACACAATGGTAGCCAAAAAATAAAAATAAAAATAAATAAAAAAATTGAAAGGATAGAAAGGGACTAATAATAGTGATCACAACCAAACAGCCCCCACAAATTATCTCATAATCTAAAGTAGACATGGTCATAATAAGTTTGATGCTTTAGGGTGGGTGGCCTACCTTAGGTACCCATCACCACAGACTCACTTTTTTAAAAATTTATTTAGGTCTCTGTCTTCGGAACCCACAACAAAGATGTGGAGGAAGTTGTAATTTTTGCTTCTTTATTGTGTTTTTCCCGTGGGATTATTGGATTAAAGCTTCAGTCCAAAGGAAAAGAGTGGGTCAAAAAGCCCATAGAATGCTTAGATGTTGGTGCACTAATAAAAAGCTAGGTCTTAAAGATAAACTGGAGACAGAAAGATGGAGTTCTGAAATAAAATATTCACTAGGAAAAGAGAAAACTGTCACGCATTGCTTAAAATAGTCCATAATAGATAGAATCAGTGGGTGAACTATAATCTCCTTTAATTAGATATATATAATTGAGGAAATCTAGGGAGTTGGTCATCACTTTCATGTAAAATTTTCACCTTTATTTTGCAAATATACTTAAATTAGTATTAATAAAAAAAAAAAAAAAGGCTCATTAGCCTGTTGGGAAAAGATTGATTGGTCAACAGCAAATCATCATCATCAATAGATTAGTCAACCGAAGACACTGTAGCTCTCAAATTTTGGTCATTAAGGCCATCATTGGCATTTCTTGGCCCAACTTGATCCGACCCATTTGCCGATACAAAGTGTGTTAGAAACTCTATCCCTCAGCAAGGGCAGTAAATGAACAGAACTGAGTTGGGTAAAAGGTTGCTTGACTCGATAAATAACAAATTCTAAAATAAGACTAAGGTTGACCCATTTATGTTACGAATAACCTTGAACAAACAAACCTATTATTAAGCCGATCTCGAGTTGAGTTCCCTATCGAGCTGAGTAAGGTTTTCATCAAGCTAGGCTCAATTAATTAACAAGATCAAAAATAAAATTGAGCTCGACTCATTCATCATACAAACAAGTTCAAGTGTGTCATCGATCCCATCTCAAGCCAAACTAGAATAACTAGACTAACCCTATCATCGGGTAACAGTCACAATTATCAGGGTCCACACAGCAGTAGATTAATGTGGATGACTCGGAATGGGTCGATTTAGGCTAGGGTCTTCTTTCTTCACTAGAGCCACTAAAGGGCAAGAAAAAAGGTTTTGGAATGAACATTACATAGATGTCACAAGGTTGAGACACAAAAGCCCATCCCACAAGATTAGGAACCAAATAGGAGGGAGGGACAAAAACTACATACAAAAGGGAGGCCGAGTGGCCATCCCGTGGAAATAGAACCATACGATCCATACCAAATAGCTTTACCCAGAATTTGAAATTAGTACAGCTAATCAGTTGGGTCTGCCCCTTTCTTGCTTCAAATTGTAGTATGCTAGCATATAGTTTTAATTACAAGGAAGAACTTAACAACAAAATCATACTTCTATAGAAAATATACACTCAAAAGAGAGTTGAACAATTATATACAGATGGCTACATGTGTTCAAACATATACATGATGCCCGAGCATAATAGAGTAGTAGAGTTGGTTGCCACAACTATGATTACATCACGAAGAAATTTCAATACCTTTTTCAAATAATATGTGCTCCTCTTCTATTGAGGTCTTATCTTCGACAACTGAAACCCAAGTTTCAGCAATCTTATCCAATCTACCATCCAAAATCTCAACCACAGTGAAGGCTCGCATTGTGCCTCTAGACTCGGGTGTGAGTTGAGGGACTTTGTTGTTCACGCAAATTATGTTACTTGTCCCTTGTTCATTGATCAATCTTTTAACCCTAGGAACAACGGCCCCATTGAGGTACATTGTGTTGTCAGCGCCAGCGACAATCATTTTTCGAAGACCATTTCCATATGCCAGCTGTTTATGCATGTGACCAAAAACGACCAAAGGGATGGACACTTTGGTGGTCTCTTTCAAGTGGGATATTGCTTGTGCTAAATCTGTACCATAAGATTCTCTGGTGAACAATTTAAATTTTGTCCCCAAATGGAAAAAAACACAACATACACAACTTTTTATATTGCATGACCAAAATAATAAATCCCCTTAACAACAGTCCTCTTCCGGTTCATTAGGTTACCAATCAAAGCACACCACAACGCATGACAAGATAGTGCCACAATTTCGACAAAGAAATGGAAGACTAAATTACTAAAATAACCAAGCTTTTCCAGAAATTATCAACCATCCTGGCCTTGATATGGCACAATTGATCTGTAACCTAATGAAACACAGAAGTCCATGCCAGCAAGGAGCAAATCCAAACGGATATTACCTGGATCACCATGGTCGCCACCTCCATATACCCAGTCTCTTCCACAGATATCATTTATTTTAGAACCCAGACCTGCACAATGTATGACCCTTAAATTTTAACATAAAATGCCCAATTTGTCCTTGGTAGAAAGGTAACTGAACTGAAATTGATTTTGGAAGACCGATATACCTGTGGGTCCATTATGTGCAAGAATTATAACAAAATGATCCTCCGGTGTCCCCACAGCAGCTCGACAGATTCTCTTTGCACTTCCATCCATGTCATGGACTCCATATCTAAAATGATATTATAATTAGATAAATTGCAACATAAGCCACGAGAAAAGTAACACAACAAGCTTCAATATCTCTCATAATACAGGAAGCTGTTTGGTATACTTGCACCCTAGTCAGGGTGCTATGTATAGATGGGAGGATCTAACAAGCAGAGCAACAATCTATGTTACATGGACTTAGAAGCGGGTGTAGGGTGGAGGTATGTCTAGGAGTCAAATTCATTAAATGCTCAAATTTTAGGATATGAGAACTCAGTTAAAAAGGATCCAAAAATTGGATACGGATATGTATATATATATATATATATATATATATAATATTAGAGGGCAATGTTGTAGGGGTTAAATAATATATTTGAACTTTGGCCATTCAAAAATAAAGAGGTGTGAGGACTAAACTGAAAATAACAAAGATAAGGGTTAGGGTGCGAAAGGGTTTCCTTTCAACAAAAGCCCAACGTCAAACCCTAGCCAACATCACCTCCAGCCCCCTACAACAGCAGCACCTTTGGCACCTCCCAGCCGCCTCCTCGCAACATCTCCATTCCACCTCAGGCTCTCTCCCTCATCCATGGTCATCCGTGTCTGATGGGAGGGTGCCGTGTTTGGCACATATCCCATACTTGTACTCGTGTTGTGTTATGTTGTGTTGACATGGGTACGATGGTTTAAGGTGCTGAGTCCATGTAAGTATGTAACATAGGCAACAGTGTAGTGCATAGATTGAATTGAATCTTAAGAAACAATCTTAAGATCAAATACTGATAATTACAATCTGGTCTATTAATGTGATCACATCATTACAAAACATAAAGGGAGAAAAAAGAAGGGAAGAAGAAAAAAATGGTGTTTTATAGCTCTATTCCTTCAAAATCAAAACAACATAAAACATTGCAAGCTGAAATTAGAAATATGAAGAGAGCCAACATGCACAAGTGCGACTATAAGGAATGCAAATGAAATAAGAATAAACATATCAAGATAATGACTAAATACTTGAATGATGCACAGCAGACCTTGCAGACACTAGCCCTTTCCGAAACAACTGTTCACCCCCACAAGAAAATGGTCGTCCACCAACAACACTCATCTTTAACATAGGAAAATCCAAACGTCGATAACCTACATGCTCCTCACCAAGACTGATCAACAGAAAAAGTATTGTAATTTATCAACTCCAACATTTACAATTCCAACAGTTCAAGTATGTCAAAGCCATCATATCACAGCCTCACAGGCATGTGTTGGAGTGGAAATGGGGTTCAATTTATGGTTGATTAAACCCCACCCACCCACAACCACCCACCCCCCCCCCCAAAAAAAAAAAAAAAAAAAAAAAAAGAGGAGGAAAGAAAGGAAAAGAAAAGATAAAAAGACGGTTCAAGAATTCAAGAATGATAGTTAGTATCATTCAAAGGATGATACACTTTTCTTTATCTTCTATCCAAGCCCAGCAACCAATGACACATTCTGTTCACCAATGGCAGAAATGACCATACGAACGAGACAAAAACAGGTTTCATATCATCAGGATGAGAGTGCACTAAACATCACCCATCATTTTCCTTACTATTATATTTTTATTTATTGTAACATATTTTGAAATCTTGCATTATCTCATAGAATTATTCAAGGATCGATGAAAATTTTTACCCTTTGGATACAATCCCTTCTCTAAAATTATATCGAAGAAAAAAAGAGTTCACTCAGTCTTTCCTCTCCAAAAGGATCACTAATCACAACAATTAGACAACTGTTCCTAATTAACTTTATAACATCCTGAGTTGCAGGCTTTTGACTGATTTTTGTATATAGCTTTCCTCTTTATTACCCTTTCTTTAGACTAACATTTTATCAAAAGTGTTTTAACCTCAAAAGCTTATCCAAATTTACATTGCTAATCCCAAGTAGTTGGGATCTGATGTATTGTTGACTCATATTGAGTTTTGATCCCAGCCTTGTGTTACAGGGCTTTACACTAAGGGCTAAGGGCCTTTTTCTAACCAAATTTGTGGGAGCATGTTCCTCCTTCCATCAAATTAACACTAGTGGAAACAGAGTAAACAATATATATATTTTTATTAAGCGCGTTTTGTTCAGAATTGATGGTGAATAGAACCAAAGAATCATTAATTATTCACTGAAATGCAACAAAAGGTACTTTTCAAAAATATCTCTTTGATCTCTTAACTGAGTAATTAGGAAGTTATGTTTGGACTTTGGCCTTCATCATTATATACAGGCTTCTCTTCTATTGGCTGGCGAGTGGCGCCTTAAATCTAATAAGTATAATCTCTCATCAACTATCAAATATAAAAAATCCTAAAAACATGGGTCAAGGTTTTAGAAAATAAAGATACAAATTTTACCACAATAGGAAAAGAAAAAAAAATGCTGCTGACATTGCCAGATTGATAGGGTTCTACACAAAGGTAAATACTGTTATAACTTATAAGTATGAAAGTGGATGGTAGAATAGAAATTTAGCAGAATAATTTGAAAAATGTAAAAGGGAAAGATATTAAAGTACAAGAAGGAATTATCCAGAAAATTTGACATAACATGTAGTCTAGATAAACTCACCATTCCAACTGTAGTTGGACGCCATCCTTCCTCCTAATATTCAAATTAAAGAATTAATTAGAATCTAAAGTTGTATTTGAGATTATAACTTAAATATTTAACTTATCAAACATAAAACTTGCTACTTCAGAAATTTGTAACACATCCACAGAGAGAGAGAGAGAGAGAGAGAGAGAGAGAGAGAGAGAGTTTTGAAGAGATAAATTCCTGAATTTTTTTAATGGTTCATCATATTTATAAACTCATTATATACCTAACAAAATGTTGCAGTGATTTCCAACAAGGCTATTATTAAGGCTCTGAAAGGTTAAGAAGTAAAAAGGCATCCTCTACAAAGCATATTACTGATACTTAAAACACCATGATGGAGTGAACCTGCCATAATGGCCTAATGGGACATTCCTAACCAGTAGGCCATAACATTTTAACTTACTTTCCAGAAAACTGCTGAGTATTCCAGGCGTCGTGGTTCCCCAAAATGGACTGCTTTAGTCATTTCAAGATTTGCAATGCTTCTAACAAGTTCAACATTCTCATTACCGAAATCACCTGAACAAAGTCCAGAGAAGAAAAAGAAAGAGAAAAAAAAAAATGAGAAAAAAGGGGAGGAAGCAGATGGCTTAGAGATCAAAATAGTTCGCCAGCAAGAATAGATAAAATAAAAGACAAGGATCAAGAAGAGCAACTGAAAGCAGGCCGCCTGGCTACATCGGGTACATGAATGACTAGGAGAGAAAAAAGACCTGCCTGTAAAAAGCACCAAATCTGGCTGCATTTCCATGTAAGCCCCATGTTAGATTATAAAAGAAATACACAGACAAGATGTTGAACAATATGGTGTTTAACACCAAATTAAAGGAAAAAAATTGATGAGTTGAAATAACAAACAAAAAAGATTGCTTTAAAATCAAAATTAATTTAAATGCACAACAATTCACTGACTAAAAATAAATAAATTAATTTAGCCTTTTCGGTGTCGACAAGTGTGTGAGTGGGACATGAAGCAGCAGGCCAATATGCCAGACACCACGTATGATTGTATCCAAGTCAATACCACCTTTGTAAATGTTTTGTTAATTAGGAATTTTTATTTAATGATGCAATAAAGGTTTTATACGATATAATTCTAAACCTCATATTTGGATGATCCAAATTTCAAGCCATCAAGTCAATGGCATAAAAAGCAGAGAGAGAGAGAGAGAGAGAGAGAGAGAGGTTGGTTTTAGAGCCATTAAGTTAATGACACAAGCATCTTCCTTCACTTAGACACCTAATTCATTTAACAGCATCTGTTACTTAGGCACATGACTAATTTTGCACTGCTTTGGCTGATAAATTACCTTAGTACATCTAGTGTGCCTCAAGACTAAAATAAAACTGGTTGAAAGAAGTGTTAAAGGTTTGGAACATGTAAGAAACACTTGTGTAATTTATATACATACATATATATTAAGAAATATGTCTAAAACCAAAAGGGAAATGAAAATTTCTGAAAATAATAGGCAAAATAGAAAAACATTGATGCTCTGTTAAGTTCCTGGATTTTGCTGGGGGAAAAAAATAAAAATGTAAGGGATTGTACTTTTCATTGTTTAGTTGTGATGGAAAAGTGGAAGGAAAAAACATATAAGGAAAAAGAGGGGAAAAATCCTAAATCTTTGCATTACTAATTTTCCGATCTAAAAACATGGGGGAAGCGCATGAAAAATATGAGTGAAATTTTTATCGAGCTCAACTCTCTCACTCCTTCTTCCAAAACAGAAATGACTCTCTCACTCTCTCACCTCCTTCCATTCAATGATGTGACAGCCAATAGTGAACCACCAACCTCCATTTCTTGTTTCCTAAATCTTTATACTCAACAAGCACTGACGAGGTAGTACATAAGATCCAATATTTTTTACTTGTTTCCATTATATTAGAAAATGGGTTTTCAGTTTTCATTTTAAATTTTGGGTTGTTTGTTAGAGATTTCCTCATTTGGGTATTGAAGATCAACACATGAAAAGCTAAACTTCTTCTACTGATCATGATCTCTGTGGTCCTTTTAGATGCACGGCGGTCAGTTTTGGTCTAGGCTCCATGTTTTCCACTACCATTTCTTATGTGGGCTTTTAATGGATTTCACTGAACCTTCCTGTTGGGCAAGCAGTGGTTTTGTTCAAATGGGTATTCCTATATTATTTTGCAATATCTTTGCCATCCATTTGTAAATTTTGGCTTATTTTGATTGATATTGTTTTGGGTTGGCTTTATTCTCTTTGGGTTGAAACCATTTGCATCCAAACTGTTTGATAAAATTATTGAAAGAGAAAAAAAAGTGTTTGGTCAGAAGTATTTCTTTGTAGAGCTTGCTTTCTCTCTAGAATAAATAAATAAATAGTAAATCTACTATAGAAAATGTACACTTGGGCTACCAAAGATATATGGAAGAGTATTGTATATTTGTATTATATTTTGACAATATGTATAGAGCTCCCCATCATAAGCTACTGGGTTTATCTCTCTCTCTCTCTCTCACATCTGAAATTTTGATCTAACATGAATTTTTTATCCCACCATATTTTTTTCTTTACATGACTTGGGATTAGAGTTTATCCGCAAGTTAATTCCTTTAAAGTTTGCAAATTGGGTATAGAGATGAGGTCATTCATGGATTGAGAATTGGAAAATTTTGAAGTTATCTTTGCCAGTTTGTTTCCTTCAAAGTTTGGAGCTTTGGGGGCAAAAAAGTAATCTAACTTTTGAGGTTTTCCCTGTAAACGTACCAATCAACCTAATCCAAGCTCAATCAAACTTAGTAAGGTTGACTTACTTAAACATATACACCTGTGACCCAACCAAGCTCAAACATTTGAACAAATGACTAAGCTCAGCCTTTTCGCACCCCTTGTTAGCGCAATTTACTTCATAATATCAATGAGAAGTTAATTGCCCTCTAAACTTATTCTAGAACCACCTTATCATTGTTCTTTACTGCCATAACCTCAATTCCTTTTAACTAAAAAAAAAAAAAAAGGAAAAAGTTAAAAGCCACAAAAATTTCACTAAATTAGGCATCTTCTTGCTTCAATCGAAGCTGTCTAAAGTTTCACGTTAGCTGTCAGCTACCTTCTTTGCCCCCTAGTCTACTATAAATCAGAACATTTTCCAATTGCAAGCTCCAAAAGAAAGACATATATGATCCATAATTTTAAATAGAAATTGAATGAACATTGAAATTTCTACAAACACACGAGACCCTAATTCAACATTTATTAAAGCAAAGAATTAGCAAACAGAAAAAATGGAAAAATAAAAAATAAAAAATCCAAACTTACCTGCAACAATTGAAGGGCCTTTGTATCTTCTTGTAGATTCCAATCATCATGCTACAAAATCCAATAATTATTAAGAAAAATACCAAAAATACATGAGATGCCCATGTACCAATTTCAACATAACTGATTCCCAAAAAAGGAAAAAAAAAAAAATCGCTAGCATTTCCAAATGAAGCTTTTCGACACAATAGAAATGAAGAGCCCATATAAAAAAAACCTTAAAAAGATCAGAAAGCCAGCGGTACCATTCAAGCCAATGCTAGGGTTCCTATATTCAGATTATATGAAAATACGGCAATACAGAGAGAGAGAGAGAGAGAGAGAGAGCTCACGACATCACCGACGACTGCGATTCGAACGGAGCTGGCCATGGGTAGACGAGCGTTGGGCTTGGAGGTTGAAGAAGATGGAGAGAGAGAAGAAGAAGAGAGACAACAGAGAGTGGACGCGTGCCACAACGCGCTCAACATTTACCCTTTTCGGCGCGCAAATTTCTCTATTTAATCACGTCACAACCACAAGCACCTCCATGATGCTGTGTGTGGCTGTATTCCCACTATCACCTATCAGGCAAAACACTTCGATGGAACTGTGATATGATCAAGTGGTATCATAACTCAATCACATGCAAGTAAAGTGAGAAAATAAGATTAACAAGTTGTTTCCTCCAAAATTTTTATTTTGGGGATGGGGTTGCGCGAGCATATCAGTCACTAAATTGTGACGAATTACAGGTTCTACCTTGCCTTGAATGGCCTCAAGAACTTTTCTATGACAAGTAATCAAGATAAATAAAATAATAATAGAAACTGAGGAAAAAAAATTGCAAAATGGTAGTCTTTGAGATGACAAACTTTAAAGTGTTTAGATGAAAAACTTTAAAGCTCTTTTCCTAACCTTATACTCGATCTGAATTTATGGATCTTGTAAGTATTTTATGATTGGAAATCTCCAATCATCCTGAGCAACTTACCACGGAGGAAGCTATTTTCATTGATCAATTTATGAAATTACAATGATAGACAAAGGGGTGCACACGCCTTTGACCAGAAAAGAGCACATGTTTCTAGGTTTAAAGTTCTAAAATTTTAAAAGAAAATGAAAAAGATAAAGTTCTTGAGAACTGGTTTGTTGATTGATGTTGAAGATCCCCTATAATAATAGTCTTCCAGTTTTTATATGTTTAGAACTCCAACTACTTCTCTGAAATTTGCCCACCAACTGCTCATACTAGCGAATTGTAAGCTCCTAGAACTGCCACGTTCTTGTAACTGCCTATGATCCCATGATGGTAACTGCTTCAAACATGCAGTTCAATGACTACTTCGCGATGCCATATAGATTCGGCCTCATCTGACCGAACCTGAAAAACACCTCGAGCTGAGATACAATTATAATTTGCTTCGATGTATAGTGGCAACTCGATCTTATCAAATCGACCTAGAATATTCTCAAAATGCGAAGGTTGAAGTTCAGCCGACTATACTGAGGCCAATTTTTAGGGTGTAAACACAAGTACATTGATATTTCTATTCTACTTGAATATGATTGATTTGTAATATCACCTTACTATATCACAGTTCCGCGAAAGTTCAACTCTACTTATTAAAGATGAGTGACCAATCATCCATCGGCATCACATGCGCTTTGGAAACCGTCCCATTAAGGACAAAACGCATACTCATGTGGGTCCTACCAGTGTTGACTATATCTGCATGTTTGGACCCAGTTTACGAGGCGCCTTTTTTTTTTTTTAAAAAAAATTGGAGTTTACAAGACTTGTGGTTTCAATCACATATGTCAATTATTTTACTCATGTTTGGACCAAGTTTACATAAATGGATATGATGGGCATAACAAGCGTGTTAAATTGTGTTTTTGAAATACTCCATTTTTAACTTGGTATTACCAAGATTTGTTCGGATTCTTGGGTTACACGGTAGGGTAGTCATCCCCATTTTTTTTCTTCCTTCCTTTTATTTATTTTTCTTTCCGAAGTTTAAAAATATGAAACCAAAACTTTCGGGAAAGATATCATTGGGTGATGGATATCTAATTCTTATTTTTGTTCTTTTTTATATGTTTATTTTTTAATATGTATATATGTATGTGTATGTGTGTGACTTATTGCAAAATCAAATAACCAGTGTATATAAGGAATACTAGGAGTTCTTAACTTCGAAATGTTAAAGGAATATCTGATAGAATTTACACTCTCTTTGCAAAATCAAAAACTAATCTAGTAATGACTCATTCTTGCACTAGCTAAACCCCTCATATCTGGTTGGGGGTCAAGTGTGTACCAAGCACGCACACAAAAAAGAAAAAAAAAAACCTAATGATAGTTGTGTACGAGATTGATTTGTCTATCATAGATTTTGTATCTCATGTATATGTTCGAATCACAAGAAAGTCATACAATTAGTGAGACCAAAAAAAAAAAAAAAGGGGGGGGGGGGAAAATAGAAGGAATATCCTAAATTTCCCAAATTAAAAAAAATGAAAAATACCCTTTTTCTAAATTCTAAAGCACCATCGCAAAATCAAATGGTACAAAATAATTTGCGAATCCTAGCTAATACTTTTAAGCTGTGATCTATTTTATGCAACCCTAATTATATATATACTAGATATTGCACACGTGCGTTACACGTGAATATTTTTAAATAATATTAGTTATACAAAATAATAAATACATAAAGATTTTGTATTTTTTTCATAAAAGATAAAGTTTAAAATTCAAAAGTACATTTTTTTTTTAATAATCAAAATTGTCAACGAAAAATTAAAAACTCTTTAAATATACATTCAGAATTTTTTTTTTCCTTCATAAAACAAAATATTTAAAGAGTTTATATTCATATATATTATCATGCAACTTGATAGTTGCTCTAGGAAAAAGAATTTGAGTAAGAATCTAATTTTTATTTGTTAAGAGTTTGAGTTAAAATCTAACTTTCATTTGGTAATGATAAGAATGTTTATTATGTGTTTCAATTAAAAGAAGGGTAGATATGTATTTTTTTAAAAAAAAAAATAAAGGAGATTCAGCCTTTTAAAGATAAAGACAAAAAGTAAAAAGATAGGCAAATTGTAACAATTTTATATTGCATTAATCCTATTACGTAACAGTGTGCAAAAAAAAATGCCATCTACAAATAGGAGAAATATCAATAGCCTTCATTGCATATAAAAAAATGCTCATCTGCATTAAAATATTTTGGAAGAAATAATGTACCTTGATACTTTGAACAGGTTTTCGAATACAATCCAAAAATTCAATTCATTTTCAGATAGAAATATGAAGACAAAAAGTAAAAAAAATAGGCAAAACATAACAGTCATATATTGCATTAAACCTATATTGAATTATCAGTTTTATGTAACAGTATGCATTTAAAAGGATTATCAATCTTACGTAACAATATGCATTTAAAATAATAAAATTCAATTGAGAGATAATACTATTTTAATGTAAAATGATGTGAAATATTTAACATAGCTCACTATATATTATGAACGACTGTTTGAAAGCACTGCGAAAATAAAAGACTATTATTAAATACAAAAATCTATTGGTTTAGTTTGTCTCATTAGGCAACATAAAAAAATCTCTCTTTCTCTCTTTTCTCTCTCTCTCTGTTTCTTACACACAGACGCACATACACACAAGTGTGAACCAAATAAAAAAAATCTCTCCAATTTTATTACACACGCGCGCACACACACACACGCACGCGCACACACAGACATAAAAAAATCTCTCCAATTTTATTACACACATGCACGCACACAGATGCACACACACTCACATAAAAAAAATCATTGGAGAGATTGTTTTAATCTCTCACACATACACACACGCACACATACACATAAAAAAAATCTCTTTGTTTCTCTGTTTCTCTCTTTTGTCCCTCTCTCTCTCTCTCTCTATCTACCTCATTTCTCACACACACTCATCTCTCTCTCTCTCTTTTCGTTTTTTCAGATTTTTGTTGCTTGATGAATAGCAAGAGTTGGCCATGGGGTCTTGGCAACTATATATTATAATTTGCAGTTCTCTAATAGTACCATATATATATATATATATATTATAATTATTGCTTTTCTAACAGTACCATATAAAAAAAATCTCTCCAATTTTATTACACACGCGCGCGTGCGCACACACACACACAAATCTCTCCAATTTTATTACACACACGCATGCACACAGATGCATACAGACACACACATAAAAAAATCAATGGAGAGATTATTTTAATCTCTCTCTCTCACACACACACACACAGACGCACACACACACATAAAAAAAATCTCTTTGTTTCTCTGTTTCTATCTTTTGTCCCTCTCTCTCTCTCTCTATCTACCTCATTTCTCACACACACTCATCTCTCTCTCTCTCTTTTCATTTTTTCAGATTTTTGTTGCTTGATGAATAGCAAGAGTTGGCCATGGGGTCTTGGCAACTATATATTATAATTTGCAGTTCTCTAACAGTACCATATATATATTATAATCATTGTTTTTCTAACAGTACCATATATAATTTCCGTTTCCTTTGAATTCCTATTTGTGTTTTATATATTAAGGTATGTGTTTTAGAATATATTAAGGTATAGTTCCCGTTTCTTTTGAATTCCTATTTGTATTTTATATATTAAGGTATGTGTTTTATAATATATTAAGGTATGTGTTTTAGAATTATAGTTTCCATATTGTTATATTTCCTATATATGCAGAAGGGTGGGTAGTTGTGTATTTAAAAATTAAAATAAGGGTATATTAGTCAATCAAAAGTTTTTCTTGCATTCATCTTTTTATAGATAGTATAGATATAGATATATATAACTGGAAATCTAAAAAAAGTGCTGTGCTTAATTATGGAGATTTAAGCCCTCAAAACCCAAGTTTTCCCAAAATTTATCGACCTTGAATATGATTGATGTTTCACAAATGATGCAGTACTGAAACATGCCCTAGATCTGTTTTTTTTTTTTTTTTTCCCTCCCTAATAGTTGGTCTGGGTACCTTTTTTTTTTCCCCTTTCCATGTATGTAATGAGGCACTTCTTGAAAAATCAGCACAATTTTAAATTTAGCCCATATAAAGACTATGTTTGACGCGTTACATTAATAGCCGCCCTAGCGATGAAAAAACGTACCATTGACTTACCTTAGCTTGGACAAGTTGCCTACCTACTAATCTGGAAAAACTCCCTCGACCTTTTCTTGATCTAGTCAAGAAAATCATTTTCTAGAACTAGAGAAACCCAATCCTTGACCAGAAAATTTGATTTCTTCCTCGCCAATTAAGGGATCCTAGACCATTCCAAATCCTACTGGACAAGAGTCCAATACCCATCACATTTTAAATTATTTGAAAATAACAGGCCTTTCGAATGACTAATAATTATCTAATATATCAAGTTACAATCTTTCATGCACTCCATCTTAAATTCTTTGGTGCACTCCATCTACTCAGCATGACAGCATTGAGAAACCCAATCCTTGACCAGAAAATTTGATTTCTTCCTCGCCAATTAAGAGACCCTAGACCATTCCAAATCCTACTGGATAACAGTCCAATACCTATCACATTTTAAATTCTTTGGAAATAACAGGCCTTTCGAATGACTAATAATTATCCAATATATCAAGTTACATTCTTTGGTGCACTCCATCTACTCAGCACCAACTTGCACTCTTATCCTTGACTTAGATTTTTTTTTTTTTTATAATAATTTTTTTGTGCCCACATATTGGATAGGATAGAACGTTAATAAGGAGAGGCTGTCATTCTCCTCATCCTTTTGTACACCGTACACGAAAATTAATAGTTCTTCAATGGCATCCAAACTAATAGCCTTCCTTCTTTTCCTTCTTCCTTTTGAATTATTGCACCATTCAAACGCACAGAGCTGGATCAAATCTGGTTATTGGCACACTAGCAGCGTATTAGCCGCTCACGACATAAACTCGGCCCTCTTTACTCACCTTATATGCGGTTTTGCCGACGTCGACAACTCCACGTACCACCTCTCCATCCCTTCCTCATATGTACCACATTTCTCCAACTTCACCCACACTGTCAAGCTTAAGAACCCGTCCATTGTGACCCTTTTATCCATCTGGGTTGGACGGGCTCAATCGGGTCAATCCATCTCCGGTCAAACACCAAACTCAACGGTCTTGTCTTCAATGGTCAGCCAAGCCTCTTATAGAAAATCTTTCATCGAGTCTTCCATTAGAGCAGCTAGGCTTTATGGGTTTCATGGGCTGGACCTATGTTGGATTTGGCCAAGCACGGGCTCCGACTTGATCAATTTGGGCATCCTCTTGAAGGAGTGGCGAGCCGCTATAAATTCTGAGTCAACAAACTTGAATGAGTCACGATTGATCTTGACCATGGCTGTTCGTTACGTGCCGGTTCTTCACTCGGTGAGTTACCCGGTGGATTCAATACGAAGGAACGTGGATTGGGCCCATGTTGTAGCATTCGGGTATTATTGGTCTTCATAGGTGAAATTTACCCGTCCGTCCGCCGCTCTGTATGACCCGTGGAGCAACGTTAGTACCAATTTCGGCATAGGGGAATGGACCCGTAGAGGATTACCGGCTAGCAAGCTGGTTTTGGGGTTACCTTGCTTTGGGTTTGTATGGACACTAGCGAACCCTGATGACAATGGTTTAGGTGCACCAGCAACCGGGTCAGGCCTTACAATAGATGGATCCATGGGCTATAAGTCCATCAAAAGTGTAATTCGAGGTTATGGGAAGGCAATTGCAACAGTGTACAATGCTACTTATGTAGTGAATTACTTCAGTGTGGGAGTAAGATGGACGGGTTATGACGATGTGGAGGCTATTAGAGCAAAGGTTTCATATGCAAAGGAGAAGCAGCTACTTGGTTACAATGTCTTTACAATCTCCCAAGATGAAAATTGGGTGCTTTCTCAGGCTGCAGGTATGTATGTAATAGTTTGCTACTATTCACGTTTGATCTAGTCAAGTTATCATATGACATAGATGGGTTAGATAAATGAACATAAGTTTTTACTCAGGTTGTTGACACAAAATTTTAGATTTGTGATCCATATTTTGCAAAACCCGCTGTTGGATTAGATTGTCTTATCATGTAATTAAGCTATGCATGCCATAAATCAAGTTAATCAAATGTTAGTGTAGAAAATAGAAATGCATGTAAGTTTTTAGATCGGATGGTAACCAACCTTGGATCAACTTAAACTTTGACATGCATAGCTTACATAGGAAGGCAATCTAATCCAACAGTGGGTTTCACAAAATATGGATCACAAATAGGTTATTTAAAAACTTGTGTCAAAATTTGTGTAAAAACTTGTGTTCATGGATTCTAACCTGATATAAATATGTACAAAAAAGATAAGAAACAAAAATCAAAATTTTCCTACGAAAGTTGTGTCCAATGATCTTTTAGGGCCATTTGATTGTCCATATGAAAATTAAATAAATAAATATGGTGAATTTTATATAGTACTGAGGTACAAATCTATCATAAAAAAAATTAAAAAAAAAAAAATTGGAGTCATCTCCATATTTGATACTATAAAATTAATATTAGAAATTCAGAAATACCTTTATATTAAAATTTTATTCTCATTTGTAATAATGACCACCTTTTTCTTGAATTTTTTTAATTTTTCTTTTTAAAAGTTTTTCCAAATGTATGATAGGAGAATACATATCTACACATGCACCCACATGGAGTTGAAACCAAAATCTTCGCAAATCTCGACTCTTTATTAAAACGGGTCATACCATTAAGCAAAAGGGCCATTGGTTGAATTTATCCATTCAATATATGATGGATTTGTGTATTTAATACTAAATTTGTAAAACACCTTAATTGTTTAATCTCCATTTGAAGCACCTAAAAAATGTCCTTTATGTAAGTTATTTCTTTTTGCTTTTTTTTTTTTTTTTTTATGCCATCTTATTAACTGAGTTGGGGCGCTTTTGGTAAAATTGTAACACGTGATTTGAAGTTAAATCTATGACAACAAATGTCCAATGTTTTGAAAATATTGAGGGTCATCCCCTCCACCCCACACCAATCCCCCCTCCCTCCCAAAAAAAAAGTAAAATAAAAAAACTAATCTACATTACTCTGAGCCCAAGATTAAACATTTATTTAGGTTCTACTTGGTATACCAAGAACCAAATAGAACCTAAATAAACATTTACCAAGAACCAATAGAACCTAAATAAATGTTTAATCATGGGCGCAGAGTAATTTCTTTTATATATGTGTTACACCCCATTTTTGTCACCTTAGCTAGGGTTTGTCATTTCATGTAACCTTTTGGTTCCTTTTTGAGTCTAGTCTTTTGCATTGAGTTTCTAGAGTCCCAAGGATAATAGGTATGAATTTTGGTTCAATTTAGAGTTGATCTTGAGAGTTAATAAGAACTTTTGTGACTTGAGGGGCAAAATCGTCTTTTAGGTCACAAACTTTCCATTTTACCTTGAAATGATCTCCGAGTTGTCAATGGAGTTCATCTTGATACATATGAGATATTTATAGGTTCAATTTGATGAATTCATGGTTCGGGATTAAAATGGCTCAATATAGTTCAGGTTGGTTAAGAGACCCACGTCGGATTAGCTCAAATCGGCTCATGATTTTCACTCAATTTCCACTCATTTGACTTTAATTAGCCTCAATTTCATCCCTAAAGATGTTTTGGAGGTTGAATTTTGAATTGGAAAGCATTCGGTGTGACCCTATGTGCATACCTAAGCTTAGCGACGGTAGTGCATAGCGGTTAGCCGCCTTTGTAAAACCTAACCATGTAGCCATGGTTAGAGAATTTTGCCCTAAAATGTTTAAAAATATATTCCTTTTCAAAATACGGTCATTTTGGCTTTCATTTTGTCAAAATTAGAGTTAATTTGGCCCTTGAAACACATTTGGAAGCTGAAAGGTCATAAAATAGGCAAGACCTGATAAGGCCTCTCGGGTGACCACCCAGGCCTGGGCGACTAGCCACTTGGGCCTAGGCAGCTAGCCTTCTAGCCCTGGGTGGTCAGTCGAGGAACTCCGTCAATTTTTAGGGTTTTTTGATCTCTTTCCTATTTTTGACCGATTTTCCGCCCCCAGCCGCCATTCCATCTTATTTTCAGCCCTATTTGAGTGCCTTAAGCTCCAAGAGAGCCTCTAATGACCCTTGGATCAATATTTAGGGTTTTAATCCCAACCATTGATTGATTCCATTCAAACCCTATAAATACCCCACTATGTTTCAGCATTAAGGGAGAAAAATTGGAACCACTTTTGATACATTTAACCTAATTTCTGAGAGAGAGATAGAGAGAGAGTTCCAAAGGAGAGCTAGGATTTGTGTGGAGGCTTGAAGGAGAGTGTTTCAAGTCGTTCACAAGAGAACAAGGGAATCTCTATAGCAACAAGAGAACTCAACTATAGGTATACCTCTATCTCCTTTATGTTGAAATTAGGGTTTTTGCTTAGAATAACTCTATTGCATGTTAAAGCTATGATTTTTATCATGTGTTGATGCTTCTATTAGTTAATATACATGATTTAAATGTCATTCATGAGTAGTTTTGTATGCTAGAGGGTTATTTCATGTGATTTAATGTGTAGTTGTGATTCTAGGATTTCTATTATCTTTGTTTTAGGTAAGTTCCATATAGCATATTAGGTTAGGGTTTTTTCACTGATTTTTCTTCATGGTTGTTATAGATGTGATACATATAGGATAACCATGATGTTTGTTGCATGCATATGGTTGATTTCATAGGTTTTTTGGAGACGTTATCCTTTTCGAAGGATAATTATCCTATTTTGTCATGTAGGGTTTTTGTATAAGAGCTTTCTGTGATGTGTTTAAACATGAAATCACTTCTATTGTGTTCTAGTATGTATGTTTTACGTAGCATATGTTGATTGCACCTCCCCATGATGAGGCATAAAATATTAACTTTTTGGTTAAAGTTTTCCTTATTATCATGCTTATTGATGTTATAGGAAGTTCTTATGAGTCATTGCATATAGGGTTGAATTAGGGTTTTTATTAGTTCATGATTTGTGTTATTTACATGATTTATGGATGATTTTAAGCCTTATTTCAATTCTGTCCAGATTTGGTTAATGTCATTGTTGTCATATTTTGAGCATGATATAGCCCATTGTTAAGCATGATAATTGCTTGGTTGGAAATTGGTTTGGTTTATTGGTATTTTTGATGGATATTGCATGCAATTTGCAAGTAACTTGGCAGGTATAAAACCCATAGAAAGTGGGATATGGCAGGTGCAAGAACCCCACCAATGTGGGGTCATTATTTTGGCTATTGTAAGAAGAAATCTTGCAAATTTGGTAATTACCTTATGAAATAGGATGATTATTTTGACAGGTTGATGTTACACAAGGTAAGTAGGGTTTGAAAGTGCCCTAATTCACTTTTTCTTTCCTCAAAACTTTCTCTTCTCCCACCTAGGGTTATTTCTTAATAGGGGAATATGGTAAGTCCTATAGTTTCCTTTCTTAAAAAACCCCTTTTTAACAAAAGTTTCTATCTTTATTGAAATTCTATATTTTCTAAAGATCTTTTG
The DNA here is from genome assembly GCA_039720395.1 of Liquidambar formosana. NCBI lineage: Eukaryota > Viridiplantae > Streptophyta > Magnoliopsida > Saxifragales > Altingiaceae > Liquidambar > Liquidambar formosana. The sequence continues at coordinate 16,078,311 of CM077830.1, forward strand.
AGAATCATTTATCTTTGGAAACTTTCCACATTTTCTTGAAAGGAAACTTAGGGTTTACCATAAGCTTTTATTAGGTTATAACCCTATTCATTTTCGAACTACGTGGACTTTGATCCATGTATTTGCATACATGGTACATAGGGGTTGACCTTGAGGTTCAAGTCCGCCCTAGGATACCAAGTATCCTAGGTTTTCTTCTCCCTTTTTCCCTTTTCTCTTTTCTTTTTATTTGTTTGCTTATGTGGATGGATGAATGGATGATATGCATGCTGTCTTGTGATGATAATTGATGATTCTTGTGTGTTTAAGACTTTGATTTAGCCCAATTAAATTAAGAGACTGTTTAGGGCGATATAGGTGCCTATAGGCTTTGCCTAGAACCTTCCCATATTGTAACTTAGCATTTGAATTCACAATCTTTGGTTTTCAAAAAGATCTTTTACCTTACCATTTTAAAACATGCAGTCACTTGTTTTCAAAACACTTTTAGAGTTTTCCTTGTTTCCTTAAAAAATGAGGTGGCGACTCTGCTTTTGATTTTCAAACCCATGTGGGCCGCTTTCTCAGGTCCCGCTTTCCCAGGTCCACAATATGAAATTATACTTTTCCTTATTTGATTGTAATAGAAAATTGATAGAAGATGATGAATAATTAGAATAATTTTGGCTTAAGACACATTACTCTCTAGTCTCTTATTAGTTAAGTGAAGCAAATATATATATATATGGTTGCAGCTCAAATGGATGTTGAAGATCACCAATACAAGCCGTGGTTGTTTGTAATTATTTTGCTTCCAATTGCTATGGTTATTTTTGCACTAGTCTTCGTCAAGTGCTATTGTCGAAGGCGAATACTTAAATCAAAAGGTAACATTTTTTCCTATTTAAATTCATTATATTTATAACTGAGAAAAGAGAATTAACCTTTTAAGATTAATTGAAGTGACTTACATTTTTCATTAATCGGATGATGGCTGCAGAAAAAGAGTCGTTATCTGGAGGTGGTATAGAAGCTGCTGAAAACCTTAACCGTAATGCTCCAAATTTAGAAGTCTTTAGTTTTGCTGATATTGTAGTGGTTACAAATAACTTTTCAATCGAGAATAAGCTCGGAGAGGGTGGATATGGACCAGTTTACAAGGTGATATTTGTTCTCTAAACTTTTTTTGTTTTATTTTTGTTGTTGTTTGGGAATAGAATGAAGTTTTGAGACATACAATACATGTGTAGGTTTTAGGAACAAGTGAAGCAATGTATAATAGGGGTGAGGAGTAAATTTAGGGGAAGAAATTGAATCACTCCCCTCTGGGATCTCTTTGATCTTCAAACCATTTTTTTTTATTCTTGCTCTTTGACTAGTATTTATTGAAAAATACTAACCATGGGATTTCCTTTTCCTAGGGGAAGTTTTCAAATGGGCAAGAAATAGCGGTAAAGAGACTTTCAAAAATGTCTAAGCAGGGACTTGAGGAGTTCAAAAATGAAGTCATGCTTACTGCAAAACTACAACATGTCAATCTTGTTAGGCTATTGGGGTTTTGTACCCAAAGAGAAGAAAAGATGCTGATTTACGAGTACATGCCAAACAAAAGCTTGGATTTCTACCTCTTTGGTCTGTAATCTTTTATGCTTCCAAATATAGATAGTTAGATAATATTGAGAGTAACTCCACATAAAGTTTCACACTTCATGGTTATCTTAAAGGGTGGTGGCATGGTAAGCAATTGCTTCCTAGCGGTGACACTTTTGCACCGATGACATGCTATCGAATATCTCAACAATTTTGGAATTTTGGCCACTATTACTCTTTAGGTGGCACTTTTGCTTGTTGACATTTTAAAGCACTGCATAATACCACATCATGGTACAACTGAGGGCTTGCCATCATATCCTTTTAATAATAATAATGATTGTGCACTTATATGGATCACAGAAATTTCCAAAATTTATATATATATATATATGTATGTATGTATGTATGTATGTATATATGTATGTATGTATGTATGTATATATATCAGAAGTGCTAAACTCAACGTTGTTATGCCTAAAGGGTCTATACTAAAAGGTATCTAATGTTGTGTGACACCCCTTTAAGCTTGAAGGAAGCCTAGGTAGACCCATATTAAACTTATAAGGTCGCAACTTGCAACTTGCAACTTGTTCTCTTGCTTACTATATATATATATTTCTTATATTTATATTTATATTTATTTTTGGCATGCATTGTTTAGACTAGAAATTACTAATTATTCATGAAATATCTATTCTGTTGTAGATTTGGATAGACGATTATTGTTAGACTGGAAGAAACGAGTTCAAATCATTGAAGGGCTTACTCAAGGGCTTCTATATCTCCAAGAATATTCTAGATTAACAATACTTCACAGAGATTTGAAAGCTAGCAACATTTTATTGGACAATGAGATGAAACCCAAGATATCAGATTTAGGTATGGCTAGAATTTTCGAAAAAGATCGTGAAACAAATACAGGACGGATTGTTGGAACATAGTAAGTAAACCAAATCCAAAGATTTCTTAATATGTGTTTTCTTGTTAGTACTTAATAATTATATTGGTTCCTCAATGCAGTGGATATCTTCCTCCAGAATGTGTGAAAGATGGTGCTTACTCCATGAAATCCGATGTTTATAGCTTTGGAGTTCTACTATTACAAATCATAAGTGGAAAGAAGAATACATTATATGGTTCAAATAAAAATATTATCCTTTTGGAATACGTAAAGAACTTCAGCAAACCTTCTATCATCATTAATTGTGATTTGATATTTTTAATAATTTGAACTACAACATGGCTCATATATATATATATTGAATAATTTCAGGCATATGAGTTGTTAAAAGATGGAAAAGGCATGGAGTTTATGGACCCATCATTGGATGATGCATTTTCATCGTGTAAATTGATGACATGCATGCAAGTAGCACTTCTTTGCGTCCAAGAAAAGCCTACAGATAGACCTTCCATGTTGGAAGTTTCTTCAATGCTAAAAAATGAAACTGCAGCCATTGCTATGCCTAAAAGGCCTGCTTTTTCGAGAAAAAGAGATGAAGATGAGGGAAATAACTCTACATTGGAGCATGCAGTTTGTTCAAATGAGGCAACTATTTCCCTAATTTTACCAAGATGATATTGCTTGCTTTGGTGTGGCATAGTTTATTAAACAAATTTATGGTTTAATTTGTTTAGGATAAGTATATGTTTTTAAAACAATTATGGTCCGTCTTGTTCTATATTATGGTTACCACCAGGAACTAAACTTTTCCAATAATGTTGGATCATTAGCAATTAACAAACCATGGCAAAAATATAGGCAAATTATATATTTTAGGTTTATATAATTCCTGCAATGTGATGGCTTATGACATTGACCAAGTTGGTCTTTGGTTTTCCCTTCTATGGCTATGCATGGGTTCTTGTGAATGCCAACGATAATGGTTTTTTTGCACCGGCTATTGAACCGGATGTTTCCGCTGGTGCTAATGATGGGTCGATTGGGTATAATTAGATCATTGCATTTATAAGCCAGAATAGTGCTACAACAGTGTTCAATGCCACAGTTTGTTGCGGATTATTGCTATGCTAGGATGACATGGATCGGTTTTGATGGTATGCATAGTATTTCTACTAAGGTTTCATTTACTGAGGCAAATGAATTGCTTTGATTACTTTGCGTGGCATGTTAGGGCCTAATGACAATTGGGTTCTTTCTAAAGCAGGTCACTATGAAACTATGAATCAATCTATAGCATTTATACCTTTTGTAAGTAGATGGAGTAGTCTGCTTTCACATTCTCCATGGAAATCACAATTGGTTTAGGCTATGTCTGGCACATAGATTAAAATTAAGGTGGTATAGGATAATAAAAATATTAGATCCCTTTTCCTTTTCTCTTTTCATTTTCTTGAGATAAACGAAATTTTATTAAATAAATGGTAAATAAGTATTAGAAAAAAAAAACCCTAAAATCTAGCCTTTTTTCACATAACCCCTTAAAAGAAAAAATGGTTGTAATGTTCCACAAACCACATCGGCAATTTAATAATAATAATAATAAATTAACATAAATAATATAATCCATTCCAAAAATACGAGACCTAGTTGTGAACCACAGGTTTTGATCGGCCATTTTTAAAAAGATGTAGAGATTTAAATAAATAAAAATATGTTTTTTAAAGATTCACAAAAACAAAACAAACAAGAGTCACCACCTCATTTTTTAAGGAAAAGAGGAAAACCATAAAATCATTTTAAAGAAAACCTTTGAAAACCAAACACATGACTCCAATCAAGGAAAAAAGCAAGTCTTAACAAAACAAGAAAGGATTCGGAGACTAAGTTACTATGTGGGAAGGTTCTAGGAAACATCCTATAGGCACCCACATTGCCCCAAAATGGGTCTCTTAATTTATATGAGCTATTTCAATCACTTCCCAATTAGTTACCATGCATAGGTAAAAAATCATCAATAACCATCCATTCATCCATAAAGCATTCATAAACATCCATGAATAAATAAGAGAGATATGGAAAGCAGTAAAGAGAGAGGGAATAAAGAAAGAAAAGAAAAGAAAAGAAAACCTAGGATACTTAGTATCTTAGGGTGGACTTGAATATCAAATGAGCGCCTATGTACCCCACATACAAAGATATAAGGATCAAAGTCCATGTAGTTCGATTGAGAAGGGGTTACTCCTTTTATAATGAACTATAAACCCTAAGTTTCCTTTTTAAGAAAAAGAAGAGTTTAAAATAAAAGAATTTCCAAAAGAAGGAATTTAAGAATCATTGTTTAATGTAAAGAAAATAACCCAAGGGGGAGAAGAGAACAATTCATAACATATCTCATCATAAATCAACTTACCATATGCAAAACATCTCAAAACATTGAGAAATCACCCATTAATCACCTTATGTATGCTATAGGGCAATTATCATGCTCAAACCAACTATATTCATGCTCAAATCATCTTAGAAGACCTAAATCAAATCTGGACAAAATACTAAACATGCTTACAATGAATTAATACTCATGCAAAGAACAAAAATCAAAAGAAAAGCAAAACCCTAATATGCTCTTATATGCTCTAAACACCCTAACATGCATAAAACTATAAAAAAAACATACCAAATATGAATTATCATGATGAAAATATCATATAACAATCCAACACATGAAAAGAAAATCTAACACGATGCATTAGATAAGTATTTTATGTAAGAATGTGAAATAATCATCCTTACGGCGAACTTTCTTAAGAAAAACTATCCTAAGATAATTTCACATAGAAAGTACTTCCGCATGAATGATTTCTTCACATATCCTACATAAAATATATACCTAAAAATACAAAGAAACTCATGGCGCACTTAAACACACTTTAGAAAGCTCCTAGGAACAACCTCACCTTCTAAGGACGATAATTATCTTCTAAAAGAATAATCATCCATACACCCATGAAGATACAGCTTACACAAAAAGTGTCCTATACAAAAGATGCTTAAAATTATGCATATAATTAAACTATGAAGAGAAAATGACCTAAACACATCAACTAATTTTTTGTGTAAAACATACCCCTATTCTAGAGAGAGAACTATCTTACTAGCAAACAATTCACAATCTCTACTCCACTAGCATGCTTTTCACATCATATGAATCATATATACTCTAAAATATAGAGCCTATATGATTCCTAACTCAATAATAAGTCATAACTATGTAGAAAATGGGGTAGAAGAAGAAAGAAACGTAGAAGAAGGAGAGTTATAACAAATAAAAGGTCTTCGCCGTGTTCTTCCTTCTTGTTAGACTTGATTACCTTCTAGTTCCTCTTTAAAATTGCAATAGAATGCTCTCTCTAAGTGGTGTGGGTGTGTGCAAATTCGTTTTCCCTCTTTCTCTTATGAATATGAAGTGCCAAAGTCCCTAATGCTGATGAATGAGCCTTTATTTATAGCCAACCAACCATATGAACCAATGGTTGAGATTAATTCACCATAAAACTAATCTAAGGTTATTATTGACTCCCCTAGATGTTGGACAACCTAAAATCACTTCCTAATAGGTTTAAAACATTTTTGGAAGAAGGAAATTCGAAGTAAAATTGTCCAAAGCCGTCAAAACTACAAAATAGGGCAAACAAACACGGAGTCCTCGAGTGACCGGTTGGGCCAACTGGTCATCCGAGAGTAAGCTCAGGTTTCCTCGTTTTTTAGGATTTCTTGCTTAATTTGGACTCTTATCTTAAAGTGGCCATATTTTGGTCAATTTAACTCCAATTTGAGTGATTCAAAAGCCAAAATTTCAAGGATTCAATATAGAATAAGTCTAGAATATTCTTGGACAAAGAAATCCTTGACCACAATCAAGTGGCTGTGTTTTAACAAGACAGTTAATCGAAAAAGGGTTAATTAGCTATAGGGTAATATGGTGAATCAATCCAAGACCTATTCAATAATTAAATTGGTCCTTCAATTAGACTCATTTCATCATTTTAAGACCAATGGAACAATCTAGAATAAGTTTCGGAGTCAATTGGAAAGTATACGAAGTGAAAGACAAGATTGCCCTTCAAGTCGCAAAAGTTTTAATTACCTATCCAAACCTATCTGGAATTGAACCAAATTTGACACACATATCCTAAATGATCCTAAAAACTAAATGCAATTGATGGGACTAAAAAATGAGATAGAAATATGCATACAATAATGTTATTTGTGGCTGATACAATGTTTGCAAAACTAAAGACTCGTAGATTAGGAGCATTATCGGTAGCTTCTATATTACCTCCTAGTTTGGATTGTGATTCTTTTTCTGTAGCCATTAGCCCCATAAACAAAAAATGGAAAAGGATGAAAAATGTTAGTCTCTTCGATTCACAGTGTTCAATGGTAAATTTTCTCCTCATGATTATGAATGGTGAATTCTCGTAAGTGAAAAAGGTTACGTTTTGAGTTAAGCGCTTCCCTCCGTAAGAAACACATCATGGAGCTTACTAAAATCACAGGCTATAGCAAATGGAAGCAAAATTACCAACAATAGCTTCTTGTTCTGATTATGTTTAACAACCTCTTGAGTTAGTGAACATAGTTTAATTTCGAGAAAAAGCTGTAACCATAGTTCACTATTTGAATTAGAGACTAGAGTAATGTGCTACAAATCTTTTGTAACTGGAAGGTCTCACAGTTAATGTCAAATAGTACTGTCATATGTCTACTTGAAATAAATACCCTCATAGCATACTTGTGCATCACCATAGGTGGAGTATTCTACCTCTGATACCAATGTTAGGGGCACAACTCAGTCTTCACCTTGAAGTATTGTCCGCTTTGGCCCAATACAACAATTTGCCTCAAGGAATTCGTTCCTCTAGGCTTTGAGCCCAAAAGGCCCTGCTAATTAGAAGGAATGTCTAGCACCATCCTATAAGCCCATCCTAGTTGTACGTGATCCTCATCTAATGTGGGATGGTACTAACACTTACATATACAGAGTATTTGTTATTAAGAGGCCTCTATTGGCACCTCAATATTTGCTTTTCATCCCCCACTTATTTTATATTTTAAGGTTTTATGAAAAATATAAAAGATTTTCATAAAACTGATTATGTAATACACTTGAAAACATCATTTTGAACAACTTTGTAGAAGAAAGTTTTACAAAAATCTATCAGTTTAAATATATTTTTTAGCCATTTATGAATTAATGACCAAAATTTCACTTAAACAACAAATTCTGGAAAAACTTTCTTTTACAATGTTGTTCAAAATGATGTTTTCGAATGGATAGTGTGTTTGGTTTTTATAAAAACCTTTTATATTCACTACAAGAAAAAGATTGATAGATGACGCTTTTAGAATTTAAAAAGATGACCGTTTTTTAAAAACCAGTCATCTTTTGATTTTTAAAATGAAAAGATGACTAGTATCTAAGGTAAACCTTAAAACAGTCATCTTTGAAAAAATAAAGATGACTGGTTTTTAAAAACCATATAGCAAAAGATGACTAGTTTAAAAAAACGGTCATCAATTCACCTCTCTAAAAAAATAAAAATCTAATATGAACCCTCTCGTGTCTATCAGCTCCCCGATCCCCTTCTAACATAAGCAATTTTATTTTCTTTCTTAGTCTCTCTTTCTCTCCATTCTCCATCCCTCGGCATAGAGTCCTCACGCAACAGTCACCACTGCTCTCGCCCTCATCGTCGCTGTCGCCGTCAGTGCTGCCCAACGCCATCCTCACTGTTTCCGTCGCCCACACCGTTGGTTCCTTTTTCCCTTGCTGCCATCGTGGTCTCCATAGCCAGGTGATTTAAAGTGGTGCTCTTCGTTTCTCATCAGCGATGGTGAATCTCAAGGTCCTTTCTCTTTCTATGTACTTTATATATTTGATTTTTTTGTTAAATTTGTCTTCATGATTTTAAGTTTTTTGTTCTCAATCTCAGAATCGAAGCTTTTCGTCTCTCTTAATCTCATTTTCAGAAACCCTAGGAGTTGGATTTGAGTGATTTAAAGTGGCGCTCTTCGTTTCGCACCAACGATGATGAAGCTTAAGGTCCTCTCTCTCTCTCTCTCTCTATATATATATATATATATATGATATTTTTGTTAAATTTGTGTTCTGATTTCAAGTTTTTTATTCTTAATCTCAGAAATTGAAGCTTTTTTGTCTCTCTCAATCTCATTTTCAGAAACCCTAGAAGTTAGATTCGAAGTGTGCTCCTCATTTCTAACTAGTGACCATCATTTGGCTGAAGAGATCCTCTCTATTGTGTTCTGATTTCAAGGTTTTTGTTCTAATTCTCAGAAATTTGAGCTTCTTCCATCTCTCTCGGTCTGTCTGTTCTATAATTTCAAACTTTTTTTTTTTTTTTTTTTTTGTTTTCAATTCAAATTTAGTAGAATTTTCATGTATTGATTTTATGTTCTACTCTTTTGAAATTGATTTTGTTTTGTAAATTATTTTTATGCTCTGCTCTATTGGATTATTTTTCTCTCTCATATCTAATGTAGATTTGTATCTCAGGATCAACTCCACTATTGAGATTATGGAACATAAAGAAGCTTTTCGAACATCCAATGCTTTGGAAATTTGGAGCAAGTATCCTTGAAGGAAAAATGGTGTCATATCTCCATGCTTTATATCTCCTTCAGCTGAAATATTATGGTTTCCATGACTGCTAACATTTCCCAAATATGACATAGTAATAGATGCAACAGACAATGTTCCCAACCGTAACATGATCAATGATTGTTGCATAGTGTTGGGGAAGGTACAATGCTTCACTGGGATGCTTGTAGTAGTATATCATGTACACAGATGCAATAAAATGAAATGTAATATTGACAAATATTTATGTTACATGGAATACTCGGTATGAACTGGAATGTTATTTTCTAATGCATTTGTTCCCTTGAACTCTCTGTACCTCTCTTGATGAACTCAATTTTTAACTATTTAGAACTAACTCAAAGTTAGTGTTGTCCAAGCTAAAATGGGTATTGGTTTTTTTTCCCTGCATTTTCAGTAAATTGTGATCAAGGAATAATTTTACATTCATTTCTTGATGTAATATAAAAATGTAAAATGAACGAAATAAAGATTGGGAAAATTACTTAATTCTGGCATGAAGCTTGATGGTGCATTATGCATGTAGAATATCCACCGTTGTTTGATAATTTCATTTTAAAGGACAAAATTATTAGTTTTAGATTGGTTCATTTATTAGATCTAAATAACAGCTCTGAGCCATGCTCTTGTGGTTATAATAAGCAAAGAGAGATTGGTTGTGTGCCAACTTTTGCTTTCATATTAATAGGTTCTGTGTTTATACATGTAGCCTCTTGTATCAGGTGCTGCTCTGGGATTGGAAGGGCAGGTATGCTTTGTCGAAACACTACATTATTGTTCTAGTCTGAAGCATATAAATTTTAATATAAGGGTCAAATTGTTATATTTGAGATTTACTGATGTTGTGCAAATTCCTAGCATAATTACATAATTAAATTTATCGTATAGCTCACAGTTACAATTACAATGGTGGTCCGTGCTATCGGTGCCTATTTCCAACTCCACCACCTACGACGGCATGTCAAAGATGCTCTGGCAGTGGAGTTCTTGGTGTAGGTAAGTTGCTGAATCTTGTCTTTAACCCAGCCAATTTTAAATTACTGGTATACTATATTCAGTACAAAGGTATGGAAATTATGAGTTAAGAGGGATTTTCCTTTTTATAAATTTTTTGTTCAGCATTGAGAAAAGAATCACATGGAAAGATTATACCCCTGGATGTTGCTAGTAAATAAATTGGGCATATCAGTTTGATTCAACCTCAATGGTATTGCTTTGGAAAAAAAAAGGGGTAAAATCCATTGATCATAAACTTTGAAATATACATTAATGTGCCAGTTTAGGATGTCAGGAAAATGTGTATTCAAGTGTCTCCACTATAGTCATTTCTTACCTAATTTGAAATCTAGCTCACTAACTTACCTCAGATATCTTCTTGGTTTTTTTAAGAGTTTTAGTTTAAATGATGCCCAATGGTTTCTTTTATTTTATTTTAATTTCACAACATTTTGGACATACACAGTATAGACAGTTACATATTGTTGATTTTCCTTTTCAGTTCCTGGTATCATTGGTTGTTTCCAAGCCTTAGAGTCTATAAAGATTGCAAGTGCTGTTGGTGAACCACTGTCAGGACGGATGCTTCTATTTGATGCATTGTTAGCATGGATCCGTATTGTATGTTTTATGTTCCATATCTTTTAACATTTCTTGCGTTTTTGGCTTTTAGGTTTTAAATGCATGCTTTCTGTCATACTCCATTTTCGTCACCTTAGCTAGGATATATCATTTCATGTAGGATTTTGAGTTCTTTTTGAGTCTAGTCTTTTGCATTGAGTTTCTATGGCATTGAATATCAGGTGTATGAATTTTGAAGTGATTCGGAGTTCATTTCAATAGTCAATAAGAACTTTTGCGACTTTAAGGGCATAATCGTCTTTTAAGTCGTATATTTTCCATTTGACTTTGGAATGAGTCCCGAGTCATTCCCTCAAGTTCATATGAGTATATAGAGTCTATATATAGGTTCAATTTCATGAAACTAATGGTTTAAGATCAATTTGGCTTATAACGGTCTAGGTTGGTCAAAAGACCCTTTCTTGGTTTGCTCAAATTGACTCACAAGACCCACTCAATTTTCTCTCATTTAACTTCAATTGGGATTTATTTACATCCTAGACATGTTTAAAAAGGTTGAATTTTGATTTAGAAAGCATTTGGCTTAACCTTGTGTGTAAACCCAAGCTTTAGAAACGGCAGTGCACCATAGTTAGCCGCCTTTGTAAAACCCAACCATGCACCTATGGTTAAGTATTTTTGTCCTAAAATGTCTAAAAATGTGTTCCCCTTCAAACTACGGTCGTTTTGGTTTTTATTTCGTCAAAATCGGACTTAATTTGACCCCTGTAGGACTTCTAGAGTGATTAGGAGTCAAAACCGGAGCGGACTAAAGAGGACCCCCGGGTAACCGTCCAGGCTTAGTTGGTCACCTCGAGGAGTCCATCTTCGATTGGGTTTCTGACTCTTTTTGCCCTCCTGTGGCGGATTCCTCTGCCTTTGCAAGTTGTTTCCTCTTAGGATTGTGTAAATTTGAGTTGTTTGAGCACCAAGAGAGTCTTTAATAGCCCTAGGATCATTATCTAATGAATTAATCTTAGCCATTGGTTTATGAGGTCAGTCCTCTATATAAAGAACATGATATTCAGCACATAGGGGGACGACAATTGCACTTTATACTTAGAGAGAGAGAGGGAGCTACGAGTTTAGAGAGCTAGAAGGACATCAAGAAGGCTTTTCAACCTTAGGTAAGCAAGAGAACAAGGATTTCAAAGGCAAGGGAGGTTCTATAAGAAGGTAAACACCCCTTTCCATTGTTGAATATAGGTCTTCTTCTTCTTCTTCTTCTTCTCCTTCTTCTTTTATGATAGCTCTAGTGCATGTTGTAGCTTCACTATGTTAGGATAATTTAATGTTTTTATGATGTGATATGAATGATTTTAAGATGATTTATGGTTCTATATGCCTAAAAAAACTCTAGTTTACTAAGGTTTTGAAGGCGTTACCTTTTCTCTCTCCTTAAATCATGCATAGTTCATATATCTTAATTGCTGTGATAATTGTCATCAGTTAATACTCCTATTAGTTAATATATATAATATGAATGATATTCATGATAATTTGAGCATACGTTAGAGTCGCTTCATAGGTTTTAATGCATAGTTGTGAAATTAGGGTTTCAATAACCCTAAATTCACGCAAGTTTCATACAGCATGTTTAGGATAATTTTTTGAGTTGTTGCTCATCATGATTGTTTTATATATTTTGCATATAGTTGAATCATGCTAGGTTTGCATTCATATAGTAGATTTTATAGGGTTTTGGAGAGATTGTCATTTTCTAATGATAATTATGCTATTTGTTAAGTAAGGTTTTGCATGAGAGCTTTCTGTAATGTGTTTAAGCATGAAATCACTTCTATTATGTTCTAGGACATATATTTTACGTAGGATATGATGATTGCACCTCCCCATAATGACTTTTTTACGTGAAATTATCTTAGGATAGTTTTGCTTAAGAAAGCTCGCCGTAGGAAGGCCTGTTTTCATATTTGACATAAAATGTCATTCTTTTGGTTGGAATAGACTTTGTTATCATGTTTATTGATATTATTGGGGTCTCTCATGATTGTTAGTATGTTTTCTATAGGTTTTTATACATGATAGTTAGGTCATTGCATGTAGGATTAAGTTGGGGTTCTTAGTTACTCATTATCCTTGTCATTTGCATGATTAATAGATGATTTTAGGTCTTGATATGATTCTGTCCAGATTAGTGTTTTTTGTTTCTTGCATGATTTCGAGCACTTGTAAGGGTGCAAACAGGTGTAGTAATTGCCTTATCGCAAATAAGGTTGTTATCGTTTAAGCTTGCTGTTGCTTAAAGTAAATTGCACAAGGTAAGTAGGGTATGAAGTGCCCTAATTCACTTTTCTTCACTTTCCTTTCTTTCTCTTCTCCCTCCTAGGGTTATTTCTTAATATGGACATATGGTGATTTCCAAAGGTTTCTTTATCAAATAAAGTACTTTTTTCTCAAAGTTTCCATCTTGTGGAAGTTGTTTAATTTCAAACTTAGTTTATTTATCAAGTTTTCTTTTAAATAAGGAAACTTAGGGTTTTTACCATGAGTCCGTATTAGGTTTTAACCCTATTTTCTTCGAACTATGTGGACTTTGATCCATGTATTTCCATGCATGGTACGTAGGCGCTCAATTGATGTTTAAGTCCGCCCTAGGATACTAAGTATCCTAAGTTTTCTTTTTCTTTTTTTCTTCTGTCCTTTTATGCATCACATATGATTGCTAGTAGAGTAGGATGGATTCATGCTTGCGATTGTTAGTGGATTAGGATGAATTTGTCCATCACATATGATTGCTAGTGGAGTAAGATGGATTTGTGATTGATATGCATGCTGTGTTTTATTGATTGATATTGCTTTGCATGAATATAAGTCATTAAGTTAGCCCAATCAAATTAAGAGACCAACTCGGGCAATGTGGGTGCCTATAGGTTTTGCCCAAAACCTTCCTACATCGTAACTTAGCCTCTGAATCCAATTTTCTGGTTTTAAAGACTTTGCCTTTCCTTTTAAAATGGAGTCATGTGGTTTTGAAAATAAAATATTTTTATGGTTTTCCTCTTTTCCTTAAAAAAATGAGGTGGCGACTCCTTTTTGTTTGTTGTCTTTCATTTATCTTTTGCAAACCCTTGTGGGCCGCTTTCGTGGGTTCACAATTTGGCTACTCCACTGGAGATATCGAGGGCTAGACTCATTTAATTTGATTGGGCTGAATTAATTTCTTATTGTCTAAATAAAATCAATCACTTGCATCCGCTTGATTATGTGTTTTCATTCACTGTATTGTGTGTGCAATTGTTGCATGATGACTCGATTGTCCCTCGATGTATCCTTGCCAACTGATAGCCTAGTTCAACCTTGGTTTTCATGATTCCATGTGTTGGGCGAAGTTATCAAACCTCTCTTGCCAAGTACCCTTGGGTATAACAAATGGATCAATCACGTACTGTTGGACCCATGCGATATTCCTAATGTCACATATGGTTAGGTATAAAGGTTGATACAAGCAAAGTTGAGGACCCAAGCCTACCCTTTTAAAAGAAGAGAATGCATGTAATGGGCCTTCTAGGACATTGTCACACCCCATTTTTGCCACCTTAGCTAGGGTTTGTCATTTTATGTGTCTTTTTGTTTCCTTTTTGAGTCTAGTCTTTTGCATTGAGTTTCTAGGGTCCTAAGGATGATGTGTATGAATTTTGGTTTGATTTGGAGTTGATCTTGAGGGTTAATAAGAACTTTTGTGACTTGAGGGGCATAATCGTCTTTTTGGTCACAAACTTTCCATTTGACCTTGAAATGATCTCCAAGTTGCCAATTGGAGTTTATATAGATGCATTTGAGGTATTTATGGGTTCAATTCGATGAATTGATGGTTCGGGAATAGAATGGCTCAATATGGTTCAGGTTGGTTAAGAGACCTATTTCGGGTTAGCTCGAATTGGCTCATGACTTTCACTCTATGACTATTCATTTGACTTTGATTAGTCTTAATTTCATCCCCAAATGTGTTTAGGGAGGTTGAATTTCGAATTGGAAAGCATTCGGTGCGACCTTGTGTGCATACCTAAGCTAAGCGACGGTGGTGCATAGCGGTTAACCGCCTTTGTAGGACCTAACCATGCAGCCATGGCTAGGGTTTCTTGCCCTCAAGTGACTCAAATTACATTCCTCTTTGAAACACGATCGTTTTGGCTTTCGTTTCGTCAAAATCGGAGTTGATTTGAGCCCTAAAACACATTTGGAAGTCGAAAGGGTCAAAAATGGGCATAAGCTGACATGGCCTCGGGTGACCACCCAAGCCTGGGCGGCTAGCCGCCTGGGCCCAGGAGGCTAGCCACCCAGCCCCAGGTGGTCACCCGAGCCACTTTCCTTTTTTGAGTGCTAAAGCGGATCCCTTCCTATTTTCTCGGATTTGTCCGCCTCCAGCCGCTATTTAACCCTATTTTCAGCCCTATTTGACCTACTTGAGCCCCAAGGGAACCTCTAAGAGCCATTGGAACAATACCTAGGGTTTTAATCCCTAATCATTGAGGGTTTTCCCTCAAACCCTATAAATACCCCCTTATACTTCAGCAATAGGGGAGGCAATTTTGAAGTAGAAGGCATATGTGAGACTTGGAGGCTATGACAGCCATCCTTAGGGTAGTTTAACCTAAATTCTGAGTGAGAGAGTGAGAGAAGGAGCTTGGAGGAGGGCTGGAGCTTTGCTTGGAGGCTTGAAGGAGAGCTTTTCAACTTGTCTACACGAGGAGGAGAGGAGTTCTACAGCAGCAACCATAGGTATACCCTTCTTTCTCCTTTTTTCTTCTTTTAAAGTTAGGATTTTGCATAGAATAGCATGATTTCATGTCAAAGCATATTTTTTATCATGTTTTCCTACTTCTATTAGCTAGTATGCATGTTTAGGATGATATTCATGGGCTGTTTAGTATGCTAGAGTGTTATTCCATGTGATTTACTGTATGTTTGGGATTCTAGGGTTTCCTTAGTGTTGAAATTGGTTTTCTGCATGAAATAACTCTTTTGCATATTAAAGCTTATGCTTTTATCATATTTTGCTGTTTCTATTAGCTAGTATGCATGTTTAGGATGATATTCATGGGCTGTTTTGTATGCTAGAGTGTTTTTCCATGTGATGTATTGCATGTTTGAGATTCTAGGGTTTTTCTTATGCTGAAATTGAGTTTATGCTTAAATAGCATTATTTCATGTGAAAGCCTATGTCTTTATCATGTGTGGATCATTCTATTGGTTAATATGCATGGATTGAATGCTGTTCATATTCTGTTTTGCATGGTTTATAGTTATTTCATGGGATTTTATGCACAAGTGTGATTCTAGGGTTTCATTCATCCTTGTTTTAGGAAAGTAGCATATAGCATGATAGTTTAGGATTTTTCTTTGTCTCTTCTTTATAGCTGCTATATATGTGCTGCATATTAGATAACTATGATGTTTTTGCATTCATATTAGTTGATTTTAGGGTTTTTTTGCATGTCATTGCATATAGGGCTGAATTAGGGTTTAGTTAGCTTATGAGTTATGTTGTTTGCATGATTTATGGTTGATTTTAAGCCTTACTTCAATTCTGTCCAGAACTGTTTAATGGCTTTAATGATGAATTGTGAGCATGTGTTAGCCTATGTTTAGGCATGATAATTGCTTGGTTAGAAACTAGGTTTGTTTGTTGGTATTTTTGGTATGTTTTGCATGGAAATTGCAGATACTTGACAGGTACAACAGGTGCAACTATCCCACCAATGTGCGGTGGTTATATTGGCTATTGTGAGATGAAATCTTGCAAATAAGGTAATTACCCTATGCAATAGGGTGGTTATTTTGACAGGTTGCTTTTGCTTAAGGTAAGTTGGGTATGAGGGTGCCCGAATTCACCTTTCTTTCCTTTCCTTGAAACTTTCCCTTTCTCCCCCCTAGGGTTGTTTCCTAATAGAGGGATATGGTAGATTCTATAGTTTCCTTTCATAAAAATGCCTTTTAAATCAAAGTTTCTATCTTTATGAAATTCCATATTTACTAAAGAGCTTTTGAGAATCATTTATTTTTGGAAACTTACTATGTTTCTTGTGAAAGGAAATTTAGGGTTTACCATAGGCCTCTATTAGGTTATAACCCTATTCCCTTTCGAACTATGTGGACTTTGTTTACCATAGGCGCTCTTCGTGAGGTTCAAGTTCGCCCTAGGATACTAAGTATCCTAGGTTTTCTTTCTCCTCTTTCTTTTTTCTGTTTTCTTTCATTTATTTGCTTATATGGATGAATGAATGGATGATATGCATGCTGCCTTGTGATGATAATTGCTATTTCTTGAGTGTTTGAGACATTGATTTAGCCCAATTAAATTAAGAGACCGTTTAGGGCGATATGGGTGCCTATAGGCTTTGCCTAGAACCTTCCCATATCGTAACTTAGGCTCCGAATCCACCATCTTTGGTTTCCAAAAGATCTTTTGCCTTACCATTTTAAATATGGAGTCATTCTTTTGTTTTCCTAAAACAAAACTGTTTTTTAGGGTTTTCCTTGTTTCCTTTAAAAAATAAGGTGGCGACTCCTTTTTCTTTTTCAAACCATTTTCTTTTAAACCCTTGTGGGCCAGTTTTCCAGGGTCCACAGACTGGCGACTCTACTGGGGATTTGTGGGCTAGACTCTATATAATTTGATTGGGCCAAGTTAATTTCTTATGTTAATTAAAATCAATCACATTGCATCCGCTTGATTGTGTGCTTTCATTTATTGCATTGTGTGCACAAACTCTTGCATGCTAGGATCGATGTTGCTCGATGTATCCTTGCCACTGATGGGCCTAGCCTCAACCTTGGTTTTCTTGATTCCATGTGTTGGGGTGAAAGCTATCAACTTCTCTTGCCAAGTACCCTTAGGCTTGCCCTTGGGTATATTAAATGAGTTAATCACGTACTGCTGGACCCACACGGCATTCCTGATGCCATATGTGGTTAGGTATAAAGATTGCTCAAGCAAGTGAAGGACCCCAGCCTACCCTTATCATTAGTCCATATAGACAGACTTGTAGGGCACTATGGTTTCACCCTTATGCACCCACATTGTTTGTAATGATATCATGACCGTGTTTGTGATGTGCTTAATGGAAAATTAATAAGAGAACCTTTGCACCGTATATCTTTAATACGTACCTTTCACCCATGACCCTTGCAAACGTGATTGGATTAAAAGGGACTAATTGAGTATATATGGTGTGAGGACATTGAGATAAATATGGAAGCTTAGGGCATATCCTTAGGATAAGAGACTGATTGTTCCCTTTCATAGAGGAGTGAGAGGACGTACTGGTTTGGATCCGCGACCAGCAAGGGCGCTTAGTGAAGATTGATCCTACCAACCAGTCAGATATGGCCGACGAAGCAACTAGTGAAGAGGGTTTTGATGTTGAGACTTGTTTAAAGGCTATCATGACCAAGCTTGATTACACCACTGATGTATCCGAGAGAGCATTGAAAATGGCCCAAGATATCCAACACAAGATGTCGGAACCCGAACAGAATAATGGCCGTACCTTGGGGGTAACACCGAAAATGGGACTCAGTCTGGAGAAGGCACTAAGACCAATGAAGGAGGAAGTACTAAGCCCAAGGGAAGTGAACCACCCGAAATTTTTAACCCGGAAGGGGGAAGTAAGGGGAAGACCTCTGATACAGACTCTGTATTGGCTAGCAAGGTAGAAGCGTTGGAGAGAACTATAAAGGGAATCCGTAGGACAGATGACATGGTGGATGTACGTACCCTATCTTTGTTTCCTCAAGCTCGTATCCCATTACAATTCAAGATGCCCGAATTAGAAAAGTTTGATGGAACGGGTTGCCCTAAAACCCATTTGAAGATGTATGTACGAGCTATGCACCCTCGAGGAGCGATAGATGAACTCTTGGCTCAAATGTTCCATGAAACCCTAGCCACTTCTGCCTTAAAGTGGTTCCTAGCATGATGTCTTTTGAAGTCTTGCTGATAAGTTGCTTGGATCCTTTGAAGTATTTGCTAGAAAAACCAGTCTTATTATATAGGACGGCTCGTTCGTCGCTTCTCCTTAATGAGTTCGATATAAAGTACCTGGCGCAGAAGTCCATCAAAAGAAGCGTTGTTGCAGACTACTTGGCAAGTTGCCCTGTGTCATCATCAACCCAATTCAATGATAAATTCCTCGACGAAGACATCCTAGCAATTGGGAATAAGATTTGGAGAGTTTACTTCGATGGAGCGGCAAACAGAAGAGGTTATGGAATAGGAGTGCTACTAGTCTCGCTCGAAGAAGCTTTCATGCCTTTAGCAATCAAATTAGGGTTTGAAGCTACCAACAACATTGCGGAATACGCCTACATCCTAGCATTAGAAGCTGCATTAGATTTGGGAATAAAGGAACTTGAGGTGTTCAGGGATTCAGCATTAATCATCTGTCAGATAAAAAGGGAGTGGAAAACTTGTGACGAGGAGCTGTTGCCATATCACGCCTATTTGGAAGTAATGACCAAAGGGTTTTCAGAGATCAAGTTCAATTACTTGTTGAGAAACAAAAATCAATTTGCTGACGCTCTGGTAACTCTAGCTTCAATGGTGGAGATACCAGAGGGAGGAAATGTGAAACCACTTATGATCGAATGTAGAGAGAAACCTATTTATTGTTGTTCCATTCGAGAAGGAGAAACATTAGATAATCACCCTTGGTTTTATGACATAAGGAGGCTCGTCGAAAAAAGGGAATATCCAGAGAAAGCATTTCGTGTGGACAAACGAACACTGAGGAGATTGGCAAGCCATTATGTGGTATGCAGAGGGAAACTGTATCGGAGGTCTTACGACGAGATTCACTTGTTGTGTGTCACGGAGGAAGAAGTTAAAAAACTCATCGAAGAAATTCATAAAGGAGTAGGGGCTCCACATATGAATGGATACATGCTGGCTAAGAAAATCATGAGATTAGGGTATTACTGGTCCACAATGGAAAGGGAATGCTATGCCCATGTCAAGAAGTGTCATAAGTGTCAGCTCTTCGCCAACGGACAACATTTGCCCTCCCTTAACAAGTATGTCAACTCTATGGCCGTTTGTAGTATGGGGAATAGATATCATCGGGCAGATTAAGTCGAAAGCAGCCAACAGACACGAATATATCTTGGTAGCCATTGATTACTTCACTAAGTGGGTGGAAGCAACTTCCTTCAATACTTTAAATGCCAAAAAGGTGGCGCAGTTCATACAACTCAACATTATCTACAGATATGGGGTACCATATAAGGTTATTTCGGACAACGGTCAGCATTTTCAGAAGGAAACTAACGAACTCTTGCAGAAATATGAAATCGTTCATCACTTGTCATCCCCGTATCGCCTACAGACTAACAGTGCAATGGAAGCCGCCAACAAGAATATCAAGAAGATACTACAGAAAACGGCTGACACGTACATCGATTGGCATGAGAAACTACCATTGGCATTGTGGGGGTACAGAACGTCAGTCAGATCATCAATAGGGGCTACGTCGTATGCTTTAGTGTATGGGATGGAGGCTGTTCTACCAGTGGAATTAGAAGTTCTTTCGCTAAGAGTTGCTATGGAAAGTCATCTGGCAGAGGTGGACTAGATTAAAGGCCGTTATGACGAGTTAGCATTCTTAGATGAAAGGCGATTGAGGGCTTTGTACCATGTACAGGGGTATCAGAGAAGAGTTGCGAGGGCGTTCAACAAACATGTCAAAGATAGGGGCTTAAAGAAAGGGGATTTGGTTCTAAAAGAAGTCAGAGCTCCAATTTTTGATCCACGAGGGAAGTTTAAACCAAGTTGGGGTGGCCCGTACGTCATCAAGGAGATATTACCAGCAGGGGCTGTTCGACTTATGGATTTGGATGGGATCGAGTTCGCTTGTCCTACCAATTTGAATCAATTAAAGAAGTATTATGTATAAGGCTTGCTAGGTTGAAAACCTATAAGGGCGGCCTAGGTAAAAGTTAAGGCATTTGAACTACGAGGACCTGATTCCCCAAGAAGAAAAAAAAAAAAAAAAAAAAAAAAAGAGGAAGAAGAAAGAAAATGGGGATACGTAGGCAACCCATAAAGTTACTTTTAGTGCGGTCCAAACAACACGATCACAAAAAAAAAAAAAAAAAAAACTAACTCAAAAGTAAATTATTATTGACAATTCATTTGAAATTAATTGATTGACATAGCAATTTATTAGTGTTAAGTAAAAGAACTATTGACATGCCATAGATATTCTATTCCTTGAGTCTTCAAGTTCTCTTGAGTTTTTTTAGAGTCGTCTTTTTTGTCTTCTTTCTTTTTCTCTCGAGTCTTATCTTCTTTCGGAAGTCATGGTTGTGTGCTGCCTCCATTGCCTCAAGAATGTCTTCTCTGCAAAGTCCAAATCTAGTGTCTTTGATGAGGTCATAAATTCTTTCTCTGCGGGAAGTCTCCCTTTCGCCCAAATCATCCTTTAACCATTGCTTGTACTCTTAACTCATCTTGAAAGGTCCTTCAGTGTTGGCAATTCGAGTCAATTTCAGATCCGTAGGCCAGTGAGTCCTTACCCACTTGACCATAGTAAGACTGACAGGTTGCACAGAGCAACAAGGTCCTGTTAAAGACGGTATGGTTTGCATGGCGCCCATCTGGCGAAGAATTCTTGAGGTCCAATAGAAGGAAGTCGATCTTAATCCTATGAGTTTGACAAAAGCACACCCCTGAGGTTCGAAAAAGCACTTGTTCTTTACACCCCCTATATAAAGACAAACCATTTGATGTTCCGCCATGATAGTGTTTGAAAGTAACCTAACCAATCTCTTAAAGAGAATGGCCCAGGAAGTTCAACTCGGCGAAGGCAGAAGTGCTGGGGCTTGTATGGATTAACAGTAGTAGGGGATAGAAATTTCAAACGTTCGAGCAGCCACATTTGTAATAAAAAGGGACTACCTCCTAACGGTGCTTTAGGGTTCCCATGAACTTTATCTAAACCATTCAAGGTCTCAGCTAATGCCAAGGGAATAATGTTATGTTGCTTGAGAAGAGGGGCAATCAACTCACATATTCAAATAGGGACTTAAAGAGTGCTGGTGGAGATAAGAAAGCGACCAATTAAATAGAAAGCAAGTGCATGATGAACTTGAAGGGAGAAAATCAAAGTACCTTTGCTATCATGAGCCAAGAAGGAGGTTGCTAACTTCATTAAGTCCACCATATGATCCTTTACAAATATCATTACATCCTTTTGAGGGATGCTAAGAAAGTCTGAGAAAGAAGCAAGGAAATCCGAGTGAGGTGTAGGAAGGATGAATGGTCCTACGGGTAAAACTCCAAATAGAGCACAGAATTCTTTCAGGGTTGGGCATTATTCTTCATAATTAAATTGAAAGACATGGACTTGAGGATCCCAGAAATATGTAGCAGCAGTGAGAAGAGTCGTTTTGAGTTTCATGTGCCTTATAGAGAGAAACGGTTCCAAGCCAAAGCGCTTAAACTTAGTTTTGTCTTTGGCAGCCATAATTGCCAAAAACCGTCTCAAGAAACCATCCAAGGCTTCCATAATTATTGTTAATGAAAATAAGTGAGTTAGAAGGCTTCCCTCATGTGTTTTTATAGGGAAAATGTTGTAAATTTGAGTGCTGAAAGGAGTAGAATCGTTAAAATAGCTGTCACACCCCATTTTTGCACCACCTTTCTAGGGCTCATCATTTCATGCATGTTTTTGTTTTCTTTTTGAGTCTAGTCATTGCATTAGTTTTCTAGAGTCATAAGGACAATGGATATGAATTTTGGTTCAATTCGGAGTTGATCTTGAGGGATAATAAGAGCTTTTGTGACTTGAGGGGTATAATCGTCTTTTAATTCCCAAACTTTTCATTTGACCTTGAAATGATCTCCAAATTGTCAATTGGAGTTCATATGGATGCATACGAGGTATTTCTAGTTTCAATTTGATGAATCAATGGCTCGGGATTAAAATGGTTGATGTAGTTCAAGTTGGTTAATTGACCCTTCCTTTGGGTTAGCTCTAATTGACTCACAATTACCAATTAAATCTTTTCAAATTGACTTTAATTAGTCATCATTTTATCCCTAAAAGTGTTTTAGAAAGTTTAATTTTGATATGGAAAGCATTTGGTTTGATCCTATGTGCATGCCTATGCTTAGCAAAGGTAGAGCATAGCGGTTAACCGCCTTTGTCAAACCTAACCATGCCCCCATGGTTAGTGGTTTATCCTAAAATGTTAAAAAATGTATTCCTCATTGAAACACGGTCGTTTTGGCTTTTGTTTCATCAAAATAGGAGTTAATTTGCCCTCTGAAACACTTCTAGAAGAATTAGGAGTCAAAATTGGCAAAAATCCAGAGTGGGCTCGGGTGACCACCCAGCCCCGGGCGGCTAGCCGCCTGGGCCCAGGTGGCTAGCCACCTAGGCCATGGTAGTCACCCAAGAGCACTTTCCTAATTGCTCTCCAACTCCTTGCTGAAGCGGACTCTTGCCTATTTTGACGTATTTGGGCTCTTTTGGACGAGTTTCCTTCTAATTTTTGGTAACTTCTGAGTTACTTAAGCCCCAAGGGAGTCTCTAATAGCCCTTGGATTAATTTTTAGGATTTTAATCCCAGCCATTGGTTTATCCTAATTGAAGTCTATAAATACCCCCTATGCTTCAGCACAAGGGGAGCCACTTTATGCCTAAAAACCCAAGTATTTGAGAGAGAATAAGAGAGAGAGACTTGAAGGAGAGCTGGAGTTCTTTCTGTAGCCTTGGAGAACATTGGTTCAAGTCATCCATAAGAGAAAGAGAGAGTCTCTATGGCAGCAAGGAAGCTTTCCTAAGGTATTCCTCATTCCTTATTTATGTTGAATATGGGTGTCACACCCCATTTTTGCCACCTTAGCTAGGGTTCGTCATTGTATGTGTCTTTTTGTTTCCTTTTTGAGTCTAGTCTTTTGCATTGAGTTTCTAGGGTCCTAAGGATGGTGTGTATGAATTTTGGTTCAATTTGGAGTTGATCTTGAGGGTTAATAAGAACTTTTGTGACTTGAGGGGCATAATCGTCTTTTTGGTCACAAACTTTCCATTTGACCTTGAAATGATCTCCAAGTTGTCAATTGGAGTTCATATGGATGCATTTGAGGTATTTATGAGTTCAATTCGATGAATTGATGGTTCGGGATTAGAATGGCTCAACAAGGCTCAGGTTGGCTAAGAGACCTACTTCGGGTTAGCTCGAATTGGCTCATGACTTTCACTCTATGACTACTCATTTGATCTAGTTTAGTCTTAATTTCATCCCCAAATGTGTTTAGGGAGGTTGAATTTCGAATTGGAAAGCATTTGGTGCGACCCTATGTGCATACCTAAGCTAAGCGATGGTGAGGTATAGCGGTTAACCGCCTTTGTAGGACCCAACCATGCAGCCATGGCTAGGGTTTCTTGCCCTCAAGTGACTCAAATTACATTCCCCTTCGAAACACGGTCGTTTTGGCTTTCGTTTCGTCAAAATCGGAGTTGATTTGAGTCCTGAAACACATTTGGAAGCCGAAAGGGGTCAAATTTGGGCTGAAGTTGACATGGCCTCGGGTGACCACCCAGGCCTGGGCGGCTAGCCGCCTGGGCCCAGGTGGCTAGCCGCCCAGCCCCAGGTGGTCACCCAAGCCAATTTCCTTTTTTGAGTCTTGACGCGGCTCCCTCCCTATTTCCTCGGATTTGTTCGCCTCCAGCTGCCATTTAACCCTAATTTCAGCCCTATTTGACCTACTTGAGCCCCAAGGGAACCTCTAAGAACCCTTGGATCAATCCCTAGGGTTTTAATCCCAACCATTGAGGGTTTCCCCTCAATCTCTATAAATACCCCCTTATACTTCAGCAATAGAGGAGGCAATTTCTGAAGTAAGAGGCATGTGTGAGACTTGGAGGCTATGACAGCCATCCTTAGGGTAGTTTAACCTAAACTTAAAGTGAGAGAGTGAGAGAGAAAGCTTGAAGGAGGGCTAGAGTTTGGCTTGAAGGCTTGAAGGAAGGAATTCCCAGCAGTGCATAAGAGAAGGAGGACTCTCTACAGCAGCCACCGTAGGTATACCTCTCCCCTCTCTCTCTTTTCTTAGAAATTAAGGTTTTTTTTTGCATAGAATAACATTGTTTCATGTTCAAAGCTTATGTTTTTATCATGTGTTGATGCTTCTAATGCTTAAAATACATGATTAGAATGAGGTTTATGGCTGGATTTGCATGATATGATGTTATTTCATGTGATTTTATGAGTAGATGTGTTTTTAGGGTTTCTAGAGTCTTTTCTAGGGTTTTTTTTGCATAGGATAGCATTATTCCATGTTCAAGCTTATATTTCTATCATGTGTTGATGCTTCTAATGGCTAGTATGCATGTTTAGGATGATATTCATGGGCTGTTTAGTATGCTAGGATGTTATTCCATGTGATTTACTGCATGTTTGGGACTTTAGGGTTTCCTTAGTGCTGAAATTGGTTTTCTGCATGAAATAACTCTTTTGCATATTAAAGCTTGTGTTTTTATTGTGTTTTGCTACTTCTATTAGTTGGTATGCATGTTTAGGATGATATTCATGGGCTGTTTAGTATGCTAGGATGTTATTCCATGTGATTTACTGCATGTTTGGGACTTTAGGGTTTCCTTAGTGCTGAAATTGGTTTTCTGCATGAAATAACTCTTTTGCATATTAAAGCTTATGTTTTTATCGTATTTTGTTGTTTCTATTAGCTAGTATGCATGTTTAGGATGATATTTATGGGCTGTTTAGTATGCTAGGATGCTATTCCATGTGATTTACTGCATGTTTGGGATTCTAGGGTTTCCTTAGTGCTGAAATTGAGTTTATGCTTAGAATAGCTTTATTTCATGTGAAAGTCTACGTCTTTATCATGTGTGGATCATTCAATTGATTAATATGCATGGTTAGAATGCTGTTCATAGTTCTGTTTTGCATGATTTAGGGTTATTTCATGGGATTTTATGCACTAGTGCGATTCTAGGGTTTTTATCATCCTTGTGTTGGTTTAGTTGCCTATAGCATGATAGCTTAGGGATTTTCTCTGTTTGTTCCTCATAGTTGCTGCATATGTGTTCCATATTAGGTAACTATGATGTTTCTAGCATTCATATAGTTGATTTTAGGGTTTTTTTTGCATGTCATTGCATGTAGGGTTGAGTTAGGGTTTTAATTAGCTTATAATTCATGTTGTTTACATGATTTATGGTTGATTTTAAGCTCTATTTCAATTCTGTCCAGATCTGTTTAATGGCTTTAATGATGAGTTTTGAGCATGTGTTAGCCTATGTTTGAGCATGATAATTGCTTGATTGGAACCTAGCTTGGTTGGTTGGTATTTTTGGTGTTTTTTGCATGCAAATTGCAGGTGCTTGACAGGTACAACAAGTGCAACTACCCCACCAATGTGGGGTGGTTATTTTGGCTATTGCAAGATGAAATCTTGCGAATAAGATAATTACCTTATGCAATAGGGTGGTTATTTTGACAGGTTGCTTTTGCTTAAAGGTAAGTAGGGTATGAGGGTGCCCTAATTCACCCTTCTTTCCTTTCCTTGAAACTTTCCCTTTCTCCCTCCTAGGGTTATTTCCTAATAGGGGAACATGGCAATCCTTATAGTTCCCTTTCATGAAAGAATACCTTTTTAAATCAAAGTTTCCATCTTTACGAAATACCATATTTTT
The DNA here is from genome assembly GCA_039720395.1 of Liquidambar formosana. Lineage (NCBI taxonomy): Eukaryota > Viridiplantae > Streptophyta > Magnoliopsida > Saxifragales > Altingiaceae > Liquidambar > Liquidambar formosana. Next base: position 16,104,763 of record CM077830.1, read on the forward strand.
TAAAGATCTTTTGAGAATCATTTTTGGAAATTTACCTATGTTTCTCATGAAAGGAAACTTAGGGTTTACCATAGGCCTCTATTAGGTTATAACCCTATTCCCTTTCGAACTACGTGGACTTTGATCCATGTATTTCCATACATGGTACGTAGGCGCTCTTCGTGAGGTTCAAGTCCGCCCTAGGATACTAAGTATCCTAGGTTTTCTTCCCCCTCTTTCTCTTTTTCTGTTTTTCTTTGATTTATTTGATTATATGGATGAATGAATGAATGATATGCATGCTGTCTTAGTGATGATAATTGTTGATTTGTGTGTGATTAAGACTTTGATTTAGCCTAATTAAATCAAGAGACCGTTTAGGGCGATATGGGTGCCTATAGGCTTTGCCTAGAACCTTCCCATATCGTAACTTAGCCTCCGAATCCCCGATTTCTTTGGTTTCCAAAAGATCATTTGCCTTACCATTTTTTAAATATGGAGTCAATCTTTTGTTTTCCTAAAACAAAACCGTTTTTTAGGGTTTTCCTTGTTTCCTTTAAAAAATAAGGTGGCGACTCCTTTCCTTTTGAATCCCTTGTGGGCCACCTACCACTTTTTCAGGGTCCACAATGGGTTTCCATATAGAACAGGCTTATTGCATGTTAAAGGTAGCCTTTTTGTCATGTATTAACACTTTAGCTAGTTAATATACATGAAATACCTATTGTTTATCATGAGCTTAGCATGCTTTAGGGCTGTTCTATGTGTTCTTATGCATAGTTGTGATTCTAGTGCTTTTGTTGTCCTTGTGTTAGAATAGTGTCATTGCATATTAGAGTTAGGATTTTTTATCATGTTCTGTTGCTTTAGTTAGTTAATATGCATGATTTAGGTTCTGTTTAGTTTGGTTTTAGCATGTTTAGAGTTTGTTTTGTATGTTTTCAAGCATATTTGTGAGTTTAGGGTTTTTAGTGTCCTTGTCTTAGGTTAGTTCCATACAGCATGTTAAAGTAGAGCTTTTTATTGACTTTTCTTCATAGTTGCTGTATATGTTTTGCATATAGGATAACTATGATATTTTTGCATGCATGTTAGTTGATTTCTAGGGTTTTTATGCATGATATGGCTCTAGGATTGTGTTAGAGCTTATTATTATTCGCTGTTTTTTGCTGTTAGCATGATTAGTGGATGATTTTAGGCCTTAGTACTATTCTGTCCAGATTTATATATCATTGTGTTTGCATGGTTTTGAGCATGTGTAAGGGTGCAAATAGGTGTGGTATTAGTCCTATGGCAAATAGGGCTACCAATGCTTGAAATTGCTAAATGCTTGGAGCTATTGTGCTCAGGCAAGCGGGTGTGAAGGTGCCCCAATTCACCTCTCTTCCTTAACTCTTTCCCTTCTCCTTCATAGGGTTAATTTTTAATATGAATCAATGGTCTTAATCAAAGGTTTCCTTAACCAATAAAATTCTGGTTTTTATTAAAGCCTCCATCTTGTGGTATTCTTAAACTCAAACTTAGTTTATTTAATTCTCTTTCAAATAAGGAAACCTAGGGTTTTAACCATAGGTTTGTATTAATATTTAACCCTATTTCTAATCGAACTACGTGGACTTTGATCCATGTATTTTGTTGCATGGTACGTAGGCGCTCTTCATGAGGCTCAAATCCGTTTTAGGATCCAAGTATCCTAGGTTTTTGTATTTTATTTTCTGTTTTTGTTTTTATTTGCTTCTTATGTATGGATGGATGAATGGAATATATGATATGCATACAATTCTTGTGATGATATACTTGCTGATTTTTGTGTGGAAAGATCTTAATTTAGCCCAAATAAACCGAGAGACCGAAAGGGTGACATGGGTGCCTATAGGCTTTCCTTAGAACCTTCCTATGTCATAACTTAGCCTCGGAATCCCTGATTTATTTGGTTTCCAAAAGACTTGTTTTTGCCTTTCCTTTTTGAAACATGGAGTCATTCAAATTGTTTTCTTGAAACAAAACTATTTTTAGGGTTTTCCTTGTTTCCTTTAAAAAATAAGGTGGCGACTCTTTTTGTTTTCAAACCTAACACTATTTTTCTTTCCAACCCTTGTGGGCCCAATTTTCGGGGTTCACAATAGCAAAATTCTTGAAAAATTGCGAAAAAACGCATCGACCTTGGGTAACCGTCCGGGGTTGGATGGTCAGCCATCTAAGCCTAGACGACTAACCATCCAGGCCTAGACGGTCACCTGAGACTCCGCTTTGTTTTTGCCTTGTTTCGCCCGGTTTTGCCTATTTTCGCTTTCGGATGGCCTTTTTAGGCCATTTTGACTCCTATAAGCTCATACTGACTCAAATTTTCATAAAAATGTATCACAACATCATCATGATAGATTCTAAGAGGCACCACAAGTATCCATACTAAGGGTTAAGAAGTTGGTTCAAGAGTTGCAATTACAGAATATAGCATGAAATGTAAAAAGATGACCATTGTTTCATTGTTTTTACAATCCCAACAAAGAAGGAAGTGAACTCAACGAGTCCCAGAGCTTCCTTTGCGACTCGGTCCAGCTCCATCACAACCCCCATGAGGTGCTTTAGGAGGATGCATTGATTATGGCTGTTGAGATGATGAAGTCTGTTGTAAAGAAACTAAGTATGAGAATAGGGTGGGTTGAAAACTTCAAATGGGGAATTTAAAATAGGTTGAACACTTACTGTGGCATCCAAACGAGCTTCCACCATGGACTTGGCTAAGCTCATCCTCACAAGGTTACGTCTCAAGCCCTCGCTAAGGTCGATGAACTCCTAGGCATACGCCGCAGGCACCTAGGACAATCAATGAGATTAATCGCAGGTAAAGTAAAAAGGAAAATACCTATAAAGAGAATTTACCTGTTCTCGACTTAGGTCAATCTTAGGGGACTCATCAAAAGCAGGATGGGTGATGGTAGTCTTAACAAAGTTCGCCCTGCAACACAAATCCATAAACCAGTTAGGCAGAGGCAAGGGCAGTAGCCAATCCTCCTCCATATCATCCTCCTCAGAACCATGAATCACCCCTGTACCTGAGCCCACTGTCGAGCTATGCCCTCATGCTCGTCGACCCTGCAAGTGTTCGCCTATTAAATAAAAATCTTTATCAAAAGGGAAAAGCAATGAAAGCAGCAAAGACTTACCCCTTGAGGAGGGAGGCCAGTTAATCGAGGTCTCATCAAGTATTGCTGACAGAAAGTGTCATATATAATGTTGGGAGAAGTGTATTCTTCAGCATCCCAGTTCTTAAAGCTTCCCACAACTCATCCCCCTCCATCGAGTTAGCGTGCTTCATGTTTAGTGGTGGCGGCATCGGGGTCACAACAGCATTCACATTGCCTTTGACTTGTCACAAGACTCGTTCCCCCAAGTACCAGTACCAGTACCTGCCCACGGGGCCTTCCAAGAGTACCCTCTTGCCAGTCAACTCTAAGTTAGGAATGCATCGCTTGGGTAGCATTGCTACCCATATCTTCCATGGATCCCATTCAATCTGTTCAAAATCCACAAATGAGAAATTGAAAGTAAAAAGAAAAGAAAAGAATAGGGAGAGAATTTCACCATGTTAGCTGTCAGGCTTGTTAGGTGAGCTCTAGTATGGGCGTAATCATGACGATTCGCCGCCCGAAAGGACACATAAGTGGGAGAGTAATTTTTGAGGGTAGGCCATTCTATGGTTTCCTCAGCAAGAGATGGACGGCATAGGTTGAGGTATTCATAACACCAGACTTGTCAAGAGTTGAAAGAAGAGTTAAAAGAAAAGAAAATATAAGAAAAAGAAAGGAAATAGAAGGGAAGTACTATTACCTCCCAAACAAAAGGCATCCCTCTAAAGTCCTTTGTAACACCACGGGACATATTTGACATTGCCCGGTACATGGTAGCCAAAGTAGCCCCTCCCCAATTAAATTTCCTAATCTTGCCAATATCCTCCATGCTTGCAAGAAGGCCCAAAGGGGCTAGGTCACCCATACCGGCAAAGAATGTGTATGAAATCATATAAAGAAGGAATGCCCTTGTGATGCAATCAGGGCTCGCACCCGCGCTCTTCTTTTGCTTTGAAAATTTGTTAAATAGCTAGGTGCGGCGCGATGCTTTCTTGATTACCTCAACTTCCATTCCAACATAGGCTAGGAGATAATCCTCATCTGTGGATGCATCTTCATAAAATTCTAAGCTCTTGCCCTTAATGTTCAAGCCCGTGATCATGGTAAAGTCTTTGGGGGTTAAGGTCATCTCCCCAAAACTAAAATGGAATGTGTTGGTGGTGTCCCACCATAATTCAAACAAGGCAAGTAAGGCTTGCCTATCACATTGATCGTTCGACAAGGAATCTAGAAATGGGCCAAAACCGGCCTTTTCAACATGGTTCTTGGCTATGGGTTGGAAGTTTTCCATATTCCGCCACCATTCAATAAGTCCTTTCATAGAGGACCTAGTGCGGATGTCCTAAAAGTTGGGCTATAGTCATTGAAAATGCCTTAAGAGTTAGTTGAGAGAACATAGAAATAATAAGCTTACACTAGCAATTTATTTCAAATTGTCTTCTAAAAATGTCAAAAAAGTTGTTTTAATTCATGAAATGAATTGCTAATGAATGTTTATGAGTTTACTTGTTCATATGCCTTAATTTGGCAAGGATTGCACACTTTTTTTTATCACTTAGGCATTTTATCGAACACTTGGTGGGTGACACTTTCCAAGCTTTGAAACAAAAGAATTTTGTATGGTCAATCCTTGCTAAATCATAGCATATTACTCACTCATATGTTTACCTATTGATATACATTGATTTAGTAAAGATTGAACACCTTTATTTCACTTAGGCATTTTATCAAACACTTGGTGGGTGGTATTTTTCAAGCTTTCAAATGAAAAGGATTTGTATGTCTAATCCTTGCCAAATCAAGGGATATCATTTAAACAACACAAGAGGCATCCAAAAGAAGTCCATGGGAATGCAATTTCATCAATAGAATCCAAGGATTCAAAAGAAAAGTGTTAAGTTGGGTAAACTTACTTCTTGTTGGGAATGGAGAAATGAAAGATGCTTGTCGGGTTCAAGCAACACCCTATTTTGTGGGGCATCATAGAGTGGTGCCTTGTACTTGATTTTGACCCCATAGAATGGATACTTGGTGCTTGAGTCCTTGTTAGATGACATTCTTGATGATGGAGTTGGGTTTGTGAAAAATGGGTTTGATTTGGTTTGATTTCAAAAGATGATGTGAATTGGGTTATTTGATTGTTAAATGGGCTTGATTTGTTGTTATTTGATGTGCATATGATGTTTGGAATGAGTGTTTTTGATATAGGAATGAGAGAATAAGAGTTTGAGAAGATGGGTTGAGAGTTTAGAGAGAGAAACTCTCTAATTTTCGGGTTGGGAGAATGTGAGAATAAGTAGGCAAACATGGGTTTAAAAACCCAGAATTTTTTCCTTGGTAGTCTCGGGTAACCGTCCACCCCTAGATGGTTAGGCGTCTTGGCTTGGACGGTTGATCGTCCAAAGCTAGATGGTCACCCAATGAAGCCTAGCTCGCTTTGCCCGTTTGCCCCGTCTCGCGTGCTTGCGACCTCTAATCTTCTTCAAATTGACTTGATGATCACTTTTTTGAGTTATGGGTTGAATATATTCCCCAAGTTTATCAATTTCTAATGAAATTATTGAATTTGGGTTGAATGAATTTCCCCACATAACGAGGATTTGTTATGGCTATGATAAATAGCTTTCTTATGAAATGAGCTTGGTTTTGAATTGATTGACTTTCAAGTCTTAAAATTCAATTCTCTATATGATGATGATAATATCATATCATGTGATAAAGATAATTTCTCATAAAATGACAATTCATGAGTTATGCTAGTTATGAAATAATTTTCTATCTTTATGAAATTGGCATAAAATGCACTTTGTTTTTCAATCAATTGACTTTCAATTCAATTTCATATCATGTGATAAAGATAATTTCACATGAAATGACATGCAATTCACTTGATTTTGAGTAGATTGGCTTTTATTTCAATTTCATATCATGTGATAAAGATAATTTCACATGAAATAAGTTTGACTTTGAATTAAATGACTTTCATTTCAATATCATATCATGTGATAAAGATAATTTCACATGAAATGACATACAATGAACTTGATTTTGAATTGATTGACTTTCAATTCGATTTCATATCGTGTGATAAAGATAATTTCACATGAAATGACATGAAATATGATTGATTTTGAATTGATTGAATTTCAATTCAATTTCATATCATGTGATAAAGATAATTTCACATGAAATGACATGAAATATGCTTGGTCTTGAATTGATTAACTTTCAATTCAATTTCATATCATGTAATAAAGATAATTTCACATGAAATGACATGAAATATACTTGATTTTGAATTGATTGACTTTCAATTCAATTTCATATCATGTGATAAAGATAATTTCACATGAAATGACATGAAGTATGTTTGATTTTGAGTTGATTGACCTACATATCATGTGATAAAGATAATTTCACATGAAATGATGATCTATGATTATGCTAGTTATGAAATAACTTGCTATTTCTAATGAAATTGGCATAAAATGAACTTGTTTTTGAATGGATTGACTCAAAAAAATCATGTGATAATGATAATTTCACATGAAATGATGATTCAAGAGTTATTAAATAACTCACTATCTTTGAAAATTCCCAATGAAATTGGCATGAAATGTACTTGGTTTTGAATTGATGGACATTCAATTCAATTTCAACCATGTGATAATGATAATTTCACATGAAATGATGACCTATGAGTTTTACTTGTTATGAAATAACTTGTTTTGAGAATTTCTAATGAAATTGGTAGGGTACCTTGTGATACACTAGTGAAACTAGCTTTGCATCATGAGAAGACCATGTAGATATCACTAATGCAATTAATGCATGGTAAAGGCATTTGCATGAGCACACCAACGAATGTTGGCATGCAATCAATTATTTGCTTCGATGAAATTAGCACGTGCTTGGATATGATGAAGTCTATCCTTATGGTTCCATTTGAGTTTGTTGGTATTAATAAAATTAATCCATCAGACAAAAATGGGTTGTTCTTTAATCATTGGCTCACAAGTGAAACTTGTTCACCAATGAGGGGCTTCTGTCACACCCATTTTTGTTACTTTAGCTAGGATATATCATTTCATGTAAGATTTTGAGTTCTTTTTGAGTTTAGCCTTTTGCATTGAGTTTCTATGGCATTGAATATCATGTGTATGAATTTTGAAGTGATTCGGAGTTCATTTCAATAGTAAAAAAGAACTTTTGCAACTTTAAGGGCATAATCGTCTTTTAAGCCGTATATTTTCCATTTGACTTTGGAATGAGTCCCAAGTCGTTCCCTTAAGTTCATATGAGTATATAGAGTCTATATATAGGTTCAATTTCATGAAACTAATGGTTTAAGATCAATTCGGCTCATAACGGTCCAGGTTGGTTAAAAGACCTTTTCTTGGTTTGATCAAATTGACTCACAAGACCCACTCAATTTTCTCTATTTAACTTCAATTGGGCTTTATTTACATCCTAGACAGGTTTAAAAAGGTTGAATTTTGATTTGGAAAGCATTTGGCTTAACCTTGTGTGTAAACCCAAGCTGAACGACGGCGGTGCACCGTGGTTAGCTGCCTTTGTAAAACCCAACCATGCACCCATGGTTAAGGATTTTTGTCCTAAAATGTGTTCCCCCTCAAACCATGGTTGTTTTGGCTTTTATTTCTATGGACCTCGGAAATTAGGCCCACAAGGGTTCGGCAAAAAATTGGTGAAAGACAACAAGGGAAGGAGTCGCCACCTCATTTTTTAAGGGAAAAGAGGAAAACCCTAAAATGTTTTATTTTCCAAAACAAGTGACTCTATGTTTGAACATGGAAAGGCAAAAAATCTTTTGGAAACCAAAGATTGTGAATTCGGAGGCTAAGTTACGATATGGGAAGGTTCTAGGCAAAGCCTATAGGCACCCATATCGCCTTAAACGGTCTCTTAATTTAATTAGGTTAAATCAAAGTCTTAAAAACACAGGAATTAACAATTATCATCACAAGACAGCATGCATATTATCCATTTATTCATCCACATAAGCAGTTAAATCACAGAAAAATAGAAAAGAGAAAGAGGAGAAAGAAAACCTAGGATACTTAGTATCCTAGGGCGGACTTGAACCTCACGAAGAGCGCCTACGTACCATGTATGGAAATACATGGATAAAAGTCCACGTAGTTTTAAAGGGAATAGGGTTATAACCTAATAAAGGCTTATGGTAAACCCTAAGTTTCCTTTTATAGATAAGAGAGTTTCCAAAGATAAATGATTCTCAAAAGATCTTTTAAGGAAATATGGAATTTCAATAAAAATAGAAACTTTGATTTAAAAGGCATTTTTTATGAATGGAAACTATAGAATCTACCATACCCCTCTATTAGGAATTAACCCTAGGAGGGAGAAAGGGAAAGTTTCGAAAAAGGAAAGAAAGGTGAATTAGGGCACCTTCATACCCTACTTACCTTAAGCAAAAGCAACCTATTAAAATAATGACCCTATTGCATAAGGTAATTACTTCATTTGCAAGATGAAATCTTGCAATAGCCAAAATAATCACCTCACATTGATGGGGTAATTGCACCTGTCATATCCCACTTTCTATGGGTTTGTACTTGTTAAATACCTACAATTTGCATGAAAAACACACCAAAAACACCAACAAACCAACCTAGTTTCTAACCAAGCAATTATCATGCTGAAACATAGGCTAACACATGCTCAAAATATGTCATTAAGGATAGTAAACAGATCTGGACAGAATTGAAATAAGGCTTAAAATCACCTATAAGTCATGTAAATAACATGAATCATGAACTAACAAAAACCTTAATTCAGCCCTATATGCAATGGCATGCAAAAAACCCTAAAATCAACTACCATGAATGCTCAAAATATCATATTTAGGACAATAAACAAATCTGGATAGAATGGTATTAAGGCCTATATTCGTCCACCAAACATGCAAATAACATAAATAGTGAACAATCATAAACCCTAATTCAATCCTAGCATCATGACATGCAAAAAAACCCTAAAATCCACTACATAAATGTTGAAAATATCATAGTTATCTAATATGCAGCACATATATAGCAACTATGAAGAAAAAACAAATAAAAACCCTAAGCTACCATGCTATATGCAACTAACCCTAAAACAAGGATGATAGAAACCCTAGAATCACAATTATGCATAAAATCACATGAAATAACTCTAAATCATGCAAAACCAATTATGAACAGCATTCTAATCATGCATATTAACCAATAGAAGCATCAACACATGATAAAAATGCAAGCTTGCACATGAAATATAGTTATTCTAAACATAAACTCTATTTCAGCACAAGAGAAACCCTAGAATCCCAACTATGCATTATATCACATAAAACAAACTCCTAGCATGCAAAACTAACCATGGAAAATATTCTAATCATGCATATTAACCCATAAAAGCATCAACACATGACAAAAATATATACTTTAATATGCAAAAGAGTTATTTCATGTAGAAAACTAATTTCAGCACCATAGAAACCCTAGAATCACAAACTCACATAAAATCACATGGAATAATCCTATAACATGCATAACTAATCATGAATGATATTTTTATCACATATATTAACTAGTAGAAGCATCAACATAGATAACAATACTAACTTGAACATGCATTAGAATTATTCTAAGTGAAACCTAGTTTCAACATGAAAGAGAAGGAGATATACCTATTGTGGAGTTCCCTTGCTGCTGTAGAGTCCTCCTCTCCTCTTATGAACTATTGGAAGCACTCCTCCAAGCCTCCAAGCAAAGCTCCAGCCCTCCTTCAAGCTCTTTCTCTCACTATATCATTCACATATTAGGTTAAACTACCTTAAGGAAGGCTGTTATTGCTTCTAGGTGCCTCAAAGTCTCTCCAAGTGCCTCCCCTAATGCTGAAGTATAGAGGGCTATTTATAGAGTTTGAGGAGAATCCCTCAATGGTTGGGATTAAAACCCTAGATATTGATCCAAGGGTTCTTAGAGACTCCCTTGGGGCTCAAGTAGGTCAATTAGGGTTAAAAACAAGGTGGAATGGCGGCTGGAGGTGGACAAGTTCGAGAAAATAGGGAGGGATCCACTTTAGCACTTCAAAAATGGAAAGTGGCTCGGGTGACCACCTGGGCTTGGGCGGCTAGCAGCCTGGGCCCAGGCGGCTAGCCGCCCAAGCCTGTGTGGTCACCCTAGGCCTCGTCATCTCTTGCTTTATTTTGACCCTTTCAGCTTCCAAATGTGTTTTAGGGCTCAAATCAACTCCGATTTTGACGAAACGAAAGCCAAAACGATCGTGTTTTGAAGGAGAATGTAATTTGAGTCACTTGAAGGAAAAAAACCTAGCCATGGTTGCATGGTTAGGTCTTACAAAGGCAGTTAACCGCTATGCACCACCGTCACTTAGCTTAGGTATCACTTAGCTTAGGTATGCGCATAAGGTTGCACCGAATGTCTTTCAATTCGAAATTCAACCTCCCTAGACACATTTGGGGATGAAATTAAGATTAATCAAAGTCAAATGAAAAGGAATGGAGTGAAAATCATGAGCCAATTCGAGCTAACCTGAAATAGGTCTCTTAACCAACCTGAGCCACATTGAGCCATTTTAATCCTAAACCATCAATTCATCGAATTGAACCCATAAATACCTCAAATGCATCCATATGAACTCCAATTGGCAACTTGGAGATCATTTCAAGGTCAAATGGAAAGTTTGTGACCTAAAAGATGATTATGCCCCTCAAGTTGCAAAGGTTCTTATTAATCCTCAAGATCAACTCCAAATAAAACCAAAATTCATACACATCATCCTCAAGACCCTAGAAACTCAATGCAAAAGACTAGACTCAAAAAGGAAATAAAAAGACATATAATATGACAAACCCTAGCTAAGGTGGCAAAAATGAGGTGTGGCAATTTCATCAAAATCAGACTTAATTTGACTCCTGTAGACTTCTAGAGCGATTAGGAGTCAAAACTGGAGCGGACTGAAGAGGATCCTCGGGTAACCGTCTGGGGTTGGACGATCAGCCGTCTAGGCCTAGACGACTAACCGTCCAAGCCTAGTTGGTCACCCGAGGAGTCCGTCTTCGATTGGGTTTCTGACTCCTTTTGCCCTCCTGTGGCGGATTCCTCCACCCTTGCAAGTTGTTTCCTCCTAGGATTGTGTAAATTTGAGTTGTTTGAGCACCAAGAGAGTCTCTAATAGCCCTAGGACCATTATCTAATGAATTAATTTTAGCCATTGGTTTATGAGGTCAGTCCTCTATATAAAGAACATGATATTCAGCACATAGGGGGACGACAATTGCACTTTATACTTAGAGAGAGAGGGAGCTATGAGTTTGGAGAGCTGGAAGGACATTAAGAAGGCTTTTCAACCTTAGGCAAGCAAGAGAACAAAGATTTCAAAGGCAAGGGAGGTTCTACAAGAGGTAAACACCCCTTTCCATTGCTGAATATAGGTCCTCTTCTTTTCCTTCTTCTTCTATGATAGCTCTAGTGCATGTTGTAGCTCCACTTGTTAGGATAATTCAATGTTTTTATGATGTGATATGAATGATTTTAAGATGATTTATGGTTCTATATGCCTGAAAAAACTCTAGTTTACTAAGGTTTTAAAGGCGTTATCTTTTCTCTCTCTTTAAATCATGCATAGTTCATATATCTTAGTTGTTGTGATAATTGTCATGAGTTGATGCTCCTGTTAGTTAATATATATAATATGAATGATATTCATGATGATTTGAGCATACGTTAGAGTCGTTTCATAGGTTTTAATGCATAGTTGTGAAATTAGGGTTTCGATAACCTTAAATTCACGCAAGTTTCATACAGCATGTTTAGGATAGTTTTTTGAGTTGTTACTCATCATGATTGTTTTATATATGCTGCACATAGTTCAATCATGCTAGGTTTGCATTTATATAGTAGATCTATAGGGTTTTGGAGAGATTGTCCTTTTCTAAGGATAATTATTATTTTTGTTAAGTAAGGTTTTGCATGAGAGCTTTTTGTAATGTGTTTAAGTATGAAATCACTTCTATTGTGTTCTACGACATATATTTTACGTAGGATATGATGATTGCACCTCCCTATAATGACTTTTTTACGTGAAATTATCTTAGGATAGTTTTGCTTAAGAAACTCGCCGTAGGAAGGCCTGTTTTCATATTTTACATAAAATGTCACCTTTTGGTTGCAATAAACTTTGTTATCATATTTATTGATATTATTGGGGTCTCTCATGATTATTAATATGTTTTCTATAGGTTTTTATACATGATAGTTAGGTCATTGCATGTAGGATTAAGTTAGGGTTCTTAGTTACTCATTATCCTTGTCATTTGCATGATTAATAGATGATTTTAGGTCTTGATATGATTCTATCCAAATTAGTGTTTTGTGTTTCTTGCATAATTTCGAGCACTTGTAAGGGTGCAAATAGGTGTAATAATTGCCTTATCGCAAATAAGGTTGTTATCGCTTAACCTTACTGTTGCTTAGAGTAAATTGCACAAGGTAAGTAGGGTATGAAGTGCCCTAATTCACTTTTCTTCATTTTCCTTTCTTTCTCTTCTCCCTCCTAGGGTTATTTCTTAATATGGACATATGGTGCTTTCCAAAGGTTTCCTTATCAAATAAAGTACTTTTTTCTCAAAGTTTCCATCTTGTGGAAGTTTTTTAATTTCAAACTTAGTTTATTTATCAAGTTCTCTTTTAAATAAGGAAACTTAAGGTTCTTACCATGAGTCCGTATTAGGTTTTAACCCTATTTTCTTCAAACTATGTGGACTTTGATCCATGTATTTCCATGCATGGTATGTAGGTGCTCAATTGATGTTCAAGTCTGCCCTAGGATACTAAGTGTGAACCCCGGAAAACGGCCCGCAAGGGTTTGGCAAAAATGATAGGTGTGAAAGACAACAAACAAAAAAGGAGTCGCCACCTCATTTTTTAGGGAAAAGAGGAAAACCACAAAAATGTTTTATTTTCAAAACCACATGACTCCATTAAAGGAAAAGCAAAGTCTTTGAAACCAGAAAATTGGATTCGGGGGCTAAGTTACGACGTGGGAAGGTTCTGGGCAAAAGCTCATAGGCACCCACATCGCTAGAGTTGGTCTCTTAATTTAATTGGCCTAACTTAAGATCTTTTCCACTCAAATATCATCATATATCATCACAAGGCAGCATGCATAATATATATTCCATCCAATCATTCATGCACAATCACTCAAATAAAACAAAACAGAAAAAAGAAGAAAAGAAAAGAAAAGCCTAGGATACTTGGATCCTAGAACGGACTTGAGCCTCACGAAGAGCGCCTACGTACCATGCAGCGAAATACATGGATCAAAGTCCACGTAGTTCGAAAAGAATAGGGTTACAACCTAATACAAACCTATGGTAAATACCCTAGGTTTTCTTATTTGAAAGAGAATTGAATAAACAAGTTTGAATTTAGGAAAACTTCCACAAAATGGAAACCTTAATAAAAAAAACAGAATTTATTATTGAAGGAAACCTTTGATAATTACCATAAGCTTGTATTAAGAAGTAACCCTAGGAGGGAGAAGAGAAAAGAAAGAAAAAGAAAGGTGAATTGGGGCACCTTCAAACCCTACTTACCTGAGCGCACAAGCTCCTAGCATTAGCCATTTCAGACCATAGCAGCCCTATTTGCAATAGGACAAGCATTGTACCTGTTTGCACCCTTACAAGTGCACACAATCACGCAAAGAAAGCTATATGCAAATCTGGACAAAACCTTGACAAGGCCTAAAATCATCCATTAATCATGTAAACAATAAGAATAATGAATAACTAAGGGCTCTAACTCAATCCTACATGCAATGACTCGACTAACATGCATAAAACCTACCAAAGACACACTAACAAGCATAAGAGACTCCAATAATATCAATAAACATGATAACAAAGCATATTCTAACCAAAAGGATGATATTTTATGTAAAATATGAAAATAGGCCTCCCTACGGCGAGCTTTCTTAAGCGAAACTATCCTAAGATAATTTCACGTAAGAAAGTCGTTATGGGGAGGTGCAATCAGCATATCCTACATAAAATATATACCCTAGAACACAACAGAAGAGATTTCATGCTTAAACACATCACAGAAGACTCTTATACAAAACCTCACTAACGAAAAGGATAATTATCCTTAGAAAAGGATAATGTCTCCAAAAACCCTATAAAACCCACTACATGAATGCAAACCTAACATGATTCAACTATATGCAGCATATATAGAATGACTATGATGAGAAACAACTCAAAAAGCTAAGCTAAGCATGCTGTATAAGACCTATGTGATTTCAGGGTTATCGAAACCCTAATCTCACAACTATGCATTAAAACCAATGAAACGACTCTAAGACATGCTCAAATTATCATGAATATCATTCATATAGCATATATTGACTAACAGGAACATCCACACATGATAATAATCACAGCAACCTAAACATGTGAACTATGCATGATTTAAGAAGATAAAACGAATAAGGCTATCAAATTCTTGGTAAACCAAGGATTATCAAGCATATAAAGCCATAAACTATCCTAAAATCATTCATATAACATCACATAAACATTGAATTCCATCCATAAGAAGAACAATCTCATGCACCATAACTATCTTAGAAGAAGAAGAAGAAAGAGAAGAAGGAGAAGCAGGAAAATCATGTTCAGCATTAAAGGGATAGGCTTACCTCTTGTAGACTCTTCCTTGTCTTCAAACCTCTTGTTTCCTTCCTTGCTTGGGGTTGAAGAGCCTCCTCTTGAAGTCTTTCTAGCTCTCCAAACTCGTAGCTCCCTCTCTCTCTAAGTGTAAAGTGCAATTAACCTCCTTTAATATGCTGAATATCATGTCCTTTATATAGAGAACTGACCCCCTAAACCAATGGCTAGGATTAATTCATTAAATAATGATCCTAGGACTATTAGAGACTCTCTTGGTGCTCAAACAACTCAAACCTACACACTCCTAAGCTCAGACAAGTTGTTTTGGCGGAGGAAACCGTCAAAAGAGGGAGAGAAGAGTCAGAATTTGAGTTGAGGATGGACTCTCTCGGGTGACTAACTAGGCCTGGACGGTTAGCCGTTTGGGCTTGGATGGCTGACCGTCCAGCCCTGGATGGTTACCCAAGGCCCTCCTATTTTTGCTCCGCTTTTGACTCCCACTTGCTGTAGAAGTCCTAAAATCTTCAAATTAAGTCCGATTTTGATGAAATAAAAGCCAAAACGACCGTGTTTTGAAGGGGAACACATTTTTAGGCATTTTAGGACAAAAATCCTCAACCACGGGTGCATGGTTAGGTTTTACAAAGGTTGTTAACCATGGTGCTTCACCGTCGCTAAGCTGGGTTTGTACACGAGGTCGAACCGAATGCTTTCCCAATCGAAAATTGATCTTTCTAAACATGTTTAGGACATAAATAAAGCCCAATTGAAGTTAAATGAGAGAAAAGTGATTGGGTCTTATGAGTCAATTTGAGCAAACCAAGAAAGGGTCTTTGAGCCAACCCGAACCATTACGAGCCGAATTGATCTTAAACCATTAATTCATGAAATTGAACCTATATATGGACTCTATATAACCATATGAACTCGATGGAATGACCCGGGATTCATTCTAAAGTCAAATAGAAAATATACGGCTTAAAAGACGATTATGCCCTTAAAGTCGCAAAAGTTCTTATTGACCATCGAAATGAACTCCAAATCACTTCAAAATTCATACACATGATATTCAATGCCATAGAAACTCAATGCAAAAGACTAGACTCAAAAAGGACTCAAAATCCTACATGAAATGATATGTCCTAGCTAAGGTGACAAAAATGGGGTGTGACAGAAGCCCCTCATTGGTGAACAAGTTTCACTTGCGAGCCAATGATCAAAGAACAACCCATTTTTGTTTGATGGATTAATCTCATTAATACCAACAAACTCAAATGGAACCAAAAGGATAGACTTCGTCATATCCGAGCATGCGACGATTTCATCGAAACAAATAATTGATTGCATACCAACATTCGTTGGTGCGCTCATGCAAATGCCTGCACTAATTGCATTAGTGATATAACAACACATTTTTGTTTGATGGATTAATCTCATTAATCCCAACAAACTCAAATGGAACCATAGGATAGACTTTGTCACACCCCATTTTTGTCACCTTAGCTAGGACACATCATTTCATGTAGGATTTTGAGTCCTTTTTGAGTCTAGTCTTTTGCATTGAGTTTCTATGGCATTGAATATCATGTGTATGAATTTTGAAGTGATTTGGAGTTCATTTCGATGGTCAATAAGAACTTTTGCGACTTTAAGGGCATAATCGTCTTTTAAGCCGTATATTTTCCATTTGACCTTGGAATGAATCCCGAGTCATCCCATCAAGTTCATATGGTTATATAGAGTCCATATATAGGTTCAATTTCATGAATTAATGGTTTAAGATCAATTCGGCTCGTAATGGTTCGGGTTGGCTAAAAGACCCTTTCTTGGTTTGCTCAAATTGACTCATAAGACCCAACCAATTTTCTCTCAATTAACTTCAATTGGGCTTTATTTATGTCCTAAACATGTTTAGAAAGATCAATTTTCGATTGGGAAAGCATTCGGTTCGACCTTGTGTACAAACCCAGCTTAGCGACGGTGAAGCACCATGGTTAACCACCTTTGTAAAACCTAACCATGCACCCATGGTTGAGGATTTTTGTCCTAAAATGCCTAAAAATGTGTTCCCCTTCGAAACACGGTCGTTTTGGCTTTTATTTCGTCAAAATCGGACTTAATTTGAAGATTTTAGGACTTCTACAGCAAGTGGGAGTAAAAAACGGAGCCAAAATAGGAGGGCCTCGGGTAACCGTCCGGGGCTGGACGGTCAGCCGTCCAAGCCCAGACGGCCAACCGTCCAGGCCTAGATGGTCACCCGAGGAATCCTTCTTTAAGTCAAACTCTGACTCCTCTATCCCTCTTTTGACGGTTTCCTCCGCCAAAACAACTTGTCTGAGCTTAGGAGTGTGTAGGTTTGAGTTGTTTGAGCACCAAGAGAGTCTCTAATAGCCCTAGGATCATTATTTAATGAATTAATCTTAGCCATTGGTTTAGGGGGTCAGTTCTCTATATAAAGGACATGATATTCAGCACATAAGGGAGGCTAATTTGCACTTTACACTTAGAGAGAGAGGGAGCTACGAGTTTGGAGAGCTAGAAGGACTTCAAGAGGAGGCTCTTCAACCCCAAGCAAGCAAGGAAACAAGAGTTTTGAAGACAAGGAAGAGTCTACAAGAGGTAAGCCTATCCCTTTAGTGCTGAACATGAATTCTCTGCTTCTCTTGCTTCTCTTTCTCCTTCTTCTTCTATGGTAGTTCTAGTGCATGATATAGCTCCACATGTTAGGTTAGTTCCATGTTTTTAGGATAGTATATGAATGATTTTAGGATAGTTTATGGCTTTATATGCTTGACAATCCCTGGTTTACCAAGGATTTGATAGCCTGATTCGCTCTATCTTCTTAAATCATGTATAGTTCACATGTTTAGGTCGCTGTGATAGTTATCATGTGTTGATGCTCCTGTTAGTTAATATATATGATATGAATGATATTCATGATAATTTGAGCATGTCTTAGAGTCGTTTCATAGGTTTTTATGCATATTTGTGAGATTAGGGTTTCGATAACCCTAAAATCGCATAGGTCTTATACAGCATATTTAGCTTAGTTTTTTGAGCTGTTGCTCATCATAATCATTCTATATATGCTGCATATAGTTGAATCATGCTAGGTTTGCATTCATATAGTCTATTTTATAGGGTTTTTGGAGACATTATCCTTTTCTAAGGATAATTATCCTTTTCGTTGAGTGAGGTTTTGTATGAGAGTCTTCTGTGATGTGTTTAAGCATGAAATCACTTCTATTATGTTCTAGGGTATATATTTTACGTAGGATATGTTGATTGCACCTACCCATAACGACTTTCTTACGTGAAATTATCCTAGGATAGTTTCGCTTAAGAAAGCTCGCCGTAGGAAGGTTTATTTTCATATTTTACATGAAATATCATCTTTTTGATTAGAATATGCTTTGTTATCATGTTTATTGATGTTATTGGAGTCTCTTATGCTTGTTAGTGTGTCTTTGATAGGTTTTTATGCATGTTAGTCGAGTCATTGCATGTAGGAGTGAGTTAGAGTCTTTAATTATTCATTATTCTTGTTGTTTGCATGATTAATGGATGATTTTAGGCCTAGTCAAGGTTTTGTCCAGATTAGTATATTGCTTTCTTTGCATGATTTTGTGCACTTGTAAGGGTGCAAACAGGTACAATGCTTGTCCTATTGCAAATAGGGCTGCTATGGTCTGAAATGGCTAATGTTTGGAGCTTGTGCGCTCAGGTAAGTAGGGTTTGAAGGTGCCCTAATTCACCTTTCTTTTTCTTTCTTTTCTCTTCTCCCTCCTAGGGTTACTTCTTAATACAAGCTTATGGTAATTATCAAAGGTTTCCTTTAATAATAAATTCTGGTTTTTATCAAAGTTTTCCTCTTGTGGAAGTTTTCAGTTTTGGATTAAATCAATGTATTTTCAAATGAGGAAACCTAGGGTTTTTACCATAGGTTTGTATTAGGTTGTAACCCTATTCTTTTTGAACTACGTGGACTTTGATCCATGTATTTCGCTGCATGGTACGTAGGCGCTCTTCGTGAGGCTCAAGTCCGTTCTAGGATCCAAGTATCCTAAGCTTTTCTTTTCTTTTCTTCTTTTTTCTGCTTTGTTTTATTTGAGTGATTGTGCATGAGATGATTGGATGAAATATATGATATGTATGCTGCCTTGTGATGATATATGATGATATTTGAGTGGAAAAGATCTTAAGTTAGCCCAATCAAATTAAGAGACCAACTCGGGCGATGTGGGTGCCTATGGGTTTTTGCCCAGAACCTTCCCACGTCGTAACTTAGCCCCCGGATCCAATTTTCTGGTTTCAAAGACTTTGCTTTTCCTTTAATGGAGTCATGTGGTTTTGAAAATAAAACATTTTTACGGTTTTCCTCTTTTCCTTAAAAATTGAGGTGGCGACTCCTTTTTGTTTGTTGTCTTTAAACCCCCATTTATATTCTTGCCAAACCCTTGTGGGCTCCGCGCTTTTTCGTGGGTTCACAGACTTCGTCATATCCAAGCATGCGACGATTTCATCGAAGCAAAGAATTGAATGCATTTCTATGCATGCCAACTTCGTTGGTGCGCTCATGCAAATGCCTTTACCATGCACTAATTGCATTAGTGATATCCACATGGTCTTCTTATGATGCAAAGCTAGTTGCACTAGTGCATCACAAGGTATCCTACCAATTTCATTGGTAATTCTCAAAACGAGTTATTTCATAACTCATAAGTCATCATTTTATGTGAATTTGAATTGAATGTCCATCAATTCAAAAACCAAGTGCATTTCATGCCAGTTTCACTAGGGATAACAAAGGTGGTGAGTTATTTCATAACTCATGACTCATCATTTTATGTGAAATTATGATTTCATGCCACTTTCAATGGAAACAACAAAGATAATGAGTTATTTCATAACTCTTGAATCATCATTTTATGTGAAATTATGCCACTTTCTGTGGAAGCCACAAAGACAGGGAGTTATTTCATAACTCTTGAATCATCATTTCATGTGAAATCATGCCACTTTCTGTGGGAACAACAAAAATAGGGAGTTATTTCATAACTCATGAATCATCATTTCATGTGAAATTGTCTTTATCACATGATATGAGACCCAATTGCAAGTCAATTGATTCAAAATCAAGCTCATTTCTTATCATTTCATGTGAAATTATCCTTATCACATGGAATGACAGTGTACTGGGAGTCATTCAACTCAAAATCAAGTTCATTTCTTATCATTTCATGTGAAATTATCTTTATCACATGATATGACATTGAATTGAGAGTTAATTGATTGGAAATCAAGCTTATTTCATGTCATTCCATGTGAAATTATCTTTATCACATGATACAACATTGATTTTGAAAGTCAATTGATTGAAAAACAAAGTGCATTTCATGCCCTCTTCACAAAGATAGCCAGTTACTTCGTAACTAGCATAGCTTATGAATCGTCATTTCATGTGAAGTTATCTTTATCACATGATTAGCAAGTCATTTCATGTGAAATTATCTTATCACATGATATGATATCACTATAATCTCCTAGAGAATTGACTTCCAAGACTTGCAAGTCAATAAACTCAACCCCAAACTCATTTCATGAGAAAGCCATTTATCATGGCTATTACAATTCCTCGTTATGCGGGCAAATACAATCACCCAAGATTAAAAAATTTCATTGAAACTTGATAAACTTGGGGGATATATTCATCCCATAACTCAAGGATTGCACAAGAAGTCGATTTGGAGAAGTTTAGAGGTCGCAAGCGCGCGAGACGGGGCAAACGGGCAAAGCGGGCTAGGGTGACCATCTGCCCTTGGATGGTCAACCGTCCAGGGCAAGACGGCTGACCGTCCAAGGGGGGACGGTTACCCGAGGCCCTCATAAAAAATTCTGGGTTTTTAAAAACCCAATACTTGTATCCTCATTCCCACATTCTCCTATTCGAAAATTAGAGAGTTTCTCTCTCTAAACTCATATCCTATCTTCTCCTTCTCTCATTCTTTCATTCCTATTTCAAAAACATTCCATCCAAACATCAAATGCACATCAAACAACAACAAATCAAGCCCATTTAGCAATCAAAACAACCAATTCACATCATCTTGTGAAATCAAACCAAATCAAACCCATTTTTCACAAACCCAACTCCATCATCAAGAATGTCATCAAGCAAGGACTCAAGCACCAAGTATATATCCATTCTATGGGGTCAAAAGCACGTACAAGGCACCACTCTATGATGCTCCACAAGATAGGGTGTTGCTTGAACCCGACAAGCATCTCTCATTCATCCATTCCCAACAAGAAGTAAGTTTACCCAACTTAACACTTTTCTTTTGAATCTTTTGATTCTTTTGATGAAATTGCATTCCCTTCTACTTCCTTTGAATACCCCTTGGGTTGTTGAGTGATATCCCTTGATTTGGCAAGGACTGAACACACAAATTCTTTTCATTTGAAAGCTTGAAAAATGGCACCCGCCAAGTGTTCGATAAAATTCCCAAGTGAAATAAAGATGTTCAATCTTCACCAAATCAATGTATATCAACAAGTAAACCCTCAAGTGAGTAATATGCTATGATTTAGCGAGGATTGACCATACAAAATTCTTTTGTTTCAAGGCTTGGGAGGTGTCACCCACCAAGTGTTCGATAAAATGCCCAAGTGATAAAAAAGTGTTCAATCCTTGCCAAATTAAGGCACATGAACAAGTAAACTCATAAACATCCATTAGCAATTCATTTCATGAATAAAAACAAACTTTTGACATCTTTTAGAAAACCATTTGAAACCAATTGCTAGTGTAAGCTTATTATTTCCATGTTCTTTCAACTAACTCTCAAGGTATTTTCAATGGCTATAGCCCAACTTTTAGGACATGCGCACTCGGTCCTCTGTCAAAGGACTCATTGAATGGTGGCGGAACATGGAAAACTTCCAACCCATTACCAAGGGCTATGTCGAAAAGGCCGGTTTTGGTCCATTCCTAGACTCTTTGTGGAATGACCAATGTGATAGGCAAGCTTTGCTAGCCTTGTCTGAGCTATGGTGGGACACCACCAATACATTCCACTTTGGTTTTGGGGAGATGACACTAACCCCCAAGGACTTCACCATGATCACGGGCTTAAGCATTAAAGGCAAAAGCTTGGAATTCTATAAGGAGGCTCACACGGATGAGGATTATCTCCTAGCTTACCTTGGGATGGAAATTGAGGTAATCAAGAAAGCCGTACGCCGCACTTGGCTTTTCAATAAGTTTGCCAAACAAAGGGAGAGCGAGGGTGCAAGCCCCGATTGCATTACAAGGGCATTCCTTCTGTACATGATCTCATGCACATTCTTTGCCGGGACAGGCAACCTAGCCCCTTTGGGTCTTCTTGCAAGCATGGAGGATGTTGACAAAATTAGGAAATTCAACTGGGGAGGGGCTGCTCTAGCCACCATGTATCGCACAATGTGTGACATGTCACGCGGTGTGACTAAGGTCTTCGGCGGGATGCCCTTTGTTTGGGAGGTAATGCTACTTCCCTTTCATTTATTTTTATTTTTTCTTATATTATCTTTTCTTTTTGACTCTTTTCTCAACTTTTGACAGGTTTGGTGCTATGAGTACCTTAACCTATGTCGCCCATCCCTTGCTGAGGAAACCATCGAATGGCCTACCCTTAAGAATTACTTTGCTAGTTATGTGTCCATCCGGGCGGCGAATCGTCATGATTACGCCTTTGCTAGAGCTCACCTAGCAAGCCTCACTGCTGATATGGTGAAATTCTTTCCCCATTCTTTTCCTTTTCTTTTTTACTCCCAATTTCTCATTTTGGATTTTTGGATAGATTGAATGGAATCCATGGAAGATATGGGTACCAATGCTACCCAAGCGATGCATTCCTAGCCTGATGCTGACGGGCAAGAGGGTACTCTTGGAAGGCCCCGTGGGTAGGTACTGGTACCTAGGGGAGCGTGTCTTACGACAAGTCATGGGCGATGTGAATGCCGCCATGGCTCCAATGCCTCCACCACTTAACATAAGGCATGCTAACTTAATGGAGGGGGAGGAGTTTTGGGATGCCTTGAGAGGTTGGGATGCGGAGGAGTTCACTTCTTCTGACATTGCATATGACACTTTCTGTCTCCAATATTTGATGAGGCCCAAGGTGACAGGCCTTCCTCCTCAGGGAGTAAGTCTTTAACATTCTCCTAGCCTTTTCTTTTTGATAGAGACTTTGTTTAATAGGTGAACACTTGCAGGGTCGACGAGCACGAGGGCATAGCTCAACAGTGGGCTCAGGAGTGGTTCCTGGTTCTGAGGATGATGAGATGGAGGGGGATAGGTCACTACCCTTGCCTCAGCCTAATTGGTTCATTGATTTGTGCAGTGGGTCGGACTTTGTCAAGACCGCCATCACTCATCCTGCATTTGATGAATCTCCTAGGATCGACCCAAATCGAGAACAGGTGAGTTCTCTTTATGGGTATTTCTTTCTTTCTTTGAACATTACCTTCAATTTTACCCTTATTGATTATCCTAGGTGCTTGTGGCATATGCCCAAGAGTTTATTGACCTGAGTGAGGGCTTGAGGCGTGACCTTGTGAGGATGAGCTTAGCCAAATCTATGGCAGAAGCTCGTTTGGATGTCATGGTAAGTGTTCAACCCATTTTAAAGTTCCGATTTGTGGTTTTCAACCAACCCTATTCTCATACTTGACTTCTTTGCAATGGATTTTGTATATGCAGCCACCACCAGCAATGCGCCCTCCTAGAGCACCTCGTAGGGGTCGTGATGGAGCTGGGCCGAGCCGCAAAAGAAGCTCTGGGAACCGCTGAGTTCATTTACTTTCTTGTTGGGCTTGTAGAAACAATGAGACAATGGCTATCTTTTTTGCATTTCATGCTTGTGTTTTGTACTTGCCACCTAAAACCAAACTTTCTTATCCCTTATTATGGATACTTGTTGTGCTGGTTTGAATCTATCATGATGATGTTATGGTGCATTTCTCATGAAAATTTGAGTCAATGTGAGTTCATAGGATTGAAAATGGCCTAAAAAGGCCATCCAAACGCGAAAATAGGCAAAATCAGGCGAAACAAGGCAAAACAAGGCGGGGGCCTCGGGTGACCATCTGGCCCTGGATGGTTAGCCGTCTGGGCCTAGACGGCTGACCGTCCAGCCCCGGACGGTTACCCGAGGTTGACACGTTTTTTCGCAATTTTTCAGGTTTTTTCCTATTTTGACGGTTCTACTCCCTCTAGGACTCGAATTTGTGACTCTTTCCCTATAAAAACACATGAGGGAAGCCTTCTAACTCACCTATTTTCATTAACAATAATTATGGAAGCCTTGGATGGGTTCTTAAGAGGGTTTTTGGCAGTCATGGCTGCCAAAGACAAAACTGAGTTTAGGCGCTTCGGCTTGGAACCATTGCTCTCCATAAGGCACATGAAGCTCGAGACGGCTCTTCTTACTGCGGCTACATACTTCTGGGATCCTCAACTCCATGTCTTTCGATTCAATTATGAAGAATTATGCCCAACCATGGAGGAATTCTGTGCTTTATTTGGAGTTTCGCCCGCAGGGCCATTCATTCTTCCTACACCTCGCTCTGATTACCTTGCTTCCTTCTCGGATTTTCTTGGCATTCCTCAGAGGGACGCAACGATCTTTGTCAAGGATCATATGGTGGACTTAATGAAGTTAGCAACCTCATTCTTAGCTCATGATAGCGAAGGTACTCTGACTTTCACCCCTCAAATTCAGCGTGCACTCGCTTTTTGTTTAATTGGTCGCTTTCTTATCTCCACCGGCACTCTTCAAGCCCCTGTTCAAATATGTGAGTTGGTTGCCCCTCTTCTCAAGCGACATAACATCATTCCCTTGGTATTAGCTGAAACCTTGAATGGTTTAGATAAGGTTTATGGCAACCCCAAAGCGCCTTTAGAAGGTAGCCCCTTTTTACTGCAAATGTGGCTGCTCGAGCGCTTGAATTTTCTATCTCCCACCACTATCAATCCATACAAGCCCCAGCACTTCTGTCTACGCCGATTTTGAACTCCCTGGGCCATTCTCTTTATGAGATTGGTTGGGTTACTTCCACACACTGTCGTGGCGAAACATCAAATGGTACGTCTTCACATGGGGGTGTAAAGAGCAGGTACTTTTTCGAACCTCGGGGTGTGCTTTTGTCAAACTCATAGGACTGAGATCGACTTCCTTCTATTGGACTTCGAGAATTCTTCGCCAGATGGGCGCCATGCAAACCATACCGTCCTTAACAGGACCTTGTTGCTCTGTGGAACCTGTCGGTCCTACTATAATCAAGTGGGCGAGGACTCGCTGGCCTACAGACCTGAAATTGACTCGGATTGCCAACACTGAAGGACCTTTCGAGATGAGTAAAGAATACAAGCAATGGTTAAAGGATGATTTGGGCGAAAGGGAAACTTCTCGCCGAGAAAGAATTTATGACCTTATCAAGGACACAAGACTTGGACTTTGCAGAGAAGACATTCTTGAGGCAGTAGAGGCAGCACACGACCACGACTTGCGAAAGAAAAGAAGACTTGATAGAGAAAGACAGAAGACAAACAAAATGACTCTGAAGAAACTCAAGAGGACTTAAAGACTCAAGGAATAGCATATCTATGGCATGTCGATAGTTCTTTTACTTAACACCAATAAATTGTTATGTCAAACAATTAGTTTCAAATAAATTGCCAATGATAATTTACTTTTGAGATTTTGCTGTGATTGTGTTGTTTGGACCGCACCCAATGTAACTTTATGGGCTGCCTACGTATCCTCGCTTTCTTTTTTTTTTTTTTTTCTTTTTCTTCTATTTTTTTTCTTTTGGGGAATCAGGTCCTCGTAGTTCAAATGCCTTAACTTTTGCCTAGGCCGCCTTTACAGGTTTTCAACCTAGCAGGCCTTATACATAATACTTCTTTAATTGATCCAAATTGGTGGGACGAATGAACTCGATCCCATCCAAATCTATAAGTCGAACAGCCCCTACTGGCAATATCTCCTTGATGACGTACGGTCCTCCCCAACTTGGTTTGAACTTTCCTCGTGGGTCGAAAATTGGAGCTCGGATCTCTTTCAATACTAAATCCCCTTTCTTCAAGCCTCTGTCTTTGACATGTTTGTTGAACGCCCTTGCGACTCTTCTCTGGTACCCTTGCACATGGTAGAGAGCCCTCAATCGCCTTTCATCTAGCAATGCCAACTCATCATAACGACCTTTGACCCAGTCTACCTCTGCCAGCTGACTTTCCATAGCTACCCTTAACGAAGGAACTTCTAATTCCACTGGCAGAACAGCCTCCATCCCATACACTAGAGCATATGGCGTAGCCCCTGTTGACGATCTGATTGACGTTCTGTACCCCCATAATGCCAATAGTAGTTTCTCATGCCAATCAGTGTACGTGTCAGCCGTTTTCTGTAGTATCTTCTTGATGTTCTTGTTGGCGGCTTCCACTGCACCGTTTGTCTGTGGGCGATACGGGGACGACAAGTGGTGAATGATCTTGTACTTCTACAAGAG
Source organism: Liquidambar formosana (assembly GCA_039720395.1). Taxonomy (NCBI): domain Eukaryota; kingdom Viridiplantae; phylum Streptophyta; class Magnoliopsida; order Saxifragales; family Altingiaceae; genus Liquidambar; species Liquidambar formosana. The sequence goes on from CM077830.1 coordinate 16,131,148, forward strand.
TTCTTTAGTCTCCTTCTGGAAATGCTAACCGTTATCTGAAATGACCTCATGCGGTACCCCATATCGGTAGATAATGTTGAGCTGTATGAACTGCGCCACCTTTTTAGCATTCAAAACTTTGAAGGAAGCTGCTTCCACCCACTTGGTAAAGTAATCGATGGCTACCAAAATGTATTCATGACCATTGGATGCCTTCGGCTTAATCTGTCCGATGATATCTATTCCCCATACTGCAAACGACCATGGGGTTGACATGCTTGTTAGGGGCATGGAGGGCAAGTGTTGTCCGTTGGCGAAGAGTTGACACTTATGGCACTTCTTGACGTGGGCATAGCAATCCCTTTCCATTGTAGACCAGTAATACCCTAGTCTCATGATCTTCTTAGCCAATATATATCCATTCATATGCGGAGCCCCCACTCCTTCATGGATTTCTTCGATGAGTTTCCTGGCTTCTTCCTCCGTGACACACAGCAAGTGAATTCCATCATAAGATCTCCGATACAGTTTTCCTCCACATACCACATAATGGCTTGCCAATCTTCTCAGTGTTCGCCTATCCACGCGAGATGCTTCTTCCGGATATTCTCTTTCCTCGATAAGCCTTCTTATGTCATAAAACCAAGGGTGGTTATCTGTTGCCTCTCCTTCTCGGATGGAACAGCAATAAACAGGTTTCTCTCTGCATTCAATCACGAGCGGTTTCACGCTTCCCCCTTCTGGTATTTCCACCATTGACGCTAGAGTTGCTAAGGCATCAGCGAACTGATTCTTGTTTCTCGACAGGTAATTGAACTCGATCTCTGCAAACTCTTTAGTCAGTGCTTCCAAATAGGCATGATAGGGCAACAGCTTCTCATCGCGAGTTTTCCACTCCTCTTTTATCTGACAGATTATCAATGCTGAATCGCCGAACACCTCCAGTTCTTTTATCCCCAACTCTAACGCAGCTTCCAATGCTAGGATGCAGGCCTCATACTCTGCTATGTTGTTGGTGGCTTCGAACCCCAATTTGACTGCTAAAGGCGTGAAGGCTTCTTCGGGCGAGACTAGTAGCACTCCTATGCCATAACCTCTTCTGTTTGCGGCTCCGTCGAAGTAGACTCTCTAAACCTTCTTCTTGATTTCCAGGATATCTTCGTCGGGGAACTCATCATTGAATTGGATTGATGATGACACAGGGCAACTTGCCAAATGGTCTGCAATGACACTTCCTTTAATGGACTTCTGCGCCAGGTACTTTATGTCGAATTCATTGAGAAGAAGCGACCAACGAGCGGTCCTGTATGATAGGACTGGTTTTTCTAGCAAATACTTCAAAGGATCCAATCGACTTATCAACAGGACTTCGAAAGACATCATGTAATGACGGAGTTTCTGGGTAGCCCATACCAATGCTACGCAAGCCTTTTCTAGCGCATTGTACTTTACTTCATAATCTGTCATTTTCTTGCTCAAGTAGTAGATAGCATTTTCCTTTTTCGACCCTTCAAGGTATTGAGCTAACATAGCTCCCGTCGCGGTTTCAGTAACCGTTAAATATAACAGTAATGGTTCACCTTGCCGCGGGGGAACCAAGATTGGGGGGTTACTCAGATACCTTTTAATGGTCTCAAAGGCTTCTTGACAATCCTCATTCCATTCCTTGGAAACGCCCTTTTTAAGTAGCTTGAAAATTGGCTCGCATACCATGGTCAGATTGGCAATAAAACGACTTATGTATTGAACTCTCCCCAGAAAACCCCGGATCTATTTTTCCGTTCTTGGTGGCTCCATCTCTGTGATAGCTTTTATCTTCCCTGGATCAACTTCAATTCCCCTTTGAGTGATCATGAAACCCAACAGCTTCCCTGCGGTGACTCCGAAGGCACACTTCTGAGGATTCAGTCAGAGGTTGTACTTCTTTGCCCGTTCTAGGAACTTCTCCAATGCCGCGAAATGTCCTTCCCGGTCTACAGATTTGACTATCATGTCGTCCACATACACCTCTACTTCTTTATGGATCATATCATGCAATAGGGTCGTAGCAGCTCTTTGGTAAGTAGCCCCAGCATTTCTCAAGCCAAAAGGCATTACCTTGTAGCAATACGTGCCCCACTGCGTGATAAAAGCCGTCTTTTCCATGTCTCGAGGCGCCATCTTTATCTGGTTGTAACCGGAGAACCCATCCATGAAGGAGAGGAGAGCATGGCCTGCCGTACTGTCCACCAACACATCGATATGTGGTAGAGGGAAATCATCCTTTGGGCTCGCAGCATTAAGGTCGCGGAAGTCAACACACATTCGCACTTTCCCATCTTTTTTAGGCACAGGCACTATGTTGGACAGCCATTCAGGGTACTCCACAACTTGGAGAAACCCTGGCATCTAATTGTTTAGTTACCTCTTCTTTTACTTTCAAAGCCCATTCTGGTTTTAATCTTCTTAATTTTTGCTTTATAGGCTTTTTAGTGGGATTAGTGGGGATGTAATGTTCCACAATATCTGGATCAATACCAGGCATATCCTCATAAGACCATGCGAAGGCCTCTACATTGGCTTTTAGAAGTATTATCAATTTTTCTTTTTCAGCAGGCGAAAGAGTTATCCCAATTTTAATTATCCTTGGCAATTCATCTGTCCCTAGATTGATTGATTCCAATTCATCCATGTTAGGTTCGGTAACGCCCCTTTTCCTTTGCTCGATGAGCTCTGGGGGGACGTCATTCCTAGGATCTATATCCATGCCATAGATATCCATAGAAGAGAGAAAGGAAACACTGCAAATAATGAAAAGAAACACACTTTATTGACTGAACTAACAAAACAAAACAAAGAAAAGAAAACACATGTGCCACAACTAGGGAACGACTCCTAACTCCACAAGGTGGGCTAGGCGGACACACTTTATTTGAAAGGAAAACTAAGACAAGCTACTAAGGAACCTACAAGCTACTATCAGGTAAGTCGAGATCCTCGCCCTCAAGAACTTCTGCAATGGCACCCTCTTCAAGATACCAATTAAGGAGCAGTACGGCTGCATGGTGAATTGAAGAACACTCGAGATCCGATTCCTCCACAGCAAGAACCGTATCTTGAAACATTGTAACCATGGCTTCCGAATCCATCTGTTCTGCCCAGTCCTCACTCTTCTCTTCCCAATAGTCATCCTTGATCGCTTCATCATCAACCTATTGTTGCAGTGATGGGATACCACTCAGTGAAGAATATTTCAAACCCCGGAACTCTCGCCTTAGTCGCTTTGTCAATGGATGGTTCAGGGAATCCACAGAATAGGAAATCCTCCCCCTCCTTAACAAAGTAACCATTTAAGGTAGGTCGGTATGGCAAGATTCGGATATCTGGCACCCTTCCTTCTGCTTTTGCTTTGACCCTTTCTCTGCTTCTCTGCAACATCTCCATACGGTCCTTCTTGGAAGGCTCATACCCTAATCCGAAGGTATAGGTGACAATGCGGCTCTGAACGGATATCGGTATGCCTTGCTGACGGCGTCCTAGTCCCATGCTTGGGAAGAAACTCATTTTCTTCATTATGTTCCCCACATGTAGGTTGCCATGAGGGCAAAAGTCGAGAGGTATCAACTCTCTCTGTTCTGGCTCTTTCTCTATGCATTGAACATACTCGAACCCAGACAATGGTGCTCCAACGGGCTCGGGCTTGATCTCGCAAATGGGTACCCCTGACGACTTCAAGTCATAATCACCTTGGAGTGTGACGATGGCCCCTTCATAAGGGAACTTGACTTTTTGGTGCAATGAAGAAGGGACAGTCCCTGTAGGATGAATCCAAGGTCTCCCCAACAAGAGATTGAAGCACGACGGGACATCCAGCACTTGGAACTCCACTCTGAATTCTGTAGGCCCCATAATCAGCGGCAAAGTGACCACTCCAATCACCTCTCTGCGGGTGTTATCATAAGCTCTCACTGTTTGCCCTAGATGGCATGAAGTCTGTTGGATCCAACCCCAAGACGGTGGCAGTTCTGAGAGGGCACACATTAAGAGCGGAACCATTGTCGATTAGGACTGTTGGAACCCTCTTTCCCATGGTGTCAACAGTGATGTACATGGCTTGTGAATGGCTAGGTCCACTTTTAGGTAGGTCTGCCTCTGAGAACACAATGGTTGAGTTCTTCGAGGTTGGATTCACCAAGTTCACCAAATTTTCCGGAGATGTGTCAACAGGAACCTGTATCTGGTTGAGCAACTTCAAGATTGTCTGCCTGTGCTTGTAAGAGGCCATGAGCAAACCCTATATAGTGATGTTGGCATTAGTCTTTCTCAATTGCCTAAGCACTTCGTCCTCCTCTTCTTGCAGGTCGAGGTGGCGATTACCTTCCAAGTCCCCCAATGGGTTGTCAGATTCTAAGTGCGGAGGCTTGAAATGGCGACCCCCTCTAGTTATGTGCTCCACCTCGTCATCACTCATCCACATATCATCAATCTCACCTACATCACCCATGAGGTCATCCCATGTGATTGTGTCGATCTCTTCCATTTGGACTTCCTCTGGTAACTCATCCCAACCCGTGGGGATTATAGGCTCATCAAGGATGGGGTCGGGGTAGAGTACATAGTAATCAAACTTTCCGGACGACTCTCCCAACAAACCCACTTTAGGATCTCCTGCCTCGAACCTTTTCTTCAATTGTTGCTGCATGGACTTCTTTGGCAATACCAAAACCTTTTGATCAATAAGGTCTTGAACTACCTTTTTCAGTATAACACAGTCCTCCGTATCATGTCCGGGCGCCTGATGGTACAAACAGAATTGGTGAGGAGTCGAAGGCCTCGGCTTTGAATGGCATGGCAATATGAGCCCTTTATCACAATATTGGTGGAAAACTTGAGTCAAGGTCATGGGAAGCGGCGTGTATTGCCTTATGGGTTGACGGGATTGGGACGAGCCAAGGTCGATGGCATTTATGTTGTTGGGAGGAGGCATATTGTGAGTGGGGAGGGGATTTCGAGTGACATTTGGGCGATTTGGTGCGGTGGGTGGTGAAATGATCTGCTTGTCGAGCAAATCTTGGATTTCATGGCGGAGGCGGTAACAACGGTTGGTTAGATGGCCTTTGGCTTGGTGGAACTTGCAATATTCATTTTCATTGTAGTTCTTGGGCAATGGGTTTGGTGGAGGCCTTGGGTCTTGGGGTTTCAGGAGGTCACGGCTTCTCAGCTTTTCAAAGACTCTTTCGAGTGGCATGTATAGCTCGGTGAATTGGCGAGGTGAGGTGGAGTCATTTAGGGAGAAAGGGCGAGTGGGTTGGGTAATGGTATTGACCTCAGCATTGGGTTTTCCTCCAAAGTTTGTCCTTCGACTCCTTTGGATCTCCTCCTGTTTTGATTGTTCCATCGGCGATCGCATCTTCAACTTGTGTGCCAGCCCCAACAAGAGCTTTGAAGTTCGGAAAGTAGTGAGCAAAGAGATGCTTGTGATATACGGGCAGCAAATTCTTCACCACCAACTGAATCTGGTCTTCCTTATTTGGTCTGTCTATCATCTTGGAAGCCTTTTGTCTCCACCTAGTGATGAAGGCGGAGAAAGTCTCGTTAACCCCTTGCTTAGTGGTTTCCAAGTCCCTTCGCGTGACATCCACTTCAGTGTTATACTTGTAATGGTCCGTGAATGCATTGCACACATCCTCCCAAGTCTTGGTTCTGTTCTCCTCTAATGACCAAAACCATTTCAAGGCGGAACTCGCTAATGACTCATGAAACATTTGAGCCAATAACTCATCGTTCGCCCCTCGAGGGTGCATAGCTCGCACATACATCTTGAGGTGGGTCTTAGGACAGCCTATCCCATCGAATTTTTCCAACTCCGGCATCTTGAATTGTAACGGGATGCGAGCCTTTGGGAACAAGGACAAAGTGCGGATGTCCACCATATCATCAGACCTGCGGATTCCCTTCAGAGTTCGTTCTAAGGCCTCGACCTTGTTTGCCAGGACGGTTGAGCTCTCCCTTGATGTGGCTTTGGTTTCCCCTTCCTTGGTCTTGGGTGGTTCTCCCCCTTCTCCTAATGGTTCCTCAGCAGATTCGGAATCATTGGATCCTTGATTGTTATCAGTGGTACGGGCCCTAGATTCAGGTTCAGAGTTCTTCTGTTGAAGGTCTTGAGCCAACTTGAGTGCGGTCTCGGATACCTGGGTAGTGTGATCAAGCTTTTCCATGATAGCTTTCAAAGCGGCCTTAAGGTTGAAACCTCGGTTGCTAGTTCTTTCCTCAGCCATATCCGACTCAGTGACGGAATCAGCACTGACTAGGCGCCCTTGTTGATCACAGGATCCAAGCCAGCACGTCTCTCCCTCTAACATAGGGCAAACACTCAATTTCTCAGCCTAAGGGTCCATCCTAAGCTTCCATAATTATCTCAAAATCTTTACAACATACACCCTTAATTAGTTCTCTTAACTAATTACCCTTGCGGGGGTCATGGGGAAGGGTACGTATTAAGGATGTAGGATGTAAAGTTTCCTTTAATTACCTACTCAATCAACAAAGCATGGCAACACATCACAAACACGGCAGTATATCATCACAACAATGTGTGTGCATATAGGTGATCCGACAGTGTCCTAGAAGGTCCATTACATGCAATTCTTTCTTTTAAGAGGGTAGACTAGGGTCCTCAACTTTGCTTGTACCAATCTTTATACCTAACCACATGTGACATCAGGAATGTCGCGTGGGTCCAGCAGTACGTGATTGATCCATTTGATATACCCAAGGGCAAGCCCAAGGGTACTTGGCAAGAGAGGTTTGATAGCTTCGCCTAACACATGGAATCAGGAAAACCAAGGTCGAACTAGGCTATTAGTTGGCAAGGATACATCGAGGGACAATCGAGTGATCATGCAACAGTAGCGCACACAATGCAATAAATGAAAGCACACAATCAAGCGGATGCAAGTGATTGATTTTATTAAACAATAAGAAATTAATTTAGCCCAATCAAATTAAATGAGTCTAGCCCTCGACATCCCCAGTGGAGTCGCCAAATTGTGAACCCCGGAAAACGGCCCACAAGGATTTGGCAAAAATGATAGGTGTGAAAGACAACAAACAAAAAAGGAGTCGCCACCTCATTTTTTAGGGAAAAAAGGAAAACCACAAAAATGTTTTATTTTCAAAACCACATGACTCCATTAAAGGAAAAGCAAAGTCTTTGAAACCAGAAAATTGGATTCGGAGGCTAAGTTACGACGTGGGAAGGTTCTGGGCAAAAGCCCATAGGCACCCACATCGCCCGAGTTGGTCTCTTAATTTAATTGGGCTAACTTAAGATCTTTTCCACTCAAATATCATCATATATCATCACAAGGCAGCATGCATAACATATATTCCATCCAATCATTCATGCACAATCACTCAAATAAAACAAAACAGAAAAAAGAAGAAAAGAAAAGAAAAGCCTAGGATACTTGGATCCTAGAACGGACTTGAGCCTCACGAAGAGCGCCTACGTACCATGCAGCGAAATACATGGATCAAAGTCCACGTAGTTCGAAAAGAATAGGGTTACAACCTAATACAAACCTATGGTAAATACCCTAGGTTTCCTTATTTGAAAGAGAATTGAATAAACAAGTTTGAATTTAGGAAAACTTCCACAAAATGGAAACCTTAATAAAAAAACAGAATTTATTATTGAAGGAAACCTTTGATAATTACCATAAGCTTGTATTAAGAAGTAACCCTAGGAGGGAGAAGAGAAAAGAAAGAAAAAGAAAGGTGAATTGGGGCACCTTCAAACCCTACTTACCTGAGCGCACAAGCTCCTAGCATTAGCCATTTCAGACCATAGCAGCCCTATTTGCAATAGGACAAGCATTGTACCTGTTTGCACCCTTACAAGTGCACACAATCATGCAAAGAAAGCAATATGCAAATCTGGACAGAACCTTGACAAGGCCTAAAATCATCCATTAATCATGCAAACAACAAGAATAATGAATAACTAAGGGCTCTAACTCAATCCTACATGCAATGACTCGACTAACATGCATAAAACCTACCAAAGACACACTAACAAGCATAAGAGACTCCAATAATATCAATAAACATGATAACAAAGCATATTCTAACCAAAAGGATGATATTTTATGTAAAATATGAAAATAGGCCTCCCTACGACGAGCTTTCTTAAGCGAAACTATCCTAAGATAATTTCACGTAAGAAAGTCGTTATGGGGAGGTGCAATCAGCATATCCTACGTAAAATATATACCCTAGAACACAACAGAAGAGATTTCATGCTTAAACACATCACAGAAGACTCTCATACAAAACCTCACTCAACTGAAAAGGATAATTATCCTTAGAAAAGGATAATGTCTCCAAAAACCCTATAAAACCCACTACATGAATGCAAACCTAACATGATTCAACTATATGCAGCATATATAGAATGACTATGATGAGAAACAACTCAAAAAGCTAAGCTAAGCATGCTGTATAAGACCTATGTGATTTCAAGGTTATCAAAACCCTAATCTCACAACTATGCATTAAAACCAATGAAACGACTCTAAGACATGCTCAAATTATCATGAATATCATTCATATAGCATATATTGACTAACAGGAACATCCACACATGATAATAATCACAGCAACCTAAACATGTGAACTATGCATGATTTAAGAAGATAGAACGAATAAGGCTATCAAATCCTTGGTAAACCAGGGATTATCAAGCATATAAAGCCATAAACTATCCTAAAATCATTCATATAACATCACATAAACATTGAATTCCATCCATAAGAAGAACAATCTCATGCACCATAACTATCTTAGAAGAAGAAGAAGAAAGAGAAGAAGGAGAAGCAGGAAAATCATGTTCAGCATTAAAGGGATAGGCTTACCTCTTGTAGACTCTTCCTTGTCTTCAAACCTCTTGTTTCCTTCCTTGCTTGGGGTTGAAGAGCCTCCTCTTGAAGTCCTTCTAGCTCTCCAAACTCGTAGCTCCCTCTCTCTCTAAGTGTAAAGTGCAATTAACCTCCTTTAATGTGCTGAATATCATGTCCTTTATATAGAGAACTGACCTCCTAAACCAATGGCTAGGATTAATTCATTAAATAATGATCCTAGGGCTATTAGAGACTCTCTTGGTTCTCAAACAACTCAAACCTACACACTCCTAAGCTCAGACAAGTTGTTTTAGCGGAAGAAACCGTCAAAAGTGGGAGAGAAGAGTCAAAATTTGAGTTGAGGACGGACTCTCTCCGGTGACCAACTAGGCCTGGACGGTTAGCCGTCTGGGCTTGGACGGCTGACCGTCCAGCCTCGGACGGTTACCCGAGGCCCTCCTATTTTTGCTCCGCTTTTGACTCCCACTTACTGTAGAAGTCCTAAAATCTTCAAATTAAGTCCGATTTTGACAAAATAAAAGCCAAAACGACCGTGTTTCGAAGGGGAACGCATTTTTAGGCATTTTAGGACAAAAATCCTCAACCATGGGTGCATGGTTAGGTTTTACAAAGGTGGTTAACCATGGTGCTTCACCGTCGCTAAGTTGGGTTTGTACACGAGGTCGAACCGAATGCTTTCCCAATCGAAAATTGATCTTTCTAAACATGTTTAGGACATAAATAAAGCCCAATTGAAGTTAAATGAGAGAAAATTGATTGGGTCTTATGAGTCAATTTGAGCAAACCAAGAAAGGGTCTTTTAGCCAACCCGAACCATTACGAGCCGAATTGATCTTAAACCATTAATTCATGAAATTGAACCTATATATGGACTCTATATAACCATATGAACTCGATGGAATGACCCGGGATTCATTCCAAAGTCAAATAGAAAATATACGGCTTAAAAGACGATTATGCCCTTAAAGTCGCAAAAGTTCTTATTGACCATCGAAATGAACTCCAAATCACTTCAAAATTCATACACATGATATTCAATGCCATAGAAACTCAATGCAAAATACTAGACTCAAAAAGGACTCAAAATCCTACATGAAATGATATGTCCTAGCTAAGGTGACAAAAATGGGGTGTGACACTAAGTATCCTAGATTTTCTTTTTGTTTTTTTCTTCTATCCTTTTATCCATCACATATGATTGCTAATAGAGTAGGATGGATTCACGCTTGTGATTGCTAGTGGATTAGGATGAATTTGTCCATCACATATGATTGCTAGTGGAGTAGGATGGATTTGTGATTGATATGCATGCTGTGTTTTATTGATTGATATTGATTTGCATGAATATAAGTCATTAAGTTAGCCCAATCAAATTAAGAGACCAACTCGGGCGATATGGGTGCCTATGGGCTTTGCCCAGAACTTGCCCGTGTCGTAACTTAGCCCCCGAATCCAATTTTTTGGTTTTAAAGACTTTGCCTTTCCTTTTAAAATGGAGTCATGTGGTTTTAAAAATTAAAGATTTTTATGGTTTTCCTCTTTTCCTTAAAAAAATGGGGCGACTCTTTTTGTTTTGTTGTCTTTCACCTATCTTTTGCCAAACCCTTGTGGGCTGCTTTCATGGGTTCACACTTTCTTATTATTTTTCTTTTAGAGCATAATCCATTTTTTTAATTATTTTATAGGTTTAGTTTGGTTGATTGAATTTCATTCATCTGTGAAGAAGATTGTTAGACTAAGAGTATTAAGTTTCTTGAATAAGAGTTGCTGATTTTTTTTAGAGATAATGACTCTTTTCAATGATGGTAAAAGTATAGACCATACTATAGAGACAACGGATCACACGATATCAAGGGTGAGAGAGTAGTTTTCTGGAAATGGCTATGGTTAACAAAAAGTGAAATGAAATCTTGTTTTCAATTGAGAAGTAAAATGGGATTCTTTGTAGGCCTAGCCTTTACTCCGCAATAATAGCATTAAAGTTAACAAATATCGCTGCAAAAATGACACAATTGATGTCAGCTCACTGAAGTCCATGGTTCGATTTACAACACCATAAGTGCAAAGAAGCACATATTATAAATGTCTCGTGCGTAACAGAAAGTTGAGAATCAGGGACTGTCCCAAATTTTTGTACTCGGTGAAAGAGAAGTGGAGTGGCTTTGAAGACTTGAAAGTGTGATAATCTTGTGAAGCTACCATGTTTGCCTTAGCCTCACATCTCTGTTAAGAACCCTGTTTTTTTTTTTTTTTTTCCTATGGGTTATAACTGAATTCATTGTGTCTAACATGTAAAAAGCAGAAGAAAGTTGAGATGTACAAAGAATGCAACCAAAAAGCCAGATGCATGCTATAAATTCAAATTTCATGTGACACAATTGGAATATTTCTATTTGTAGGTTTAATTCTGATTATTGTAAACAGAAATGCTAGTAAAGCTTCATTTTTTTTTTCTCCCATTCATTTCTCTTTGGCAAGCAAGTAGAGTCATTCAAAACTCAAACCCAGGATTTTGGCATGCCACTCTGTTGTTTGATCCAGTATTGACTGGCCTCCAACAGACATTAAGATCTACACTATCAGGCATTCATTGAATGCTGACTTGCTTAGGCATTTATTTCCATTCTGGTTCATACATTGTGACCTATCCTTCACTTGATCACATCTATGCTTCTGATTCTCCGAATTTTTAAAAATCTGCCAGATTTTAATGTTCTGTGTTTTCAATTTTTGAGTAGGGTATATATATAAGTATATAACTTGCCTCAAGTTCATAGTTTTCACTATTTCCTTTTCATTTCAATTTTTAGTGTGTCTATCATTGATGATTGGACTAAAATGAGGCTTACGACAGCAGTTACCATTTTGGGGTAGACACTGATTGAATTGGTGGTAATTTGAAGGATCTGGCTATAATTTCTTTTATTAACGCAGTTATGTGTCTCTCTTAGATAATGTCATTTGACTGGCCTTCACTATGGAAATCTTAAGAAAGAACGGGAGGACGAGGTAGGTTTGTTATATCTCTTGAACTTTGGATCTCCTCTGACGAGATGACCATCTCAAGAAATTGTTTTCTTTTTCTATCATTGCTAAGGATTTGGTTAATTAGCACATGATTTGAAAACCTTCTTGGTTTGCTTATGGGCTGATTTTTTTAAGTTGATTTCCCTTCAGAATGTTAAAAGATATCTTTGATGAAAAGTGTTATATACTTTTATTTGATTCATAAATTTGGCCTGCATCTTATCGAGTTTAGCAAGTTCCATAATCATAGCATGAAGAGCCTCTTTGAGAATTTTTCCTTTGTGGGATTTCTATTCAGGGGTATGGTATGCAAGAATTGAATTAAAGCATATTAAACAAACTGGTTGATGTCTATTACAGTTTGGTTTTTTTTATTTATTTTATTATTATTTTTTTCATCTTTGACCATGTGAATTGACTGCACTTCTGCAAATGACCTCTGTATAAAGTATTAGATGGGGAGAGGGGAGGGGGGGTTGGGATGTTTGTCAATTCTCCAAACTCATGATCTCAATGTGTTGCAGAATCTCAATTAGAAACAGTCTTAGTTGATATATTCAACCCATATTTCTAACAATCTGGAAATCTCTGCTTGCTTTAAGTTTAATCCCTTTCCAGAAGAGGGGCTGCTTCCATCTTTTTTGCAGCTAATACATTGATGGATGTCCCACTGCCACAACCACAGTGTGAAAAGAATTAAGAACACAATAGGTCCAAGATTGCCCATATCCCTTGTGTCAAGAAACATAGCAGGTTCATCTTTTTTCCTAGAGGAATGATTTAATTTAATTTCACCAAAAGAAAAAAAAAAAAGGAAAAAAGAAAAAGAAAAAGGGGCAGAGACTGTCCCTCCGCACACCTAGTTATGTCAATCACCCCCTTGTCGCTTTATTATTTTCTCTTAATACTTGTTTCAAATCTTTTAAAATACTGTATTTTTGGTGTTGTACATGTAGAAAGCAGACAAAAGTTGAGATACAAAAATGATGTAAACCCAAATCCCAGATGTAGCCCACAAATTTGAATATCATCGAACACAATGGTACTATTTCTATCTAGAGAGTCCAAAACACAAATTGTACTGTTATTTGCTGTATTTATATATACTTTTGTAACTTTCAGTTTGTATCTATTTCTAATATAATTTCGCTGAATGTCTTCAGTTTCTTTTTTCCTTTTTTTTTCCATTTTTATTTATCTTTTAAATTTATTCTTTAGCAAGCGAATAGAGTCATTTGAGGTGAAGTTGACACTTTAACCTCGAATTGCAGCACTACCTCCAGCAGACTTTAAGACCCAGGCTTGTAGGCATTTCGTCATTATATTTGGAGATTGGTTAATAATAGTTTTAAAATTTAAATTTTTTTTATTTTTGTTTTGTTTTCTGTATTATAGATTTGAAGTTCACATGGAAGAAACCACTTGTGAGTTTTGACTTTATTGATTTACTATTGAAGGGCATGCAAGAGTAATACATAGAATTAGTTAAAAGATTTTGCTTTTTGCAGGTAATAGAGCATTTCTATGCTTTTATTTTGCATTCTAAAGGGAGAAATTTGATGTTGACATTGATTGGGCCGTAATTAGTTCAAAAGCTGGTATGATTTGTGGAGATTTTGTTTTTTTTCCATTTTTGCGTTTTTAGCTCTTTCTTTTTGCGATTAGCACACTATTACATAGAATTGTGTTAAATAGATTTTGCCTTTTGCAGGTGTGTGGGTGAGATAGAGAGAGAAGAAGGGATATTTTGCTTTGATAGAGTCAAATAAATGGGAGCAAACTAACACTGAAGCTTTTGTGGATGCTCACTCTTCCTAATTCATCCATTTTTTTTTTTTTTTTATGTTTTTTTGTTTCTCACCTGATGGCTTCTTCTTTTTGTGTAGTTGAATCATGCACCATGGTAAAAGGTGAAATTTTTTTGAGGACGTTTCCTTTTTTGATTTGTTTTTCATTTTAACATCTAAAATATTGTATGTAGGATTAGTTGGGTCAAGGAATGGCCGGTGACTTTTGAAACCATGTTATTCTAATCTAATAAAATGAAAATGATGGTTTTATAATTAATATGAGTGATTTAATTTCCTTCGTTATTTTATTTGTCTTAATTTCTTTTATTTCATATTGAGAATTTAATTATTGAGTAATTTGTATAAACAGGTTGATATATTAAATTTAATAACAGGTTTGTAGGGTAGTAAATAGTATATGACAAATTTTTTGTATATATTCACCAAAAAAAAAAAAAAAAAAAAAGATCCGTAGATAAGATGACTGTGAAAAACAGTCATCTTATGTTGTAATATATGACTGTTTTTTAAGAACATACAGATAACTATGAAAAATAGTCATCTTACATAGTAATATATGATTGTTTTTATGAACATAAGATGATTGTGAGAAACAGTAATCTTATATAGTAATATATGACTGTTTTTATGATAAAAATGGTTATGTTTTTGTGAATACATGACTTTTTTTAACTGGTCATCTATAGCACACAAAGATGACGTTTTTGGTATAAAAAGATGACTGTGTTAATGAATAAAAGGTCTTCGTTCTTTAAACTAAACACTGACTATTTGTAAAAAAGGGTCATTTATAGCACTCAAAGATGACCGTTAAAAACTGGTCATCTTATTTGATGATAAAAGATGACCGTAGAAGAGATGATTGTTTTTACTAAAACAAAAGATGACTAGTTTTGGTAAAAGATGACTGTTAAACACAATCATCTATCAACGTTTTTGTTGTAGTGATTTTTCATAAAACCTTGAAATATAAAACAAGTGCGAGATGAAAAGTAAGTCTTTGAGTGCCAATAGAGGCCCCCTTATTATTATTAGACGCTAAGAGGCTCAGCAAAGGAGCCTTTGTGGAGGGCGAAAAGCCTATGAGCCCATAGCGAGATTTAGAGCTTTATACGTAATCTTTATTATTAATAGTGAATTTGGTCATGCCATGTAAATAGGCATCTTAGGGATAAATATTACATACCTGCCTGAGAAAGTACCCAATTGTTGTCGTTTGCGACATGCCACGCCGTGTAACTAAGTAGCCCCTTTTCCATTGCGTAAGAAACTTTAGTACTGATAGCCTCAACATCATAAAAAACGATCTAAGTCGATCCAATGGTGCAATAATTCACCACATAAGTAGCATTGTACAATGAAGTCCCTCTATATTGCCGAATGTGATCCTTGATTTGCTTATAGGTCATGTCTCCACTTGGTGTAATGGCTGGACTTGCTGCCAGTGCATCGATAGCGTTGTCATTCGGGTTCACGAGCATCTAAGCATAACCATAGTAAGGCAAACTCAAAACAAGCTGGCTACCCAATAATCCTCTAGCTATCCATTCACTTATACCAAAATCTGTATTTCTGTCACTCAATGGGTCGTACAAAGCAACATTGGCACCTGTGTTATTTTCTATGGTAGGCATGTTGTAGTCATATGCCATCACATGTACCCAATTCAAGTTTCACCTTATCGAGCCCATTGGATAACTCACTGGATAGTAACGAACTAACGAAGGGCCATCGTCAGTATCGGTCGTGACTCGTTCGAGTTTGCTGACTTGGAATTTACAGTGGCTTGCCACTCGTTGAAGGGAGTGCCCAAATTGGTCATGTCGAAGCTTGTGCTCGGGGAACCCCAAGAAAGGTCGAGGTCGTGAAACCTATAAAGCCTTGCTGTTTGAATTGAAGATTCAATGAAGGAATTTCTGTAAGAAGCTTGGCTGACCATGGAAGAATAGACTATATAGTTTGCATTTCCATCACCGATGGATAGAAAAGTTGTGATTGATGGGTTCTTTTGTTTGATAATGTCGGTGAAGGCCGAGAAGTGTTGTTCAGCGGAGGAGATGGAGAGCTGGTAAGTGGAATTTAGGTTAGCAAAAGCACAATTAAGATGAGTGAAGTGAGTGGAATTGATATCGGAAATGGGAAATTCACTACCGGAAAACCAGTAGCTTGATCGGATCTATGTTTGGGCACTTGAACAATGCAAATTCAAATGAAGAAGAAGGAGAAATAGAGTGATGGTTGTGGTTGCCATAGAGAAAGCTTGCCTGCAATTCCTTCTTGCTGGTCACATGTACACGTTTCCTTTAAAGTTCCATTACAAGGAAGAGAATTGTAACTACCGACGTCAACAGAAAATCGCACCATGGATGTTGTCACGAGGCTAAATTTTCCACCAAGAATTTTAGCGTAGTGCTGTGCTAAACAGCCTTCTACCTAGCCAGCCTACCCACACATCCACATTCACATGGATTCTCCACACTCACATGGAGGTTTGAGAGAAGAATGTAGCATAAGCAACCCACACAAACAAGGCACCCACGAATTCCTTTTACAGGTGATAACTCACTCACCCAACTATATTTAATTATATAGAGAATACAGGAATTTCGGCTTTGGCTTATGCTATACATTACTCCCTACAAAATGCATAGCCAGGTTTCACATAAATGGCCTACAGTAATACTATGGCATTTACACCCCAACTGCTAGGGTTAAATTGCAGTTGACATCCCTAACTGCTAGGATGTCTAAGCCACTCACAAATAGAATGCTGTTATCAACATGGAAGTTGCCCAACTGTCCATGTTTGTGCTGGATGCATGCCACGCCATCAGTCCCCAATGCACCTGCTTTCCTACATATAAGAGCCATCTCTGCCAGAGCAGCAAAATTGCTGCCAACCACTGCCAACTACTACTACTGTCTGATTGCAGCCCTTGGTCACCTGTCCAAGGTCTTGCTGCTATGTGCTAGCCACGCCCATAAAGATTGCCCTACATATGTAGATGCTTGGCTACTGCCCAAGCCATCCTTGCAGGCTGCTGCCTGATCCACGTGCTTCCAACTGATATGCCACGCCTCTGCCATTGTAATAGCCCTCAAGCCAACTCAAGCCAACTCGTGCCAAGCCATGCCTACCCCATGGCCTTGGTCTTTGCCTTGTGCCAAGCCATGCCTTCCCCATGGCCTTAGTTTTTGCTGCCAAGTTAATGCGGAGGACAGACCCCGTGGCCGTGTCCTTGGTCAGTCACAGCACAAGACTTCACCCATGCCTGGGCTCTCATTGCTTTGCTTTGATGTGGCTTGGCCCATGCCAAGCTATGTTGTCCCATGGCCAGGCACCAAGCTTGAGTCATTGCCCCTCCTAAAGAGCTCTTAAGACGATTACCAAAACGTCAAGGGAGGACATCAAAACCTACCAAAAGCAATAATGACTAGAATATACATAATTTCCACATTTATACAATTATCAAAGTAAAACCTATACTTTAATAATTAAATAGTAACACAACTTGCTGCCCAACACCACTAAGTGTCCAAGCTAAACTCAAAGGTTGTATGTGTCCCGCCCATGTTGCCGCACACCTTTGCTCAATACGCTGCCCACACTGCCACACTTATGGGTGCAAGTTTGCTTCCAGCCAAGTCAAGCCCTGACTTAGTCCCAACTCGATGCCCGCCCAAGACATGCCACCCTCATGCCTTGGCCATGGCCTAGCCAAATGCTAAAGGGCTAACAAACCATCCCCACCAGAAGAGTTCGACTGCCCTCGTCGGATTAACCTTATAAGTACACCCCCATAATTCTTCCCCACTACTACGACTCCAGCAGCATGAACTATGCTATGCACCTTGCTTCTATTTGGTTTGCCACAAACTCAAGTATACAGCATTGCCTTTTCACCAAGCATCGCTACAAAACCACCTCCTACGACCTTGTTGGTCACACACCAACATCACAAAACCAATTTCTGTCCTGTCCACAGCACCAATTGTACGCCACCAAGACAAGGCTGCCTATACCCAGCCTGCAACAATTCACCCAATTATTAACAAAGTTCATAGGTTTGCTGCCAAAACCACAACAACATATGGCACACAACTCTTCATGCCCAACCTGCAAACAAATACTCATTAATTCAAAAGCTGAAGAGGGTTGACCCACTCATGGCCAACTGATTCCGCATCAACACCCTCTGTATTTTCTTCCACAGCCACGATGGCATTCAATTTCTATTTCATTGGACAGTTTCTGGCATAATGAGGCCCCTTGCAAATAAAATAGCTACTGAATTTGCTGTTGCCATTGCTATTTAAACTCCCCGAATCCTCATCGATATTAGACTCTGAGCCCTCATCACTGTTATCCTCCTTCCCCTCGTCCTCATCACTGGACATGGGTTTTGGTGACTTTGAACCAAACCTAAATCGTAGGGTAGATTGATCGGAATGCCCCATCACCCATGGATCGATCCGTACGTGTTGCTTTATAAATGGCCATTGATTCTGCTTATCCCTCAACCATTTGATAACCCTCGTGGATTGATCCGCTGTTTGCGAATTTGCTTATTTCAAAAAATTTTATCGCCATCTGTGTCCCTTGTCTATAAATACTCATTTAGGCCTACAATACCACCACTTTCCAACTTTATGTTAAGGCTCTAAAAAGAAAAAGACAAGAGGGGATTTTTGCCAAGTAAGAAGTCTTGGCTTCAACTCTTACCACTCCTCCTCAAGGTCACCCCTATGAACTTTGTCTTATAATTGCCCGATATATGTGGGACCGGGGGACTGTATGTACCTAAGGAGATTAATCAAGTGCAAAACATCTATAACCTTCTGATTAAAAAAATTAAAAAAAAAAGAAAAAAAAGAGGGGACTTTTGCATGCAAGCAATGTTATACATCTCTAATTTTTTTTCCTAATTTATTTTCTTAATGATGTGGTAGCAATCACATTAACAACTACATCAACAAATGTTTTTTTTTTTAATTTTTTTAAAATGCATGACGCTTTCAATAATTAATCACTATACAACATCATTAGAATAAGAATTTAGGAATCATTATCTTTCTTTTTTTCCTTTTTTTTGTACCATGAGAGTGGTTCGAACCTCTAACTTATCATATTCCTATATTTTTCTCACCGTCTTTCAAGTGAGTTTCACCTCTAGTCTAGTCCAGTGATTTGTATCATTATCATTTTCCTTTGTATGCCAGTCTACCCTCACCACTAAGAGGAACCCACTTGAGTCCTCATAATGCAGTGGACATCCAGTGCTTTCAATGAGCCACACACATTCGGAGTTAGTGCTTTAGTTTGCAGGTATTGAAGTGTAGAGATTGGTCCTATGGTAGCGCAAATGAAAAAATAATAAAAATAAAAATCTTGATGGAGCAACTCAATGTTATTGTAAGTCGTCGACAGTACGTATCATGCATATCTTTTATTCAACTTATCATTCGGAGAATGACATATTAAAATCCTCATACTTTTACTGTTTAACATTTCTTTGATTCTCTTTTATTGTTGAGTCATTAGTTGCATTTCTTTGACCGGCCGGCAATGTGAGTTTATGCTCCCCATGCCCGTGAAGCTGCAATAACATTAAGATCCACCAGCGTTAGAATTAAAAAATAAAAAAAAAAAAAAAAAATGTGGCAATAATTAGAGACATTTGAGGCCAGAGTTAAATCTTCAAAATTTTAAACCCTGTTTGGTTGTAGAAATTAAATAACTTGGCATTGTGCTCTTAGCCATTAGAAAGCCATATTATTTCTTGATGGATTGTAGTTTCCCCTGCGATGCTCGACCGAACATCAAACATAGAGCACTCAATTAAACTGGCTGAAAACTACGTGCACAAATTTATTACCAATTGCAACCAACACCTGAGGTTTTGTACCCATATATATTCCGTATATGGTGGCATTTCTTGTTAGTGGCTGAATACACTAGTTGTCAGATTTTTACTTCTGATTTTTGTGAGAGGATCAAATTAATTTGCAAAATGGTCAATTTTTTGGGGAATCTTGGGAGGGTCAATTTTTTTTGGGGACTTTGGCCACAGGTTCATAAAGTTAGACGTGTGCAGCCATAAGTCTATCATAAAATCTTATGTAGCCAAAGGTCCCTCTTAGATATTTTCAGACGATATTACCCTTCATATTATGTAGCAAAAGGTTTCTCTTAGAAAGTTACATATAATTAATGTAACTGTTTGGTTTTTTGGTTTTTTGGTTTTTTTTTTTTTTTTAAATTTAAATATTCATCATGAGTTTTTTTCCTAATTTTTTCTCCCAAAAAAAAAAAAAATGATCAATTAAATTTGAGCAAACATCTACTTATAACTGAAGTATATATTGAACCCACACAATATTTAAATCTTACAAATTTTTAGTTTCAAACACATCAATTTAACTAATTCAATAGTTACATCTAATAAATTTAATAATTTTGTATGGGAAATTGTACAAAATTGAACTCACATTAAAATAGTTACATGTTTATTTATTTTAAAACCGATACATGTAAATATGTAATCAATGTTACTATTTTTTTTTATACATAATTTTATTTTCATCATGGGTCTTGTTTTGAAAGGCTCGATGAATAGATTTCAAATATATAAATTTTATTGAAAATCGATATCTAGATCGAAAGTTATGTCATTTTAAAATTTGAAAATAAAAAATAACACTTAAGGATAAACTTGACTTTATACATTTACCACAGTTATAAAGTAAACTCATTTTATTTAAAAATGAACTTATGGCTATATAAGTTTGCTGTATAGACTTATGCCTCTATAATTCCTATAAAAATGGACTTTTCGCTAATTTCCCCATTTTTTATTTATTTTTTCTTTTATGATCTAATTACACCAAGAAAGATTAGATTAAATTAGATCAGATTAGATTAAATAAAACATATGAAATAATCAAAAAATCTAAATAGAATTGCATGCAATTAGGCATAAGATAGATAATAAAATGCGTTTGTGAAAATGTTATTGACACATGTCATATTCTCTCATTCTCCATCAAATTTGAATATATATACATGTGTCAGGCATATTATTTTAAATTAATATTAAGGTTAAGGTAAAACATTTTTTTTTTTGATAATTTTATTTTTGTAAACATTATCCTTATATTGCATGGGTCAGAAGCTACTGAGTGTACACTGTATAGTAACCCAATATATGTATTCTGGAGTTTGTAATGGGATTGGGACGGCCCATAAAATGGCCTTAGTATTGACTATTGAGCCGTTTGAGAAACAGGGGAACGACGGCCCCTGTGCCTTTGGCTTTAAAAGATTATCTCCCTCGGAGTAAGCTATAGGCCCGATTTTATGGGAAATGCTTTTGGCCTTCTCTTAATAGTCGCAAAAGAACCCTATAATATCATGTGAAAACAAATGTGGAGTAGTTAGACCAAAAAAGACTAATCCTAATATATTTTCAGGTTAGCATTATGGCTTTTATTGAAATGGGGAGAGAGACAGTGGTTTGGGAAGGAGGTATAAGTGGAGGAATGAGTTTGAGTGTTGCCGGAAATGGAAGTTTAATAGCGTTGGCGGCGAAGTACCACCGGGAGAGAGAAGAGAGGAAAAGGTTTGGGAAAAAAAATGTAAATGGGAGTGAAGAGTGGGGGTATTTTGGACCTAAAGAAAAAAAAAATAGAACCCGATTTTAATTGTCACCAGCCGTGTGTTTTTCTTCAGAAATCTAGATATGTGGTGGTCATATGTCTTGCCATGTCAACGTGGAGGAGCAACAATTGCTCCTCCCATGTAAGGAGCCAAGTTTTGTCAGACTGCCAGTTTACCACTTTAGTAATGGAGCGCCCTTTTCGATCACCACTCTCTTAAGGACAGAAACTAGCATTGCCCATAACCGTTGAATCCCTTAATCAAGCCATTAAGAGAGTGACCTCCTACTCAATACAGTCGACCTTGACACCCTTTGTTGCCTTTGTACATCTATGGTGCGTTTTTCCATATCTTCAACACGTAAATTTGAAGTTATGACTCTTCAGAGCGGTACTGAAACTTTCAGGACACATCTGTATGTCTCAATGTGTATTTATGACACATCCCTCCATATTTCATAATGAGAAATTGCATTCTGTAGGAGGCAAGAATCTAGGAGTGCAACAAAATGATTAAAGCTGCCTACTGGTTTCCAGGCAGTGAATTTTCAGACATAAGTGATTCAAAACAGGGGCGGAGCGAGGATATAAAATTACCCTGCAAGTTAAGGTTTCACCATTTCATCATATGAAATTACTTTCTTTTTTTTTTGGCGGTTATTGGCATCCCGAGACTTTTGTTTTATCTCTCACTTATTTTAAACTTCCCAAAATTTTATAAAAATAATTAAAGGTTTTCATGAAAATTGGGCTCACCTTACACTAGAAAACATCATTTTGAAAAACTTTAAAGAAGAAAGTTTTTTCAAAATTTATCATTTAATTAAGTAAACTTTTTGGCCGAAATCTATGATTTAAGTGGACTTTTTAACCATGTAATAAAACATAAACTATAAATGGCCTAAAAAATCTATTCAAGCAATAAGTTCTAGAAAATAATTTTCGAACTAAGTTGTTCACAGTGATGTTTTCTATTGGACAATGTGTTCATTATTTGTGAGAATTTTATATTTTTTATACAACCTTGAGAAGCTTAAAATAAGCAGGAGATTGAAAGCAACTCCTGGAAGCCAATAGAGATTTTTGTGTAAATAAAGAGTGACTTAGGCTTAAACGGGCTTGACATGAGAATTAAGGCCATGGTCTAAGGTAAAATCTTCCCTGGCTAAAGGGTAAAACCAGGCCACTCTTAATACATATAAACAAAAAAAAAAAAAAAAAAAAAATTGGGAGCGCCCCAGCGGTTATGGCAACCCCTTCATTTTATTTACACATCCCACCAAATTTAATTTATTAAGGTTTTATGAAAAATATAAAAGGTTTTTATGAAAATTGTTTGTAAGGTACATTAGAAAACGTTTTTTTGAATTTTGCCGAAGAAAGTTTTTCAAAAATATGTTTTAAGTGGACCTTTTGGCCATTTACCGTCTTTATTTCATTTTTGGTTAAAAGGTCCACCTAAAGGAAAGAACTTGAAAAAACATTTTTCTGCAAAGTTATTCAAAATGATGTTTTCTAATGGGCGTGGCAGTCAGTTTTCATAAAAACCTTTTATATTTTTCTAAAACTTTGAAAAATTAAAATTAATGGGGTGTGTAAATAATTTTAAGGGGTTGCAATATCTCATCCTAAAATTTTTTTAGCGCAACTAACCCTCGGCTACAGCCCGGCCTAGTCCAAGGGTTGCTCCGCCCTTGATTCAAAAGATGACTTGAACACTAATAGAGAATGGATCCCAAGCACTAATTAATAAAGGGAATTTCCAGGCACATTAGCTCTACGAGTGCATGGAAAATGTGGTCATTTACTATTTTTCCTTTTCCTTTTGGAAATGGAAATACTACGCGGTCCCAAAAAAATTACTACATTGATCACCACTTAGTAATGGATCGCCTTTTTCGATCACCTCTCATAAGGACAGAAGCTGGCATGAAAAATTTCCCTACTTGCTAATTGTTCACGCAACCTAGCCCTATCATTGGGTTTGTGCTGGATGGACGTCTGATCAGGAGAGGTTTTTGTCTTTTTTCCACGATTTTTTTACTTGTATTGAGTGAAGTTTCTAAAAACATGTATCCCATAACATTGAATTCGTACGCGTGAAGGCTATAAATATGTCGTATTACGACTTTGAATTGGATTGGAAGGAAAGCTAGGAAAATGTGGCCAACTGGACTGCGGATCGAGAGAGAGAGAGAGAGAGAGACAGAGCTAGAGATGAGAAATTTTCTTTCTCCGATCCCATCCACTCAATTTTTAGGAGATGAGATTTTTTCCATTGAGGGGTGGCCCTCAAGTGCTACCGTTGAATCCCTTAATTAGGGATGGCAATATACGCCCCGATTTGACCTATTCAACAGAAAAAAGACCGTTTTTATCCCTCAGAATCGGTGAATGCCATTCTTGTTTATTTCTCTGTTTTGATAAAACCACTCCTATAATCTGTTTGTTTGATTCTTACAATCAGTAAGAAAACACATGTTACATGTTTATAATATTGTAATGACTATATCTATACAATAGGATAGTTGTTGATTATGCTTCTCTCCCGTAGTGTATAATAGTTACTTTAGTTTTCTTTCATGTGTTTCATATTGTGCTTGATATAAAAAAAAAAAAAAAAAAAAAAAAAAAAAAAAAAAAAAAAATTCTTGAAGTTCCTATTTCTACTGAGTGTAATTTTGTTAATGGTATCAGAGCATCAGTATTAGGAATTAATAGTTTTTACTGTAGTCTGTTTGAGCCTGTTATCAGCTTATTTATTCTTGTTTATTTGTTAAGTGTTTTAATTGCTAGTTAGTTATTTTGATTTATCTGTAAACCTTAAGAAAACCTTGAATAGGGAGTACCGAGGCCTTGACTTTATTGAAAGGTAGCCAATTGAGCTTGTGTCCTTTCGTTTGAGTCGGCAACTTTGTAGGAAAACCTAGTCATGGAACATTTAGAGTGCGTAGGTAAGAAAAATAATCAAACTAATGATTATAAACATTTAGCACATGTACAAGATAAAGACACTAATATAGGCAATATAAGCAGAACATTAAATTATGTTGTAGATAACTTATCTGGTATGTTTAGTAAATTAGTAAATATTGAGAAAAATCAAGAAAAAATATATGATAAAGTTAATATGTTAAGTGAAATCCAGAATATAAACCTAAAGGATGAAACAAAAAGTTTAATCCAAAATCTAGAAAATAATCTGAAAAATAATTCAGATAATGTATTAGTACTAAAAGAAAGTACTAGTGAAGAAATTCCAAGATTGTATTTTGGAACAGAAATTATAATGTTTAAAACTGATAAACATCGAAAAGATTTTGAAGCAATCAAAGAAATTTTAAAATATTGGAAAACCCGATATATTAAAGAAGAAAATTACGATGAACATAATAAACTTCTAAAACAAATGCAAGACTTATATTCAGCAAATGAAAAATTAATGACTAAATATAATTATGACTTAGCCCTTCAACTAGAAGAGTCAAGTGAATCAGATAAAGAATCTGATATAACTTTTATGCCAAACAGTGTACAAGATGAAAGTTCAGATGACGAGGCATAACCAGAAGGTAGAAAATTTGGCTTATCATTAAGTGATAATAATACTGGAAGTACAAGCAGTACTTCAGTTGATGAAGAAATAATCATTGAAAAAGAAAACAATGATGACACAAACAATAATAATGACCCTCAAGATAAATACTTCAGTGATAAATACTCTTTTTACAAATAGTACCTCAAATTTTATTAATAATTATAAAATTTACACAGGATAAAAGAAAACTTACATAAATAACCTTCAGCAAACTTCTTCTGAAAACTCTCTAGAGTTTCTTTGAGAACTCTATCTAACTCTGCCTATACAACTGAAGGACTCATCTATTTATAGACAAACTTCGGACTTCAAGCCCGGACTTAAACTAAACACAAAAACTAAAGATAAGAATCAAAAAGTACAATAATTACATTCAACTACCCAACAACCCTATTAAAAACATGTTACAAACATTTACTGTACACTTTTTGACTTTGTAATAAAAAAGTGAGGCTAGGTTCTTCCTTCCTTCACCGTATCACGTGATTTTGTCAGGGATTGTGACTAAGCCTTCAAAAAGTCTTTGTCTTCTTTTAAAAGAGTCAGGCTAAATGAATGCTGCATGTCACGTCATGTCCTTTGATTGTTGAATATTGGACATACTTGTTATACGTGTCCAATTCTGCAGAATTTCTGGATGTTGCCTGGCTGGCCCCTATCCTTCCATCATATTCTCGATATTGTGAAGTGTCTCTTCATCAAGAGAGCTCCAGAAAATGTCGCCATTATCCTTTTTATTGTGGCTAACAATATTTTCATAATAATCTTGTGCGCCTACCAACTCTTCCGCATCCATTGTTAATTCAGTAGGACCGGTAACATGGCCATGAATAATATTATTAAGAAATTCATCAGCTGCCATTCTTTGGGCAACTGTCTCCACATAAGAAGTAATCAGATTTGTACAAAATAATCTTCTCCCATCGCTAATCATGAATTTGTAAGAGCGATAGTTGTGGATGTTTTGTGCTTCTATTTTTAGAGCAATATAATTATCTATATAATAAGAGGATAAATCAAGATTTTCTGCTTTATCCAAAAATTTAAAATCGTCATTTTTTATGAGATCTTGATCATTTGCAAGTTCTAGGCTCCAGATTTGATATGGTTGAAAAAACAGTTCTCTCTGTCGCCATCCTGCATGACTAAAAATTTTGAATTTCAAATATCTACTCCATTTGTAGTGTTTCACCACATTATAGATCATTGTTTTGATCATTGTGGGAAAGTCAACAAATGCAGTGGATACCAAGGAGTCAAAGATGATTGTTCCGACGGCTCCCCAACCAATTGCTTCCATACTCCAAAGCTCATGGTTAATGAAAAATTTCAACTTTGGAATTTCTTTTTCCAAATAGATATTTTTAGCAAATTCAATGAGAAGGGATTTAATCTCATTGTTTTCAATACAATCATTAATATCAGAAAATATTTCTTTTGGTAAAACTGTTTTAGCTTTGTTGAACAAACAAATTCTTAAAGCTTTATTAAGGTATGAATTTTCCTGTTGTTCAGTAAAATTCATTAAATTAATAATAGTAGTAATTTTTTCTTCAAAAAAATCTTCAAGCCAATCCACTTGTTTAATGAACTTGGCAAATTCAGAATGAATAAAAGTTTGCTTTTCTTCTTGTGTTTTCAAGAATTCAGCAAGTTGGGACATATTTCTTCTAAACTCAGCTTTATGATTTAAGAAATGAGTTTTTCAAATATTATTTAAAAGATGATAGGTTTTTGGGTTTAAACTAGGGTTATAAAAATCTTTTATATCTTGATTTGTTTCGGGACGATTTTGAAAATTCATTTAATTAAAATTCTGAGGCATTTCAGCCATTTGTTTATAGCTGACTGGCATCATATAAACTGGAACATTGGGTTGGTTACCCATGATCTGAGGAAGTCTGGGAAAGCTGCTCTGGTTTAAGCTTCCTTCGCCTTTGTAGAATCGGGATGGTTTCCCATAATTCTTTCCTTGAGAATTTGAGGGTTTTTTCCCTTTGTCCAGATTCTGATTATTCATTGTATCTTCTGGACAGATAATCAGCAAGAAAATTGTTAGTACCTTTAATATGTATTATATCAAAAGTATACTGACAAATTAAATTATACCATCTAACACGCCTTGCATTTTCTTCACCTTTTTTGGATTTAATAAAATCACAAACTGATTTATTATCAGTACGAATTATAAATTTAACAGGTGCCAAATAAATGTGAAATCTTTTTATTCCATTTTTTATGGCTAATAATTCTTTTTCATAAGTTATATATTTTATTTCATTAGGTTTAAATTTTCCTGAATCATATCTACAGATTTCTTCTTGTTTAGAATTTTCTGGGATTGCTTTTAAAACTGCTCCCCAAAACTCATCACTAGCATCGGTTTCTAGAATTAATTGGTCATTTTCTTTTGGAAAATAAACCTTTGGGGTGTCTTTAAACATATTTTTAATTTCTTGAACTAAATTTGAATCTTCTTTAGTCCATATTATTTTTACATCTGAATTTCCTTTTTTTAGGAAGATTCTTAAGTTTTTCAATTAAAGGTTTTTCCTTTTTAGATAAATTCTTTACAAATTTTCTTCCATAGTTTAATAAACCTAAGAAACTCTGCAGTTCTTTGAGAGTTGTTATCTCATTTGGAAAATCTCTTATTTTCACAATGATATGATTTTGGAGTTGCATACCTGATTGATTTAAAATAACTCCTAAATATTCAATCTCTTCTTTTTCTATTTCCATTTTCTTAGGACTTAGAATTATTCCATGTTTTAGGAATATATCTGATACAATTTCAAGATGCTTTCTATGTTCTCCTCTGGTTTTAGAGAATACTAAAACATCATTAATATATACTAAACAAAATTTATGAAGATGTTTGAACATGTTGTCCATCCATCTTTGAAATATCTGTGGTGCATTACAGATTCCAAATGGCATAACCGTCCATTGGTAATGTCCATATGGTGCACTAAAAGCAGTCAATGGTTTTGACTTATCTGTTAGCTTTACTTGCCAAAAGCCTGATTTACAATCAAATTTGCTAAACCATTTTGAGTTCATGGTTTGTTTAACTAGAACATCTTTTCTAGGAATGAAGTATCCATCAAATTCAAGATTTTGGTTTAATCTTTTATAATTGATTACCATTCTTGCTTTTTCTCGTTTTATCTCATTATGGTTCATTACCATAAAGGCGGGACTAGAATGTGGACTTCTTGTTTCTTCAATTAATCCTTTCTTTAATAATTCTTCAAGTTGAATTTCAAATTCATCTATATCTTTTTTAGTATAGACCATTGGCTTAACTCTAATTATTTTATTAGAATCAATGAGTTTTAATTCACAAAACCTTGGAGATTTTTCCCAAAGTTTTAATGGGTCTTCAGAAAAGTTTGGATGTAATTTTTTATAAATCCAATGTTTTTCATCTAAATATTTAATTATAGGTGTCATTTCACCACTCTTGACTGGCGCAAATCCTTTTTCACAAACATGTTTATGGTGTTGCAAAAGAGGAATTCTAACAGGTTCTTGTTTACAATTTAGAATAACATGGTCACGATTGACAATAAAAGGCGTATAATTTTCAATAAAATTTTTTCCTAATATTACATTGTCACACCCCATTTTTGCACCACCTTACTAGGGCTCATCATTTCATGCATGTTTTTGTTTTGTTTTTGAGTTTAGTCACTTGCATTAGTTTTCTAGAGTCACAAGGACAATGGATATGAATTTTGGTTCAAATTGGAGTTGATCTTGAGGGATAATAAGAGCTTTTGTGACTTGAGGGGCATAATCGTCTTTTAAGTCCCAAACTTTTCATTTGACCTTGGAATGATCTCCAAATTGTCAATTGGAGTTCATATGGATGCATAAGAGGTATTTTTAGTGTCAATTTGGTAAGTCAATGGCTCGGGATTAAAATGGCTCGATGTGGTTCAAGTTGGTTAATTGACCCTTCCTTGGGTTAGCTCTAATTGACTCACAATTACCAACCAAATCTTTTCAAATTGACTTTCATTAGTCATCATTTTACCCTCAAAAGTGTTTCATGAAGTTCAATTTTGATATGGCCTGATGATGAGTTTAGTGTGGTTATTTACGGATTATCCTTGAAGAATTAGTGCGAATCACAGCATGAGTTTTTGGTTAAAATGAAAAGAAAATTATTTTATTAAATTAGCCATTTTTATCATGACACTAACACGTGTACGTATGTGATGAGTGTGTGTACGCACATATGATACATGTGCATGCGTGTTAGCGGTCAGTCTCCCAATTTTTATAAAAGACAATTTCCTTTTCCTATTCAGATTAGAAGTCTTTTATCATTATAAAATACCTTTTGATTATTCTCCAAGGAAACCTAGTCCAGGAAGGAAAGAGAAACTCCAGATTTCAGCTATAAATACTCTCTTAATGTCTTTAAACAAGGGGAAAGAGAAGAGGGTTTGGAGGGAGTGAAATTCGTCATAATTCAGCAGCAGATTTTCTGAAAACCAGCAGTCGTATTTTAATCATAACTTTTTCATCCGAAGTCAGAATTTGATGAAATTGGTCTTGTTAGAAAGATAATTCAATTCTCTACAACTTTGTATTTCACAAGCTTTGTCCAAATCCAACGTTTTCATACCCAAAAACGCGATTGAAGTTGCTGCTGCTACAAAGTGACGAGAATCACTTTTTCTTTTCTCTTGTTCTCTTCTTGTTTTCTATTTCTTTTCAAAGTTGAGTGAGTTTTGATCTCTTTGCTGTGATACCACTTTGACAAAGAGGAGGATTCGTGTTGGTTTGATTCACTCTAAAGACCTGAGGAGCCACGAACAATTACAAACACAAGGAAGGCCCTTCCTAAGGTATTCTCCTTCTCTATTCAAGCTTAAACTAGGTTTTCATATGGGTTAGGCCTATTGCATGTTAAAGGTAACTTTTTTATCATGTATTAACACCCTAGCTAGTTAATATACATGGAATATCTATTTTTTATCTACTGTTTAGCATGCTTTAGGGCTGTCCTTTAGGTTTTTAATGCATAGTTGTGATTCTTGTGCTCCTGTTTGTCGTTGTGCTAGGATTAGCGTCATTGCATGTTAGAGTTAGGATTTTCATCATGTTATATTGCTTTAGTTAGTTAATATGCATGATATAATTTTTGTTTAGTTTGGTTTTAGCATGATTAAAGTATGTTTTGTATGTTTTTAAGCATATTTGTGAGTTTAGGGTTTTAGAGTCATTGTTTCGTGTTTGTTTTCATATAGCATGATAAAGTAGACTTTTTTATTGGTTTTTCTTCGTGTTTGCTGTATATGTTTTTCATATGGAGTAAACATGATAGTTTTGCATGCATGTTAGTATGTTTTAGGGTTTTTATGCATGATATGGTTCTAGGAATATGTTAGGACTTATTATTGTTCGCTGTTTTTGCTATTGGCATGCTTAGTGGATGATTTTAGGTCATAATACTATTCTGTCCAGATTTGCATGTTAGTGTTTTTGCATGGTTTTGAGCACTTGTAAGGGTGCAAATAGGTGTGGTATTTGTCCCATGGCAAATAGGGCTGCTTATGTCTGAAATGGCTAAATGCTTGGAGCTAATTGCGCTCAGGTAAGTGGGTGTGAAGGTGCCCCAATTCACCTTTCTTCTTAACTCATTCTCTTCTCCCTATTTAGGGTTAATTTTTAATATGATCCTATGGTTTAATTAGAGGTTTCCTTAACCAACAAAATTCTGGTTTTTATTAAAGTTTCCATTTTGTGGATTTCTTTCCTAAAATCAAACTTTCTATCATATTCAACTCTTTTGATCAAATAAGGAAACCTAGGGTTTTTACCATAGGTTTGTATTAGGATTTAACCTTAGTTCTAATCGAACTACGTGGACTTTGATCCATGTATTTCGTTGCATGGTACGTAGGCGCTCTTCGTGAGGCTCAAGTCCGTTCTAGGATCCAAGCATCCTAGGTTTATTTATGTTTTATTTTCTTCTTTTTATTTTCTGTTTTTATTTGCTTATTATGCATGGATGGATGAATGAAATATATGATATGCATGCAATTCTTGTGATGATATACTTGCTGATTTTTGTATGGAAAGACTTTAATTTAGCCCAAATGGACTGAGAGACCGAAAGGGTGACATGGGTGCCTATAGGCTTTGCCTAGAACCTTCCCATGTCATAACTTAGCCTCCGAATCCCCGATTTCTTTGGTTTTCAAAAGATTGGTTTTTGCCTTTCCTTTTTTTATGGAGTCATTCAAATTGTTTTCCTAAAACAAACTATTTTTAGGGTTTTCCTTGTTTCCTTTAAAAAATAAGGTGGCGACTCCTTTCCTTTTTCTTTTTCAAAACCACTTTCTTTTCAATCCCTCGTGGGCCCAATTTCCGAGGTTCACAGTTTGGCGACTCCACTGGGGACTTGTGGGCTAGACTCTATAAAGTTTAATTGGGCTAGGTTAATTTCTTATGTTTAATTAAAATCAATCACATTGCATCCGCTTGATTGTGTGCTTTCATTTATTGCATTGTGTGCGCAAACTCTTGCATGTTAGGATCGATGTCCCTCGATGTATCCTTGCCAACGATCGGCCTAGTCTCAACCTTGGTTTTCCTGATTCCATGTGTTGGGGCGAAAGCTATCAACCTCTCTTGCCTAGTACCCTTGGGCTTGCCCTTGGGTATATTAAATGAGTTAATCACGTACTGCTGGACCCACGCGGCGTTCCTGATGCCACATGTGGTTAGGTATAAGGATTGCTCAAGCAAGTGAAGGACCCTAGCCTACCCTTATCATTAGTCCATATAGACAGACTTGTAGGACACTACGGTCTCACCTTTATGCACCCACAATTGTTTGTAATGATGCTATGCTGTGTTTGTGGTGTGAGGCTTCATATCTTATGCCCTTAATATAGACCTTTAAACCCTAGCCTTCGTTAAGGCCATGGGTTAGGAGGAATAAATTAAGGAAATAGGATGTAAAGCTATGTTTGTGATGTGCTAGTCCTAGGGGATTAATTAAACCTAGTTGAAGGACTCTATGCCCTATTCTTTAAAACATACCCTTAATCCATGATCCCTGTAAAGGTAATTGGATAAAAGGAATGAATTAATTGAACATGGTGTAGAGACCGAGTTCATTAAGGAAAATATGGAGGTTTAGGACAAGTCCTTAGGCTAAAGGTTAAAACTTTTCTATCCATAGACGTGCTGGCTTGGATCCGCAATCCACAAGGGCGTCTAGTGAGTGTTGAGTCTACCCATCAGACAGACATGGCCGACGAAAGAACTAGTGAGGGGCACTTTGACCTTGAGGCTTGCCTGAAAGCCATCATGGCCAAGCTTGACCATACCGCCGAGACATCCGATACCGCATTGAAAATGGCTCAAGAGAACCAACAGAAGATGGCGGATCTTGAACAAAATGGCTCTAAGGCCCATTCCTCGGGTATACCTCATGGGGCTGGCACCGAAGAGGGACCTCAATCCAATGAGAACACCAAGACAAGGGGGGAAAGTAGCTCGAAACCTGAGGTCACCAACCTAGAAGGGGAAGCCAAGGGGAAAGGTACTAGCAGTGATTCCGTGTTAGCTAGCAAGGTAGAAGCTTTGGAGAGAACCATAAAAGGGATTCGCAGGGCTGATGACATGGTCGATGTGCGGACTCTATCCCTGTTTCCAACGGCTCGTATTCCACTACAATTCAAGATGCCGGAGTTAGAAAAGTTCGATGGGACGGGTTGCCCTAAGACTCATTTGAAGATGTACGTGCGAGCTATGCACCCTCGAGGGGCTACTGACGAGCTTTTAGCTCAAATGTTCCATGAAACCTTGGCCACTTCTGCTTTGAAATGGTTCTTATCCTTGGATGAGAATAGAACCCGACTTGGGAAGACATATGCAATGAGTTTTCAGAGCACTACAAGTATAACACAGAGGTGGACGTTACTCGAAGGGACCTAGAAACTACCAAGCAAGGGGCTCATGAAACTTTCTCCGCTTACATTACAAGGTGGAGACAAAAGGCGTCGAGAATGACGGATAGGCCGAATGAGGAGGACCAAATTCAGCTGGTGGTTAAGAACTTGCTGCCCGTGTATCACAAGCACCTATTTGCCCACTATTTCCCAAATTTCAAAGCTCTCATTGGGGCTGGCACGCAGGTTGAAGATGCTATCAATGATGGGACAATCAAACTGAGGAAGTGAGGAGTCGCAAGACAAACTTTACTGGGAAAGAACAATGCCGAGGTCAACACCATAACTCAACCCATCCAACCCTTTTCTCTCAATGATGTCAACCCACCTCGCCAATTCACTGACCTATTCATGCCACTCGAAAGAGTCCTTGAAAAGCTCATAAGTCGTGACCTATTGAAGCCACTCGACCCAAGACCTCCACCAAATCCCTTACCCAAGAGCTACAATGAGAATGAGTACTGCAAGTACCACCAATCCAAAGGCCATGCCACCAATCGCTGTATTCGCCTTCGCCACCAAGTCCAAGACCTCATTGACAAGCAAGTCATTTCACCACCAACCCGTCCAAATGTCACCCGTAATCCTCTCCCATCACACAACAACACACCCCCACCTAACACCATAAATGCCATTGGGGTTGAATCCTCTCGCCCTCGCCATCCCATAAGACAATACACTCCGCTCCCCATGACCTTAACCCGTCTCTTCACCATTTGCCGCAATAACAGCCTTATCATGCCACTTCCACCAAAGCCCAGACCATCAACCCCTCACCAATATTGCCAATACCATCGTGCACCCGGCCATGACACCGAGGCTTGTTCTATACTAAAGAAGATCATCCAAGACCTCATTGACCAAAAGGTTTTGTTGTTGCCAAAGAAATCTATCCAACAAGAGCTGAAAGAAAGATATGAAGCAGGGGATCCTCAGGTTGGCCTATTAGGTGAAGCGTCGGGGAAATATGATTACTATGTGCTGTACTCAAGCCCAAGTCCGATATCAGATGAGCCGATAGTCCCTTCAGGTTGGGATGACTTGCCGACAGAGATGGAGAGCATCGACATGATAGAATGGGATGACTTGATGAATGACTCCGAGGAAGTCCATGACATATGGGCTAGCGATGATGAGTTGGACCATATAACCAGAGGGGGTCGTCATTTCAAGCCTCCCCACCTAGAATCTGAAAATCCGTTGGAAGATTTGGAAGGGCAGAGGCGTCCTAGCTTGCAAGAAGAAGAGGATGAAGTGCTTAGGCAGCTGAAGAAGACCAATGCCAACATTACTATTTGGGGCTTGCTCATGGCCTCGCATAAGCACAGACAGACCGTGTTGAAACTGTTGAATCAGATACAAGTGCCCGTTGACACATCCCCCGAGGGATTGGTACATTTGGTGAATCCAACTCCCAAGAACTCAACCATCGTGTTCACCGATGTAGACCTACCTAAAAGCGGGCCGAGCCATTCTCAAGCTCTCTATGTGACCGTTGACACTATGGGGAAGAGGGTTCCCACCGTTCTTATCGACAATGGGTCCGCACTGAATGTATGTCCTCTCCGAACTGCCACTGTTTTGGGTTTGGGACCCACTGATTTCACGCCATCTGGGCAGACCGTAAGAGCTTATGACAACACCCGCCGAGAAGTAATAGGGGTAGTTACTTTGCCTCTTATCATGGGACCCACTGAATTTAGGGTAGAATTCCAAGTGTTGGATGTGCCGTCATGTTTCAACTTGCTGTTGGGCCGACCTTGGATCCATCCCGCTGGGGCTGTGCCATCTTCACTCCATCAAAAGGTGAAGTTTCCATATGAAGGAGCCATAGTAACGCTTCAAGGGGACTATGAATTGAAACTCGCAGGTGTGCCTATATGTGAGATACAACCTGAATCAGCAGCGATACCGCTATCTGGGTTTGATTATGTCCAATGCATTGAGAAAGAGCTGAATGAATCATCACGCCATTACTCTTCTATAAAGCAGTACATCCCATATACTTTTTATCCAAGTTCCGACCCAGCCGTGGCAGATAAAAGTTTTGGTGATAGATACTTCACAGAAGGGCCGAATCCTCAAAGTTTGACAAGTTGGTACCACTCTATCCAAGATCTATATGGAAGCTTGAAAGAGGAAGACTGGGCAGAGAACCTTGATGCGGGGGCTATGACTGAAATGTTCCAAGACATGATCCTCACCGTGGAAGACTCGACCATTGAAGAACTCCAGGGTTCATCCATTAGCCATGCTACCGTGCCATTCCTGAATTGGTACCTTGAATGTGGTGTCATTGCGGAGATCCATGAAGAAGAAGACCTTGGCCTACCTGATAGCAGCTTGTAGGTGTCTTAGTTTAGTAATATTTCCCTAATTCAATAAGATGTATCTACTTTACTCACTTTGTGGAGTCATAGTATTGATACAGATTTGTTTGTTTTCCTTCTTTCTTTTGTGTGTCATTCCCATTATTCCTAGTCAATAAAGTGTGCTTTCTTTCTCTATATATGCAGTGTCTCTTTTCTCTCCTCTATGGATATTTATGGCATGGATATAGATCCTAGGAACGATGTCCCCCCGGAGCTCGTTGAGCAAAGGAAAAGGGGCGTCACCGAACCTAATATGGATGAATTGGAATCAATCAACTTAGGGACGAATGAATTGCCAAGAATAGTTAAAATTGGGAAAACCCTCTCCCCCGTTGAAAAAGAAAAGATGATCTCTCTCTTGAAAGCCAACATTATGGCTTTTGCATGGTCTTATGAAGACATGCCTGGCATCGACCCCGATATTGTGCAACACTATATCCCCACTAATTCCCTAAAGAAGCCGGTAAAGCAGAAACTCAGAAGATTAAAACCAGAATGGGCCCTAAAAGTAAAAGAAGAGGTAACTAAACAACTAGACGCGGGTTTCCTCCAAGTTGTGGAGTACCCCGAATGGTTGTCAAATATAGTGCCTGTGCCTAAAAAAGATGGGAAAGTAAGGATGTGTGTCGATTTCCGAGATCTCAACGCCGCGAGCCCTAAGGATGACTTTCCTTTACCCCATATCGACGTGTTGGTGGATAGTACAGTGGGACATGCACTCCTCTCCTTCATGGACGGATTCTCCGGGTATAACCAGATAAAGATGGCGCCTCAAGACATGGAGAAAACAGCCTTTATCATGCAATGGGGAACGTACTGTTACAAGGTAATGCCTTTTGGCTTAAGAAACGCTGGGGCTACTTACCAAAGAGCAGCTACGACCTTATTGCATGATATGATCCATAAGGAAGTCGAGGTTTATGTCGATGATATGATCGTAAAGTCCGTGGATAGAGAAGGGCATTTCAAGGCACTAGAGAAATTCCTAGAGCGAGCAAAAAAGTACAATCTCCGTCTCAACCCACAGAAGTGCGCTTTTGGTGTCACTGCAGGCAAGTTATTGGGGTTTATGATCACTCAGAGAGGTATCGAAGTGGACCCAGGGAAGATAAAAGCTATTGTGGAGATGGAGCCGCCTAGCACTGAGAAGCAGATCCGGGGTTTTCTGGGAAGAGTTCAATACATAAGCCGATTCATTGCCAACTTGACCATGGTTTGCGAACCAATCTTCAAATTGCTTAAGAAAGGTGTGCCAAAAGTATGGAACGAAGAATGCCAAGAGGCCTTTGAGACCATTAAGAGATACTTGAGCAATCCTCCAATCTTAGTTCCCCCACGGCAAGGTGCGCCGCTTTTGTTATACTTAACGGTCACCGAAACCGCGACGGGAGCTTTGTTAGCTCAATATCTCGAAGGGTCTACAAAGGAGAATGCCATTTATTACTTAAGCAAGAAAATGACAGACTATGAAGTGAAGTACAATGCAATTGAAAAGGCTTGTGTGGCACTAGTATGGGCGACGCAGAAACTCCGACACTACATGATGTCCTTCGAAGTGTTCTTGATAAGTCGCATGGACCCGTTGAAGTACCTGGTAGAAAGGCCAGTATTGTCATTCAGAACTGCTCGATGGTCAATTCTCCTCAATGAATTCGACATCAAGTACGTGAATCAGAAGTCTATCAAGGGAAGCGTCATCGCAGACTACCTAGCCAGCTGTCCGGTGTCATCATCCGCTCCGTTCAACGATCAATTCCCAGATGAGGACGTGCTAGAGATTGGTAGAAAAACTTGGAGAGTATACTTCGATGGGGCAGCCAATAAGAAAGGTTATGGGATAGGAGTCCTGCTGGTCTCACCTGAAGAGGCATTTACACCGTTGGCGGTCAAGTTGGGGTTCGAAGCTACCAACAACATTGCTGAGTATGAGGCCTGTATCCTAGCACTGGAAGCGGCACTTGAATTGGGGATCAAAGAATTAGAAGTGTTCGGGGACTCGGCGCTAATCATTTGTCAGATAAAAGGGGAATGGAAAACTCGAGATGAGAAGCTGCTACCCTACCATGCCTATCTGGAAGCTCTAACCAAGGAGTTCTCAGAGATAGAGTTCAACTACCTTTCAAGAAACAAGAACCAGTTCGCCGATGCCTTGGCGACCCTAGCATCCATGGTGGAGATACCTGAAGGGGGAAATGTGAAGCCGTTGGTAATAGAATGCCGAGACAAGCCTGTGTACTGTTGTGCAATCCGAGGAGGGGAAGTGAATGATGGCCGTCCGTGGTTCCATGACATAAAGAAGTTCATTGAAGAAAGGGAGTACCCAGAAGGAGCATCTCGCATTGATAGAAAAACCCTAAGGCGGTTGGCAAGTCACTATGTACTTTGTGGAGGAAAGCTATATCGGAGATCATACGACGGGATCCACCTGCTGTGTGTCACCGAGGAAGAAGCCGAGCATCTGATTAAAGAAATCCATGAAGGGACAGGGGCTCCGCATATGAATGGCTATATGTTAGCTAAGAAAATCATGAGGTTAGGCTATTATTGGTCTACCATGGAAAGAGACTGCCACGCACATGTCAAGAAGTGCCACAAATGCCAACTGTTCGCCAGTGGACAACATTTGCCTTCTATGCCTTTAACAAGTATGTCGTCACCATGGCCATTCGCGGTATGGGGGATAGATATCATCGGACAGATCAAGCCAAAGGCGTCAAATGGGCATGAATACATCCTGGTTGCCATCGACTACTTCACTAAGTGGGTGGAAGCAGCGTCCTTCAAGACCTTGAATTCCAAGAAGGTAGCACAGTTCATACAGCACAGCATCATCTATCGATATGGGGTACCGCATGAAGTTATCTCAGACAATGGCCAGCACTTTCAGAAAGAAACCCATGAGCTCTTGCAAAAGTACGGCATAGCCCACCATCTGTCGTCACCATACCGTCCTCAGACTAATGGAGCGGTGGAAGCAGCTAACAAGAACATCAAGAAGATACTACAGAAGACTGCGGACTCACACACAGACTGGCATGAGAAGTTGCCATTGGCTCTATGGGGTTACAGAACATCAATAAGATCGTCAACAGGGGCTACCCCTTATTCTCTAGTTTATGGAATGGAGGCCGTGTTGCCAGTTGAATTAGAGGTTCCTTCACTAAGAGTTGCCGTGGAGAGCCAGATAACAGAAGTGGACTGGGTTAAGAGCCGCTATGATGAGTTAGCTTTGCTGGATGAAAGGCGTTTAAGGGCGCTGTATCATGTTCAGGGGTATCAACGGAGAGTTGCCAGAGCATTCAACAAGCATGTCAAAGATCGAGGTCTAAAGAAAGGGGATGTAGTGCTGAAAGAAATCAGAGCTCCAGTGTTCGATCCGCGGGGAAAATTCAAGCCAAGTTGGGGTGGGCCATACATTATCAAAGAGATATTGCCAGCAGGGGCTGTTCGCCTCATGGATTTAGATGGAATTGAGTTCGCTCGTCCAACTAATTTGGATCAATTGAAGAAATATCATGTTTGAAGCCTGCTAGGTTGAAAACCCGTAAGGGCGGCCTAGGCAAAAGTTAAGGCATAAGAACTACGTAAGACCTGATTCTCCATTCAAAAACAAAAAAACAAAAAAAAACAAAAAAAAAAAAAAAACAAAAAAAAAACAAAACAAAAACAAAAAAAAAAAGAAGAAAAAACCATGGAGATACGTAGGCAACCCATAAAGTTACCTTGGGTGCGGTCTAAATCAAACAAGAAAATCCCAAATTTGATTTATTATTGGCAATTTATTCAAAACTAAAATTGATTGACATAGCAATTCATTGGTATTAAGTAAAAGAACTATAAATATGCCATAAATATCCTATTCTATTTTCTTGAGCCTCTTTGCAGCTCGCTCCTCAGCTTTCTTCTTCTCTCTTTCATGTCTTCTTTTCTTCCTCAAGTCATGTTCATAAGCTGCTGTCACTGCTTCCATAATATCTTCTCTGCAAGATCCAAGTTCGTTGTTCTTGATAAGTCCAAAAATCCTTTCTCTTCGAGTAGTCTCTCTCTCACCTAAATTGCTTTTCAACCATTCCTTATACTCGGGGCTCATCATATATGGACCATCAGTATTCGTAACTTGGGTTAGTATCAACTTGCTAGGCCATCGGTCCTTCGCCCAAGTCACTACAGAAAGACCCGCGGGCACCACAGGATAGTCACCTTTCAAGGAAGTGGGTATGGTTTGCATGGCGCCCATCTGACGCAGAACCCTTGAAGGCCAATAGAAGGAAGTAGACCTCAGTCCTATGAGTCTCACCATGGCGCATCCAGAAGTCCGCAGAAGCACCTGGTCACTGCAGCCCCATATGAATACAAACCACTTGACACTCCTCCAAGAAAGGGTTTGGTAGTAACCTAGCCAATCTCTCAATGAAAATTGCCCAGGTAATTCAATGCGGCGAAGGCAGTAATGCTGGGGCTTGTATGGTGTAATGGCAACTGGTGACAAGAAATTCAGTCTTTCAAGCAACCACATCTGCAGTAGAATGGGGCTACCTCCTAAAGGAACCTTTGGGTCCTCATGAGTTTTATCCAAACCATTCAGGGTTTCAGCTAGCACCATGGGAATCAAGTTATGGCCCTTGGCAAGGAGAGGAATCAAGTCACAGATTTGAACGGGAACATGTGGAGTACCAGTGGAAATAAGAAAACGACCAATGAGGCAAAAGGCAAGTGCATGCTTAATAGGAAAGGTAAAATTCAGAATACCTTTACTATCACAAGCTAAAAAAGAGGTTGCCAATTTCATCAAGTCTACCATATGGTCCTTTACAAACGTAGAGGCATATTGTGAGTGAATCCCAAGTAGATTGGAGAAAGAAGTAAGAAAGCTTGGGCGAGGAGTAGGGAGAATGAAAGGACCTACCGTTGAAACTCCATACAATGCACAGAATTCCTCCATGGTTGGGCACAGTTCTTCATAGTTGAAGCGGAACACATGAACTTGAGGATCCCAAAAATATGTAGCAGCAGTCAAGAGGTTCGTTTCAAGCCTCACATGCCTCAAGGAGAGCAATGGATCCAAGCCAAAGCACTTGAACTCAGATTTTGCTTCAGCACTCATAACTCTCAAAAACCCTCCTAAAAATTTGTCTAGAGCCTCCATAATTTCTAATGAATGAATACAAGTAGGTTTAGGAACCTCTTGGATGTGTTTTTATAGGGAAAAGGTCACAAATCCAAGTTCAAATAGGAAAAAACCCATCAGAATAGGAAGTTTCCTATTCAAAGTGGGATTTCCGCTTCGGGCTCGGGTAACCACCCAGGCCTGGGCGGCTAGCCTCCCGAGGCCTGGTGGTCACCCAAGCCACTTTGTTTTGGTTTTGCTTCTC
Organism: Liquidambar formosana; assembly: GCA_039720395.1. Lineage (NCBI taxonomy): Eukaryota > Viridiplantae > Streptophyta > Magnoliopsida > Saxifragales > Altingiaceae > Liquidambar > Liquidambar formosana. The sequence goes on from CM077830.1 coordinate 16,171,842, forward strand.
GCTTTGTCTCGCCTTGACGCGTGATCAAACCTCCTTCCAAATGAGATATTCAACACTTTTTGAGCTTAAAATCAATCAAATTCCATCTTGAAATCAATTCCTTGAATTGATTTTATGTTCAAAAGGGTTGAATATATTTCCCCTGTGTCATGCCAACTCAAGTGACAATGTGTTAAGTCACTTTCCTCTTGCACCATGCCTGTTCAATCTTGATAAATTGATCATATATCCTCATGTCAAATCTTGATTTTTCATCTCACTTGGTTGAATGTATTCATCACTTGAATATATTCTTCCATTTCAAAAGTGTATTCACCCTTTGAATATACTCCTCAGTTTCAAATTCTTGATTTTCCATCCCACTTGGTTGAATATACTCATCACTTGAATATATTCTTCCATTTCAAAAGTGTATTCACTCTTTGAATATGCTTCTCAGCTTCAAATTCTCATTCTCTATCATACTTGGTTGAATATATTCATCACTTGAATATATTCTTCCATTTCAAAAGCATGTTCACCCATTGAATATGCTTCCTAGTTTCAGATCCTCATTATCACTTACTTGGTTAAATATATTCATCACTTGAATATATTTCTCCATTTCAATGGTATACTCATCACTCGAGTATACTTCTCAGATATTTCGTCACTTACTTGGTTAAGTATATCCATCGCTTGGGTATATTTCTCCATTTCAATGGTATGTTCATCACTTGAACATACTTCTCAGATCATTTGTCACTTACTTGGTTAAGTATATCCACCACTTGGGTATATTTTTTCCATTTCAATGGTATGTTCATCACTTGAACATACTTCTCAGATCATTTGTCACTTACTTGGTTAAGTATATCCACCACTTGGGTATATTTTTTCCATTTCAATGGTATACTCATCACTTGAGTATACTTCTCAGATATTTTGCCACTTACTTGGTTAAGTATATTCATCACTTGAATATATTTCTCCATTTCAATAGTATGTTCATCACTTGAACATACTTCTCAGAATATTTGTCACTTACTTGGTTAAATATATTCATGACTAGAATATATTTCTCCATTTCAATGGTGTACTCATCACTTGAGTACACTTCTCAGATTATTCTCTATCTTACTTGCTTAAGTATATCCATCGCTTGGATATATTTCTCTATTTCAATGGTATGTTTATCACTTAAACATACTTGTCACTTACTTGGTTAAGTATATCCATCACTTGGATATATTTCTCTATTTCAATGGTATGTTTATCACTCAAACATACTTGTCACTTACTTGGTTAAGTATATTCGTGACTAGAATATATTTCTCCATTTCAATGGTGTACTCATCACTTGAGTACACTTCTCAGATTATTCTTATCTTACTTGGTTAAATATATCCGTCGTTTGGATATATTTCTCCATTTCAATGGTATGCTCATCACTTGAGTGTACTTCTCAGCTTACTTGGTTAAATATATCCATCACTTGGATACATTTCTCCATTTCAAAAGTGTGTTCATCACTTGAACGTACTTCTCAGTCTTTTTCAATCATTAAGTATACTCATCACTTGAGTATATTTCTCAGCATCTTTTTCATCACTTGGTTAAATATGTTCGTGACCTGAATATATTTCTCCATTTCAAAAGTACACTCATCACTTGAATACACCTCTCAGATTATTCTTATCCTACTTGGTTAAGTATATCCATCGCTTGGGTATATTTCTCCATTTCAATGGTATGTTCATCACTTGAACATACTTCTCAGATTATTTGTCACTTACTTGGTTAAATATATTCATCACTTGAATATATTTCTCCATTTCAATGGTATACTCATCACTTGAGTATACTTCTCAGTTCATTCTCTATCTTACTTAGTTAAATATATTCGTGACCTGAATATATTTCTCATTTTTCAAAAGTATGTTCATCACTTGAACGTACTTCTCAGTCTTTCTCAATCATTAAGTATCCTCACCACTTGAGTATACTTCTCAGATTTCATTCTCACATTACTTGGTTAAATATATTCGTGACCTGAATATATTTCTCCATTTCAATGGTATACTCATCACTTGAGTATACTTCTCAGATATTTTGTCACTTACTTGGTTAAGTATATCCATCGCTTGGATATACTTCTCCATTTCCAAGGTATGTTCATCACTTGAACGTACTTTTCAGATCTCATTCTCATCACTTGGTTAAATATATTCGTGACTAGAATATATTTCTCCATTTCAAAAGTATGTTCATTCGTAGTGGCTTGAATATGCTTCTCTTGACAATCATCAACCCCCAGTGGTTTAAGTATACTCATGACTTGAGTACACTTCCTTATTTCAGTCTCAGGTTTTCAACCTCCCATCATTGTTGGTATCAGTGTGTGATTTCTCCGGGCTTTTTGGCCAAAAATGGGTTGTTCTTTATCATTGGTTCACAAGTGTAACTTGTTCGCCAATGAGGGGCTTCTGTCACACCCCATTTTTGCACCACCTTACTAGGGCTCATCATTTCATGCATGTTTTTGTTTTGTTTTTGAGTCTAGTCACTTGCATTAGTTTTCTAGAGTCACAAGGACAATGGATATGAATTTTGGTTCAAATTGGAGTTGATCTTGAGGGATAATAAGAGCTTTTGTGACTTGAGGGGCATAATCGTCTTTTAAGTCCCAAACTTTTCATTTGACCTTGGAATGATCTCCAAATTGTCAATTGGAGTTCATATGGATGCATAAGAGGTATTTTTAGTGTCAATTTGGTAAGTCAATGGCTCGGGATTAAAATGGCTCGATGTGGTTCAAGTTGGTTAATTGACCCTTCCTTGGGTTAGCTCTAATTGACTCACAATTACCAACCAAATCTTTTCAAATTGACTTTCATTAGTCATCATTTTACCCTCAAAAGTGTTTCATGAAGTTCAATTTTGATATGGCCTGATGATGAGTTTAGTGTGGTTATTTACGGATTATCCTTGAAGAATTAGTGCGAATCACAGCATGAGATTTTTGGTTAAAATGAAAAGAAAATTATTTTATTAAATTAGCCATTTTTATCATGACACTAACACGTGTACGTATGTGATGAGTGTGTGTACGCACATACGATACATGTGCATGCGTGTTAGCGGTCAGTCTCCCAATTTTTATAAAAGACAATTTCCTTTTCCTATTCAGATTAGAAGTCTTTTATCATTATAAAATACCTTTTGATTATTCTCCAAGGAAACCTAGTCCAGGAAGGAAAGGGAAACTCCAGATTTCAGCTATAAATACTCTCTTAATGTCTTTAAACAAGGGGAAGAGAAGAGGGTTTGGAGGGAGTGAAATTCGTCATAATTCAGCAGCAGATTTTCTGAAAACCAGCAGTCGTATTTTAATCATAACTTTTTCATCCGAAGTCAGAATTTGATGAAATTGGTCTTGTTAGAAAGATAATTCAATTCTCTACAACTTTGTATTTCACAAGCTTTGTCCAAATCCAACGTTTTCATACCCAAAAACGCGATTGAAGTTGCTGCTGCTGCAAAGTGACGAGAATCACTTTTTCTTTTCTCTTGTTCTCTTTTGTTTTCTATTTCTTTTCAAAGTTGAGTGAGTTTTGATCTCTTTGCTGTGATACCACTTTGACAAAGAGGAGGATTCGTGTTGGTTTGATTCACTCTAAAGACCTGAGGAGCCACGAACAATTACAAACACAAGGAAGGCCCTTCCTAAGGTATTCTCCTTCTCTATTCAAGCTTAAACTAGGTTTTCATATGGGTTAGGCCTATTGCATGTTAAAGGTAACTTTTTTATCATGTATTAACACTCTAGCTAGTTAATATACATGGAATATCTATTTTTTATCTACTGTTTAGCATGCTTTAGGGCTGTCCTTTAGGTTTTTAATGCATAGTTGTGATTCTTGTGCTCCTGTTTGTCCTTGTGCTAGGATTAGTGTCATTGCATGTTAGAGTTAGGATTTTCATCATGTTATATTGCTTTAGTTAGTTAATATGCATGATATAATTTCTGTTTAGTTTGGTTTTAGCATGATTAAAGTATGTTTTGTATGTTTTTAAGCATATTTGTGAGTTTAGGGTTTTAGAGTCATTGTTTCGTGTTTGTTTTCATATAGCATGATAAAGTAGACTTTTTTATTGGTTTTTCTTCGTGTTTGCTGTATATGTTTTTCATATGGAGTAAACATGATAGTTTTGCATGCATGTTAGTATGTTTTAGGGTTTTTATGCATGATATGGTTCTAGGAATATGTTAGGACTTATTATTGTTCGCTGTTTTTGCTATTGGCATGCTTAGTGGATGATTTTAGGTCATAATACTATTCTGTCCAGATTTGCATGTTAGTGTTTTTGCATGGTTTTGAGCACTTGTAAGGGTGCAAATAGGTGTGGTATTTGTCCCATGGCAAATAGGGCTGCTTATGTCTGAAATGGCTAAATGCTTGGAGCTAATTGCGCTCAGGTAAGTGGGTGTGAAGGTGCCCCAATTCACCTTTCTTCTTAACTCATTCTCTTCTCCCTATTTAGGGTTAATTTTTAATATGATCCTATGGTTTAATTAGAGGTTTCCTTAACCAACAAAATTCTGGTTTTTATTAAAGTTTCCATTTTGTGGATTTCTTTCCTAAAATCAAACTTTCTATCATATTCAACTCTTTTGATCAAATAAGGAAACCTAGGGTTTTTACCATAGGTTTGTATTAGGATTTAACATTAGTTCTAATCGAACTACGTGGACTTTGATCCATGTATTTCGTTGCATGGTACGTAGGCGCTCTTCGTGAGGCTCAAGTCCGTTCTAGGATCCAAGCATCCTAGGTTTATTTATGTTTTCTTTTCTTCTTTTTATTTTCTGTTTTTATTTGCTTATTATGCATGGATGGATGAATGAAATATATGATATGCATGCAATTCTTGTGATGATATACTTGCTGATTTTTGTATGGAAAGACTTTAATTTAGCCCAAATGAACTGAGAGACCGAAAGGGTGACATGGGTGCCTATAGGCTTTGCCTAGAACCTTCCCATGTCATAACTTAGCCTTCGAATCCCCGATTTCTTTGGTTTTCAAAAGATTGGTTTTTGCCTTTCCTTTTTTTATGGAGTCATTCAAATTGTTTTCCTAAAACAAACTATTTTTAGGATTTTCCTTGTTTCCTTTAAAAAATAAGGTGGCGACTCCTTTCCTTTTTCTTTTTCAAAACCACTTTCTTTTCAATCCCTCGTGGGCCCAATTTCCGGGGTTCACATACATCACCATGCATATCGGGGAAACAAAGTATTTTAGGGATAGAGAATTTTTTATCTCCTAACCAAAGTGTAACATTTTTAGCCTTGAGAATAATTAAAGTTTCATTTCCATCAATACCTCATGCAGCTATTGGATTTTTCATTTTTATCCATAGATGCTCAGGTAAAGCGTTATACCTAGCAGCGCTAGTTGTTACTCCAGTATCTAACAGAATAGATAAAACATATGGTTTATAGTTTTTGAAATTAAACTTTCCGAGAACATACATATATCTTTTCTTACCTTATTGGTAACTAAAGATTAATTGTTCTGGATATTTACCATCAATTTTAATCTGTTGGAATACTACAGATTTTTGTTCTTCAAGGTAGGTCGTACCTGGAAGTATAGGTATTTGCACATTTTTTTATTGCAATAGCCCTTCCTTTTTTATCTTGTTCATCTTTTTTAGATGTTGATGTTGATGCATCGTCTAATAATTTTATATTATTTCGATGATTATTAGTGAAATAAAGATTATTTCCTGAAGTTTGAAATTCTATTGGTTTAAAGAATTTTGGCTTAGGATTTTCTGTGAATTCTTTTATTAACCAGCTTTTAGGTATTTCCAAATCTTTCCAATTTATTAACCTTGGTTGGATTTCAGTGTCGAATACTCGTGGTTCGAATAATTCGATCATATTCTTATCAATTTCTTTAATTGATGTTTTTGTAAAATTTGTTAGTTCATGAATTGCTTTCCATTGAACTGATAAATTATAACTATTTTTCTTCATATCAATCCCTTTAGTTTGGATACGAATTTTTATCGTGTCACAAATATTAGGATCTTCAATTGATATAAAATAATTTGGTTTTATTTTAAGCCAGACTTATCCATAAACAAGATTTGATTGTATTCCACCTATTAGTGCTTTAATAGGATCTTTAAATCTTTTATCCAAGACTACTACTAGAATAGGAGTGTCTAATCCTACTCTAAATAGAGCTGTAATTTCTATTTGAATTATTCCGGTGTGAATATATCGAATCTTTGGATGCTTTTGTTTAAGCCTTCGAATTTTATTTTTATCGAATAGTGGTATTTCCACCATTTCATCTTCAGTAACTTTAGCAGATGTATTTCTACTAAATTGCTCAAATAATCTAGCTTGCCAAATATTAAATTTTGAGATTTGATAAAGTTCTTCTTTTTTCACTTCTTTAATTTTATCAAATTTCTCAAAATTAGATTCGTCTATAGATGCTTCTTTACCTATGACATCTCCTAATTTTATGAGTTGTAATTCCTCGTTTGGAATGGCTTAAAAAATTTCTTTATTTTCATTCCTTTCAGACATCATGAATATCATGTCTGATTCATCTTTACTTTCTCTTTCACTTTCAGATTCTAATTGAACCTCATATATTATAGAATCATTGTCAAAGACTTCTTCTCTAACTAAAATTTCTAATTGTTTTTCTTCTAAAAATTTTATCATCTGTTTACCACTCTTTCCTTTCTTAGGACATTGTGGTGCTATTTGACCTTCTTCATTGCAAATATAACATTTACATTTAGATTTTTTCTAAACGTAGTATTTCTATTTTTATTTCTTTTTCTGACATATTTCTTATTAGGATTAGGTTTTTTACCTTTCCATTTGACAAATTTATATTTTCGAAATTTTCTCTTTTTCTTATAAGGGGTTGATTTTTTATAATCAAATTCCCATTGTTGTTGCATTACTTTGCTACAACATTTATCATTAAGTTGATTTTTCACTTGCTTAACAGCTTTTTGTGTTATGCAGTGTTTAGTTACAATTCTTTCAGCATATTGAATTCTTGCTCCTAACGTGTCTTTTCCACCATTAGAACTACTCAAGAATTCTTTATATCCATCATTACCAAGTTCATCCCATGGTGAGGGTAATTTATGGAAAAATTGACTTAACCAAAACACAGTTTTTGGCGGGTTAAGTTTATGGTAATATTCCTGATAAAATTTTGCAAAGAATTTAAATTCACAAATATTGAATATTCTGCATTTTGTTAACATATACTCATTGTAAATTTCCTCCTGTTCTTCAAATTTAATTCCACAGAATTCTCTTCTTAGAATTTGTGCGAATTTATTTAATATTTTATCAAATGAATTAAATTCGTTGAGTAAACTTGCTTTTTCATGTTTACCTTCATCAAAGGCTTCCCATCTTCTAAGGAAGTTTTAGCAATCTCCTTGGAGAGTTGTACAGATGTAGTCTAAAAATCTTTCTTTAGACCAACTACTTTTATATGTATTAATGACAATAGACATTGATTGTGCCCATTCTCTTAACGCTTGATCATAATTTTTAAATTCGACATTTTTTAAGTCGAGATAAACTCCTCCTGTAGTGACATTGATTTCATTTAAATCAATCCTTATGCTTGTTGTAGGTGCAGGTTCTGATGTAGAACCTTCATCTTTTAAAAGTTTTAAATCTTTAATTTGCATTGGGTTATCGTCATCAAGGTCATAATAGATATCAAATATGGGTGATTCAAAATCATACCTTTGACCTCTAGGAAGTATTTTTTCTTCCTCATCCGTCTCAATCTCTTTTCTTTTTTTAGATTCTTGAGGGTCATTATTATTGTTTTTGTCATCATTGTTTTCTTTTTCTATGATTATTTCTTCAACAACTGAAGTACTGGTTGTACTTCCAGTATTGTTATCACTTGATGATAAGCCAAATTTTCTACCTTCTGGTTCTGGCTCGTCATCTGAACTTTCATCTTGTACACTGTTTGCATAAAAGTTATATCAGATTCTTTATCTGATTCACTTGACTCTTCTAGTTGAAGGGCTAAGTCATATTATATTCAGTCATTAATTTTTCATTTGCTGAATATAAGTCTTGCATTTGTTTTAGAAGTTTATTACGTCATCGTAATTTTCTTCTTTAATATATCAGGTTTTCCAATATTCTAAAATTTCTTTGATTGCTTCAAAATCTTTTCAATGTTTATCAGTTTTAAATCTATTCCAAAATACAATCTTGGAATCTCTTCACTAGTACTTTCTTTTAGTACTAATACATTATCTGAATTGTTTTTCAGATTATTTTCTAGATTTTGGATTAAACTTTTTGTTTCATCCTTTAGGTATATATTCCGGACTTCACTTAACATATTAACTTTATCATATATTTTTTCTTGATTTTTCTCAATATTTACTAATTTACTAAACATACCAGATAAGTTATCTACAACATAATTTAATGTTCTGCTTATATTGCCTATATTAGCGTCTTTATCTTGTACATGTGCTAAATGTTTATAATCATTAGTTTGATTATTTTTCTTACCTACGCACCCTAAATCTTCCATGACTAGGTTTTCCTACAAAGTTGCCGACTCAAACGAAAGGACACAAGCTCAACTGGCTACCTTTCAATAAAGTCAAGGCCTCGGTACTCCCTATTCAAGGTTTTCTTAAGGTTTGCAGATAAATCAAAATAACTAACTAGCAATTAAAACACTTAACAAATAAACAAGAATAAATAAACTGATAACAGGCTTAAACAGACTACAATAAAAACTATTAATTCCTAATACTGATGCTCTGATACCATTAACAACACTACACTCAGTAGAAACAGGAACTTTAGGAATTTTTTTTTTTTATATCAAGCACAATATGAAACACATGAAAGAAAACTAAAGTAACTATTATATACTACGGGAGAGAAGCATAATCAACAACTATCCTATTGTATAGATATAATCATTACAATATTATAAACATGTAACATGTGTTTTCTTATTGATTGTAAGAATCAAACAAACAGATTATAGGAGTGGTTTTATCAAAACAGAGAAATAAACAAGAATGGCATTCACTGATTCTGGGGGATAAAAATGGTCTTTTTTCCGTTGAATGGGTCAAATCGGGGCGTATATTGCCATCCCTACCCTTAATCACGCCATTGAGAGAGTGACCTCCCACTCCATATGATCTTGACCTCTTTCCTTTTTTTCCTTTTTTTGGAAACAAATAAAATTCATTAAAAAGAAAAATGTTTACATCTAAGAATAACAAGACATCAATAATCTTTTAAGATTACATCCCATAACTTCTTAAGAAATCTGTGTTCCTATATATTGACATCACTATTACAATTATAGTCCAAATTAGATATACAATCAGCTACTCTATTTGCTTGCCTATATATATGTCTAATAGCCACATGATCGAATCGAGTTAAGGGACACCTGATGTCTTGAACGAGATTAGCTATACTCCAATGGAATTGATATATGCCACAAATCGTGTTAATTACCGATTAAGAATCACCTTCAATTGAATATTCCTAATTCATTTTTCAAGTGCTATGGCATCCTAGAAAATCATTTTCTGCTTAGCAGAACCCTTTACAAAATTCATCACTCAATCGAAACTCACCGAGTCATACCGAGTTGACTCAGACCAATTAAGTTTTTGGTTATGCGTATCTCTGTAAACACAATCCTTCCTGCAATAAAAATCAGAAAAAGGCTTTGGAAAACCATATAACCAAGAAGTAATCACACCCCGTAAAGAAACATCATTAGGATTTTCTAACACAACTATTTTTTCCAAAGATTTTTAAGCTTCAGTTTTGTCCAGTTTGATCACCTCTCGTTCCATCGAGATCAGAACACAAGAATTGTCTTGATTATTATCCACTACGCAAGTCATCATATGATGGCATAATAAGTGTCTTAAATTGTATTTTTGAAATACTCCATTTTTAACTCACCAAGATTTGTTCGAATTCTCGGGTTACACGGTACGGTAGTCATCCCCATTTTCTTTCTTTCTTTTATTTGTTTTTCTTTCCAAAGTTTGAAAACATGAAACCAAGACTTTTCTGGGAAAGATATCACTAGGTGATGGATATCTAATTCTTATTTTTCTATTTTTTTATATATTTATTTTTTAGTATGTATATATGAGTGTGTATGGCTCATTGAAAAATCAAATTGTTGGTATTTGGATCGGGTTTTGACCTGACCCACAACCCATGGATCGTCCACATGGGTTAATTGGATTAAATGGGTTATGTCTGTTGGGAACAGACATAAGATATACCCATATATATATGTGTGTTTGTTGAAAACAGACGTTATGAGAAAATATTCCAGCCCTTTCTTCTCTCTGTTTCATCTCTCTGGCAACCATCACCATAGCCATTGAACTTGGAGTGTGGATATTATTGGGGAGACTCTGGTAGCCTTCTCCATTGACGAGTGGGTGCGTCTTCAAAGTTCGTGATTGCGTGGGGCTTGTAATCCAAGTACAAAGATCCGATTTGTTTCCGCTGAGGTATTCCGTATACCCATATTCTTGTAGTAATCTTACATTGGTATCAGAGCATGTGATTACTTGTTTTCGCCCCTATGAGCATTAAGAATATGATTTGCATCATTCATGAATTTTTTCTTCAAAACACAATTTTTGGGATTATTAAATTCGTTTTTAAAATTGGTGTTTTTATCCAAAATTTTTTATAGGGTTTTGTTCCTCTATGTGTCAAGAACTTCCTTTTAAAATTTTATGAAAAACCGTTGTGTGTTTTGGAAGAAAAATCAATTTTTTGTTTTCTGAAATTGTGGTTTTTCAGAAACTTTGAGTCAAATTTCGATACACTTGGACAAGTTTATAATGTATGATGTTTATATATTGCGAATCTATGTCGCATGGGCTTTCCAACGATGTATCGTATGCGTAATTTGGACTTAAATTGAATGAGATATGACCATTCAAAGTTTGGGAGGTGAACATGCGAAAACTGGATTTTTCAACATGTCGAGAGGTTGAAGATGAACAGTGCGTGTGGCTTGGCTTGCATGTGGTGCGGCTCAGCTTGAGAGCATGGCTCGGCTTGGCTCACGGCTTGGCTTGGCTTGGTTGAATTTAAATAAAAAATAAAAAAAAAAGTCATGAAATAAAGAACACCCGTACAAGAGGACGGGTTCCCACCATGGGTGGGTTTATACACAAATGCATGACTACTGACCATTTTTTTAAAAGTCAACAATGTTGCATAAAGTCCAAATGGGACTTTAAAGCATACCAAGGAGACGGTCCACTGTGCATTGAACCCAAATACTTTCCATGGTCATTATTTATCATTTTTTTTTAATCCAATAGGATTATATTTTTTTTATGTTCATTTATGCACTGTTTTAGCCGAAAATAAAAGAAAAATTCATTTCCTTTTTAATTCATGCATATTAATTGGCCAAATCAATTTGCATAATTTTGTATTATGATTTATTATTGTGATTGGGTTATTTTTTGGTATAATGTGTCCTAGTTTTTTATTGACCTTAAACCATTTCCATAGATGGAAGTGTGGTTATTCCTCCATTCATTTAACACAATTTATATTGTTTATTGTTTATTATTTATTGTGTGAATGATTTATGTATGGATGGAGGCTTGGTATTGGTATTTTGTTGTGCTCATGGTTGGTGTTATTTATTTATTTATTTTGTGGATGGATTAAGGCACACGTCAAATATATTGGTGAAGTGGCATCCCCATTTATTTTTTATTAGATTCTTTGTAATAGGGAATTTTGGATTTGTAATATTTGAGATGTATTATTTATTCATGGCTTTGTAAGGGGATGTGTTTCATTTTCACCAATATGTTTTAAAGGTTGCCTTGACATGATGCACCAAAATACCAAAAGGTTTTCAAGTGGAGCCCGTGCCTAAATATTGTGGACACATGGATATATATGCATGATTTGACTTGTGGAATTAGAGAGATTAAGTCCTCTATTATTTTATTCGAAATCAATTGGATATGTTGTTCTAGCTTACGTAGTGGGAGATGATTACTAGCCTCGCGAAATTTTCGATCTTGCTATGTAGGTGGGGACATCATATGCTAATTGGGTTTCTGAGATAAAATTAAAATGTGTGCTAATGTCAACCCTGTGCAATAAATGTAGTGAAATGGCCTCTAAGAATGTTGTTGCTGATCTCACCAAGGGAGAGAAATTAGATGGAACCAACTATGATATGTGGCATAGGAAAATCCGATACCTGCTTAATGAACAAGAAGTCTTAGAGACTTTGACTACTTCTATGGTTGAACCTGAAAAGGGTGACACTGCCCAACACCGTCGTGATATAGAAGCCTATCAAGCTTGGGTTAAGAAAGATCGGTGCGCGCGCTTTACCATGCTTAGCAGCATGCACAACGATCTTATTGGAGAGTTTGAGAACTCTCTCACTGCCCGAGACATGTGGGACCAACTGAAAGTTACATATGGTACTACATCTGCTACTAGGTTGCGAGCTCTCACTTTGAAGTTTGAGCAGTATACTGCGGACCCTAAACATTCTATGCCTGAACATTTGAGGGCAATGTCTGCCATGATTCGAGATTTAAAGGCTGCTGGTAATGTCCTTACTGTTGAGCAGCAGGTTACAGCTGTTATACGTTCTTTGCCTGAGTCATGGGGGCAAATGAAGCTTGTCCTCACCTATAGTGAGAATATTAAGACTTTTGTTGATATATCTCGTCACCTTGAGTTAGAAGCGGAGCGCCTAGGGGCACACCGTGGCACTCTCTTTGTCGCCCAAGGAGGGCAACGCCAACCATCTGGGTCTAAGCGCAAGGGACAAGGGAACAGTGCTGAGACATCTGGTAACCATGGGTCCAAGAAAGGTAATGTAGGAAAGTGCCGTAGAGGCAAGCGCAGTGGGAAAAGGACAAGTCCAAGATAAAGTGTTATAATTGTTAAAAGATGGGTCACTTTGCTAATGAATGCACTGAGGCAAAGAAGGTAGACCTCTAACACAACTCTCTCAATACTTATGTTTATTCACATATATTTGTTGCTCATTCTTTCCATGGTTGGATTGTAGACACAGGATTAACCAGATATGTAGTCAGAGATGGAGTTGGGTTTGTAGATTACAGAAAGATATCTGCGAGAACACAGTACGTTACTTTGGGTAATGGAACTCGAGAGGATGTTCTTGGAATTTAATGTAATCTATTTTCAGTTGTTGTTTTTGTTAGAACTTGGATTTATTTTTCTTTTTGATGTTACACAGTTGAACTTCTATTTAGATGGTAATTTGTATAGACATGGACATCTATCTAATATTTTTATGTTAGATTTGGTTTTTTCTTCATATTTTTATGTGGCTTATGATGATAATGTTTTTGATTTTGTGAAATGGCATGCTAGACTTAAACACATAGGAAAAGATAAAATGGTTAGACTAGCTAGAGAAGGCTTATTGGGGTCTCTCGCTAAAGTGAGCCAACCTATGTGTGAGTGTTATTTAGCAAGAAAAGCCTATAGGAAGCCTTTTAGGAAGGCACCTAGGGATCATATCCTTTAGACCTAGTCCATTCTAACATTGGTGAAGTGAAGGAAGATCTTGAACTTTATGAGTTATAAGAATTTGAGGGTAGTTATACCATCTTTGGGCGAAGGTGGGGAATTAGCTACTCGTCTTGAAATCGCCAAAAATAGTTGGAGTAACTTGCCTCCTAGTGGGAGTGTACCAGTTAGTGGGAGTGTACCACTAGAAATTCGTTTATAAGGGTCTCAGTTACGTAGAAGAGAACGTGGAGTAATTCCTCATGGTCGTTTTGAGATTGAAGAGGAATCCTTTATGTGTGCTCTGTTGGATCCTAATGATATAGATGAGCCTGCTTCTTATGAAGAAGCTTTAATCACCTAATTCTACAGAATGGTTAGGTGCTATGAAGGATTAAATGAATTTCATGGCTAAAATTCAAGTCTAGGAATTGGTCAGTGGACAAGAGCGCAAAGTATGCTGCCTTAAATGTTCGATTTATGGCCTAAAGAAATCATTTCACAAATTAATAAGGAAAAGAAGAAAATAGAAATGGTTCCCTATGCGAGTGTAGTTGGTAGTCTGATGTACGCTATGTTGTGTACTCGACTGTATATATGCTTTGCAATAGGTATGGTCATTCGTTACCAGATAACCCCCTGTTCATTAGGAAGCAGTCAAGAGGATTTTCTGGGTTAATGGTGCGGCTATTTCTTGGTATAGAAAGAAATAGCCCTATATAGCTTTGTCCACGTTAGAGTTAGTGTATATTGCTTGTTCTGTAGCAATACATGAGGCTGTTTGGTAAGGAGATTCTTCTAGTGTCTTGGGATCTCTGCTCTTGCAGATGAAGCCGTAATGATTTATATTGACAATATGGCAGCCTTAGCATACACTAAGGATCCCAAATATCATGGAAGAACCAAACACATAGACATTCATTTTCACTACATTCATGATATTGTTGCACGATGGGAGGTGGTCCTACAGCATATCTCTACCAATAGGATGGTGGCTGATCCTCTAACCAAAGCCATTGCTAGAGATGCATTTCAGACCCATAGGAGAAGTATGGGACTACATAGGCTTTGATGTATTTTGGACACCGTATTGACTTTGATGTATTTGACATCTATATTTATGAGTATCTTATGCATATGAGTTTATATTATGGCGTAATTGATACTATAATCAAGCACACATTTTATGTTGATGTCACCAGGCTTAGATCGGCCCACTCACACGGGCAATCACCTTGGCGCTTAGATAGCGAGCAGGATGAGACAATAATCTTGGCACTAAGAGAGTAAACAAGATATAGATATTTTGCTGGCGCTTGTAGAGCGAACAAAATATTATTTTTTGGAAATGTCGCCTTAGTTGAGCTAAGATGAGACTTATTAAAGTCGCATGAAGTGATTCCACAACTTCATAAAGCCTGAATAGAGCCGAATGTGAGATCTTAGACAGGCGCTTGATAAGTGACTGGGTTAAGAAACTCAAGTTAGACGCTTGTATAGCGACTAGACTAAGATTCGTATGCCGTTGGAGTGTGACAGGCCCAAACCTAGTGGGAGCTCCGCCGTAGCATACATATCATACTGTATGTACTATAGACGACCATTTAAGGGAATGGCTGGATAAATCCCCGCTCCAGCATTGTGTGAGCCCTAATAGATCAAATCGTGATCTATACTGTGCCCTTTGAACCTGGGACTATGCCATGAAATAAGGACTCGATGTCGCTACTTTAGCATGAAATCCAAGGGCCACGAAAAAATACGGTCCAGCGGACCATGTCTAGGAAAGCGGTCAAGTCTAAATTGATTGGCATGAGTAGCTAGGGAAGATTGTTTGATATTGTACCCTTGTCTTGTAGCTCATAGTTATGTCAAATTTGTTTTGATATAATTATGAGTACGAGTACATTGTTTGAGGTTGAGCATGATTTTTTGGTTTATAACCATGAGGGATTAAAATATGCTTGATATGGTGTGATAGAATAGTCTGGGGCATAGACGAGATTTTTCGAGTGATGTGCTACATTAGTTAGATGGTGACTTAATATAGCACTCCTAACTTATACCTTCTCGTCAGGTCGCACGCTCCATTTTCTGTATGAGAAGAGAATTGGAAACGAGATAGAGAAGAAACCATTTAGTGGACATGTTACCCAAAGTGGATGAGTGGGAGATGTTGGTATTTGGATCGGGTTTTGACCCGACCCACAACCCATGGATCGTCTACATGGGTTAATTGGATTAAATGGGTTATGTCTGTTGGGAACAGACATAAGATATACCCATATATATGTGTGTGTTTGTTGAAAACAGACGTTATGAGAAAATATTCTAGCCCTTTCTTCTCTCTGTTTCATCTCTCTGGCAACCACCACTATAGCAATTGAACTTGGAGTGTGGATATTATTGGGGAGACTTTGGTAGGCTTCTCCATTGATGAGTGGGTGCGTCTTCAAAGTTCGTGATTGCGTGGGTCTTGTAATCCAAGTACAAAGATCCGATTTGTTTCCGCTGAGGTATTCCGTATACCCATATTCTTGTAGTAATCTTACACAAATAACTAGTGTATATAAGGAATACTAGAAGTTCTTAACTTCGAAATGTTAAAAGGAATACTTGATGGAATTTCACTCTCTTTGCAAAATCAAAAGCTAATCTAGTTATGATGGAATTTACACTCCCTTTGCAAAATCAAAAGCTAATCTAGTTATGACTCATTAATCTTGCACTAGCTAAACCCCATATGTGGCTATTGGTCAAGTGTGTACCAAGCGCACATACAAAAAGGAAACAAAAAACTCATGATAATTGTGCACAAGATCGATTTGTCTATTACAGATTTGTCTATCATAGATTTCGAGTTTAAGAAAGTCATACAATTAGTGAGACAAAAAAAAAAAAAAAAAAGGAAAAAAAGAAGGAATATTCTAAATTTCTCAAATTAAAAAAAATGAAACGTACCCTTTTTCTAAATTCTAAAGCGCCATCGCAAAATCAAATGGTACAAAATAGTTGTGAATCCTATAGCTAATACTTTTAAGCTGTGATCTATTTTATGCAACTCTAATTAATGTATAAAGGGGAGGGATCCATTTGCACTCGGTGTAAAATCTTTTACTCTTATATCCCTTAATATATTTTTATAAGAATAATATTTTGTTAATCTAACCGTTGGATTAGATTTTCTATTCATGCATGTCATGTATGCCAAATTTTAAGTAAATCAGATATTAGGAGCTATGTCATTTGTAAAGTGCCCCAAATTATAGTTTTATTTATATAAAAAAATGTGAGTTTATAGATCAAACAATTTCCGATATCAGATTTGCTTAAAATTTGGCACGCATATCGTGCATGAATAAGGAACCTAATTCAACGGTTGGATTGGCGAAATATTATTTCTACGAAAAGATATTAAGAAGTGTAAGAGTAAAAAGATTTACACCAGATGTAAACGGATTCCTCCTCATATATAAATATATAAAACTGGAAATGTAAAAAAAGTGCTGTGCTTATGGAGATTTAAGCCCTCAAAACCCAACTTTTCCCAATATTTATCGACCTTGAATATGATTGATGTTTCACAAATGATGCAGTGAAACATGCCCTAGATCTGTTCCCCCCCCCCCCCCCCCCCCCCCCCCTATGGTTGGTCTGGGTACCTTTTTTTTTATTTTTATTTTTATTTTTTTGCCCTTTCCCTGTATGTAATGAGGCACTTCTTGAAAAATCAGCACAATCTTAAATTTAGCCCATATAAATACTATGTTTGACGCGTAACATTAATAACCGCCCTAGCGATGAAAAAACGTACCATTGACTTACCTTAGCCTGGACAAGTTGCCTACATACTAATTTGGAAAAACTCCCCTTGACCTTTTCATGATCAAGTCAAGAAAATCATCTTAGAAACCCAATCCTTGACCAGAAAATTTGATTTCTTCCACGCCAATTAAGGACCCTTGACCATGCCAAATGCTACTGGATAAGAGTCCAATACCTATCACATTTTAAATTCTTTGGAAATGACAGGCCTTTCGAATGACTAATAATTATCCAATATATCAAGTTACATTCTTTGGTCCACTCCTCTTAAATTCTTTGGTGCACTCCATCTACTCAGCATGACAGCGTTGAGAAATTGGTCCTCGATGCTTAATTATATTTATGGTTGGCTTTTATTGGGCACTTGCCGATTATTTGACCAAGGTTATATTTTTATATATGAACCCATATGGTAACGAGCTTTGCCACTCAGTGGATGCATCAATTGCCCACCTTGATTAATTAAACTTTTAAGTAGAAGGCCTAAATAGGGGTATATGAAGTAATGTCAAAATTTATAATTAACGAATATGAGATGTGATATATTTTCAATATTTAAGTGGGCACTGGGTAATGGTGTGCCCACCCCACAGATTGGCTGAGTAGACTTTTGTATGGCAAAAGGTTATTACTAGATCAATTGAGTGGCATCATCTTCTTTACTG
Organism: Liquidambar formosana; assembly: GCA_039720395.1. NCBI lineage: Eukaryota > Viridiplantae > Streptophyta > Magnoliopsida > Saxifragales > Altingiaceae > Liquidambar > Liquidambar formosana. The sequence goes on from CM077830.1 coordinate 16,189,941, forward strand.
ATTACCGATAATCTCTAGTTGACATTTTAGACGGGGAAAATGTTACGCCACCGATGTGGACATAGCTGAGGAAACGGCCAAAACATGTAGCTTGACAATTGGGTTTTCTTTGTGGACATCATGTGCATCAAACCCATACGGAAAAAACACCATTAGAATAATGCACCTAGCCCAAAAAACGGTACATATAGGTTCTTGAGGAGGTTACCTATATATATAAAATTTTGAGCTCTAAAATGCTTTCATTGCAATTAACACAAGATACATTTTTCCTTCTCTTCAATGGCTCCCAAACCTCTTCCATTCCTTTGTTTTTCCCTCCTTTTACTTCTACAGCTCCACTTCTCGGCCGCCCAAGGTGTTGTTAAGGGCGGTTATTGGTTTCCAGAAAGCGAATTTCCTCTGTCCGATATTGATTCAACTCTTTTTACTCACCTTTTCTGTGCATTTGCCGATCTTGATACCCAGACCAACCAAGTTGTCGTTTCTTCTGCGAACGTAGCCTCATTTTCTAACTTTACAACCATCGTCCAACTCAAAAACCCTTCCGTCATAACCCTTCTCTCCATAGGAGGAGGAAATGCTCCTTCGTCGACCTTCGCTGCGATGGCTAGCCAATCTAGCTCACGCGCAACTTTCATCGACTCCTCGATTAGTTTAGCGAGGTCTTACGGCTTTTATGGCCTAGACTTGGATTGGGAACACCAGACAATGGACTCAGAGATGGCCTCCTTGGCTTTGCTCCTCGAGGAGTGGCGAACAGCTATTGACGCCGAGGCAACTAACTCTGGCCTAACCCCATTAATTCTCACCGCAGCGTTTCCTTACACGCCGCGGATAAACTCAGTGGTTTATCCTTCAGCGTCCATATCAAGCAGCTTGGATTGGGTCAATGTGATGGCTTATGACATCTTTGCTCCTGATCCTTCACCCATAACACGCTCCCGGGCTGCGTTATATGACCCAAATAGTGAAGTCAGCGTGAGCTATGGGGTCGAGCTATGGATTCAATCCGGGGTGCCATCAACCCAGTTGGTCCTTGGTTTTCCCTTCTATGGCTACGCATGGGTTCTTGTGAATGCTAATGACAATGGCCTTTTTGCGCCGTCAACTGGACCGGATACGGCGGTCGGTGCTAGTGATGGGACGATTGGGTATGATCAAATTACTGCATTTATAAGCCAGAACAGTGCCACAACAGTGTTCAATTCCACGTTTGTTGTGGATTATTGCTATGCTGGGACGACATGGATCGGTTTCGATGGTACGCAGACTATTTCTACTAAGGTTTCGTTTGCCAAGGCAAATGGAATGCTTGGTTACTTTGCGTGGCACGTTGGGGTTGATTCAAATTGGGTCCTTTCTCAAACAGGTTAGTATGAATCTATCTTTAGCATTTGTACCTTTTGTGAGTAGATGGTGTAATCTACTTTCACATTTTCCATGGAAATCACAATTGATGCGAAGATTAAAATTAAGGCGTTATAGGACAATGAACAGGGCCGGCCCTGAGTGGAGCTAACCAAAGCAATTGCTTTGGGCCCCAAATTTTGTTTAAAAATAAGTCCCATTTTAGTCCAACCTTTGTACTTGGGCCCAATTTATTTATTTATTTTTGGGGCTTCTATTGGCACCCGATAACTCATTTTTCATCCCTCACTTATTTTACATTTTAAGATTTTTTTAAAAAATATAAAAAGTTTTTATAAAAACTGAACGCATTATCTATTAAAAAACATCATTTTAAACAACTTTGTAGAAAAAAGTTTTTCCAAAATCTATCGCTTAAGTGGAATTTTTGGTCATTTACAATCTTTATTATATAAATGGATACAAAGTCCATTTAAATGATAGATTTTGGAAAAAATTTCTTCTACAAAATTGTTCAAAATGATGTATTCTAGTAGATTATGTGATTAGTTTTAATGAAAACTTTTTATATTTTTCATAAAACTTTAAAATATAAAGTAAATGGGGGATGAAAAGCAAGTCTTGAGGTGCCAATAGATGTCCTCTTTATTTTTTTTGGGGGAAAAACCTAGAACAAATAAGAGCCCATTTAAGTCCAACTTTTATACTTGGCCTCAAAACACGGTTGTGTAGTGACTGATAGTGTGACTAATAATTATATATAAAAGCAAACTTTGTGTATTATTAAAACAAAAAAAAACAAAAAAAAAAAAGGTAAAAAAATTGGGTACTTGGAGTTAAATTCTTTTGTGTGTGTGAATATATATAGGAGGCCTCGTTATTAGAGTTCACTTGGGGAACGAAAAAACTCAGGCCGATCCTAATAATGAAAATATTAGCTGTTATGGGATTCTTTTTTTCTTTTTCTTTTCAGTTTTCAAGACAAATGAAATCTTATTAAATAATGATCTGTAGCCTACATCGATCCATAGACATAGTCCATACAAGCCATGAGGGACCATGGTTCTCCCATTCCTCAAATGACACAAGACCAAGTACATATTTGGTCACTTCATGGGCTGTCTCACTACAAACTCAACAATTTATATACACTACTTCTTTGGCCTTACAAGTGTTTGGTTGCAATTAGTAGTAACCATGTGCAGGTAAGTTTCGGCCTATTTAATTAATTGGGGTTCATGTTTGATGTTCAGTCGAGCATCATAAGGGAAACTATGCTTCTTTTAGATAGAATATGTCTTTCAAAATTCTTATGGCCAAGAGCACAATGCCAAGTTATTTCTACAGCCAAAAAGGGTTTAATAAACTGCAGATATAGTGTTTGAAGATTTAACTCAACGGCCTTAAGCAGTCTTAAATTGTTAGTAGTACTTTATTTTTCATTCTTTAGTTCTTTGTCAGTCTAATGCTATGGCTCTTAATGTTGTTGCAGCTTCACAGGCATGGGGAGCATAAACTGACAATGCTAACAAAGTAGTGCAACTCTTACTAAAAGAGAATCAAGTATCAAAGAAATGTACAAGTACGATGATTACTTGAAAAGAATAATTTGTTCACCAAATGTTACGTTACTTGTGGGCTTTTAGGCTCCTTTGGCTCAATTCGTGCTCCGTGGGCTTCCTCATTTTGTGTATTATGTGTATTTATCAAAAATGAATAATTTATGCGCAGACACCACAACTGTGGTGATTAGTGATTAGGCATGACTTCAATCTCTAATGGGAGAGTTATAGTATGAGCTAAAGCTATAAATAGCTTTTAACTCGAAAGGGCCTTCTCCTATGGGAGAGTTAAATGGTGAGCTAAAATAGCTCAGAGCTAAACTGAAAGCCAAATTTGGCTCTAAGTTTAGCTCTGAACTATTTGGCCATGTGCGAAATGGTAGTTGGAAAGAGGAAAAATTAGGTGAGATAAAAAATAACTTTTGCTGCATTGGTGTAGCCACTTTACTGCAGAGAGCTATTTTTACTGTTGAGAGCTATTTTTATACCTTTTGAGCTAAATATAGCTTTTAAGTCACCAAAATAGCTCTCTTGGGTTGGAGATACTCATATAACTCAGTTGCTTAGGCATAGATTTTTATTTGCTTATCATAGGACCAATCTGAACACTTCAATACATGTAAACTAAAGCACTAACTGTAGTGATTAGTGATTAGGCACAACTTCATATACCTCTTGGTGATTAGTGATTAAGCATGTAAACTAAAGCACTAATTGCGGTGTCTAGTCTCTAATTAATATAGTTAACTAATTATACTCACAACATTTTTCTCCAAATGAAACTATGGTCACACACTCGCACCACAAGAGGATATTAAAGATCATTAGAACAAGCAACGATTGTTGGTAATTATTTTGCTTCCAATTGCTATGGTTTTGTTCCTACTAGGCTTCACCCATGTGTGTTACTTCTGGAGGAGAGCGCCTAAATAAAAAGTTAACCTTTCCACTCATTAGAATTCATAATTCATAACCATGAAGAGAAAATTCGCCATTTACCGTTATGATTTCAAGAAATAGACTAACAATTTACATACTAAATGCTTTCCAATATGGAATTTGGTATGCATGACATCTATAAGTAGGGGCGGATTTAGGATTTATCTTCAATGGGGACACCTTGCTGTGAATATGTGAAGTAGGAACTGAAAGCTCTGGAGGGCTTTTCTTTTCTTTGGAAAAGTTATTTTTTGGTAATCATTTTCCACTGTAATAGCAAAAAAAGGATATTTTTTGTTAACTTATTACAAATTAACTGTTTATATGCTTCAAAATGACTATCATATTCATGTTTTTGGCATTATATCGAAAAGTGGTTATCAAATGTCAATTTCTCTCTTTAAAAAAAAAAAAAAAAAAATTATTTGAGCCAGTGGGGGCACGTGTCCCCAAAGGCCCTTAGCTCCGCCACTGTGTATGAGTAGAGTTTCTAATCCAACGGTTAGATTAGTGAAATATTGTTCCTACAGAAAGTTATTGACAAATGTAAAATTAAAAAGTTTAATACTAAGTGTCAATAGATCCCTCCTATATCTATATACATACATCTATATATATATATATATATATATATATATATACTATCTATAAAAAGATGAAAGTAAGAAAAACTTTTGATTGACTAATATACCCCTATTTTAATTTTTAAATACACAACTACCCACCCTTCTGCATATATAGGAAATATAGCAATATGAAAACTATAATTCTAAAACACATACCTTAATATATAAAACACAAATAGGAATTCAAAGGAAACGAAAACTATAATTCCTATATAATAAATAGAAATATATAAGAATATGGAAACTATAATTCTAAAACACATACTTTAATATATTCTAAAATACATACCTTAATATATAAAACACAAATAGGAATTCAAAGGAAACAAAAATTATAATTCTTATATAATAAATAAACAACTGGAACACATACTTTAATATATTTTAAAACACATACCTTAATATATAAAATACAACTGATGCACAGTTGAGGCTGTTGGCACCGGTGAAAGTGTCTGAGGATGACAAGCTGGTGGAGTACGATGCTTTGGTATTGGATCGATTTCTTGACATTCTTCAGGATTTGCATGGGGAGGATCTCAAAGAAACTGTAATGGGTTTGATTGCCCACTTGAGAATTTCTGGTGTTCTATGACAAAGCCCACGCATGATGTAAATTATACGGAAATTATAGAAAACGATTGAAGACTCATTTCAATTTCGTTGAAGTTTTTTTTTTTGCTTTTTCAATGTTTTGTGAGATTAGATTGGGTTCCAAAAAAAAAAAAAACACCGGAAGGGGGAGGGTGGGGAAGGTCTGGTTTTAATTGTTCTATTCACTAGAGGAAAAAGCATTTATCGCAACGGTAAAAGTCGTTGCAATAACCTCAAAGTCGTTGCAATAAATACCTATTGCAACGACAACACTATCGTTGCGATCCGTTGCAAAAACCTCCGTGGTAATAGGTTATTGCAATAACAAATATCGTTGCAATACCAATTTCGTTGCAATACACCTCCATTTAATGCAACGATTTTATTGTTGCAATCAATTTTTGTTTCGTTGCGAAAAAGTATTGCAACGATATTATTGTGGCAATATACCTAAAAATAACAATATTTTTAATTAAAAATATTATTTATCGCAACGACTTTGGCGTTGCAATAAGGTATTGCAACAATTCTTGCCATGGCAATAACTTATTACTACAACCTTTCTGGTTGCAAAAAAGAATTATTTTAATTAAAAATATTATTTACCGCAACAACTTCGGCGTTGCAATACGTTATTGCAACAATCCTTCCCGTGGCGATAACTTATTGCAACAACCTTTTCTATTACAAGAAAGAATTATTTTAATTAAAAATATTATTTATCGCAACGACTTTGGCGTTGCAATAAGGTATTGCAACAATTTTTGTCGTGGCAATAACTTATTGCTATGCTCGTTCCTGTTGCAAGAGAGAATTATTTTAAGTAAAAATATTCTTTATCGCAACGACTTCGGCATTGCAATATGTTATTGCAACAATTCTCTCCGTGGTAATAACTTATTGCTACAACCTTTCCCGTTGCAAAAAAAAAATTATTTTAATTAAAAATATTCTTTATCGCAATGACTTTGGCGTTGCAATACGTTATTGCAACAATGCTTCCCGTGGCAATAACTTATTGCTACAACCTTTTCCGTTGCAAAAAAAAATTATTTTATTAAAAATATTATTTATCGCAATGACTTTGCCGTTGCAATAAGGTATTGCTACAATCGTTCCCATGGCAATAACTTATTGCTACAACCTTTCCCGTTGCCAGAAAGAATTATTTTAATTAAAAATATTATTTATCACAACGACTTTGGCGTTGCAATAAGGTATTGCTACATCTCTCCCGTGGCAATAACTTATTGCTACGATCTTTCTGGTTGCAAGAAAGAATTATTTTAATTAAAAATATTATTTATCGCAACGAATTTGGCGTTGCAATAACTTATATATATATATTTTTAAATATATATATATTTTTTTTTTAAAATAGAAATCTGTCGTTTCATGGTGACTTATACCTGTACCCTATTTAAGGTAATGAAACCATCCAAAATATGATATCTCAATCCCAAACTTATCCAAATTAATTCAAACCCAAACTTTAAACATTCATTTAACTAATGAAGCCATCCAAAATGTCATTACAAATTGAAAATAAATCAACAAAGATATTAAAGCATCCATATCACTATATTAAAAGCTTCAAGCTTTAACCTTTTCCAAAATGTCATTACAAATTAAAGTTTCAAGCTTTAACCTTTTCCAAAATGTCATTACAAATTAAAGCTTCAACCTTCAACCTTCTAAAATGTCATTACAAATTTTGAAGTAAATCAACAAAGATACTAAAAGCATCCAAAATGCAAAAATTCCAGCTAATTAGCAACCATTTACTCCAAAGATACTAAGCATCCAAAATGCAGGAAATTCCAGCTGATTAGCAACAATCTACTCCTGTAAAGCATTGCAAAGAAACAAAAAAAAAATTAGAAAGTGAGAGAGAGAACTAAAGTGAGAGAGAGAGACTAACTAAAAGAGAATCAAATATTTAGACAATGATATTTCCTCAATGAATTGCATATGGCAACTGCTATCAATTTAAGATTCAGATCCAGACTCATTTTATATTGGACTTGGGAAAATGACAATATCTCCAATTTTATTTTATTTTATTTTTTATATTTCACCAATCATACATCATACGGATTGTCTAGTTAGGTCAATGAATCAACTTATTCGAAACCCATAAGCTGGATAAATTCTTCCTTTGTGAATAAGTTAGGTTTTATAAGATTTAGAAGTGTACTAGTATTTAAGAAGAACCAAAGAAAAACTGTTAGAAGTTCATGGAAAGCATTTAAGTGATAAGACTAGGAACTAGAAAGCATCTTGAATGATCATCATCCCTTCTACAATGAAAGAAGCTTCTACTACTATCAATAATGTGGTTCAGGGTACTAGAAATATGATCATAACTTTCCAAGCCTATGTAAAAAAGAAACGATCAATCAATATATTACAAGGTCTTAACTAGGCATAGTTATCAAAAGTGGGCCTCATTCATGTCTTCATGATCTATTAAATGCATGGCAATTCTAAAATACATATGCAAGTAGGAAAAAAAAAAAAAAAACTAATTCAGTGACTTAAAAAATTCAAGTAGCAGCTCAAGAGGTAAATTATAATAATAAAGAAAAGAGCACAAAAACCCACAAGTTATAGAATAAAAGAAGAATATCAAAATACATAGAATGTCTTTTCCCAAAAAAAAAAAAAAAAGAGGACATAACATATTTTTCAATACTATCAAAAAGTTTCACTATATCATTTTTTAATGTACCAATCTACCAAATATAAGAAAACGAAAGACAAAATATAGAAACAGTTGATGCAAGCATATTTAAAGTAAGAAAAACCAGTATAACCATAGTCAAATTATAGAGGATCGATCCGTGGTGTCGGAGGATCGATCCGTGGTATTTTAGAATAGCAATTTTGCTTCTGCCTTTGTGGATGGATCCATAGCCTCTGGGGATCGATCCATGGTATTTTAAAAATGCAAATTTTGCTTCTGCCTAGATGGATCGATCCATGACATAGGTGGATCGATCCATACTGCTCTAGAAATGCAAATTTTGCTTCTGCCTAGGTGGATCGATCCATGACATAGGTGGATCGATCCATACTGCTCTAGAAATACAAATTTTGGTTCTGTCAACCCGGATCGATCCGGTATGAACTCGGATCGATCCAGGATCTGAAAAACAGTTTTTAAATTTTGGTTCTAGTGTTATGGATATGTTAGGAAAATAAATCTATAAAAAGAAAATTTGGAAAAAATACTTGATAATATATAAAACATACATAAGTTCAGCAATAGTAATCCTTTATTGGCTACAGGATTTATGTCATGAAATTGTGACTAAAGATATTAAAGCATCCATATCACTATATTAAAAGCTTCAAGCTTCAAGCTTTAACTTTTTTCCAAAATGTCATTACAAATTAAAGCTTAAAGCTTCAACCTTCAACCTTCTAAAATGTCATTACAAATTTTGAAGTAAATCAACAAAGATACTAAAAGCATCCAAAATGCAAAAATTCTGCTCTTTCTTTTAATATCCTCATCTCTCTCTTTCTATGTGTGTGTGTGTGTGTGTGTATCATGTTGTGGACAATGGCTGTGTTTTATGCTTATTTATTTTTGCATCTAAAATAGTTCTATATACGTCAACCTCCTTAACATTTGTTACCTACTTTAGACCAAAAACCAACATAATATGTATAAATATATTTATTTATGAATGTATCCTATCATATTGTATCCTACTATTTCAAGAATTTCCATATTAGCGTATCCATATCCATGCTTTATAAATTGAAAATTTCACCAATATACAATAAGATATTCCTACTCAAAATCCGTCATATTTCCTACAACAATCGGATTAGAACCTTGATTGAGACTCTAAAACACCTTGACTAATTGGACCAACAAAAATGTTGTATGTATTTATTGTCAGTAAATTAATAACTGACATTTGATATAAACTGATAAAAAGCTCCCAAAACATTAAGATGGGTTACGAGAGTTCCATATTCTATGTACCCGTAGCTTTAACCAGTTTAGCAGTCCATGCTTCTAGGACTTCTCCTCCTCCTTAACTGTAGTATCATCTGTAGTTTCAACAGTTCCTTCGCCAGAAACATGCAAGTCAATGTTTTCATCTTCCAAGATTAAGTCACGCCTTTTGTATGGGAGGTATGCAAGCTGCAACATTTAACATAAGCAACTGCAATCAGATCAAACAAAATAGACAAAAATGTTAAAAATAAAAAATAAAAAATAAATAGAAAGGCAATCTTGAAAAATGCTAAATTATGAAATGTATTTACGATAAACTATGGAGTTAATTACAGTTAACAGAGGAGATAAGGGGGGAAAAAAGGGAAAATTCAATCATTACACCTCTTCTTCTCCAAAGGAATGTCTTCTTCTCAGACCAAGACGATTTGGAAATCTTGATGATTGTGACGTTTTTGTGGAGACCAAAATCAACTTTGTCAGCCTTTGTATTCTGCTCAATAAAGCAGCTTTAGCCTCTTCTTCTTATTGCAATCTCGATTGCAGCTTGACTTGACCATATGCTAACTTTATACATCCACCAAAGAAATAGGAAATGTCAATATCCACACAATTGTATTTGCAGAGATATCAGATGTATGCAGTAATAAACTAATAATCCAAGTAATATATTTTCTGCTTAAAACTAAGGACAAATTGGCGGCACAAAAATGAGGCAACAATTAACCAAGTATCATTCAATGTTTAAGGTTAGAAATTGATATTTATGGAAAAAGAATAATAAGAAAGAAAGAAAGAAAAAACACTAGCAAATTTCCACATAGGCAGCACTTACAATAAGATCAAACATTGAAGTACAGGAAAAACATAACAGCCTTATGAAAAACAAAATGCTGATTCACTTCAAGTATACCTTTTGTTTTAGAAGCACAATATCATCTCCTCCACTATCTTTCAGTTGAGGAACCCTAATGATACCCCTCTTCAATTGATCTAACTCTTCCTTTAAACAGCGAATCTCGTTTTGGTATTTCTTGATAAGTGATTTATCATCAATTATCTGCAGGTTCCTTAAATTACTTCTCACAACTGTAAAAAAAAAAAAGTATTTCAAAGTTGCAGACATTTCAAAAGAACCTACCTTATTTTGTGCCGCTTGAATTTCAATGTGTTTTGCACGGTGGGCGAACTTTAACGTGTTATGCGTCTCTTCCGAATTGCTTGACGAAGGAGTAACGTGCAAATGAGCTGTCATATTAAACAATAAAAATATATAAATACACTGTAAAACTATTGTTCACCAGCATAATTTGTTTAAAAGAATATGCTGCCACACAACATATAAAAATAACTCTATTATTCACCCAGATGCATTGCATGCTTGTTTCACCAAAAAATTTATGGGAAGGCTTACAGATACACATCCCTGTATAGTATATGAGTAGCCCTCTGATCAGTTAATTTCGATGTAACCTGTGACAGTCACAAGTTTATCAAATTTCTGGATAAATATACTCACTCTGCACAATTCTTTTATGAATAAAAAATTTTATAACCAAAAAAAGAATTGCTCAAAATCCTTGTACGGGGGTAGTATACATGCAAGAGAACAACTCAATCCAAAGTACTGAAAGGACCATCAGGTACAACATTGTACTGCCTATTGATAGGAATTTAATAACATAGTACAATTCAAAATATCACCAACTATTTAACAACACAAGACATCATTATAGCAAAAAGGAGTAATAGACAAGATCAAGTAAACGATAAAGAAAAATGTTAGGTAAAATATTGAGATATACCTAGAATTAAAACAAAAGCAAGTGCGTGAGAGAGAGAGAAAGGTGGGGAGATGGGATTGATTTCCATTCAGTCAATATTAGATAGCTAAATATAATTATTTTGTGGTTTTGGGAGTCCCTAATAATAATTTTAGGGACCTTGTATAGTGCAATGATAATGAAATCGGAAGGGGAGAAAAGCAACTCACGGGAGCTAATGTTAAGTAATGTTTAGTGATTCTAATTTTTTTAGTACCAAATCTGTTGACATGTTCTTCACAGTTCTTTCAAAGCAAGACCAAAACAACTTTAAACAAAGACGTAATGCTAGCCAAAAGCCAAAGTGGGATATAATTTTCCATAAAATTTTATTTTTGAAGGAGAAAAATTGCACAAGTTAAAAAGAGGAGGAAAAAGAAGAAGGGAAAACTCAACAATGCTTCACTTCAAATTTTATTTTATTTTTTTACAAGTTTCCTCAATATTTACAAGGTATCCAAAAAGTTGGGCCATTGCTATACTATAATGCAACATTTCAAGGTATTGGTTAAAATATTTTATTTTTGACAAGTAAGAATTTAAAACTCAACTCAAAAAAGCCTTAACCCCAAGGACATAATTAAGAATTTCATTGTTGATAAAAAGAAAAAATAATTAAGAACTTCATTAAAGAGAAAAGGCCTTGGTTAAAAATTTTAAACGGATCCTTCTCTTTAAATTTTATAAAGCATTAATAAATAAAGAACTTCCTCTGTCCCAATTTGTTTTTCCAATATTACCCTCCTTTAATAGAATGTTAGTTGATGTGACATTTGGTGTAGTAATTGTAATTTTAATATAGTAAAGGGCATTTGGGAAAGTAAAATAATTATTTGCTTTGACTTTTGACAATGGATGAACATTTTGGAACATCCCAAAATGGAAAATGTGGACAAAAAAATTGGGACAGAGGGAGGGGAGCATCATATACATAATGCCCATTCTCTAATTTTTTCACTATCCCTATATTTGCCATAGAAACTCAACATTTGTTGTGCAATGGGGTCTCAAGTGAGCAAGGTGTTAAAATGATAAACATAATTCCCATTCTCTAACAGCTTAAGCTTTTGGGGTGAAATGGTAGTTTAATGGAGATATTGGGAATTGTAAAACTTTAGGAGTATGCCAAAATATGGTTCAGCATTAATATAATATTAATATAACACTTAATGTGTTTCAGTAGGATCTTGTTGCATAGGAGATATATTATATACTAGCTGTGAATGAAGACACACTAACTTTGAATGAAGAAAAAATTCTAATGGCGAAAGACATTGAGTTTTTCAGGCTGCATGTTCAAAGCTTGAAGCCAGCTTGAGAGAAAAGTAGTGTATTTGTATAAAAAAAAAATTTCTATAAAACAGCATAAACTTGGGCTCCACAAATAGATGAATAAAGCTGCTTATTTTTTGATAACGAGGAAGCCCTTCGGGAAAATCCTGGGCCCATATAAGACCCAACAACTCATATGGACCAGTTAAGTCTTAGGCCTATGAGAACCATGAAACCTTATGTGGGTGACCCCAAGGAGTTTAGCAAGAATTGAAATCAGGACCTCTGCTTCTTGAGATAGGGTCCCTTGCCAACTAAGCTACCTCTTAAAGAAGTCCAAGTCAGACACTCAACTCAAATACCCTAGACACCTGATAATGTAAAGACCATTATTGCACTCCACTAGGGCTTCGCAAAGTTAGTAAACAAAAAAACTAAAATTTGTACATCTTAAAGAATCAAAGTCCAATTGAGTTTCAAATAAAAATAAAAATAATAATAAAATCTATAGGCTTAATTACTCTTTCAACTTGATGAGATTATCAGATTAGCAAAGACGCTAAAATTTAAAATTCATGATTAACTAAGAAGCTGCTATGAGACTAACTACTAATTTGCAAGACAATTAAGAGCTATTCATAGGCTTCCAAATTTCAATAGATGAGATCCACTGATAGGAAAAGACATCTGAGAATATATAGAACGGCAACCAACTGAAGACCAGTGTTCTCACACTTAAAATACACATTGCAGCAACAAATATATATACATGCATACACACACACATATATATATATGGAGAGAGAGAGAGAATTGTAACAAAATTGTCCATTTAGTCTAAGAATCCTTACACTAATAACCTGGTCTGAAATGAAAAATAAGACAAAAGAACACAATGAACTGTTGTTTCTTTAATCTCACAGAAATTGCTATAAGTAACAGGGAAAATTTTCAGACAGTAAATATATAGATGATAAGTAACTATTAATTTGATCATCAAAAGAGAAATTACTTATGGCAAACCATTACACTCCAAAAACCAAAGACACTTAAATAATAACAATGTTTAAGGCCTCACGGTTCCAAGAGTAAGCAGACTTTTATTTATATAGGATCCTTCCTTTCATCGCACACCAGTCGTTTCCGCTTTAGAACTCTCAGAACCTGCCAGATCGATGAGGTTCTGTAGGTATAAGTAAAATACACAAAAGTTATAACAAATAGACTAAGCATGGTTTAATAAGGCAACTAGCATAATTATTCATAGCAAAGGAAATAGAGAACATAAAGAGGTTAAAAGTTAAATAAAAAAGAGGAGTCAATTAACAGCCTGAAGAGACAGCCAACAATAAATTGGGACCAGTCCCATTATACAAGCCTCAGAAGTTACCAGTTGTGACAAGTTAACAGCCTCTCCTTCGCTATTTTCACCACATGGGCTACTTTCTATAGTTTGTTAACAAGGTAGTGGAAGTAAATTATGTTACGATTGAAGATTTGGAAATAAACCAAGAACTAGAAATATAAAAAAAGTAAATGATTGTTGACAAATGTACTACATTATCATAAATCAGAATCCCAGAGAAAAATAAATGACTTTGTTTGCATGTAATGGCTATACAGTATACACATGATTTTAAGAAGTTTAAACTTTTTTTTGAATGAAAAGAGAATGAGCACTTAATAACATTTAAAAGTGGATCAAACAATACTCTAAAGACTTTTTTCTCGGTACAGGGGTAGAATGAGCAACACGTAAAGCTTGTAAAGTTAAATCAAGAGAGCCTGATGGCCCTGATCAAACAAAATAGGCTAGTGCCAATCTATGTATGTTTCAGTAAAGGCCTACATGATTGAATTTGATAGAAACCTCATCAAAAAATAAATTCATAGAAGACAAAAATGTCACTTGGCAAGATGTGGCTGACCATATTTATATAAATAAATATATAAATAGAAAGGTCCATGACACATTGGAGAAAATGAAGTGTCATATAAAGAAATTAAATGATGGAATAATGAATCTCCGATCGAAGCAATCATATTTACATCCCTGTGGAAATCACTGTAAAGAAAGCATTCAACTCCAACTGATGTCACAACCATTAGGGAAACCAATGGAGGGGTCTTCAATGGATTACCACAAATTATAGTTAACCCTTGGCGACAAACTGCTCCCGTTTAATTGGATAGCTGACCATATTTTTGGCATGTCATGTACCATAATTGTGGACCACTTCTTCAGTGGATAAAGTTCTATATTTAAGGAGGTATTGTTTAAAAATAAATAAAATTTCTTAGGTTTCCTTTTCTTTTTTCATTTTTCTTCTAACAGGACACATAAGCACAATACTCATGGTTACAATTTGTATATCTCTCATTTCCTTGCATCTATTATAAATCACATAAGCACAAGTCCAATTCTAAAAATTACATGGATTCACATATATTTACTGGTTTTGAGCTTTCAACGCTAATTTGCTTGGATTATTCAACAGAAAAAATGAGGAGAAAAGAGAGATGTAAAAGAAAATAAGAAAATAAATAATAATAAGATGCACAAAAAGAAAGAAGGTAACGATTATGGGAAGAAAAATAGGAGAGAGCTAGATTTGAAGGTGATAGAAAACTCTAATAGATTAATATTTATTTATGCAAGCTCCTAACAAATCTATATTATTAAATATAACCACTCGCTCAGAATTTACAGCCCTTACAACTATAAGTAACCAGATGATTACAGAAATTTAATTAATTTGCTTTAATCAATCATAAAAAAGGAAGCATGGTGGATGAGCATGGTAGATGAGATGCCTGAGTACTCCTTGTAGCATTTTCTTAACTGGCTAAATCTTCTACGTGTGTCCAATTAGAGGCTCAAAATAATATATGAGATTAGGGTTAATATCAGCCCTAAAATTTTGTTCCAGCCTCTAATTTATATAGGTGCCTACTGCTTTCAGTGAATTTTCGTAGCAGTAGCAAGCTCACAGGGGGAAAAGGAGAAGGAAACAACCTGGCAACTCAACCAGACACCCATGCCTTTCAATCAGGAGTTGATACACTTTGAAAGTTCAGCACTTCAGCCGAACCAAATACGATACACTTTGAAAGTTCAGCACTTCAGCCAAACCAAATACCAAGTGGCTGAAATATCTGTGTCTTTGTGTGTGCACGTATGCTTCTATGTTAGTGTTGGTGCATCCTTTGAATGTGTCTACTGAAGACTTTACACACATGCAATATATCTAACTTGAAGACGTCATCTAACTTAAAATGAATGAATGCAAGTCAAAATGATATCAATGACAAAAGCAAATGAAATGCAACAATCAATTAGAGTTATGTAGTGCTTCCATTATAACAGCGTAAAAATACCAGTGTAAATATCATATGGCTCCTACTGCTGAGTAGATTGAAGTTTGTGGACCCAACATGTCTGTGCTCTGTTTCAACAAGTAAAATTTTATCACAAAAGCATGAAAACCCAAGTTAGATGACACCAATTATCACAGAAAACCCAAGTTAGAAGATTATAGTCTCTCAACCACTCTAATAAAAAAAGAACGACAGCAGATTTGTACCTTCTCCACCTGCTATAAGGGAAAGGGCATGAGCAGGGGATAATACAACTTCTTCCTTTATAACTTCAACAAAGGTTCCCTACAACAATCAATTAGACCATAAATAACACAGCTATCACAACATATTGGAATCTGAAGTTCACACAATTTAACCAAACATATCAGCGAAGGAAAAATCAAAATTCCATAATAGAGATTGCATCACATTATATGCCTCTGGATACCTCTGTTCATTTTCCTAACCCAGTTTTACTCTTCAAATATCATCTAATTTGAAAACCTATGGGAAGATGGTTCAATTAGCACTAAGAAATCATTCTTGATTTCAGGATGAAAAATTTTCAGTACCTATAAAAGAAGGACAGGCTCAGCCAAATTCTAATTGTTTTGCACTCTAGTGTTTGAAATCCTGTTGGCACATCAACAATTCACGGTTTCTCATCATTTCCTTACCATGTTTATTTCAATCCCAAAAACCATCCAAATACTATAATTAAATCAATCTGCATGGATTAATTTTATTCCATAGCTTCCTGTACCAAATTCAACAAGTGACTTAAACTTATGGTGTATACAAGTAATACAACCAGACAGTTTCGATGGAACTTAACTCCACATGAACTATAGAGTACAGAAACAATTCACGGTTCTTTGCAACTAATAGCAGGTGAAAACGTCTGCCTAGTAATGAATACAACAAAAATGAACATCTGAGCACTAAGCGTAAATTAGTGAGTACAAGTGGCAAACCCAACTTCCAATGTGAAGCTAATTTCACCTAAATGTTCTTAAATATTAAAATTTATACAATTCATAAAGCATAACTTTATATAAATACAATTAAATGATCAAGGCGATGATGAGTCATACAGCTATGTAAAGGGATAGCATAATGCCATGGACTTTTCATAAAGCAGAGGCTGACGATGCTATGGCCCAACTTTACAGTTTATGCCCAATTTAAGACCAACCTTAAGCATTTGAGTCTTATAAACTAAAGCTGAAGCTCACAAAGCATGAAAAAGTCTAGCAACTCTATCAAGTAAGTCCTGCAGCCAAATCAACCCCTCTTTTGTAGCTCGCATAGTGCTGCTAGACACTTTACCCAACTGGTATGGTTATCTTGACACTGAGACTCACCCAAGTGCTCAGTGCCACAACAAACCCTAAAACTTGGCATTCAAACACCAAGAACAAGGTCACCAAACCTACCTATAATAATGAAGGAGCATATTTTTCCCAATTTGAGCACTAAGCATCAATGCAGACCCACAACACAATCCTCGAGCACTAAGTATCAATTCCCAAAAGAGAGAGAGAAGCAAAATTTTGTGTCTTGCTCGCACAGTTTACATGCCCTTGTCATATTTATACGGGAAGAGATTTGTTGGTCCAATCACCGGCCTTCCCCGTAATCAGAGCAACCACACAGTCCAAGGGAAAAAATTGGCAACAAAGTTTAAATTTTATATATTTTCCAATGTTTTCTCAACAATGAAACAGGATATAATAGAAAAGAATTGGGAATAAATTTTTTATTTCTTTTCTTTTCTCACGTTTTCTTAGCAACTAAATGTAGCCTAAAAAGGAAATTTAGAGAACAAAACAACAAATATAAAAAATTAAAAAACCCAACCCATCAATACCCAAAATCGAAAACAAAACCCCCAGTATCAAAACATAGAAATTTTCTTCAATAACAACAATGACTTAATAAACCTATACGTGAAAAATGCATAACACATAAACCCCACCAGAAATTGAGAAATATCCATTTAGAAACGTGGAGGGTACGCGTAGCAAAGGAGGTTGAAACCCTAGCGTCGGGATAATCCGCCGGACAAGGGTGAGTTTCTCTCGAAACTGTAGCAGCGGCCAGAGGGTGCATGACTTGGTGAGTTTTGCTCTAGGCTCTTGCTCGTCTGACAAGTTGGAGGGAGTGAGAGAATGGAGGCAGGCGAGGAGATTGAGTCACAAAAAGAGGGAGCTAGAGGGTTTGGGTGTTTATATTCATATCCCCTGAATCGGACCTGGCTTCGGTGTGAGATTGAGAGAGAGAGAGAGAGCAAGACCTGATTTAGGGCTTGGTGTGAGAGTGAGAGAGAAAGAGAGAGAGAGGAGACAGACAGAGAGTGAGAGCGTGTGTGTTTTTTGTTTTGTTTTTTTTGCCTGTTTTGATTTTTTGGTGCTTGCTAACGCGGGAGGGTTTGGCGCTAAGGGGAAAAAGAGCCCATCCCCTCACCCCCGCCCAATTTAGGATAGAAAACAAAAAAAAAATATATATATATATATATATATACACCCCTCACCCCGCCCAATGTAGGATAGAAAAAATAAAATATATATATCTGCTATACTATTATATAAAGCAAATTCCCTTTGTGATTAGACTACACTTGAAAATATTAAAATACCCTTATAAGTTAATAAAGCTAAGAGACGATTTGATAATTTTACTAACTTTGAAAAACCTACCACAACAAGTTTCCCCTTAATTCTCTCCCACATACACACATGCGGTTTAAAAACTTGAAAACTGACATAGCAGTTCCACTGATGAAGTGAAAACTTGAAAAGATGTGTTGCACACGCATCGCGTGTACTCGATTATATATATATATATATATATATATATACGGTTATGTTCCCATCAGCACATATTGATATAAGTTATATTAGCACTATGCAGATATTCACTTTAAAAGTTTTAGAAACCCTTCTAAAATTGGACCAAATGATCAGCCTATATAAACCCATTTTTCGATCAAATGAATCACAAAAGTGAATGGGAGAACGAGAGAGATCGAAGACAGAGAATGAGAGAATGGAGAATGGGAGAAAGAGAGAGAGGACAGAGAAGAATCAGACCACATACCTGTTCTCTGAGATAATCAATGGAGAATGGAAAGATTTAGGGCTTGGGTATGAGAGTGAGAAATAGAAAGAGAGGCGAGACAGAGTGGTTTTCTTCTCTTTTTTTTTTTTTTGGCCTGTTTTGTTTATGTTTGGTGCTTATTAATGTGGGAGCTTTGGTACTAAGAGGAAAAAAGGTATACCCCTCACCCCTCCTAATGTATGAATAGGGATGGCAAAGGGGTAGAGCGGGATTGGTTTTTTAATGCCCTGTCATCGAATTGATATGTAAATTTTTATCCCGTCCCGCCCCAAAACCATTCAGGGTATTGCTTCTTTTAATCATCCCCACCCCAATAAACACTTTAAATCCCTGCCTCGAACTGCACTGTCCTATCAATGAATTTCATTGTGGTCCTGACTGGCAAGCTACTTCCTTCAAAGATGGCAATAGAGGGGTTTTTTTTTAAATTTTTTATTTCAACAAATTAAAAGTGATCATGTATTTTAGTGATTTGTTTGTATATGTTTTGCTAACCAGGAAATATTACTTTAAAAGATAGATTATACGTGAGGGATATTATAAATATCTTAAAGGTATACTAAAAGAAAGGATGTAGCTGGCACTATTCATCATTTTGGTTCATCTACTGTTCATATGTGAAACAGCATTGGTTTTTGAATGGAACGGAAGTCTACCTATCAAAACGGCACTGAACTTTAAACGAAACGGCGTTGGTGCGCTTGTTATGGTTAATGCGCCGGCAAAAACGACGTCGTTTTGGGTGGTTTCAATTCGTACATATGCCATGTGATTCATTGGTTTGCGTGCTCTTCCAACAGAAGGACGGCGTCGTTTGGGAGGGTTTTGGGTATACCCGTACATAGGCCATTTGAGCCATCGGCTCCCGTGCGGTTTCTGCAGAAGGAGAACAGATCTGTTCTTGACCCCTTTGTGCCAGCGGTACCGATGGACGGCTGGGATACGAAACACAAGTAAGGGTGTCTCTCTCGCTTCTCAATGTATCTACTATTCTCAGGCTTCAGATTTTCTCTATCTAATTTTTCTAAGGTTTTCAAGTTGTCTACTGGGGTTTTAGGTGGACGGAGAGCTTTGCGTTGTGTTGGTTTTCGGCGGGTTGGAGTTTCATTTCTATGGGTTAGTTTTCCTTTTTCGTTGTCTCTCTTGTTATTTTATTTTATTATTTTTTGTTTCGTCGCTCTCTTAGTTGGTTCAGTCAGAAGATTTTCGTGGTGATGTATTCATTTTCTTTTTCACTTTACTGTTCTCTGTGACGTGATTTTTGCCTGTCTTCTTTTGGATTGATCGATTAAAGGCTTCATTTTTTTTCTCTATTTTAGTTATTTGTAAATTATATAGAGATATATATATAAATCTTGGTGTTTTAAAATTATTATTTTGCGCTGATATTATATGTAAATTCATATTTCTGTTTTGTTTGATTTTAGGGATTTTTATTTTAATGGCCATCTGTTTGCTGTCCAGGTACGGTGCCTCTCGTCTTCTTCTTATTCTTCTTCTTCGTCTTACATTTCTCTTTTGTTTGATTTCAGTGTCTTTTATTCTAACCAATTTCTCTTCTATTTAATTTTAGGATCTTTGTTTCAGCTTATTTTTTGGGGTTTTAGTTGGATAAAGAGCTTTGTGATCAATACCTCCCCTATTTACATCAATTCATGTTAATTTTGCTTATAGTACATTCTCCTGTTGTCCATTTTTATGGTCGCTTTTTGGGATTGACTTCATATGTCTTTGTAATTATACCTCCCCTCTTTACATCAATTCATGTTAATGCACTGTAAAATTCATTATATCACAAAATAAGAACCCTCAACTTTGGAACAATTCTTAACCAACAGGAGAAGGTATCATTGATTTTATTGTTTCCAAGATTAAGAATCCCCAACATTTTACAATTGGCCAATGATCTTGGTACTTGGCTGTGTAATTGATTTTGACTTAAATTAATCATGCCCAATTTACTTCCATTTGTGAATGTTTGGGGGATGGTACCATGAAAGCTGTTGTTCTGTAGATTTAGAACTAGCAGAGAACCGCTCATATTGTTGGTAGAGTTGTTTGAGGCTAAATAAAAGAAGTCAAGTTTCTTTTGTAGAGTGTACAGACTATTGAATGACTTCACGGCAAATGGTATTGAAAACACATTTGCCAAGGAATTTTCCTCAACTGTTTTCCATTTTATTGGGAATTGTATTTACATATGTTGGACTTTTCTAATTTCGTCTTTTTATTTCCATTTTTTATAGATTTCAAAAGGGCTTCTAGATAAGTATGATCTTTGCAAGGGTTTGCTTTGAAGGAACACAACCAGGGGAAGCAAATCTAGATTTCTTTACACTCTAGGTTAGCAAACTTGGTTCTCAAAAGACTTCTTTTTCGCCCTTAAAGGAAAAGAGAACACATAAATGAGCACATAATAAATTTCTACATGATTCTTTATACTCTTTCATGATTGTATAAAAAGATATATAAGATAAATGTTCTTCTTATTTATGTCTTTCATCTTATAAAAAAATTATTGGATTTTCTTTCTTGCTTATATTTTTTCCTTATCTCAAAGTTGTCTTATGGGAACTTAGATTACCCATTTTAGAATAAATGCTCACATGAGATTACATTTTATCGATGTCTAATTAATAGTTTTATCTTGATTTTCGTCCTTCCTAGTGTTATTTATAGGTATATGCATTTTTTTATATGTTTTTCTAGGAGCACGTCAGTACAAGAAAAACATTAATAGATAACGCTTTTAAGATGGAGAAAGATGACCCTTTTTAAAAAAAACAGTCATCTTATGATTTTTAAAATAAAAAGATGACTAATAGTTAAACTTAATCTAAAACCAGTCATCTTTTATTCCCATAAAGATGACTAGTTTTTAAAAACTATCATTATTCATATTGTATTAGATGACCGGGTTTAAAAAACAGTCATCCGTTTGGTTTCCAAAAAAATAAAAATGAATTAATCCCCTGATCCTTTATGGGTTTAACACGAGCAAGGTCTCTGAGTTTCTCTTGCTCTCTCTCCTTCTTTCGTTGTCGGTTGGTTTCTCGCATAAAGCTCACGCATCAATCACTACATACGCATGCCGCCATCGTCGTCCTCGCCCTAATGGTCGTCGGTTTGCTATCATTTTCGGTTGCTATAGTCTCCTATTGATGCCATCGTCATCTCCATAGGGTTTCTTCATCGTGAGTTCATTGATTTGTTATTTTTCCCCTTAATTTCTCTTCCTGTTCATCTCAATCAGATGTATAAAGTTGTAGGGTTTCTATTTTAGGATTTCAGTTGTAGGGTTTCAATTGTAGGGTATCTATTTTAGGATTTCAGTTGTAGGGTTTCAATTGTAGGGTTTATTCACCTATGGTCTTTTTTCCCCCCTGTGAGTTAATTTTATGCCTAATTCTGATGGTTTTTCTGGGTTGTGTTGCGATTTAATCGAGTTTGGTGTTTTAACGGGCTTGGAGATTTTGGAGCTGAGTTGGGGATTCAAAGTGTTGGTTATTGTTCCGGCTAATTGTATATTTTTTTTGTTTCGTGATTTCTTTTTCTTTCCCCTGGGATATGTTGTTTTCATTCTATGAGTTTTATGCGTCCTCTATTTTTTTTTTCTTTTTTTTTTCCTTAGGGTATGTTGTGTATTTTTCTTTCTAAGAGGATATATAATATTTGCTTGTATGACTAGAGAGGTTAATATTTTAGGATTTCTATTCTTGATCAGTAAGTAATCTTTAATGCTTGGTTTGGTTGCTGAGAAAATGTAGGAAAGGGGAAGAACAATTGAATTTTGTGCTTTTATGTTTGGTTTACGAATTATGAGAACAAATACCAACTTAACTAAGCTAAATTGCTAAGTGATTCGAGAAAAAAAAAGTTGTGTTTGGGAATATTGTGTTTATATGTGTAATCTATGAGGAAAGGTTTTGAATTTTAATGGACTATTGTGTTTGGGAATTGGTTGGTTTTTTGCTGTTACAATTTTAAATTGCTTAATTTGAATACCCCTTGGCACATAATAATTTATCAATCCTTAGAAGAGCTTTCCATGTATTTTTTATTTAACAAGGGTGTATCTTGCTGCAGGTTGCTACTAAGAAGCTGACCTTGAAAAATGTTACAGACTACATTGTAGATATTGTCTGTAAACGTTCATAGTTTGGTTATAACTATGGTGTCATACTTATACCAGAAGGCCTAATTGATTTCATTCCTAAGGTATACTTTTGAATCATAAAATTTATATATCTATTTGTTTACCCCACTTTCTCCGTTAAGGTTGGGTTCACTGCTGTTGACTGTCATGTATTTCTTTCGTTCATTGTACTGTACCATGCATTTGCAGGTGCAGCATCTTCTTGCAAAACTGAATGAAATATTAGCCCAAGAGGTTGTAAATGAAGTTGGGCTCTGGAAAAAGAAACTGACAGACCAATCTTTGCAGCTTTTTGAATTTTTACCTGAAGCAATTCAGGAACAGTTGATGCTTGAAAGAGATCCGCATGGAAATGTCCAAGTGTTTATTTTATCTTACTGTTTTTGTAGTTGATTTCCACTTTCATGGGGTTCTGTTGGGCTTTATTGTTTATATTGTATATATTTCATATAATAGGTTGCCAAAATAGAAACAAAGAAAATGCTTATTCAGATGGTTGAAACTGAGCTGGAAAAGAGGAAGCAAGAGGGTGCATATAAAGGCCAATTCAAAGGGCAGTCCCACTTTTTCGGGTAGCTACTATCCTTTCTTAAAAAGATCTCACTAATTATTAATTCTCCATTACTAGTAACAACATGATGTTATGGCTTGAGGATTCCTTTTGATGAACTTAAACCATTCAGTAACTTATGTTTATGAGCTTAGATGTTTGATTGCAATTCACTGGAGAAACATTGATTTGTGACTGATAACTGTCACACAGGCTTAAATTCAACACGAATTTTTGCCTGTGTGGTACTAAGTCCCACACTTTGTCTCTTAGCCAACACTCACAAATGAGAGGGACAATTAAAAATAAAGGAACAAGCCAACAAAGTGAACACAACTTGGAGACAAAGCCTTAGCAACCTTCATTCTTTCTCAATCAAGAATTTATCTAGCCTTGGCATTGTAATCCATATCTCTTCAATGCCAGGCAGTGCCTTTTTGTAGGCTTTACATGCAATTAGTTACAGAAGTTGATAGCCCCAACTTTCTAGGGTTCTTTTCAGCTGTAGTCATTACATGCTATCTAAATCGTACTTTGCAAGCACGAAGGGAGATGTGGTTTGCCAACTAATTTTGATGCTACCTACTGCTATGCATTGGGTTATGGTACTGCAATTCTCCTTCATTGTGGAAAACCTGGGTTGATATCATCGGTTAGTGCTTCTGTTCTTTATTCACCTTCTTGATTTAGCTCAAGAAATGCTTTATCCATTTAACAAGCCCCTTTTGAGCTTACTGTGCCTTCTGGTGTTCAATCCTGTCTTTTTCCTCTCAATTGTGAAGATTATCATGGTTTTTGTGAGCAAATCAACTTTTATGTGATTATTTTTCATTGTATGCAGGTTGGGAATTTGGATGCTCCTGTTGAAGAATAGACTGTTAGTGGAACTGCACTGACTTCGTTGATGGACGTGGAGAGGAGACATGGTATACTAACCTTTCTCTCTCTCATTGCATATACAGATGTGTTTCTCTAAATGATTTTTACCCCTTTTCTATCTTTTTGTTTCCTTCCTCTTCGTCTTCTTCTTCTTGTTCTTTTTTGATGCATCTTGGTACAGCATACTTATAAACTCTTCCATATCCCCATAGCCTCTATTTTTACATACTGTGTAATGTGGAATTTAATATTAAGCTTAATGGTATTATGGCTCCAAATCTTATGTGGCAAATAATTAACATGAATTTGTCATGAAATAATGGTGCAAAGTATTGTAACATTAGAACTTTGTTTAAAGGAACTTTATTAAGTCTTACAGAATTTCTAGCAAATTCCCTTGTGAGAATATTTTGGGGAAGATCTCACTGTATACACTTCAGTTTGTTGGTATTTCACTTTTTCGTGTAATTTTTTTCTCTAGCCTGGCCATTTTGGCTCTTTTACAGAAAGTTCAATTTGTTTCTGCAGGATAGTTGAAGCCTGTGATCAAAAAGGCAATGGTGGAGCTTGAAGGTGAGAGTTGTTTTTATACGCTCATTTAATTGTTATCTTTCATTATATAAAGTGGTAGGAATATGGTTTCCAAACAAAATATAATAAAAAATTATACAAGCATTTTTTGAGATTGATTATTGTAGGGTCCTCCTTGATTTGGAATGAATGATAAAAGATGATGCTGTGAAAGTTTTTGTAGACTTTTTATGCAAATAAATAAATAAATAAAATTTGTTTATAGAGCATTACCCTAAAATGGTGTTTTGATTATTGTGTTATAATTCCTCTTTTGGTGCTAGCAGGAGTATAAGCTTTTGTTGTATTATGCAGTAATAATCAATTACTATTTCCTCTTTCACCGAATATTTAACCAGCCAAAAAGTCTAAGCAGCGAGCTTAATGAATGAATTTTCAGGTGCACCATTCAAAAAATTTGCATCCATGCGAGATGAGTGGGCCCTCAAGAATCAATACATCAGTCCTTGTAGGTTATAACTTGCATCCAGTGTCCCTTTGTTCTTATGAACATTAATTGGTGTTTAGTGGGATTTATCCATAAACTAGGTTCCAACTGAAAGATTGAAATAACAGCTTGAGACTTTCAACTCGGCTATCTAATTTGATTTGCTTTTTAACTAGGGCAAGTAGGTTTGGAAATTTTACTAGCTTTGTCAAATCTGAGCTTGTGCATAAAGATGAGCTCTTCTAGTTATCATTTATTCATTAGTTTGTCTTCTTTTTTTTTTCTTTTTTTTTCCCTTTTTAATTGCAGGTCCCATTCCATTTATTGGCTCGGCATCTAATGCTATTAATCTTACAGAAAAGTTCTCTATAATTTGTGCAGATATGTCCTATTTTCATGGATTGTTCTTTTGCCCAGAAGCATGTTCTTTGCTGCTCCATAACTTTTGCATTTATCACATCGCCGCTCCTGGCTCCTAGGCATGAGCTCTGTAACTTGGTAACTTCACTGCAGATTTTGTTGTGGTCATCTTTCTATTTGTTGTGTACATGCTACTCAATTGATCTCTGTTGACTGCTATTATTCACACCGTTTCTTATCTGGCACTTCTTCAAGAGCTATTGCACAGCTTCCATATTTGCCTTGATGAACCTATGCTTTCTGTTGATGACATTAGTGGTCCGCTCTATGCAGATATTAACATGTAAAATAAATTTGTGTGAGTGCCTCTCCAATCAAATAGAAGAAGCGAACTAGAGTGTGAGGTAAGCCCCTAATACAGAAATGATAGGCGTATCTTCGTGTTGTATAATTTCAGCTGCATACTTACTTTATAGTGATTTTTGTGTTGTCGTTATATTTAGATTGTTATTTTGTATACGGATTGCTTAGAATTGGACCTATTGATAAAGACATTCCTTATTTTAGCTTGTAGGTGAAGTATGTAACTACTAAGGGATCTAGCCTGTTATCATTTCTGGTTGTTATGATGCTGGAGAAGAATTATAAGGCTCCTTTTAACTAAAAACTCAAGAAAGAAATTTACAGTATTATGTAAATAGAGTGAACAAACATTTGGCTGCAGAGAATTCGTAACTGTGCCTTGGAACCCAAAAGAACAATTTGAAAAAGTAATAATAATCTCCATCACAGTACTTGTTTAGTTGGATTTTTTGTTGCCATCGTTGTGAAAGCTCGGCCATTTGGATTCAAGTCTGACCCCCAATTCCATCAACTTCAGAGATAGAACAATCAAATAGATTTCATAGGGTTCAATCTTGAATGCATATAAAGAAGAAAAAGATGCTTTCAAATAAAGGAAATGATGTGGGAAAAAATAAAATAAAAAAATAATTCATTCAAGAACTACACAGGTAAAGTAGCTATGAAGGGAGAAAGCAGAGTTGTACCAGTTTGTATGACGTTACATGTTAGTTGTGGGAATTGGGAAAAAAAGGTGCGGTCCTCTCCTATCCTTTGGATGATATTTTCAAACCATGAAACTGAAGAGAAACTGGATAATCAAATTGTTTGAAAAGGGGGAAAAAAACTCGACAAACCTTAGCTTATAATACAACAAAATAGATCTGTATGTCTATTATTGACACTAAGAAATGTTATATAGAGCTTATCTTTCTTCATGAACCTTAAGGCACTAAGACAGTTATGTGTGTATATGAATCTCATCATTGTAGTGGAATTCAGTGTAGTAGCTAATTTAGTTTTCGTGTTAACTTTGCTTTTGGCCTGCACTGCTATATATTGTACCAGCTGTAATTCGATTTCTAGCTGCTCATTACATAAAACCGGTTTGTTCGATACCCCTGCATGATTTTACTTTTGCTATTGGCATTGTTTTTCACACTCTATTGTGTGTAATTAAATCAACTTTCTCTTTTCTGGATAGTTTATTTTGACCTGAGGATTAGGATTGCAAGATTGGTATCCACATAACCAGTTACTAATTGGTGTGCAAGAGCACTTATTAATTTCAACTATCTCAAAAACTTGATTGATTTTGCACAATGGATCGATCTTTGTGAACTTGGTAAGAGTTGTTGCCCAGTGTGTGTGTGTGTGTGTGTTAGATACTTAGTTGGCATCTAAGCTTCTTCTTTTTTTCCCCCTTGTGCAGTTGTTGGAGTTTGACGAGACCAAAACTAATATTTCATCTAAAAAGGATAATGATGCCAAAGCAAAGCAAGAAGGTGAAATAAGTTGAAAATGACTATTCCAGCTGAGCAATAATGTACTGTTGTTCTCTTTACTGACCCATTTGTGATGGGCACTATTGCCATTTTCTTTTTTATTTATAGTAGTTTCATTTTTTTCATCTTCAGTGTAGAACTTCAATATGACATATACTTAGAATTGGCTTTTAAAAAAAAATTATGGGTTGACTTTAAGGCCCATAGTTTAAATACCTACAGTGGCTTTGTTTGTACTTTTGTAAATTTAACATATACATATTGTTGTATTCTTTGCAACACTGCTGCCCACATTTTTTTTTCTTTTATTGTTTGGACAAAGGAAAAATGTAAAAGCATCATGGTATGGGTTTTGGTTAGGCAATAGCTGAGATGACCAGCGGGGGAGTTGACCAGAGTGTTGAGTGTACTGGAAATATCAATGCCATGAGCTCTGCATTTGAATGTGTTCATGATGTAATTCCTATGAACTCTTCTTGTAATTATTATTTTTTTTTAAAAAAAAAGATAAAATAATTAGGTGAAAGCTTTTGAATTATTTTCACTAACTTTTAAGGCCTGAATATTTCCTTGCAGGGATGGGGTGTTGTGGTACTGGTTGGTGTGCCAAACAAAGATGATGCATTCAAAACCCATACAGTGAATCTCTTGAATGAGAGGACTCTCAAGGGGACCTTCTTTGGAAACTACAAACCACACACTGACCTTCCTTCAGTAATGGAAAAATTTTAATTTTTTTTTCTTTCATTTCTTTTTTTCTTTTCCCTATATACAATTGTTAATTCTGACATTGTAAGATTTAGTCAAACACTTTATGATTAAAAACCCTTTTATTTGTGAAAATTCTGGGTCACATTTGATCTTGAGGCTAATTTACGTAGTTTCCAATATTATTTTGAGGAAATGGGTTTTACTTAGATGACTGATAACTCTATGTTTTTGCCCTTCCCTTTTTTTACCTTTTCCTACCGTGTCTTTATGTCTGAGAATCCTATTCTGTTCCCATTATCAGTTGTAAAATTCCAAATAATATTTGATTTGGTGAAAGGCATGCTAAGGGCACCATGTTATCTTTTTACTTCGCTTATCAAGCAAAAGATACAATCCGCAGTCGTTGAAGAAAAATGTGCAGAATAAATTATAGTATTTTGGTTAGTTAATTCAAGTACTTCCCAAAAGACATTCAAATTCCTTCTTTGTTAGCCAAAGCTTGTTCATAAAAGTGGATTTAACTCTCATGCTTCCTACGGACAATGAACTAATTATTTCTATATTCAAATTCCAATTTACTAAGGTACCTATATAGGTGCCTTATAAAATTTTATTATCATATGAATCTTACATCAACTATACCAACTCGTCTAAAAAATATCCAGATATTCTATTATTTAGATTTATGATGCCATTAGCTTTTATTATAAATCATATTGTAGAATTACTGTTCATTGGTCAAAACAGCATCCCAAATTGAATGAAACAGCAGTGATGTCTATCAAACGACACTTCCTTTCGAACAAAATAGTGCTGGGTTCTCTAGATTTGCAAAATAGCGTCATTTTGTTCCATTGTATGCCCGTGTAATTCCTTAATGGCAGTGTGTTTTTTGCAGGAAGAACATCTAGATTTTGTTCCATTGTATGCTCATGTCATTTTGTTCCAAAGTCATAACAATGACATATTTTCATAACAATAATATTTCTCAGATATTTCCAAAGCCATAACAATAATATTGTTTCTCATTATATTTCTTATTGTATAATAAAACTTGACTAAATAACCCTTCAAATACATCGGGCACGTGCTTCGCACGTGCCCTGCCCCTAGTAATAGACTAAAAGATAATTATATATATATATATATATATATATATATATATACATAGATCATATTAGCTAAGTGTAGCAGGTATGCAGGGCGGGGAAACATCATACCATCACTGTCCCAAAATCATCTCAGTTTTTAAAATTAAATACCAAATTTGCACTATCCCCGTTCAATTAAGCTATAAATCGCACCTATGGGGCCGGGGTTGTGCGGGCCCCGATGGGCTGGGGCAAAATTGGCATCCCTATGTATGAATTTAAAAAAAAAAAAAAAAATTACGCTATTGCAACAAATCGTTTGTAGAAATAAAGGCACACTCTATTGTAACAAAAAACTGATGCAATATCCTATTGCAACAACAGTTCTTGATGCAGTATCTTATTGCGACAACCATTCCCGATGCAATATCATATTGCAATACTAATTATTGATGCGATACAGTCATGCTCTATTGCAATAAAAGTACTCGATGCAATATGCTATTGCAACAAACATTCTCGATGTAATATGCTATTGCAACAATAGTTTTTGATGCAACAGCCTATGGCGCGAATCTCCTTTGTATCGGGTGTGCCTCCGTATGGGGGGAGTGATGCAATAGTGCATAGTGCGAATCTTTTTCGTATGGGGTGCGTTTCCGTATGGGGGGAGAATGTGGGCCTATTGCAAGAATAGTTCCTGATGCAATATTCTGTTACAACAACCATTCTCGATGCAATATTATATTGCAACATTAATTATTGATGCAATAGAGTGATGCTCTACTGCAATAAAAGTACTCGATGCAATATGTTATTGCAACAAACATACTCGATGCAATATGTTATTGCAACAACAGTTTTTGATGTAATAGCTCATGGCACGAGCCACCCACCATCTGGCGAGAATATGTGGGCCCTTTTAAGTGATTATTGCAACAACCATTCCCGATGCAATATCATATTGCAACATTAATTATTGAAGCAATACAGTTATACTTTATTGCAACAAAACTACTCGATGTAATATGTTATTGCAACAAACATTCTCGATGCAATATGTTATTGCAACAACAATGTTTGATGCAATAGCGCATGGTGCGAGTCACTCCCCGTCTGGGGGAGAAGTGCCTAATGCAATAGCCTATTGCAACAATTGTGCCTGATGCAATAGCCTATTGCAATAAACAAACTTGATGCAAGGACCCTATTGCAACAATAATTATTGATGCGATACAGTCATGCTTTATTGCAACAAAAGCACTCGATGCAATATGTTATTGCAACAAACATACTCGATGCAATATGTTATTGCAACAATAACTATTGATGCAATAGCACATGGCGCCAACCTCCTCCCATTTGGCGGGAGAATGTGGCCTCTTTTAAGTGTTTATTGCAACGACAAAAATTTTGTGGTTGCAATATGCAGGATATTACCACTATATCTTGCATTGTTGCAATAACTTTCGTTGCAATAGAGTGTTTTTGTTGTAGTGAATATTATTGTTTATATATTTTGTTACTATTTTATTTTATTTTTTCATGTTTATGAAGTTTTCATTAATCTTTGACTGCATTTTTAACCCTTCAATTTTTTTGTTTTAAAGGGAATTATGGCTGCCAGATTTAGGCATCCAACTTGTCCAAGTACAGATCATAACCGGAAAAAAGAAAGAAAGAAAAAGGTGATTGACACATGAGTTTTTGGTTCTTTTGGCTTAACTGATTTAAACTTTTGTTTTATGCGCATGTATTTTATGGTTTTCTTTTTTTTTTTTTTTTTTTTTTCTGTTATGGTTTTCATTATTTTTTATGTCAATCCTTTTTATTATTGATTATGATTATAATTTGATAATACCAATTGTATAGTACCTTTTATTTTCTGAATTGATCAACTAAAAGTGCATATTAATTAAAATATTTGATCTAATGATGATATCTGCATACAGTTAAACTTCATCGATATCCTTAGTTTGAGATAAAAATTGTCTACATGTGAGTTTGAGATAAATATAATCTATACATTTTAATAATAATTCTTATTTTTTACTAAACGATAAAATCCTAATACAAATAGAAACACACAAAAATCCTAAAACAAATAAAAACAACATAAATATAGGTTTGAAACCAATTTGAAGTATCAGTTCCTACCCTTACCATGACTTCTAGCCATGCAAGAAAGCACCATGTATGTAACACCAAATAAAAACCCTCCATTGGTTCTTGTTCTTTTACTTTCGTATAACCTATTTGCTTTCTTCCACAAGATCTTTGATAGGTACGTTGACGTTGGAATTGTTATTTTTTCAATTTTTTTTGTTTATGCACCATATTGATCACATGTATATATATCTTCTATTATCAAGTGCACCCAATGCAATTTTGCAACAAGTGCACTCCAAAATTATTACGTGCAACTTATATTTGGCCAAATCGTTGGATTAAATTTCAATCATATGCTGGTCATGCATGCAAAAATTCAAGTTGATCTAATATTGAAACCTATTTCATTCGAAATGTTTATAAATGAGCGATCCCTATTGATTAAAAAATGAACGTTTTAAATCAAATAGCAATTAATCTCAGATCAATTTGATTTTTTTTTTTTTTTTTCATGAAACGCCTACATGAGAACGCTATCTTATCCAATGGTTGGATTCACAAAATAAAAATTATTAGAGTTTTGCAGTGCACCGATATTAAAGGACTATATATCTATACACACACACACACACACACTCTTTACCTTTAGTTTTGATGGATAATCGTGTTACATTTTTATGTATCTTTATTGATACTTCATGCATATTAATGCTTCTTCTTTTTTTTTTTTTTTTTTTTTTTGGAGTAAGTGAGATATGTGTATTAATGTTAACAATTCAAAGACCAAGATATCACAAGATTTTATGTTAAAGATTTTTTATAAATAAAATATTTTTATATTGATTTTTCTGAGAAATTTTATGTTGATTTTTTTAAGAAATTTTTTCCCACACAAAATATTTACGTGCAACGCACGTGTGCTATTACTAGTGTATATATATATATATATATATATACAAATCTAATCTCATCAACACGTGTTGATGGATTTTCTTGTTTGAAAAACAATTTCCTATTTTTGCGCCTTCAAAATTAATGTCTCTTTGCTTTATTTGGTTGCAACGTACAGACACACCTATATAGAGTAATGGAACGACACACTGTGATTATACTTAGAGAAAAAGTTATATATAACTGTGTTACCACTAATGCGATGTCACAAGCCAACAAAAATGAAACAAAATAAGACCATCAGAGCACTTTTTAATCCCATAATCTTATTTTATTTTACCCTTATTGGTTAGTCACACTATGTGTCCCGTGTCACAGTGTGGAAGACTCACTCCTACATGTACATATCATGGCTGTCGCAACACTTAATTTAGTCGAATTAATTCAAATTTTTGCTCTTGACTTTGCGATCCACATCCAATTACCGTATGAGGCGTATATAATACGGTGAAAGAGAAGTTTCAACTATAGGGAAGCATTTGGATAGGATTAGGACCTTCTAGGCGAGGAAGATTGGTGGCATTGAAAAGAGCCCATCGCCCTTCCCACATGGCAATGGTTCTTCAATGGCCTCCAAACTCATAGCCAGCTTCATTCCTTTGCTTTCTCCCTTTTGAATTATTACACCATTCAAACACACAGAGCTGGATCAAATCTGGTTATTGGCCCACCAGCAGCATATTAGCCGCTCAAGACGTTAACTCTGCCCTTTTCACTCACCTTATATGCGCTTTCGGCCGGCGTCGACAACTCCACCTACCACCTCTCCATCCCTTCCTCAGACGTACCACTCTTCTCCAACTTAATTCACTCACGCTGTCAGGCGTAAGAACCCCTCCATTGTGACCCTTTTATCCATCTGGGATGGACAGCCTCAAACTTTCCAGTCCTTCTTTGGTCCAACGATACCAAACTCGACCGTCTTGTCTTCCATGGCCAGCCAAGCCTCTTACAGAAAATCTTTCATCCAGTCAATTCTATTCAAACAGCTAGGCTTCATGGGTTTCACGGGTTGGACCTATGTTGGGTTTGGCCAGGCACGGGTTCCGACTTGATCAATTTGGGCACCCTCTTGGACGAGTGGCGAGACGCAATCAATTCTGAGTCAACAAACTCGAACGAGTCACGATTGATCTTGACCATGGCCGTTCGTTACATGCCGGTTCTTCACTCGGTGAGTTACCCGGTGGATTCAATACGGAGGAACTTGGATTGGGCCCATGTTATAGCATACGGCTATTATTTGTCTTCACAGGTAGAATTTACCCGCCCATCCGCCGCTCTGTATGACCCAGTGGAGCAACGTTAGTACCGATTTCGGAATAGGGGAATGGACCCGCAGAGTATTACCGGCTAGCAAGCTGGTTTTGGGGTTGCCTTACTTTGGCTTTACATAGACACTTGTGAACGCCAATGACAATGGTTTAGGTGCACCAGTATCCGGGTCGGGCCTTACAATAGATGGATCCATGGGCTATAAGTCCATCAAAAGCCTCATTCGAGGTTATGGGAAGGCAATTGCAACAGCGTACAATGCTACTTATGTAGTGAATTACTTCAATGTGGGAGTAAAATGGACGGGTTATGACGATGTGGAGGCTATCAGAGCAAAGGTTTCATATGCGAAGGAGAAGCAGCTACTTGGTTACAATGTCTTTGAAATCTCCTACGATGAAAATTGGGTTCTTTCTCAGGCTGCAGGTATATATGTAATAGTTTGCTACTATTCACGTTTGATCTAGCTAGTCAAGTTATCAAATGACATAAATGGGTTAGATAAATGAACATAAGTTTTTCCATAGGTTGTTGACACAAAATTTTAGATTTGCAATCCATATTTTGCAAAACCTGCTGTTGGATTAGATTGTCTTATCATGTAATTAAGCTATGCATGCCATCAATCAAGTTAATCAAATGTTAAGAGCTATTTCATCCATAAATGTGAGATTTTTAGTATAGAAAATAGAAATGTAAGTTTTTAGATCAGATGGTAACCAACCATCGGATCAACTTAAACTTTGATATGCATAGCTTACATAGGAAGGCAATCTAATCCAACGGTGGGTTTCACAAAATATGGATCACAAATAGGTTATCTAAAAACTTGTGTCAAAATTTGTATATATAAAAATTTGTGTTCATGGATTCTAACTTGATATAGATATGTACAAAAAATATAAACAAAAATCAAATTTTTCCTACCAAAGTTGTGTCCAATGATCTTTTAGGGCCGTTTGTTTGTCCATATGAAAATTAAATAAATAAATATGGTGAATTTTATATAGTACCGAGGTACAAATCTATCATAAAAAATAAACAAATAAATAAATAATAATAAAAATAAAAAATTGGAGTAATCTCCATATTTAATTGATACTATAATATTAATATTAGAAATTCAAGAAATACCTTTATATTAAATTTTTATTCTCATTTGTAATAATGACCACCTTTTTCTTGAATTTTTTTAATTTTTCTTTTTAAAAGTTTTTCCAAATGTATGATAGGAGAACACATATCTACACACACACCCACATGGAGTTGAAACCAAAATTTTCACAAATCCCAAGTCTTTATTAAAACAGGTCATATCATTAAGCAAAAGGGCCATTGGTTGAATTTATGCATTCAATATATGATGGATTTGTGTATTCAATACTAAAATTTTAAAATAGCCTTAATTGTTTAATTTCCATTTGAAGCACCTAAAAAATGTCCTTTATGTAAGTTATTTCTTTTTGCCTTTTTTTTGTTTTTTTTTTTGGATGCAATCTTATTATCTGAGTTGGGGGACTTTTGGTAAAATTGTAACATGTGGTTAGAAGTTAAATCTATGAGAACAAATGTCCAATGTTTTGAAAATATTGAGGGTCATCCCCTCCATCCCCACACCAACCCCCCCCCCCCAAAAAAAAGTAAAATAAAAAAACTAATCTACATTACTCTGCGGCCCCGGATTAAATGTTTATTTAGGTTCTATTTGGTATACCAAGAACCAAATAGAACCTAAATAAACGTTTATCAAGAACCGATTAGAACCTAAATAAATGTTTAATCTTGGGCGCAGAGTAATTTCTTATATATATATATATATGAAATTGTACTTTTCCTTATTTGGTTGTAATAGAAAATGACCGAAGATGATGAATAATTGGAATAATTTTGGCTTAATATAATTTTATCTTTTCCTTTCCTTTTATTTCATTTTCATTAATTTTCCCTTTCTTTTTTCCTCCTTAGTAGAATCTAGGAACCAAATAGAGCGTTAAGTATTTATTAAAGATTTAATGATACATTACTCTCTAGTCTCTTATTAGCTAAGTGAAGCAAATATATATATCTATCTATATATGGTTGTAGCTCAAATGGATGTTGAAGATCACCAATACAAGCTGCGGTTGTTTATAATTATTTTGCTTCCAATTGCTATGGTTATTTTTGCACTAGTCTTCGTCAAGTGCTACTATCGAAGGCGAATACTTAAATCAAAAGGTAACATTTTTTCCTATTTAAATTCATTATATTTATAATTGAGAAAAGAGAATTCATCTTTTAAGATCAATTGAAGTGACTTACATTTTTCATTAATTGGATGATGGCAGTAGAAAAAGAGTCATTATCTAGAGGTGGTATAGAAGCTGCTGAAAACCTTAACTACAATACTCCAAATTTAGAAGTTTTTAGTTTTGCTGATATTGTAGTGGCTACAAATAACTTTTCAATCGAGAATAAGCTCGGAGAGGGTGGATATGGACCAGTTTACAAGGTGATATTTGATCTCTAAACCGTTTTTGTTTTGTTTTTGTTGTTGTTTTGGGAGTAGAGGGAAGTTTTGAGACATACAATACATGTGTAGGTTTTAGGAACACGAGAAGCAATGCATAATAAGGATGAGGAGTAAACTTAGGAGAAGAAATCAAATCACTCCCCTCTGGGATTTCTTTGATCTTCAAACCATTTTTTTTGTTCTTGCTATTTTGACTAGTATTTATTGAAAAATACTAACCATGGGATTTCTTTTTCCTAGGGTGAGTTTTCAAATAGGCAAGGAATAGCAGGTAAAGAGACTTTCAAAAATGTCTAAGCAGGGACTTGAGGAGTTCAAAAATGAAGTCATGCTTACTGCAAAACTACAACATGTCAATCTTGTTAGGCTATTGGGGTTTTGCACCCAAAGAGAAGAAAAGATGCTGATTTACGAGTACATGCCAAACAAAAGCTTGGATTTCTATCTCTTTGATCTGTAGTCTTTTATACTTCCAAATATGTATAGTTAGATAATATTGAGAGTAACTTCACATAAAGTTTCGCACTTCATGGTTATCTTAAAGGGTGGTGGCATGGCAAGCAATTGCTTCCTAGCGGTGCCACTTCTGCACTAGTGGCATGCAATCAAATATCCCAACAATTTTGGAATTTTGGCCACTATTACTCTTCAGGTGGCACTTTCGCTTGTTGACATTTTAGAGCACAGGACAATACCACATCATGGTACAACTAAGGGCCTGCCATCTTATCCTTTCAATAATAATAATGATTGTGCAGTTATATGGATCACAGAATTTCATATATATATATATATATATATATATATAGAAATGTTGTATGACACCCCTTTAAGCTTGAAGGAAGCTTAGGTAGACCCATAGTAAACTTATAAGGTCGCAACTTGCAACTAGCAACTTGCTTTCTTGCTTACTATATATATATATTTCTTATATTTATATTTATATTTATTTTTGGCATGTATTGTTTAGACTAGAAATTACTAATTATTCATGAAATATCTACTCTAATGTAGATTGGGATAGACGATTACTCTTAGACTGGAAGAAACGAGTTCAAATCATTGAAGGAGTTACTCAAGGGCTTCTATATCTCCAAGAATATTCCAGATTAACAATACTTCACAGAGATTTGAAGGCTAGCAACATTTTATTGGACAATGAGATGAAACCCAAGATATCATATTAAGGGATGGCTAGAATTTTCGAAAAAGATGAACGTGAAACAAATACAAGACGGATTGTTGGAACATAGTAAGTAATTAAACCAAATCCAAAGATTACTTCATACATGTTTTCTTGTTTAGTACTTAATAATTATGTTGCTGGTTCCTTAATGCAGTGGATACGTTCCTCCAGAATGTGTGAAAGAGGGTGCTTACTCCATGAAATCTGATGTTTATAGTTTTGGAGTTCTACTATTACAAATCATAAGTGGCAAGAAGAATACATTATATGGTTCAAATAAAAATATGATCCTTTTGGAATATGTAAAGAACTTCAGCAAACCTTTTATCATCATTAATTGTGATTTGATATTTTGCAATAATTTGAACTGCAAGGTGGCTAATATATATATGTTGAATAATTTCAAGGCATATGAGTTGTTGAAAGATGGAAAAGGCATGGAGTTTATGGACCCATCACTGGATGATGCATTTTCATCGTGTAAATTGATGACATGTATGCAAGTAGCACTTCTTTGCGTCCAGGAAAAGCCTGCAGATAGACCTTCCGATGTTGGAAGTTTCTTCAATGCTAAGAAACGAAACTGCA
The DNA here is from genome assembly GCA_039720395.1 of Liquidambar formosana. Lineage (NCBI taxonomy): Eukaryota > Viridiplantae > Streptophyta > Magnoliopsida > Saxifragales > Altingiaceae > Liquidambar > Liquidambar formosana. The sequence continues at coordinate 16,227,817 of CM077830.1, forward strand.
ACCATTGCTATGCCTAAAAGGCCTGCTTTTTCGAGAAGAAGAGACGAAGATGAGGGAAATAACTCTACATTGCAGCATGGAGTTTGTTCAAATGAGGCAACAATTTCCCTAGTTCTACCACGATGATATTACTCACTTTGGTGAGGCATAGTTTATTAAACAAATTTATGGTTTGTTTAGGATAAGTATATGTTCTTAAAACAATTATAGTCTGTCTTGTTCTATATTATGGTCACCACCAGGAACTAAACTTTTCCAACAATGTTGGATCATTAGCAATTGATAAACCATGGCAAAAATATAGGCAAAGTATATATTTTAGATTTATATAATTCCTGCAATGTGATGGCTTATGACATTGACCTAAGTTGGTCCTTGCTTTTCCCTTCTATGGCTATGCATGGGTTTTTGTGAATGCAAATGACAATGGTCTTTTTGTGCTGGCTACTGGACCGAATGTTTCCGTTAGTGCTAGTGATGGGTCGATTGGGTATAATCTGAGCACTACATTTATAAGCCAAAATAGTGCTACAATAGTGTTCAATGCTAAGTTTGTTGCGGATTATTGCTATGTTGGAATGACATGGATCGGTTTTGATGGTATCCATAGTATTTCTACTAAGGTTTCATTTACTGAGGCAAATGAATTGCTTTGGTTACTTTGCGTGGCATGTTAGGGCCGATGACAATTGGTTTCTTTCTAAAGTAGGTTTAGTATGAAACTATGAATCTATCTATAGCATTTATCCCTTTTGTAAGTAGATGGAGTAATTTGCTTTCACATTCTCTATGGAAATCACAATTGGTTTAGGTTGTGTCTGGCACACAGATTAAAATTAAGGTGGTATAGGATAATAAAAATATTAGATTCCTTTTCCTTTTCTCTTTTCATTTTTTGAGATAAATGAAATTTTATTAAATAAAGGGTAAATATGTATTAAAGAAAAATCCCTAAAGTCTAGCTCCTTTTCACATAACCCCTTATAGGAAAAATGGTTCTAATGTTCCACGAACCACATTGGCAATTTAATAAAATAACAAACATTTAAATAAATAATATAATCCATCAAAAAATATGAGATCTAATATTTCTAACTTCTATAACGAAAGTAAGAAAAACCAACATTTACAAAAATAGAATTATTTATATAAAAGACTATCAATGCGGTTCGAGAGGACATTATAACTACTTTTCTTTACAAAGGTCATATGGAAGAAGGGTAAACATTAAAGGAATTTTTTATAATTCACCCTTAAATAATATCATGCTAGTAGCCTACATCCAAGGACATAGTCCGTTAAATGACAAGGGACCATGGTTCTTTCATTCCTCAAATGTTTAGTTCTTTTTCGGTCTAATGCTCTGTGGTTCTTGATAGTTGTTGCGGTTACACAGGCATGGGAAGCATAAACTAACAATGCTAACAAAGAAGTGCAACTCTAATCAAAAAAGAAAAAGGATCAAAGAAATGTATAGGTATTACAGTTACTTGAAAGGGTAAATTACATGAAATTCTCCTAATGTTTTACCTGTTTTCACGAAACCTCCTAATAAAAACATTAATTGCTGCAATGTTCTTCCCTAAAGTATACACATTTCTTAATTCACTTCCACCGTTAAGCGCCATCCTCCAAATCAAACAGAAAAACATCACGTGCTGTCACGTTTTTAGGGGGGTTTTCTTTCCATATTTGCCCTTGTCTTCTCTAACGATGTCCCCTTCTCCCTGTCATAGATTTGTTGCTGTCATCATTGAAGGAGGCGGCGATGTTGGGGGTTGTGGTGCCTCATCGCCGCACCATCCCAATATATAGAAATATTTAAAGAAAGCCCCATAGAGGTTGATGGCTGGGGTTTGTGGAGCCAAATGAAGGAGAATGCGATGTTGAGGGTGGTGTCTCGTCGCCGCACCATCGCATTCTCCATGAAACAAAATATCTGAAACTCTCTGATGGCAGTAATTAAAAATAAAATAAATAAAAAAGAAAAACTGATGAAGAATGAGATAGAGAAACCCATTTTGAGTTAGGTACGAATACGATCCATGGGTTTTGGGCATACGCAAAATAAAAAATGGGGATGGGAATCAAACTTGGCAGCCCTGAGTGCTGCTGCTGCTTCTTCTCTTCTTCTTCTTCGTGCCTTTATTTTATTTATTTATTTATTTTTTCAATTTGCTCCTCCTATGGGTTTGTTTGTTTTGTTTTTTTTTTTTCGTTTCGTGTTGGTGATTGATGGGGATTGTTGGGATGGTCACAATTGAAGTTGGGGTTTTTTGCCATGGGTGTTGCTGTTGCTGCTTCTTTCTTATCTTCTTCTTCGTTTTTTTTTGTTTTTTTCATTTCATGTAGGCAATTGAAGTTGGGGGTTTTTCGCTTGAAAAAAAATGGGATTCGCCTGGAGAGGTTGGGTCGTGTGGGGTGGTCCAAAAAAGCGCAGGAGAGATGGTGATGCGTAATAATGTCTTTTCATTATTTTGTTCACACCGTTAGTTCAATTAAATGCCCAATTTGTGTTGAGAGGTCCATTGCAGCAATGTATTTATTAGGGGGTTCATGAAACAAGCGAAACACTAAGGGGTTTCATGTAGTTTACCTTCCTTGAAAATAATAATTTGTTGAGCAAATGTTATGTTTTTTATGGACTCTTGGCCCCTTTGACCATATTCATGCTTTGCGGACTTTTTATTGTGTGTATTGTGTATGTAGTGAAAAAGAAAAAGTCGCATAGACGTACATGATACATCTTATTGAGTTGACATGTAACTGCGTCACTAAAGCATAAATTTTTATTTGCTTATCATAGGACCAATTTGCAGACTACAATGTATTTAAACTAAAGTACTAATCGTGGTAATAAGTAATCAATTAGGCATGACTCTATATAATAATTGTTTGGATCCTTTACCTAACAACTTAGGTTTATAGCTTAAAAACTTAACATGATATAAGATTATGTCATTTTTGTACCATCTCGTTCGTGAGTCTGATTTATTGTTTACGTGACAAGTTCATTTCTATCTTGTTAAGCTTGCACGTGAAGAAGTACGTTATTTTTGGGCCATCTCGTTCGTGAGTCTAATTTATTGTTGACGTAGCAAGCCCATTTATATTTTGTTAAGGAAGGCCTCTATTGGCATCCCAAGACTTGCTTTTCATCCCCCATTTATTTTATATTTTAAAGTTTTATGAAAAATATAAAAAGATTTCATTAAAACTGATCACATAATCTACTAGAATACATCATTTTGACAACTTTGTAGAAAAAAGTTTTTCCAAAATCTATCGTTTAAATGGACTTTGTAGCCAATTGTATAATAAAGACTGTAAATGGCAAAAAATTCCACTTATATGATAGATTTTGGAAAAACTGTTTTCTACAAAGTTATTCAAAATGATATTTTTTAATAGATAATGCGTTCGGTTTTTATAAAAACTTTTCATATTTTTCAAAAAACTTTAAAGTATAAAATAAGTAGAGAATGAAAAGCAAGTTCTTAGGTGCCAATAGTGGCCCCCTTTGTTAAGCTATAGTTAAAGAGAGTAAAATTAATGTACTTCATATTGTTTGGGCTTTTACTAATTGCTTAGGCTTTTATATGAAAACTTAATAATGGGTTATATGGTACAATCCACCCATGTATGAGATGCGATCCCAATATCCCAATGGACTCAGAGATGGCCTCCTTGGCTTTGCTCCTCGAGGAGTGGCGAACAGTTATTGACGCTGAGGCAACTAACTCTGGCCTAACACCATTAATTCTCACCGCAACGTTTCCTTACACGCCGCCGATAAACTCAGTGGTTTATCCTTCAGTGGCCATATCAAGCAGCTTGGATTGGGTCAATGTGATGGCTTATGACATCTTTGCTCCTGATCCATCACCCATAACACGCTCCCGGGCTGCATTATATGACCCAAATAGTGAAGTCAGCGTGAGCTATGGGGTCGAGCTATGGATTCAATCCGGGGTGCCATCGACTAAGTTGGTCCTTGGTTTTCCCTTCTATGGCTACGCATGGGTTCTTGTGAATGCTAATGGCAATGGCCTTTTTGTGCCATCGACTGGACCAGATGCTTCGGTGGGTGCTAGTGATAGGACGATTGGATATGATCAGATTACTGCATTTATAAGCCAAAACAGTACCACAACAATGTTCAATTCCACGTTTGTTGTGGATTATTGCTATGCTGGGACGGCATGGATCGGTTTCGATGGTACACAGACTATTTCTACTAAGGTTTCGTTTGCCAAGGCAAATGGAATGCTTGGCTACTTTACGTGGCACATTGGGGTCGATTCAAATTGGGTCCTTTCTCAAACAGGTTAGTATGAATCTATCTTTGGCATTTGTACCTTTTGTGAGTAGATGGTGTAATCTACTTTTACATTCTTCATGGAAATCACAATTGGTGCGAAGATTAAAATTAAGGCGTTATAAGATAATGAACAGGGCCGGCCTTGAGTGGAGCTAACCAAAGCAACTGCTTTGGGCCCCAATTTTTTTTTTTTTCAAAATAAGTCCCATTTAAGTCCAACTTTTATACTTAGCCTCAAAAGACAGTTGTGTATTGACTGATAGTGTGATTAATAATTATGGGCCAGGCTATTGCCACCACTTAAAATACTCTAAGCCCCCCAATATTTAAATAATTTGTGAAATTCTTTATATCTAAATGTAAATTTACCAATAAGGACATGTCTACTTAAAGACTTTAAAAATTTCCTATCCCCACCCCACTCCACCCCACCCCTAATTCTAAAAACATTCCACCATCTATAGATTTCATGCTTTCACAAACTCTAACAACTTTGACACCAAATCCATATTTACATAAAAAAAATTAATGTTTCTCATGTTATATTAAATAATATACAAGAAAAGTATTGATAGAGATGATATTAGCAACCAAAAGGTAAATATTTATACACTTTTTATCGAGTTTAACTTCAGTTTTTCGTATACTGAATTTCGTATTGTTCGGTTTTTGGACTCTGAACATGTTTACAATGTTCATTTCTGTAACACCGAACTCTTTTAATGCGTTCCGACTTCTAAGTCCGAACAAAGTTATTTTGTTCTGTTTTCAACTCCGAACAAATGGATATTGTTCAATTATGTAAATCTAAACAAATGGATATTGTTCACCTGTAGGAGTCCGAACAAGCTTGTGTTGTTCTGTTTTAAAATACCGAATAACTTAACTATACAACAATCGAAAATTGTTCATATATGTAATTGTGAATGGATTTTGAGTGTTCGTGTTTATAAGTCGGAACAAATAATAGAGGTTCGGTTTTAAAGGTCCGAACATTTTTATATTGTTCTTTTCTACAAAGCCGAACATATATACTTTGTTCTTACTAATAAGTCCGAACATATATAATATGTTCTTACTAATAAGTCCGAACATATAATCTTTGTTCTTACTAATAGGTCCAAACAGGTTGGGGGTGGGGTGGGCAGGTGGGATGGAAAAATGTTTGGGAATTTTTTCTTAAGGGTATTTTAGGAAGATAAGGGGGTGCTTTCAGCAAAATATGAGGGGATTTAATTAGTGGGGGGCTTAGAGTATTTTGAATGGTGGCAATAGCCTGGCCCTTATATATAAAAGCAAATTTTGTGTAGTTACAAAAAAAAAAAAAGAAAAGGTAAAAAAATTGGGTAATTGGAGCTAAATTCTTTTGTGTGTGGGAATATATATAAGAGGCCTCATCATTAGAATTCACTTGGGGCACGAAAAAACTCAGGCCGACCTTGATAATGAAAATATTAGCTGTTATGGGATTTCTTTTTCTTTTTCTCTTCAGTTTTCAAGACAAATGAAATTTTATTAAATAATGATCTGTAGCCTACATCCATGGACATAGTCCATACAAGCCATGAGGGACCATGGTTCTCCCATTCCTCAAATGACACAAGACCACGTACATATTTGGTCACTTCATGGGCTGTCTCACTACAAACTCAACAATTTATATAAACTACTTCTTGGACCTTAGAAGTGTTTGGTTGCAATTAGTAGTAACCATGTGTACGTAAGTTTCAGCCTATTTAATTAATTGGGGTTCATGTTTGATGTTCAGTCGAGCATCAGTAAGGGAAACCATGCTCCTTTTAGATAGAATATGTCTTTTAAAATTCTTATGGCCAGGAGCACAATGCCAAGTTATTTCTACAGCCAAAAAGGGTTTAATAAACTGCAGATATGGTGTTCGAAGATTTAACTCAATGTCCTTAAGCAGTCTTAAATTGTTAGTACTACTTTATTTTTCATTCTTCAGTTCTTTGTCAGTCTAATGCTATGGCTCTTAATGTTGTTGCAGCTTCACAGGCATGGGGAGCATAAACTGACAATGCTAACAAGGTAGTGCAACTCTTACTAAAAGAGGAATAAGTATCAAAGAAATGTACTGTGGTGTCTAGCTAGTCTCTAATTAACATATATAGTTAACTATTTATACTCACAACATTTTTCTCCAAATGAAACTATGGTCACACACTCGCACCACAAGAGGATATTAAAGATCATCAGAACAAGCAACGACTGTTGGTAATTATTTTGCTTCCAATTGTCATGGTTTTGTTCCTACTAGGCTTCACCATGTGTGTTACTTCTGGAGGAGAGCGCCTAAATCAAAAGTTCACCTTTCCACTTATTAGAATTCGTCATTCATAACCATGAAGAGAAAATTCACCATTTACCGTTATGATTTGTAGAAATAGACTAGCAATTTATATATTAAATGTTTTCCAATATCTAATTAATTTGAAAATTGGAATGCATGACATGTATAAGCAGAGGCGGAGCTAGGAGTTATCTCCAATGGGGGTACTGTGCTGTGAATATGTGAAGTGGGAATTGAAAGCTCTGTAGAGCTTTTCTTTTCTTCGGAAAAGTTGCTTTTTGGTAATCATTTCCCAATGTAATAGCAAAAAAATGATATTTTCGTCAACTTATTACAAATTAATTGTATATATGCTTCAAAATGACTATCATTTTCATGTTTTTGGCATTGTATCGAAAAGTGGTTATCAAATGGTAATTTCTCCCAAAAAAAAAAATAAAAATTTATTTGAGCTAGTGGGGCACGTGCCCCCAAAGGCCCTGGCTTCACCCCTGTGTATAAGTAGAGTCTCTAATCCAATGGTTAGATTATCAAAAAATATATATCTATATATATATCTATACAAATCCGATCTCATCAACATGTGTTGATGGATTTTCTTGTTTGAAAAGCAATTTCCTATTTTTGCACTTCAAAATTGATGTCTCTTTGCGTTATTTGGTTGCAACGTACAGACCATAGGTATGCAAGGTAATGGAATGACACACTGTGAATCCATGATTACACACTAAGAGAAAAACTTATGTGTAATTGTGATACCGCTGATGTGGTTTTTTTTTTTTTTTTGGTTTCCCATGGTGTCCCCAAGTTTCGCCAATGACTAATCTTCCAAGGTACTGTTGGGCACCAAAGCGGGGACCTCTTCCAAGAAAGTTTGCTGCATCTGCAAGGGCTCGAACTTGAAACCCCTTGCTTAACCGACTAGAGCCCCTTCCACTTAGGCCAACCTTTGTTGGTCCGCTGATGTAGTTTCTCAAGCCAACAACAATGAAGCAAAATGAAATTATAAAAATACTTTTTAACCCTGTAATCCTATTTTACTTTAACTCTTATTGGCCAGTGATACTACGTGTCCGTGTCACAGTTACGTGGAAAACTCACTCACTATGTACTTATCACAGCTATCCCAACACTTAATTTACTCAAATTAATTGAAATTTTTGCTCTTGACAATACTTTTTAACCCTGTAATCCTATTTTACTTTAACTCTTATTAGTCAGTGATACTACATGCTCGTGTCACAGTTAGGTGGAAGACTCACTCACTATGTACTTATCACAGCTGTCCCAACACTTAATTGAGTCAAATTAATTGAAATTTTTGCTCTTGACTTTGCGGTCCGCATCCAATTACTTTATAAGGCGTATATGATTTTTTTTTTTCTTTTGGTTTAGTAAGGCGTATATGACTTGGTGAAAGAGAAGTTTCAACTATAGCGAAGCAATTGGATAGGATTAGGACCTTCTAGTCATGAAGATTGCTGGCAATGGCATTGAAAAGAGCCCATCGTCCTTCCCACATGGCAATGGTTATTCAATGGCCTCCAAACTCATAGCCAGCTTCATTCTTTTCTTTCTCCCTTTTGAATTATTGTACCATTCGAACGCACAGAGCTGGATCAAATCTGGTTATTGGCCCACCAGCAGCATATTAGCCGCTCAAGACGTTAACTCTGCCCTCTTCACTCACCTTATATGCGCTTTCGCCGGCGTCGACAACTCCACCTACCACCTCTCCATCCCTTCCTCAGAATTACCATTCTTCTCCAACTTCACTCACTCTGTCAAGCGTAAGAACCCGTCCATTGTGACCCTTTTATCCATCTGGGGTGGACAGGATCAAACCATCTTCAGTCAAACACCAAACTCAACCGTCTTGTCTTCAATGGCCAGCCAAGCCTCTCACAGAAAATCTTTCATTGAGTCTTCTATCAAAACAGCTAGGCTTTATGGGTTTCATGGGCTGGATCTGTATTGGGTTTGGCCCAGTATGGGGTCCGATTTGATGAATTTGGGCACCCTCTTGGACGAGTGGCGAACCGCTATAATTCCGAGTCAACAAACTCGAACCAGTCACGATTGATCTTGACCATGGCGGTTCGTTATGTGCCGGTTCTTTATTCGATGAGTTACCCAGTGGATTCAATACGGAGGAACTTGGATTGGGTCCATGTTGTAGCATACCTGTATTATTTGCCTTCACAGGTGAAATTTACCCGCCCGTCTGCGGCTCTGTTTGACCCGTGGAGCAACGTTAGTACCAATTTCGGAATAGGGGAATGGACCCGTAGAGGATTACCGGCTAGCAAGCTGGTTTTGGGGTTGCCTTACTTTGGCTTTGCGTGGACACTTGTGAACCCCAATGAGAATGGTTTAGGTGCACCAGCATCCGGGTTGGGCATTACAAAAGATGGATCCATGGGTTATAAGTTCATCAAAAGTACAATACGAGCAGGTGGGAAGGCAGTTGCAACAGCGTACAATGCCACTTATGTAGTGAATTACGGCAATTTGGGAATAAATTGGATAGGTTATGACGATGTGGAGGCTATCAGAGCAAAAGTTTCATATGCAAAGGAGAAGAAGCTACTTGGTTACTATGTATTTCCAATCTTCTATGATGAAAATTGGGTGCTTTCACAGGCTGCAGGTATGTATGTAATAGTTTGCTACTATTCGTGTTTGATCTAGTCAAGTAATCCTATGACATGGATGGGTTAGATCAATGGACATAAGTTTAATTTTACACAAATTTTTAGATAACATATTTGTATCTATGATTCATATTTTGCAAAACCTATCGTTGGATTAGATTGTCTTCTCATATAAGCTAAGCATGCAAAAAATCAAGTTGATCAAATATTAAGAGCTACTTCGTCCATTTTATTTAATCCATAAGTGTGATATTTTTAGTGTAGAAAATAGAAATGTAAGTTTTAGATTGGACGGCAACCAACCTTGGATTAAATTGAATTTTGACATGCATAGCTTACATAAGAAGGCAATCTAATCCAATGGTGGATTTTACAAAATATGGATCACATCACAAATAGGTTATCTAAAAACTTGTATCAAAATTTGTGTTCACGGATTCTAACCCGATATAGATATGGAAAAGAAAGATCAGAAACAAAAATCAAATTTCTCCTATATATCATGCAAAGTTGTGTCCAATGATCTTTTAGGGCTGTTTGGTTGTCCATATGAAAATTAAATAAATAAATATGGTGTATTTTATATAGTGGTGAGGGCACAATTCTATCATCTTAGATAAGAATATTTTAGAAAGTTGGAGTGATCTCCATATTTGATACTATAATATTAATATTAGAAATTCAAGAAATGCCTTTATTTTAAATTTTTATTCTCATTTGTTATAATGAACACCCTTTTCTTGAATTTATAATTTTTTTAAAAAAAGTTTTTCCAAATGTATGATAGGAGAACACATATCTATACATGCACTCACATGGAGTTGAAACCAAAATCTTTGGAAACCCCACGTACGTTTTTATTAAGACGGGTCATACCATTAAGCAAAAGGACCATTGATTGAATTTGTTGATTTATTCAATATATGATGGATTTGTGTATTCAATACTTTGTAAAACACCTTAATTGTTTAATTTCCATTTTAACAACCCTTAGAGAATAAAAATGTCCCTAATGTAAAGTTATCTCTGTTTTTTTTTTTCTTCTTATTTTTTTTGCTGCCATCTTATATTATCTCAGTTGGGGGACTTTCGGTAAAATTGTAACACGTGGTTTGAAGTTAAATCTATATATGAGAACAAATGTCCAATGTTTTGAAAATATTGAGGGGTCATCCCCTCCCCGCCCCCCCCCCCCCCCAAAAAAAATAAAAAAAGAAAAAAGAAAAAGGACTCGATCATCTACATTACTCTGCGCCCATGATTAAACATTTATTTAGGTTTTATTTGGTTTCTGGATTTAATCAAGGAATATATATAAGAAATTATACTTTTCCTTATTTGGTTGCAATAGAAAATTGACTGAAGATGATGAAGAATTGGAATTAGTTTGGCCTAATATAATTTTATCTTTTCCTTTCATTTTCATTATTTTTTCCTTTCTTGGCCTTTTTTTTTTCCCTTGGTAGAATCCGGGAACCAAATAGAGGGTTAAGTATTTATTAAAGATTTAATTATATATTACTCTCTAGTCTCTTATTAGTTAAGTGAAGCAAATATATATGTATATGGTCGCAGCTCAAATGGATGTTGAAGATCACCAGTACAAGCTACGGTTGTTTGTAATTATTTTGCTTCCAATTGCTATGGTTATTTTTGCACTAGGCTTTGTCAAGTACTACTATCAAAGGCGAATACTTAAATCAAAAGGTAACATTTTTTCCTATTTAAATTCATTATTTGTAATCGAGAAAAGAGAATTCACCTTTTAAGATCATGAATTGAAGTGACTTACATTTTTTATTAATCGGATGATGGCTGCAGAAAAAGAGTCGCTATCTAAACTTGGAGGTAGTATAAAAGCTGCTGAAAACCTTAATTATAATGCTCCAAATTTAGAAGTCTTTAGTTTTGCTGACATTGTAGCAGCTACAAATAACTTTTCGATCGAGAATAAGCTTGGAGAGGGTGGATATGGACCTGTTCACAAGGTAATAGTTGTTCTTTAAACTGGGGGGTTTTTTTTTTTTTTTTTTTGGGTGTAGAGGGAAGTTTTGAGACATCCAATACAGGTGTAGGTTTTAGGAACAAGTGAGACAATGTACAATGGGGGTTTGGAGTAAATTTAGGGGAAGAAATCAAATCACTTCCCACCATGGGATTTCTTTGATCTTCAAACCATTTCTTTGTTTTTGCTCTTTGACTAGTATTTATTGAAAAATACTAACCTTGCCTGGGATTGATTTCTTTTTGCTAGGGTGACTTTCCAAATGGGCAAGAAATAGCGGTAAAGAGACTATCAAAAATGTCTAAACAAGGACTTGAGGAGTTCAAAAATGAAGTCATGCTTACTACAAAACTACAACATGTAAATCTTGTTAGGCTATTGGGGTTTTGCACCCAAAGAGAAGAAAAGATGCTAATTTACGAGTACATGCCAAACAAAAGCTTGGATTTCTACCTCTTCGGTCCGTAGTCTTTTATGCTTCCAAATATAGTTAGATAGTATTGAGAGTAACTCCACATATAGTTTCGCATTTCATGGTTATCTTTAAGGGTGGTGGCATGGCAAGCAATTGCTTCCTAGCGGTGATACTTTTGCACCTATGGCATGCATTCATCCATCCCAAAAATTTTGGAATTTTGGCCACTATTACTCTTTAGGTGGCACTTTGGCTTGTTAATTGACATTTCAGAGCACAACACAATACCACCTACATATCATGGTACAGAGGGCTGCCATCATATCCTTTCAATAATGATAATGATTGTGCAATCCTATGGGTCACAGAAATTTCCAACACACACACACACACACACATACATATTTATTTATTTATTTATATTTTTTTTTTCTTGTTTTACCATTTTACAAAAGTGACGGAAGTGTCTTCATTTCATACCATAGTGTGACACATTTATATATGGTCGGGTCACAATAAGAACCAATAGTGCTAATTAGAAGTGCTAAACGCAATGCTGTTATGCCTAAATTAGGGTCTATACTAAAACATATCTAATGTTGTGTGACACCCCTTTAAACTTGAAGGAAGCTAGCCTAGGTAGACCCATATTAAACTTATAAGGTTGCAGCTTGCTTTCTTGCTTCCTATATATATACGGAGTACATATATAAAATATTTCTTATATTTATATTTATATTTATTTTTGTCATGCACTGTTTAGACTAGAAATTACAAATTATTCATGAAATATCTACTTTGATGTAGATTTGGATAGACGATTATTGTTAGACTGGAAGAAGCGAGTTCAAATCATTGAAGGGGTTACTCAAGGGCTTTTATATCTCCAAGAATATTCTAGATTAACAATACTTCATAGAGATTTAAAAGCTAGCAACATTTTACTAGACAATGAGATGAAGCCCAAGATATCAGATTTAGGGATGGCAAAAATTTTCGAAAAAGATGAACGTGAAATAAACACAAGACGGATTGTTGGAACATAGTAAGTAAACCAAATTTAAAGATTACTTCAAACATGTTTTCTTGTTTGGTACGTAATAATTATGTTGGTTCCTCAATGCAGTGGATACGTTCCTCCAGAATGTGTGAAAGAGGGTGCTTACTCTATGAAATCTGATGTTTATAGCTTTGGAGTTCTACTATTACAAATCATAAGTGGAAAGAAGAATACATTATATGGTTCAAATAAAAATATGACCCTTTTGGAATATGTAAAGAACTTCTGCAAACCTTCTATCATCATTGTGATTTGATATTTTTCAATAATTTGAACTGCAAGATGGCTAATATATATATATATATTGAATAATTTCAGGCATATGAGTTGTGGAAAGATGGAAAAGGCATGGAGTTTATGGATCCATCACTGGATGATGCTTTTTCATCGTGTAAATTGATGACATGCATGCAAGTAGCACTTCTTTGCGTCCAGGAAAAGCCTGCAGATAGACCGTCCATTTTGGAAGTTTCTTCAATGCTAAAAAACGAAACTGCAGCCATTGCTATGCCTAAAAGGCCTGCTTTTTCGAGAAAAAGAGATGAAGATGACGAAAATAACTCTACATTGCAGCATGCAGCTTGTTCAAATAATACAACGATTTCTCTAATACTACCCCGATGACATTGCTCGCTTTGGTGAGGCATAGTTCATTAAACAAATTTATGGTGTTTGTAGGATTAGCATGTGTTCTTAAAACAATTATGCTCCATCATGTTCTATATTATAGTTACCACCAGGGACTAAACTTTTCCAACAAAGTTGGATCATTAGCAATTGACAAACCATGGCAAAAATAGTGGCAAAGTGTATAGGTTAGATTTATATAATTCTTGCAATGTGATGGATTATGACATCGATTGGTCCTTGATTTTCCCTTCTATGGCTACGCATGGGTTCTTGTGAATGCCAATGACAATGGTCTTTTTGCACTATCTACTAGATCAAATGTTTCCATTGGTGCTTGTGATGGGTCGATTGGGTATAATCAGATCACTATGTTTATAAGCCAGAATAGTGCTACATTAATTGTGTTCAATGCCACATTTCTTGTGGATTATTGCTAAGCTAGGACGACATGGATTGGCTTTGATGGTACTTAGAGTATTTCTACTAAAGTTTCATTTGCTGAGGCAAATGGATTGCTTGGTTACTTTGAGTGGAATGTTGGCGCCGATGACAATTGGGTTCTTTCTAAAGCAGGTTAGTATGAAACTATGAATCTATCTGTTGCATTTATACCTTTTGTAAGTAGATGGAGTAATCTGCTTTCACATTCTCCATGGAAATCGCAATTGGTTTGGGCTGTGTCTGGCACATACATTAAAATTAAGGCGGTATATGATAATAAAAATATTAGATACCTTTTCCTTTTCTCTTTTCATTTTTCAAGATAAATGAAATTTTATTAAATAAAGGGCAAATAAGAAAAAAAGAAAAACCCTAAAGTCTAACCCTTTTTCACATGACTCCTTAAAGAAAAAATGGTTATAATGTTCCATGAATCATATTGACAATTTAATAGATAACGAAAATTTATAGAAATAATATAATCCATCCAAAAATACGAGACCTAATATTTCTAACTTCCGTGATACAAGTAAGAAATCCCAGTATTTATAGAAATAAAATTATTTATCTAAACGACCAATGTGGTTCAAGAAGGCATTGTAACAATTTTTTCTTTAAAAGGGTCATATGAAGAAGGCTAAACATTAAAAGAATTTATTATAATTTACCCTTAAATAAAACCAGGCTAGTAGCCTACATCCAAGGACATAGTCCATTAAAGTATAAGGGACCATGGTTCTCTCATTCCTCAAATGTTTAGTTCTTTGTTAGTCTAATGCTATGTGGTTCTTAATGTTGTTGCGGCTTCACAAGCATGGGGAGCATAAATTGACAATGCTAAAAAAGAAGTGCAACTCTAACCAAAAAAGGAAAAATGACCAAAGAAATGTATATATGAGGGTATATATGAGGGTTACTTGAAAAGAATAATTTGTTGACGAAATGTTACGTTATTTATGAACTCTTAGGCTCCTTTGATTGTATTCGTGCTTTGTGAACTTTTTCATTGTGTGTTTAGTGAACAAGAAAATGTCGCAAAGACATGATACATCCTAATATTGAGTTGACATATAACTGTGTCGCTCAAGCATAAATTTTTATTTGCTTATTATAGGACCAATCTGTACACTTAAAGCACTAATTGTGGTGATTAGTGATTAGGCTGTAAGGAATTGATGTAGAGAAAAACTACGCAGCAGAAGATAATGATAAACAAAAATCATAATACAATTCCTTAAAGCCCATTAATTTGATTGTGGTTCATACAAAACATAAAACCCTAACTAAAGGAAAGGTTAGAGCACTTACAGTTGATTTAAATCTTCAAACTCCAAGCTTTGAATTTTTGGACAGCAATGAATAATCCTTGAACGAGGAACACAAGTGCACTGCCTCTATGGCATCCATACCAAGCAAAAGTCAAGAGTTGTTCTTCAAGTCCTCCTTAGAATATGCTAGAGAGGATGAACTAGAAGAGAGAGAGAGAGCTTCCTCAATAGGTTTGGCCAAGGGAGAGGAATAGAGTGAATTGCATTGTGTTTGAGACACATGCTAGTGGCCTTTATATAGACACCAAGGAGGGCTGGCCAAGGGAGGAATCCCACTTTGTGTGGGAGTGCAATTTCCCTAAATTGCATAATAACCCCTCTTATTTACATCCAATGCAAGTATGGCCCTCATGAACTATTCTTTTGCACTCTTGCCCTTTCTCTTACAACTTCAAAGTCCCTCTTTGCATCTTTAGTGTGTGACCCATTGGGTTCACAACATCTAGTAGTAGGTAATGGCACTCAATGTCACATGGAGTGCCCAATGTAACACTTTCCATTAAGGTTCTAATTGGAACACTTTCTAATTCCCTAATTGATTATAACTCACTTATATCAATTAGAGCTTCTACTAACCATGAGTAACATCTAGCAATGGCTCATGGTGTGGTCCTAAATGAGGTGAATAATTATCGAATAAAAAACCCTTCAGTTATAGCTTAAGGTTACAATTACATCCTTCCATTATACACAATGTCTCTGTTTGAACTAATAGGACATGGAAGTCCGTCAAGTCCCTAGTTCAATACATTTATGAACCTACCCAAAATATCAACTCATAAGATGCATCATGAAAACCCTTTTCCATGATCATCATCATACTGTGGCCACAGATTCACATGAGTTATATTTATGAGTATTCTTATGAGAAGATTCTCTCCCTATTACTAGAAGTGATGAATCCCTTATTGATCACACACATGCCTTCACACATGTAATAGTAGAGCTAATGAATACCCTTGCAAACCCCATAGGGATAAACAGTGAGTGCTATCAAACTTCCAAAGCTCCATGCATAAGATAACTGTGATGCCTCAGGTCTAAGGATTACTTGTACCACTGCAACTATGAGAAACTGATTGACAGGCAGGCAAAACTCCATTCAGTTAATCTCATGACTTTAGTCACATTCAGTGTACTTGTTTATTAATGCAACAAGCATCCACATGTTAGTTATAGTGTCTCTACACAAATAGCTTAGAGACTAGCTATCCTCCTAAAGAGCTAACCTAACATGTGCTAGTCCTTTGGTTCATTATTGTCCATCATAGTAAACCTCCAACTAAGAATGATTTAAGAGTTTACTACAGAGATATATATACAGTCTCATAATCACAACACCTTGTGATTTCATATTCTCAACTCTAACTCTATGGACATATCATGTAAATATAAAGAATAGAATAAACATAATAGATAAGCCCTTTTATTAAATTAATAATAAATGTTACCTATAATAAATGAAATCCTATGATTGTTTTTTATCCCTAAAGCATCATCTCTATGATTGGCTATAGGCATACAACTAACAATGACTCCATATAATTGTTTGGATCCTTTATTTAACAGCTTAGGTTTTTAGGTTGAAAACTTAACATGATATTAAACACAGTTTTTAGGTTGAAAACTTAACATGACATTATAATATGTTGGTTTTGGGCCATCTCGTTAGTGAGTTTGATTTATCGTCCACGTGACAAGCCCATTTCTTTTTTGTAAGGCCTGCACATATAGGAGAATAAAATTGATGTACTTCATATATTTGTTTAGGCCTTTGTCTCTCACCGCTTGCGCTTCTCTTGCTGCTAGTAGTTTAGCCACTTCTCCGATCTAATGACGAGAACTCGATTTTAAAAGCCTTTGCAACCACCAGTTGATCCTTTCATCTCTGAGCACCACTCTGATACCCTCTAGCTGATTCTCTTTCAACTAGGCACTAGAGGCTTTCAAATCTGAAAATCAGTAACCTCTTCGATAGCATTTTGCCTCTGTTGATCATGGCTTATGCTGATAAATTGCACATTTACAATAGCTTTTAACTCTTTTGATTCCTCCCAAGCATGTACAGCATTTGTCACTATGTTCTGAGGGTTACCCCTTTTCTTTTTGAAAACAAGTTCAATCCTTCCTAACCGCACAAACCATATAAGTACAGCAGCCAAAGCAATTGACTCTTCTTTATCTTCTTTTTCATTCAACGTTTCCATAAGCCCCAACCATGCCCACCACCCTATGAAATCACTGCCATCCACATTATTCGATCATCAATCTTTTCATCATGGTTTGCCAATTTCTAGCACTACAACAAAAACATTGATAGATGACGCTTTTAAAATTTTAAAAGATGACCGTTTTTAAAAAACTAGTCATCTTTTAATTTTTAAGATGAAAAGATGACTAGTATCTAAGGTGAATCCTAAAACAGTCATCTTTGAAAAGATAAAGATGACTGGTTTTTAAAAAGGGGATAATAAAAGATGACTAGTTTTAAAAAAAGGGTCATCAATTCACCTCTCTAAAAAAAAAAATAGAAGTATAATACATCCTCCCATGTCGATCAGCTCCCCGATCCCCTTTTAACCTAAGCTCTCTCTTTCTCTCTCCCTCCATTCTCCATCCCTCGACACAGAGCCCTCACACAATAGTCACCACTGCCCTCACCCTTGCCATCCGTCGCCGTCGCCTACGGTCGCCTCACTCCCGTTCGCCCAACGCCACCTTCATTGTTGCCGTCGCCCATTCCAGCGTGCCATTCTCCTCGCGAAGAAGAGACCATCGGCGGCGGCGAGAGCTCCGTGCGAAGACGAAGTCTCCATAGTTGAGAGAGCTCATTCTCACTGTGTGAAGAATACGACTTCTTGTCGGCAATTCTAGTAATCGAAGAGGAAAACTCATTTTCCATTTCGAATCGAAGATGAAGACTATTAAAATCACCAATTTCATACGAGGTAAGCTCTCTCTCTACTAATTATCTACATTTAATCATGGTAAAATCACCAATTTTTTTTTCAATCTTTATCTTGTAAATCTAGGGTTTGTAATTTTGGGGTTTTGCTATGTGGGTGTATCAGTTTAATTTCTCTTTGGGTGTTTGGATTTCTCTTTATCTATGAATGTGGGTTTTCTTCCCTTTCTGGGTTTTGTTATTTAGGGCTTCGGTTGCTTCATCTGGCATTTAAAGCGGATATGGTATCTTCATCTTGACAATTCACAGAAGTAATTAGTTTAAAAATCAATGTCAGCATGTCCTCATCGTTTGCTGCTGTTATTGTTCACTTTAAATTATATAACACGTCATTTTGTATGATATCGCCATTTAAGAATTGTGGTAGCTCTGACTATTGCATTACACTTCTTGCTTTTTTCTTAATCTTTTTTTTCCCCTCTTTTTTGTGTGTGTGTGTTATTAGTGTTTAAGTTATATTCATTTGTAAGAGCAAAATGTTGCCTGATCCGTGTTCATTGCTTCACAACATTTTGTTTTCTGCACTCTGATTCAACGATGATTATTTAGACTTTAGATTCATGAATGTTGTTTGCATTTTGGGATTTTGTGTTGCAGATTGCTGTTTATTAAAATTTTAGCTAAATACAGTTGCTCCCCCATTACACAAGTAATTGTTTCAATATTGCATGTAAATCTAATTTCAATCCACTTTTCCACTAGAGAATGCCACAAACTTGATACTGGCTTTCAGTCCCCCCCCCCCCCTCTTTTTTTTTTTTTTTTTTTTTGAATACATTTAGTCTGGAATTAGTCCTTGGCTTTAGGAATGATATGAACGGAGTGAGCTAAATGGCTGCTGCTTCTTTTATGAATTTGTATCCTAGAAGCTGGTTATTGTTGTTTTGGGATCGTTTGGACACAATAATGTGCCAAGCATTTAGACAAGATGAAGTGAGCTGTTTCCTTGAGGTGGATATGAAATTCATATTAGGAATAGAGTAAGCTATATGAGTTCTAATTTCTCATGCGTTGACAGAGTAATGGCTTTTAATGGTCCAATGATGTAGGGTTCAGTTATTATTGTCATTGTTATTGTATTAGTGTCATATGGCATGACTCTGATGGCATGCATGATTTTTTTTTTCTTCCCAGAATTCAGCCAATCATAGAATTTAGGGAAAACTCCAATCCGAGATTAATGATTTATAGAATGTTTTGGACAAAGAAATTCTCAACTTAAAAGTTTTATGTTTACCCGGTAGTGAACATTTGTTGGTTTACTAAAAAGCTAATAATTTACAGCTATGTCATTCAGACTATTAACATACCAAATACAAATTTATTTTCTCCATTTCATGTTGTCATTCCTTAAAACTCTGAAAATTATTCTGTTAATAGTACAAAAGAGGCACTATTTTAATGTTATGCAAAAGGAATTTGACTCACAAAGTCAAATTAATTGCGATGTAAATTTCAGTTCTGTGAGTTAGTTTCCATCAGAGGTTCAAACACACTAGCTTACATGATAATAGTTTAAGTATTTATGTGACAATAAGTAGTGCTCACCCTATAGCTCAAATAGTCTATGTATCGCACCTCGAGCTTATTCACTGAATGACATTAATGCCAAGTAAAGCCGAAAGGAGGCACATCTTATATTCTTACCTGGTTGTTAGTTGTTACACATTTTTGTAGTAGTACATCAAAATGTGGCTCTGCATTAAATCTTAAGGGAAAGGATTTTCTTACCATGATTCCATATTTCCATCATACCGATCTAGAAGATGTAAACCTCATTCAAAATCGCACTAAAGTACACTACAACATTACCGCATTGAGAAAGTTCTGTTGCTTTTGCTAGAAATATTCAAACTTTAATGCTGCACTAAACCAACATGATTGAGGAAAAAAATGGAAAGATATATAATGAAATGAGAAATAGATCTAGAGAGCTCCCAAAGTCCATATGTTGTGTAATGTTTGTTCTATTATGTTGGTGACTGAAAGCCGGTAGACTGTATACTCAGCCTAGGATGGCAGTTAGGACGTATTTTCACTTGCTTATTTTTGTGTGTGTGTGTGTATTATTCTCGAAAAAGGTGAGAAGGAACAACTCGAATTTGTCACTCATTTTCACAGATTGTGAGAGTACTCTCTTCTTGCCCATGGATGCAAGAGTATGAACAAGCCAAATGAATATTGTTGCATTCGGATTCATTCTTCTTTCATGGTTTGATGTATGTGGGTTTATCTCCTCTGCTAGTTATTTTGTTTCCATACGAATCTTTCTCCATTGACTTGTGCAGGTGTACTTAGCATATGGCATTCCTGAAGTATTTATGCAGAGCACAGTTGTTGATTCTATTTTCCTTTTTGTTTGGGGAAAAAGTCAGATCTTGAAACAATTTCTTTAGAACTATGTTATGTAGACTTGATCATTGAACAGAAATATGAATTTGTTTTTTGAGCTCTTGATCAAGGGACATTCATTTCTCTCTTTCTTATTCACATAAATATAGAAGAAAATTTAGCAACGTGAAGATGGTCTATGCTAGCAATGACTTATTGATCATGTTATTATCTGTCCTTTTACATGCTATAACACATTTTTCCTGTCCTCACGTCACATGCCTTAGCACTATGCTCTATATAGCTCTTTTAGATTTCACTTCATCCTTATTATTTTATTTCTTTATTCATTTATTTTTGAGGGGGTGGGGGTGCCCTTAAAAGAGATGGGTATAATGCACATTGCTCTGTTTTCTTTCTTCATAGTTTTTTTACCTGTTTAGTCTACAATATTATCAAAAGGATCCCTTCTCTGAAATTGAGAAAAAGTTTCAGCTATATCAAATGATTCTTGAGCGGGATTGAAATTCTTCTAGAAGCGATGTTGAAGGCTAAATGGAAGTATCAATGTGCAGTGGCTTTTGTTGAATAAATATTATAATTCATTGGGAGGAGTTATATTTGTTCAAGCATTGGCAGAAATGATATTTTCTGAATGGCAGGATTGGCAGGAATTGCCTTTTTATTTTATTTTTTATTATTATTTTTTTAAAGTTGCAAATGTGGAAAGGTTGACTTTATGAATTACTTGCTAAAATAGGGAAACAAGTTGAGTTTGTGAAATTAGGTTGTGGAAGTAAGAATTTTTTTTTTTTTTTTTTTTGTAGGATAGAACGTTAGCGGTGCAGCTCGGTTCAGGTGTGTTGGGGCTATACCATCAATGTAGAATTGTATTGTTCTTTTCAAGTCTCTACACCTTTTAGGGAAGTTTTGTGCTTTCATCTTATTATAAATATTATACATGCTCCTTAAGAAGTAACTGACTGCCATGCTTCTAAAGGTGAATTCAAACACGCTATCCTTATATAAATATGCATAAAATATCAAAATCATTAGCATTGACGAATGAGCTATTTTAAGGAGTTGAAAGCATAGTGTGACTTGAATTGCAACTTTGTACTTTAGTTCCCAAGTCCCTTCCTTCTTGTCATCTTTTTTGAATTTCTCAAAATTCAGGTAACCGTTCTGGTGGCTGCTAAAGGAGTACATAAACTGCCCACCATCAACTCTTGTAACTATAGTCCATTTTATTTGTGAGATATAAACCCATAGAGGTGTACTAATGTGAAATGCAATTTATGTGCATTTTATTGACTCTCTTAATACAAATGGATATGTGGAATTTGAGGGCCGTTTTGTCAAAATATATTTCTACTATAAGATATTCACAGATTATTCGTTGTATTCCCAAAGTTTTTGATAGGTACATCAGCATTTTTTTTAAATTTTTATTATGTTCTTTATAAGAACCAGAAATTTAGATAGAGAGAAGGGCAGAGTGTATAGTTTTCTAAGAGAGTTTGAAACATGAAACTGTATCACCTATGAGGTTATAAGACTGATAAAGAGAAACCAAATCAAGAGAAAGTAGAATAAAGTGAATTAGCTGACCATAACTTCAAGTCATTGCCATGTTGCTTCATGGGTTTAATTAAATTAAGCACGGTAGCGTGGATCAAACCCTCAACATGGTGTTGGCAGCATAGGATGCTTAAGTGTGCATACTGCGTGCTCATTCTTTGTTCACTATTCCCTTCAATTTCAAATTTTCAACCCAAGTTGCATAGGGCTGGGTACAAACAGAATCAACCAGTTTCATGATTTCTTCAAAAAAATTTGCTTGCTTAGTTTTGATTGTATACTATATACATGTGTAGTTTAGCTCATTTGCAATGACTGTGGGATAAGTTGCAATAACTAGTGATGTGTCAACATTATATATGTATGTGTGCTAGTGTATTTATGTTAATGTGCTTGTCTATTCGGGGAGCTATGGAGGTGGGGGTGGGTATCATTTGGTTTATTCATATCAAGATGTATTGAGTATTTAGTATACAATCTATTATGATTTAATTTGAATGGAATAGGACTTGGTTAAGTGAGAGGAGACTTACTATGGCATTGTTATATGTTCCTAAATTGGAAATTACAATTAAAAATGTATGCAGTAAGCATTAGAGGAGACTTGCTTACATTCCGCTCCACTCTTTGTGATGCTTTGTTATGATGCTTCATAACGAGAAAATAGAGCATAACATAATGGGGCAAAGACATAGATAAATTCTGATTTTCTTTTGGTTCCCTGCTGGTAGTTTTGTTTTGGTGGACATCTTGTCCTCCTCATATAATTCTTCTTTTCTTATTTAATAAAAATTTTCTGTTGTTGCTGATAAATAAAAATAAAAATAAAAATAAAAAAGAGGGTGTGATGTTTACATTCCGCTCCTGCTTAAAGAGTGTCCTCCTCCTGCTAACATTCCGCTCCACTTTTTGTGATGTTTTTTCCCATTTATGCATTTTTAGCTCTTTCTTTTTGCTATTAGCACACTGTTAGAACTGTGTTAATAGATTTTGCCTTTTGCAGGTGTGTGTGTCTGTGTGAGAGAGAGAGAGAGAGAGAGAGAGAGAGAGAGGGAGGAAGGGAGATTTTGCTTTGATAGATTTAGAAATGGGAGCAAACATTGAAGCTTTTAGAAGTGGTGACATGTGGCATCCAAGCTTTTGTGGATGCTCACTCTTCTATTTCGTCCATTTTTTTGTTTTTTTGTTTTTTTTTTTTTTTTTTTTTTTTTTTCGCCTGATGGCTTCTTTTTGTGTAGTTGAATCATGCATGCGCACATCATATAGCAAAAGGTGAAATTTTTTTGAGGATGTTGTCTTTTTAGATTTGTTTTTCATTTTAACATGAAAAATACTGTAGCACTAGTTAGATCAAGGGAATGGTGACTTTTGAAACCATGTTATTGTAATCCAATGAAATGAAAATGATGGCTTTATAATTAATATGAGTGATTTAATTTCCTTTGTTATTTTATTTGTCTCTTTTTTTATTTGTCTTAATTTCTTTCATTTCATATTGAGAATTTAATTATTGAGTAATTTGTATAAACAGGTTGATGTATCAAATTTAATAACAGGTTTGAAAGGTAGTAAATAGCATATGACAAATTTTTTGTATATATTCACCAAAAAAAAAAAAAAGAAAAAAAAAAAGGGAGCCATAGATAAGATGACTGTTTTTTATAGTCATCTTTTAATACATAAGATGACTGTTTTTAAGAACATAAGATGACTGTGAAAACTAGTCATCTTATATAGTAATATATGACTGTTTTTGAGAACATAAGATGATTGTGAAAAACAGTCATCTTATATATTAATATATGACTGTTTTAAGATAAAACCAGTCATGTTTTGTTAAATACATGACCGTTTTTAACAGTCATCTATAGCACGAAAAGATGACCATGTTAATGAATAAAGGATCTTCTTTCTTCGAGTCAAACATGACTGTTTTTAAAAAACAGTCATCTATTACTCTCAAAGATGACTGTAAAAAACGGTCATCTTATTTGATGATAAAAGATGACGCCTGAAGAGACGACTGTTTTTTCTAAAAACAAAGATGACTGTTTTGATAAAAGATGACTGTTAAATACAGTCATCTATCAACGTTTTTGTAGTAGTGTAGATCCAACATCGGTGAAAAGAATCAAATACCGATGATAACCATAAGTGGAAAAAAAAAAGCCACAATTGTTGTAAGAATACATAATTAGCCAAAACAGGTCATAATTCTTTAATAATCTATGCCTCACCAAAGCTTGCATCATCATCGGGGTAGCATTTGAGAAATTGATGCATCATTAACTGAACAATTGTATATAGAGTTTTTTCCTTTATCTTCATCTCTTTTAGCTGAAAAAGCAGGCTTTCTTGGCCTAGCAATAGTTGCAGTTTCATTTCTGAGCATTTAAAAAACTTCAAATATGGATATGATGGTCTATCTGCTGGTTGTTCCTGAAGATATAATAGAGCTACTTGCAAGCATGCCATCAATTTACATAATGAAATTGCATCATCCAATGATGGGTCTATAAAATCTATGCTTTTATCTTCTTTCCACCACTCATAGGCCTAAAATAATTCAATAGATTAGCCATCTTGCATTTTAAGTGCAAAATTTCAAATCGTAATTAATTATGATATATAGAAAGGCTCTTACATAATCTAGGAGGTTTAAATTTTCATTCAAACCATATGAATATGTATTCTTCCTACCACTTGTGATTTGCAATAGTAGAACTCCAAAGCTATAAGCATTGGATTTCATGGAGTAGATACCCTCTTTCACACATTCTGGAGGAACATATCCGGCCACTGCATTCCATGAATCAAAAAAATTATTTAGAATTGAAAAATAAAGCATGTCTGAAGTAGTCTTTGAATTTAGTTTGCTTACTATGTTCCAACAATCCTGACCGAGTTTGTTTTGCGTTCATCTTTTTAAAAAATTCTAGCCATACCCAAATCTGAAATTTTAGGCTTCATCTCATTGTCCAATAAAATGTTGCTTGCTTTCAAATCTCTGTGAAGTGTAGTTAATCTTGAGTATTCTTGGAGATATAGAAGCCCCTGAGTTACCCCTTCAATGATTTGTATGCATTTCTTCCAATCTAACAATAACTGTCTACCCAAATCTACACCAAAGTACATTTATCAAATAATTAGTAATTTCCAGTCTAAACAATGTATGCCAAAACCAAAAAAAGGAGAGAGAGGGGAGGGGTTGGGGGAGCTCCAACCTTATAAGTTAAATATGGGTCTACCCAGGCTTCTTTCAAGCTTGAAGGGGTGCCACATGATATAGGGTTTCTCAATCTTAGTATGTATCCTTTAGGCATAAAAGCATAAGTTTTGCGCTTCGCATTAGCACTTCTTCGAGTTTTCTTATGAAAATTGTGTCACACTATAGTATGAAGGATAGTGCCATCAAATTGCAAAACGGAAAAAGGAAAAGAATTTTGGAATAGCTATTATCCATATAACTGCACATTCCTTAGTCTTTAAAAAAAAAAAAAAATGAAAAGATGACAATGCTCTCTATACCATGATATAGTGTGCTTTGAAATGTCAACAAGCCATACTTTGACTGATGCAGAGAGTATTTAGAGTAATGAATCAAACTAATTAACGATTGTTCAAATTTCCATGAAACCTAATGATTTCTTGTTGAAATGATTAGGATTCAATGAGCATTTAAAGTCTTGTTAGTTTAGAAACTAGGGTTAGCTGGATTCATCACCCTAGATGCTCACTGCATTGGCCACCCTGAGAGTCATATTATCTAACAGTCTAAAATTGTTAGTAGGCTAGGGTCATGCCATAGATGGTTGCAAAAGAAAGTGTCACCACCAAAAAGTAATTGCTTGCCCTGCCACCACCCTTTATGACACCCATGAAGTGTGAAACCTGAAGTTGAATTACACTTAATACTATGTATGGAAGCATAAAAAGATTACATAGCAAAGATATAGAAATCTAAGCTTTTGATGGCCATGTACTCATAGATCAGCATCTTTTCTTCTTTTTGGGTGCAAAATCCTAGTAGTCTAACAAGATTTACATGTTGAAGTTTTGTAGTAAGTGTCACCTCATTATTGAACTTTTCAAGCCCTTGTCTAGATGTTTTTGATAGTCTCTTTACTGCAATTTCTTGCCCATTGGGTAATACACCCTAGAAAAACAAACACTTGTGGTTATTACTTTTCACAAAATATAAGCCAAGTCAACAACTGATTGTAAGTTGCCTCGTATAGATGTAACAATATCACTAATTAGAACACAATTCTGCTATATGCCTATCTATCTATCTATATATATATATATATATATATATATATATATATATAGATATAGATATATAAATCACATTGTTTCAGTTGTTCTTAAACCTTCCCCCACGTATGCAAGAGAATAATGAAACAGTTTGAAGAACAAATATTACCTTGTAAACAGGTCCGTATCCACCCTCTCAAAGCTTATTCTCAATTGAAAAGTTATTTGTGGCTGCTACAATGTTTGCAAAACTAAAGACTAGTAGATTAGGAGCATTATCGGTAGCTTCTATATTACCTCCTAGTTTGGATTGTGATTCTTTTTCTATAACCATCAGCCCCATAAACATGCAAAAAATGGGAAAGGATGAAAAATGTCAATCTCTTCGATTCAGTGTTAAATGGTAAATTTTCTCCTCATGATTATGAATGGTGAATTCTAGCAAGTAGAAAAGGTTACCTTTTGATTTAAGCGTTCTCCTTCATAAGAAACACATCATAGAGCCTACTAGGATCACGGCTATAGCAATTGGAAGCAAAATTACCAACAATAGCTTCTTATTCTAATTATGTTTGACATCCTCTTGAGCTATGACCAGAGTTTCATTTGGAGAAAAAGCTATGACCACAGTTCACTATATGAATTAGAGACTAGAGAAAGTAATGTGCCACAAATCTTTTATAACTGGAAGGTCTCACAGTTAATGTCAAATAGTATTGTCCCATGTCTACTTGAAATAAATACCTTCATAGCATACTTGTGCATCACCATACATAGGTGGAGTATTCTACCTCAGATACCAATGTTAGAGGCACAACTCAGTCTTCATCTAGAAGTATTGTCAGCTTTGGCCCAATACAACAATTTACCTCGCAGACTTGTTCCTCTAGGCTTTGAGCCCAAAAGGCGCCGCTAAGATGGAATGTCTAGCACCATCCTAGACATCACCCTCATCCCATGTAGGATGGTGCTAACACTAGTATATATTTGTTATTATTAGACGCCAAGAGGCTCTGCAAAAGAGCCTTTTCGAAAGGTGGAAGGCCTATGGGCCCATAGCGAGATTGAGAGCTTTGTACCTCATCTCTATTATTATTAGTGCCTGTTTGGATGAGATTCTGGGAGGCCTGAAATCTCTTCTGATGGCCCATAATCACTTTTAAGAGTGTTTGGATAAAAAAAAGAGAAAAGTGATTGTAAGCCCAAAATAGATTTTTAGGCCAATTTGCTCAAGCTGCCTCCCCCTGATTCTGATTCAGCTTCTGATTTAGCTTTTGATTCTACTCTGAAGCTATCCCAAACAGGCACTTAGTGAATTTGATCCTGCCATGTAAATAGGCATCTTTCCAAACCGTATAAAATTTCCGTGTGTGTGTGTGTGTTTTTTTTTTTTTTTAATTAACTTGCGGCATAACAAGAGGGGGAAAAGACCATATAGATTAGGGATAAATATCACCTACCTGCCTGAGAAATCACCCAATTGTCATCGTTTGCGATATGCCACGCCGTGTAACCAAGCAGCCCCTTTTCCATTGCGAAGTAACTCTAGTACTGATGGCCTCAACATCATCAAAAACGATTCAAGTCGATCCAATGGTGCAGTAATTCACCACATAAGTAGCATTGTACACTGAAGTGCCTCCATATTGCCGAATGTGATCCTTGATTTGTTTATAGGTCATGTCTCTACCTGGTGTGTTGGCTGGACCTGCTGCCGGTGCACCGATAGCGTTGTCATTCGGGTTCACGAGCGTCCAAGCATAACCATAGGAAGGCAAACTCAAAACAATCTGGCTACCCAATAATCCTCTAGCCATCCATTCACTTATACCAAAATCTGTATTTCTGTCGCTCAATGGGTCGTACAAAGCAGCATTGGCACCAGTGTTATTTTCTATGGTAGGCATGTCGTCGTCATATGCCATGACATGTACCCAATTCAAGTTCCGCCTTATCGAGCCCACTGGATAACTCACTGAGTCAGTGGGATAGTAACGAACGGCCATCGTCAATATCAGTCGTGACTTGTTCGAGTTTGCTGACTCAGAATTTACAGCGGCTAGCCACTCGTCGAAGAGAGTGCCCAAATTGGTAATGTCGGAGCTTGTGCTCGGAGAACCCCAAGAAAGGTCGAGGCCGTGAAACCCATAAAGCCTTGTTGTTTTAATTGAAGATTCAATGAAGGAATTTCTATAAGAGGCTTGGCTGACCATGGAAGAATAGACTGTATAGTTTGCATTTCCACGGCCGATGGATAGAAGCGTTACGATTGATGGGTTCTTTTGTTTGACAGTGTCGGTGAAGGCGGAGAAGTGTTGTTCATCGGAGGAGATGGAGAGCTGGTAGGAGGAATTCAGGTCAGCAAAAGCGCAATTAAGGTGAGTGAAGAGAGTGGACTTGATAGCGGAAATGGGAAATTCACTGCCGGAAAACCAGTAGCCTGATCGGATCCATGTTTGGGCACTTGAACAGTGCAAATTCAAATGAAGAAGAAGGAGAAATAGAGTGATGGTTTTGGTTGCCAAGGAGAAAGCTTGCCTGCAATTCCTTCTTGCTGGTCACACCTACAAGTTTCCTTTAAAGTTCCATTACAAGGGAGAGAATTGTTACTACCGACGTCAACGGAAAATCGAACCATGGATGTCCATAGCAAACCACTTGAGGGCCCCTCTTAATTTGAAAAAATCCTCATCAACACAAAAATTTCCATCCTCTCCATTACTATAAATTTCAAAGATTCAAAATGGTGAGGCTAATTTACCAAAATAAAATAAAAATGGTGAGGTTGGGTGAAGAAATATCTCACTCCCTCTCATTCTAATCCAAGCCCTCCTCGCCGTCTTTTGGTTGGTTGCAACGGTTTTCACACAATTTATTACTTATTCTTGGTTTATTCCCGTCCTCCCCTCATTTATTGAAAATAATATCTCAGTAAAATTAAATACAAAATTTTAATTAATGTGGAAAAAAAAAGGATATAAATAAAGGATTTTTTAACGTGTGTCCTTTAAAGGAATATGTTAATTTGTAATTAATGATCCAATAATTACATGAGAAAATATGTTTTTATAATTTTGCAAGTATTTTCATATTTTTTCAAATAATTTTTATTATTTACAATGTATTTTTATTTTTTTATATAATAATTATATCATTAATTATAACTTAATATGTGCTCTTAATATATACATTAAGAAAACCCATAACTAAATGCTTCCTTACAGAAAAATTAATATAGACCGCTGGATTTTTTTCCAGAAGCTTCCCACCGCTCTTGTAGCGTTCCCTTTCCCTGAGCCCACTGCTCCTTTTCTCCGGCCATTCTTTCCTTCCAGCACTTCTCTCCTTCTACCTTCTCTCAAGTAATCTTTTCGTCCACTTCTTCTCTATCATGTCTTCCCCTGTGGCTGCTGACATTTAATTTCCAATCTAATCTCACAAACGGCTGGTCTCAACTGTTCTGAGGATGTGTTGGATCTTGCCCCGGATGTCGAAGCAGCTTTAGATGCAGCTAACTTATTGTTAGTTGGTAAACTGATCTCCATCAGAGGTATTAATAAATTAGCCCTTAAAGCTATCCTTTCTAAAGCTTGGCATATACAGTTTGGTTTCACCATTTCTGATCTGGGTCCCAACACGTTCTTGTTTGGCTTCCAAAAAGAAATTGAACGAAATCGAACCCTCACATCTGGGCCATGGTCTATCATGGGTAGTCACTTGGTTCTTAAGAGCTGGGATCCATCTCTGGTTATTGACGAAGTTGACTTCTCCTTGTCCCCATTCTGGGTCCAGATACATGGTCTCCCCCCTAGTCATAAAACGTTACCTAACGCTTCTACTATCGGGGCTCTGGCGGGTCTCTCACCATTGGTGGACTTCCCATCTAAGGAGGCTCTGCTACGTAGCAAGTTTATCAGAGTTCGTGTTGAACTCAATGTTCTTAATCCGTTGAAGACCGGTTTTTTCCTCAAAAGGCCTTCTCTTCCTACAATATGGATTCAATTCAAATATGAAAGGTTGTCAGACTTCTGTTACAGATGTGGTCGCCTAAGTCATTCTGCTAAGGCATGCTCCTGGGAAGTGCCGACTGTTAGTGGTGAGAATGTCAATCCGAGGTGTGGCTTGCTAGCCTTTGGCCCTTGGCTTAGGGTGGAGTCTGATAAGTATTCTTCACCTGACATAGTCCCCTTCTCCGGCGAGATTGTAAGCAGAGATCGTCCCTCGGCGCGTGATCCCCACTTGCGTACTAAGGTACACCCCTTCAATCCTCCTTCCCCACCCCACTTCCCAGCTATGCCTAGGACGGCTCCCTCTGCTTCTCTGAGTGTGACTGCTCCTGACCCTATGTCCCCTATGCCTGCCAAATCTGATATAGTTCATTCACCTCGAGCTCTCATCCCAAAATCCCGTTCTCCTATCCTTCCCTGCATTACTTCTGATGTGAGGGGCCCTAATCCCTCTTACCCAACTAATAGTTCCCCTGCTCTAGTTTCTTCTCAACCACCCCATACTGCTGATGCATTGCTAACCCCTATAATTCCTATTACCTATCCTACCCATGTTCCTGGCCCCACCACTCAACTCATAGCCCAATACCCATCTACGGCTGCTCAGCCCATCTCAAATGAGCCCTCATCTACTTACTCTACTACTCCAACCTCTCCTTTACCATTCACCACATCCAATTCTCTCCCTCTTCTAACCCAAGCCTCACACCCAAGTAAACGCAAACTGGCCGAAGGTGACTTTCATTCATCTCCCTCTCCAAAAAAATTCAGAACACCTACTCCTTGCCCGATTGCACATACTTCCGCTCCCATTAATATAACCCCTGCACCCCCTTCCCTCTTGGCCTTCTCCATTGGCGGAGATGATACTGAGATCAGTGCTGGTATTACTAGACAGCGGACTAAGAAGCTTGCTAGGCGCAAGCCAGTTCTTCACAGCCATAGTGCGTCAAACACTCTTGGCGTTCCTACTGAGACTACCCTTGTTATGGTGTGTGATGATTCTTCAATGGCTGAGGAGGCGGGCCTATCCTTGCCCCCCAACTTTAGATGATTATCCTTGCTTGGAATTGCCGGGGTCTGGCTCGGCCGTCGGCAATTCGTGCTCTTCGGGCCATGGTGCGTGACAAGCACCCTGATATAATTTTCCTGTCTGAAACAAAAGTGCACGATGACAAAGTGCAATCTTGCCTCTCTGCTCTTGGTTACCCCAATCTTGTCTCTACCCCTCCTGTTAACACTGCCGGAGGCCTCTGCTTAGGATGGCGCAGAAGGAGTAGAGATTGAGATTACCCTTTTTAATAATTTCTTGATTAATGCTCTTGTCTTCTCTTCCCCTCCTTCTCAACCTTGGATGCTCACTACTGTGTACGGCCCCCCTTACTGGCACTCTAAGCCTGCTTTTTTGAACCAACTGGAAGTTATAGCTGATTCCTTCATTGGGCCGTGGTTATGTTTAGGAGATTTTAATTGTATCCTCTCCCAGGATGACAAATATGGTGGAAGACCTTTCGTTAGCTCTTCTTCGGGAGGCTTGGGAGGCCTCATTGATGCTCATGGTCTTATAGATTTGGGATTCTCTGGTAACCCATACACTTGGAGTAATAAAAGGAGTCATTCTGCTAACATCAAGGAACGACTGGACAGAGGAGTGGTCAACATCGAGTGGAGAGCTCTCTTCCCTCATGCGTCACTCCTTCATATGCCTGCAACTTCTTCCGATCATTGTCCCATTATTCTTGATAGCTTGGGTTGTTCCAACACTATTCATCGCCCTTTCAAGTTTCAAGCTATGTGGACTCGAGATCAGTCTAGCTCTCTTGTTGTTGATCGAGCTTGGCAGATAGTTTGCTCTGGTTCCCCTGCTTTTCGATTTTGTTGTAAAATTAAAGAATCCCGAAAAGCCCTCTCCTTATGGAATCGAGTCCATTTTGGTCGCATTAGTTCCAAAATTAGTGCTTTGAAAGAAGCGATTAACTCCATTCAAGCTCTGCCAGCAACCACTTCCAATATAGCGAATGAAGCTAATATGGTTTTGGAACATGATGAATGTCTCAAGCGAGAAGAAATTTTGTGGAAACAAACCTCCAGAGTTAAATGGCTTCAGGAAGGGGATCGTAATACAAAGTTCTTTCACTTGTCCACGATTATTCGTAGTAGGCGAAACTCAATTGATTTCTTGAAAGACCACACAGGGCAGTGGATTTCTAATAGGGAGGATATAGGCCATTGCTTCAACAATCATTTCCAACAACTATTCTCGACCACTCATCCCCTAGTCACTACTGGGTTGGAAGACCTTATTCCCCAAAGTGTCACCTATGAAGATAATGAGAACCTGTGCTCTATTCCTGATGAATCCGAAATTCGAGAAGTGCTGTTCAAAATGGGATCCTTCAAAGCCCCGGGGCCGGATGGTATGTCAGTTCTTTTCTATAAGCACTATTGGTCTATTATTAAGGGTGATGTGGTCACAACTATTAGAAGTTTTTTCCAGGGTGGTTATCTCCTTAAGCAGATCAACCACACCCATATTGTGCTTATCCCTAAGTCAGAGTCTGCTTCTCATGTTAAGCACTTTCGTCCTATTAGTTTATGTAATGTAATTTATAAAATTATTTCTAAGATTTTAGCTAACAGGCTTCAACCACTTTTGTACAAACTTATCTCACCTATGCAAGCAGCCTTTGTCCCTGGTAGGCTGATTGCTGATAACTCTATCATAGTGCACGAGTTATTCCACTCCATGAAACATAAGCAGGGTAAGGGCGGGCTTATGGCCATCAAAGTGGATATGGAGCAAGCATATGATAAAATTGAATGGCCGTTCCTTTTGGAAGTTTTGCGCTGCTTTGGGTTTGCCGATACCTGGCTCAACTGGATCCACCAATGTGTTTCTACCACTTCCTTCTCAACTCTTATTAACGGCGGGCCCATTGGGATGTTCAAGCCAGCCAGGGGTCTTCGTCAAGGCGACCCGCTTTCTCCATTCCTTTTCATTCTATGCTCGGAAGTGCTTTCTAGACTTCTTCTTCGGGCTGAAGTTAGAGGTGATATCCATGGAATTAAAGCCAGTCGGAGCTGTCCAGCCATCTCCCATCTTCTTTTCGCTGATGATCTGTTTATTTTTACTAGAGCGTCGGGTCATGAAGCTGAAGCTATCTTACAGTGCCTCCAGACTTATGGGGAATGGTCTGGGCAATCTATTAACCAATCCAAATCTACTGTCCATTTTAGTCGCAACTTCTCAGGTCACCAAGCTGCTGCTATTCGATCCATCATTGGGCTGCGCAAAACTCCCCCTCAAGCTAAATACCTTGGTCTCCCTCTGTTTTTTGGCAAATCCAAGAAGCATTCTTTTGATGATCTTGTACAACGAGTTAAAAATCGCATCAATGGCTGGAAAGCTCGCACTCTCTCTCAAGCAGGTAGATCCACCCTCATTCGCTCCGTGGCATCCACCATCCCTAATTACACGATGTCTACCTTCCTGCTACCTAAATCTACTAGTGATTCTTTGGATGCTTGTTATCATAATTTCTGGTGGGGGTTTCAGCATGATGGCAGAGGGCTGTTTCTTAAAGCATGGGATTCTCTGTGCCTCCCCAAGTGCAAGGGAGGGTTGGGTTTCAGAAGAGCGCGAGATATGAACAAGGCCCTTATTGCTAAATGGGGTTGGCTACTTCTCACTGGTTGTGATCACTTATGGGCTAAGATTCTTAAGTCCAAGTACCTTAGTCATAGCTCATTCTTGTCTGCTACTCATTCTGACTCAGCCTCGTGGATTTGGAAAGGTATTATGCAGGGGCAGGATGTGGTTTTAAAAGGGGCGTGCTTTGTTGTGGGGGATGGCAGCAACATTGACTTATGGCAGGACCCATGGTTACCTTTTGTTCCTAATTTCTCTATCCTCCCTCGTGGCGAAAGAAGAATAGGGGTTAACTTGGTTGCTGATCTGTTTTCCTGTGATGGCCTGAGTTGGGATTGTGATAAAATCTTAGCTCTCTTTGATCTTGAAATTGCTAGTGAAATTCTCAAAATTCCCCTGTCTTTAAACCGTCGCGTTGATAAAATTATATGGTCCCCTTCTCTGTCTGGCAAGTTTTCAGTCAAGTCGGCCTACCTTGTGGATAACTCTGCGAGACTCTCTATTGCTGGGCCTTGTTCCAATAAGGATTGGAATATCTTGTGGAATGCTAAGATACATGAAAGATTCAAAGTTCTCCTCTGGAAAATGATATGGAATATACTTCCTGTCCTGTCTGTCTTAAATAGTCGGTTCGCTATTCATGACCTGTCGTGCCCTCTTTGTGGAGCTGAGATGGAAACTCTTAAGCATTTTCTTTTAGAATGCAAGATAATGGAGATGTTATGGATGTGTTCTAGATGGTCCCTTCGTCTTTCCTCATTTTGTCATCTCTCCGTCAAAGATTGGATTAGTACCATTCTATCCAATGGTTTGAATCTGCCTTCTGAAGATGCTCCCAATTTTTTGATTTTTGCGGTAGTTCTTATGGATATGGTTTGGATGACTCGCAACAAAGTTCTTCATGAGGAGGTTATTGTTGACCCCATGAGTCTTCTTGCCCAATCAACAAAATTGCTGATGAGCATCTCACTGCTCTTGAGGCAATCCATAGTAAGAGTTCCCAGCCTGTGTGGCAACCTCCCCCTGATCCTTGGCTCAAACTCAATGTTGATGTTGCTATCCAACCCACTTTTACAGTTTTGAGTGCTGTGATCAGGAACTCTCATGGTTCTATTCTATATGCATGGACTACAAAAGACGGTCCTCTTCATCCAGGGGTGGCTGAGGCTAAAGCTGTTTGTTTTGGGTTATATGAAGCACATAACCAAGGAATCCAAGCTATTTTTCTTGAAGGAGACGCATCCACAGTTCTTTCTCCCCTGGCTGACTGGAGTGTTGACCCTCAATGGGCGTTTGAAGCTTATATTTTTGATGCTCGCAGCCTTCTCCACCGTTTTCAATCATGGGCTATTAGAGCCGTTTCTAGAGATGCAAATAGAACGGCCCATGTTTTAGCACATTGGGCTGCTCATTGTAATTTTTTTGGATCTATCCCAATCACCTCTCTTCCGCATTATGTTCTTTTTGCGGAGATGGCTGAAGGGGACATGATCAACACTGATTTGCTTTTGAATTAATACACTCTGGATTGCTTATCAAAAAAAAATGCTTCTTTATAGAATTGGACCCGTTTGAAGAAAATATATTAAATATATATGAGTTGCTTAAACCCTTTGGATTGAGGACTTTTT
Organism: Liquidambar formosana; assembly: GCA_039720395.1. Taxonomy (NCBI): domain Eukaryota; kingdom Viridiplantae; phylum Streptophyta; class Magnoliopsida; order Saxifragales; family Altingiaceae; genus Liquidambar; species Liquidambar formosana. The sequence continues at coordinate 16,263,403 of CM077830.1, forward strand.
AAAGCTCAGAAGATTGAGTCGGTGAGCCATTTGGATTTAGAAAAGTTAATTGATGGACACTTTTCCATGCCAGCTGCCTCTCCGTACATAAAAGTTCCGTCCAAACCAAATTAAAGGGGACGGAAACGTTGATATTTCCATGAAAATCAATGCCATATGTCCATTTCTACAAGGTGTTGAGGACTTTTTAAAGTCAGTCTAACTTAAGCAACAGAAAAACTAGTTTAATAGTAACAATTAATAGGTGAGACAAGTGATATGAATAGAATAGGATACAAGACTTAAGAATTTGAAATCCACCCATTAGGGATGTGCAAAAAACCATCCAATCCGTCAAACCAAACCAATTCACTCCGTTCCGCTCCGATCCAAATGGTTTGAGAGGTTGGGCATCGCAGTTTGTGCAGATTGAGGAATAAAATTAGTAGTTTGATTTGATTGGTGGGTTGAACTTTGTCAAACCGCCAATAAACCAAACCACCCCACCTTTAATAATATATGTACAAAATTATAAATATAAATATCTCTAATTTCTTAATAATGTATTATCTTATTAGTATTTTGCTAGGATGTTGAGTTTTGGGTCCTTTAACCTTTAATAAAATTAACTATCACCAATTTCATCAATATTGATTCTCATAAAATCATAATTTTCATATTTGGAATTAAAATACTATGTAAGTATGTATCAAGCTTCATTTAACCATATTAAATAATTATATTTTCTTGATTTATTAATTTATTTATAGAGCCCTGCTACACAAGACGATTTCGTCAAATGAAGTCATCAGTACGACTGATGTGGACTACATATTTTAAAACATCCTTCGTCAAAACTAATGGAACATAAAAATTGATTTGACAAAGTCTTCCTCTTCATTCGCCCAAGCCCCATAGTAACATTCACTCTCCTGCTGCAACGAAGAGGAAGGTACAATCATGCCCTAATCAAATAACTTCATTTGTGAGAAAAACTACTCTAATCCAACCAACAACACATTAAAAAAAAAAAAAAAAAAAAAAAAGGAGGAAGAAGAAGAAGAAGAGCAGATTTTAAATTGAAAAATCTAGTTTTTTATATAAAAAACTTCATTAAGTTTACAAAAAAATCTAGCTAAGTTTGCAATAAACCTAGCTAAGTTTACAAAAATCAAGCTAAGTTTACAAAAAAATAAAGCTAAGTTTGCAAAAAACCTAGCTAAGTTTACAAAAATCAAGCTAAGTTTGCAAAAAACCTAGCTAAGTTTGCAAAAAATCTAGCTAAGTTTACAAAAACCTTACAGATCTTGTGATTACATCTCCACCACCAGAGGCAACAATCGATTAGTATTGGTTCAATTCAAGTGCAATTCTATTTTGAATTAGACTAGTTCAGTTCAGGACATATGTAAAAACGATCAATTAATAAAACCCATTTTTTCAAAAACACATGGTTCTTAGTTGTCCGGTTCACCAGCCAGTTAGTACTGGTTCAAGTGCAATTTTGTAAGGTTCACGAGGTTTAGACCGGTTCAATTCAAGTCATATGAAAAAACAATCTAATTGGGATCGATTCAACTAGCCAGTTGGTCCTAGTTCAAATTCAATTATATATGTTCGGTTCACGTGCGCGATTTAGACCATGTGAAGTCCAAGTCCAAGTCCAATTCATACTAAAAAATAGATTCATTGATCAAACCGAACTAGAAATTGGTTTAAATCCGATCACTTGGTTCATCGATCTCACCAATAGGTCCTATATGGGTTTAATTGCTATTAGTATACGAGACTTACGGCAAGAAAGCAGAGTGTCTTAGATTGGACCTCTTAGTTCCTCTTGGGTCAGCCACCAATTTGGTGCAGTACGTTTGACATGGAGTGGGTAATGATTTTACTTGTGATATTATTTATAGTTAATTTAAAAGTCTAGAATCTTTTTTTTTATTTTTTTTGGTTGAGAAAAGTCTAGAATCTTTTGGTAATTAAAAAATAAAATTAGTATAAGAGTAACTCTTGTTGTTTAAAATTAATTTTTTTAACTAAATAACTTTGATATGAAATTTATCAGATTAGACATACACCAATATTACTAAAATTCGAAACAATAACCTAGATAAAAGGAAGAAATGCCACTAGGCATTAACTAGTTACTCAATTTGCTAAAGGGACAACCATACAAAAATATAAATATATGGGGGATTTTATGGTACCCCCCAAAAAAAATTGGGTATCATACTCCTCAGTGATAATTGATTATATTTTGTGGTAAGTTGTCACATTTGTAGTAACCCCAGCTCACATTTAATAGTATAAGTGGTCATATTTTGTAGTAAGTGGTTTTGTAAGTTGAGGTTACTACAAATGTGACCAATTATCATTTGTGGGTACAATACACAAAGGTAGAATTTCATTGTATATGTAAATTTGTTTATATACATACCTATATAAATATTTTAATTGAATAGGTGAACTGGGCATAAATCAGGCTAGTGAAAAATTTTAACTATATATATATATCAAGTCTCGATCGATCATAATGTACGGCCCACAGTGCGGGGTTAATATAAGTAGCACGTGCTTATTTGGTTAATATATATATAAATATGAAAATGATCAAGTGCGTATCGTCTCAGACAGTCCACACAATGAATTATAATTGTATAGGATAAACCCCACCCCACATGCACCGGGCAATTAGGGGATAAAGTCCATGGTGTGGCATTGAAGGGAAATGGTGGGAGTTAAACCCAAAATTTCTTACTTGATAAGAGGCTCTAGAACCACTCGATCTACCACTCAAAGTTATTTATATATTATATTATAAGTTGCCGCATCATGTTGTATTTTTCTTATATAAGTAATATTTTGTATACACCTACACAGAATATAATAATATAATATAATATAATATATATTAGACATATTTTTGGTTAGGGACGGTTTCATTGCAATTTAAGAGATCCAGCCATTTAGCCTACCCATTACAATTTAAGAAAACAAGAGACAAAGGGAAAACCACTTCAGCCATTGACCCTGCCCATCAATACCCACGAAGGTGTAGCCAAGATCTAGCCAAGATGGAAATAGCAAGGATCTTCATGAAGATTGAGATTCTCCAAATAGAAGCCACATTATCCCACCATGGTTTTTCCGTGCGCGCCTTTTTTTTTTTTTTTTTGCCGCCTCTACCCCCCCTCCTCAATCAGTTTTTGATGTGAGAACGTCTCTGAATAAATAGATTGCTCTCTCTTGTGGTTCAAGTTTCGTTCTTTATTGCCACTGTCATTCCCATCGCCGTCGTCAATCAAGGCAAGTGAATCTATTGCTCTCTTTCAGGTTGTTTATAGGGTTTTTGTAATTTTTAATTTTATTTTGTTCCTTTTGGATTGAGGATGATATATTGGATGAATTATTGTTTCTCTTGCTCTCTCTCTTTATATATATATATATGAGATTATTGGGAATTTTTATTGCTTAGAATGACTTCATGCTAATCACAATTCAGATAATAAGGAAAGGGGAAAAAAATGATACAATGGGTATGGAGTCTCACTAAGGGTTTCTAGGAAAAACCCAAGAAGATAATCAATGGAATCTTACTATTACTTGAATACTGCATAAAATTATCATTAATCAATTGTGTGAAATTATGACTACAAGCCTTGCTTTTAGAGAGAGCCATAAAGCCCTCTTTCTAAATAAAACTTCTAGTCAAATCAGAAAACTTACTAAAAACAAGCAATAGACTTCTAATAATTTAATAATAAATAAATAAATAAAGTAACTCAAACTAGTTGAAACAAGAACAAGACTTGACTAATATACTTCTTGTAGTGCCACGGAACTGGTGGGGGATCATGGTGACGAGGTTGCTTGGCAACATTTGGTCTGGTTCAAAAACAGAATCCCAAAGTGTTCAATCATTCTTTGGCTAGTTCTAAGGGGAAGACTTCAAAGTTAGGAATGACTGGTGGAGAAAAGGTTTTGCAGAGGTCTAGGTGTGTTTTTATTAGGGAAGCTGAAACTTAGAACATTAATATTTTAGCTGCACATTTTATATTTTATATTTTATTTTTTTGATGAAGTAAAAGGTATATTAATCACAAAAGGCTTAGCCCAAGTACATGAGACATATACAAGAACAAAGCACCAAGGCATAAAAAAAGACCCCTTTATAAATTGGTATGGAGCTGGCTCTACATGGACAAATTTAGAGGATTATTGTTGCTACTGATACTAATAATGCAAGAGAGGTCTTTTCTAAACCTCAGTAAGTTCCTTGGAGGGAGAAATCTCTGGTTTGGGAGAGTTGGATACTTGTGCAGCAATTTGAGATGTGGAGTTGTAAACATGTATATACAGAATTAAATGTTGTAGGTGATTTTATGTGTGTCTTTGTATAGTTATGAGAGATAGTATAAGACATTACCTGTTTGTCATTGTGCTCTGTCAGCGATAGTATTGACTCCCGAAAGTTGCACAGAAACTCAATATCAGGAATACATAAATCCATACATAATAAATACTGCACATCAAATAAAATAATTTGATAAACTACAAATAATAAAAGAAATATTAGCAATTTACAACGCAGAATTTTAAGGAAACAATTTGGCATGGCTTCAATCTTGACACAAGAAAAATCTAAGTGCATCCACTTTCATTATCATCATCATCATCATTATTATTATTATTATGATTGATAAGGAAAATTTCATTAAGAAAACATATTTGAATTCCTCTCCCATATCCTTCCAAAAAAATTCTCCATGAAGATTTTCAAAGCACAAAGCAACAAAAACTGGAATCCTAAAAGAAGACATAAAATATGGCGGAATGCTAGCAAGAGCACTTCAAATCAAAGTAGATGGAAAACTCTCTACCCTACAACCAAGATTGGACTTGAGCCTCCAAATTTTTGTATTCTACACAAAGAAGTGGCCAAGCCAATAGATCACCTTTGTTTGCATTGAAAGTGGCCAGAGAATTGTGGGTTTTTTTGGTCAATTTCGAATACATTGGGATTTCTATAAATCCATTCTCCTAGAAGGGTAGTGCTATAGAAGAAATAATAGTACTTGTCTATCAGTTTGGAAGATTGTGTCACAATTTTTTCTATTATCGAAAGAAATATATAAAGTTATGGTGAGCTTTCTAATGGAACTCTAAGACTTAAATTTTCTATTATTTTTGCACAAACTGCTATGGTGAGGTTTGGTAACTGGTTTCCTGTTGTAGTTTTCTTGCTTTGCTGTCATTGTCATAAAGAAATGCCATTATCCGGTGTTGGTCCAGCTAAGCAGCATCTTGGGAGGGGTGAGCTCAATATGGTCCTAAACTTTATTCTTTTTAATACAAAGTGGCTACTATCAAGACTCAAATCTACACCTTTGCGCTTGGTAGCCCGAGACTTTTACCTTGAACCAAACAATGGCCCCTAAGTTTTATCATTGTAATACTTTTTCCTTTTTCGTTGTTAGTATACCTCACATGTCCAAGAGTCTTAAGCCCTCTCCTTTTTATATTTTATATATATAGTCTTTGCTTAATCAAAATATATATGTATATTTTGACAAGAACCCCACAATGAAAGGACCAGCACAACAAATTTACTAGCAATGTATATCACTCAGCCAATGCATTCTCTTGAAAGAAAGAATGGAAAAAAATAATAAATAAATAGATAATCTAATTTAGAGGAAGAATTAAATCACTACTGATTTAGAGGAAGAATTGCAACTATCTCCCAAAGGAAAATTTATTTTTCATTTGGAAAAATCCAAAACTATTTTTTTTCTATTTAAAGAAACAATTTATTAATCAAAAGAACATTAGTACAACAAAGAAGGAAGAGATGTCCTCCGAGAATACAAAAGCAGAACTGTACCTATACCAAAACTATACGCATATATATTCAATAGATAAGAATATGTTAATTTTTCTAACCTCTCCATCCCAAGACAAGGTGGACCTCCATTAATGTGTTCCATTGTAAGTATCTCCCTCACTGCCAAATACTCTAAGACCTGCAGAAAGAGTCAGTCAGCAGCATGTTGTACTTCCTCCAGGTTCTGAAAATATATATGCTATAAATAATTAATAGTGGTTCAACCACCAAACTACAGCAAGAAAAATATGAGCCAGACCCATCTGACTGCCCAAAATAAACTGGTTCAATTTAACACCAACCCTATTACTATTTTTAAAATGTTAAAAATGTGGCAATTGGCTTTGGACCACTTGAAAAGCAAAAGGAGGGAATTGGCCAATAGATGCATTCTTTGTAAGAAAGAGGAGGAAACGTTGATCATCTTTTTATTCATTGTGAAGTGGCTTGGAGTCTTTGGACTCTTTCTCTTAATCTTTTCATGGTCAATTGGGTCTTGCCTTCAAATTCCTACAATCTTGTCATTGAGTTGAAGACCAAAGGGGCTAACAAGAAGAAAAGGGTGATTTGGGATATGGTTCCTCATGCTCTTTTTTGGTGCATTTGGAAAGAGATGAATTGTAGAACTTTTGTAGAGAAGATGACATCCATCGTTGAACCTGTAATTGTTCATCTATAGCACTGTTTGATGGACAATGTTTAGGGGTTTCTGGGGCGGAGGTTGTTGTTCTTTTGAGTTCTATATAAGAGATTGTATGATTCGAAACTTTTACTGCATTTTTCTCGGAAACCAAACGGAACCCCTTATGTTACCTTTGGGTTTTTTATGCTGTAGAAGTACCACATCATCTTTTGGGGACTATCAGCCCAAAGGTCGAATTCACGTCAAAGGATTTTCGAGATTCTGCAATTCCTGTAAGTTCACTGTTTTTAGTCATTAAGTTGGCCATTTTTATCAAAATTGAGGCATTATTGTATGGTGTTAGGTTAAAATTTAGGAAAATAATGATTCTTTTATTTATTTATCAAAAACTTCTGTCTATTTTGAAAAAAATTAAATTTTTAAGTCAATGTAAAGAGGTAGCTACCAATTCACGGAATAGAAAGCCATAATGTTTTAGCACAGAATTCCTTAGGTTTACTGGCACGCCACCCATAAACTGCTCTTTCCAAAATGGTTGTGTTTGGGCACTTAGCTTCACCATTTTTATTGAGCCTCACTTGGTTAGTGAAGTGTCTAGTCACTACAAGAGAATTGATTTTTTGTGGCAACTTTTTTAGCTGCATATTATATGTCGCCACTAAAAGCTTAGATTAGCTAAATGGGTAATATAGTGATCACATTTAGTGGCAACCCAAAACGTTGCCACAAAAATTGCTTGCCAGTTGCCACTAATTCAATGGTGGGAAATTTTGGCTCCCCGCGTAGTCAGGGAATGCTACTGCATGGAAATTTAAAAGTATAACAGAGGCAATGGGTTTGGTTTTGGTGTTTGGGTTGTTTTTCTCATTGGTGCTTGGGTTGTTTCATTAGGTGTAGCTTCTTTTTTGGGTCGGGTGTTATATCAATGGGTTGGGTTTTGGTGTTTGGGTTGTTTTTCTCATTGGTGCTTGGGTTGTTTCTCATTGGTGCTTCAGGTTGTTTCATTGGTGCGTTCTAGTTGGGGACTTGGGGTTGGTGGTAGTTTTTGGGTGACACATTCCAAACTTGCCATTCCAAGATATAAATTTTAGTAGTACTGAACTGAAATAGTTGGGATATCAAAAGGAGATTATGAAGCTGAGAGGTAGCTTAGACCTTCCACATTAGCCCTAGATTGATATTGTCATCCTAACAGGTTTTCCTATGATACTAGCTAGATGTACATTGAGAGTAATTAATATTTACCCAAAAACTAACACCAAGTACAACAATGCAATGATATCTAAGGTCATGTGGACGGCTGCATAATTGCACCAACAAGGTTAAAAGATATGAAGTTAGAATTTTTTTTTTTTTTTTTTTTTTTGATCCAGCGAAAGGGTATGTATATTTAATCAAAGATGGACAAAATTACACCCTAAAACAACTAAACAACGCCCAATTAATACATGCAACAAAAAGAACCCCATCAAGACACACCTATATGTTTGGACAGACTCAATTCAAGATGAATCCAAAGTTGCCCTGTCCTATAAACCGGCCTGCTAATAACTGGATTGGGAGACCCAGCCTAAATCCAATCCACTCATTAGGCCTAACCGGAAACCATCCAGTCAACCCATTTCTATTAGTACCGTTTGTACTAAATGATATATGAAATAATTTTAAAGGAATTGGTTATGGAAATTACTAATAAAATTTAATTAAATAGAAGGGTCCAAGTTATAATTTTCTTTTTCTATATGAAAGCAACAATGATCACCACCATATGAACACCATGTGAAAGGAAGATATGGATCATATAATATTCTCTTTTACTTTTTATTTGAGAGATTCGTGAGAAATGACCCTAACGGTGCTACTATCATGCAAGGGCATGCAGCTATAGACTACATGAATTTAAATTCGTTTATATTTTTTCCATGCTTAGACCATGTGATGAGCAGGTATTTATTTGGCATGTAACAATGAGAATAGGTCAATTAAATGTTGATTATGATTTGTGGAATGTTTTATACGTAGTGAACCAAGTTTGGTATTTTTTAATTGAATTTATAGGTTGTAATAGTAGGGTTGTCAATGCAGTTCCTACTAACCTATTTTTTATGAGACTTTACCCTAATTCCATTTGCTGGAAAATTTTGAATTTTGGTGAAATCACTCTGTATGAAGCATAGTTATCAAATGCCATAGGTCTGAAGCCCATATCTTTTCATATTAATTCCTATGTTCATTTTTCTGAAGGCTGGTCAGTGCTGAAAGTCTGAAATAGATTTTCAACATTCTGTCCATGCCATCAAATTAAGTTTCCAACCAATTAAACAATGTTTTTAGGCTAGACCTTTTTTTCTTCAGAAAGGGGCTGAGAGTCTATTTTTCAAACCTTCAAGAATCAATTGAGTTGGATTATTATAGAGTGAGATACGAATTTTTGAAGTTAAGTAGTTTTGTTTTCCAGCTTTTGGAATTAATTTGGACTCGATTCCATGTTCGGTTGAGTGAAGCTTGATCTTTGAGGCTCTATAGTTGATTTGACTAACTTAATTTCTAAGTTGGTTTATTTTCTCATGATCATGCTTCAAAAATTCTGAGCATGACAGATCATCTGGACCTCAGTCAAAAATAAGTATAAATTTTGGAAAATTTGTGTTAGGGTACCTATCCTTTGGGGTAGGTTATTAGTTTGTTATGATGCTCTTGTTTGTTCCATAAAATGGAGTAAAAATGAAGGCCTCTGCCGTGATATATCTCATAAACTCAATGTGCGTGTATATTCTCTTTTGTTATCAGATCTTAGATACTTGAATTTTTTGGTCCGCATTTTCGCTTCTGCCTTCCAATTTGAAATTTGATGCAAACTTTTGATAGGAAACCAGTACTTTTATCGTGGTCCAATTGATGGGGGCTTAACTTGTCCTTTTATTTTTATTTATTTATTTATTATTATTAATTTGTAGTTGGAGCTTAACTTTTGAGGTTAATTTTCTTACTTTTTTTTTCTTCTTAAATTTAATCAGAATAGGTGTGAATGTGGTGAAATTGCATTGGTTTTGTTCTCCCAATTTACATTAGCAACATTTAAAGAAGGATTGGTTCCCAATTTGCTAATTTGAAGATTAAGACAAAGCAGGAAGATTTCAGTTGCTAAGGTACAAACACTAGCCTTGTAATTTTGAAATGTCCTGTTTGTCTTTTTATCTTTTATTTTTTTATAATGAAAAATCAAACTTCATCTATTGGTCAAAGAAAACAACCTCTTGTTCTTTACTATTATTACTTTAATCAGCCAAAGGTTTAAAAAGTACTTTGTTCAAAAGTTGACTTTGATTATAGGGGGTGTTTGGTTGGTGGACATTTTTATTTGCCTAAGGAAAAAAGGCTAGTAATTAAATAAAAATAATATTTACAACTTTTTAATATTTGGGTGAGAATTAAAGGTTATATTTGTGAAGGTGCGCTTTTGGTAGAAAGTGATTTTTATATATTTTCTATAACTATATTAATATTCTATTCTGTTTTATTTTGCAGATTGGATATGGCTATTGACTTCTACCACATGTTGGCTTGGCATTCAAGTTTTTTTTTGCTAAAACAATGAATTTTTTGTTGTAATTTCATTGTTATTTTTTCTTGCACTATTTTTTAAGGACATATTTGTTAGCAGTTTATGTAATTACAACTTTGGTGATAATTGGAACTTTTGTTCTTTTTTATAGGTTCTGCTTATCATTTTCATCATGCTTATATTTTTTATTAAAAATGGAATATTGTGATTTGTTAGTTTGTAATACAGGTTATTGCAATCAAATTATAAAGGGAATTTGCGAGGAAAAAAAAAACTTACAAAAAATATAATTTGTGGTGACGAAATTATTGTAGGCAATACTTATGATTTTTTGTAACGAATAAAAAAATTGGATACAATTAATCTTTTATGACGATTTATTATTATCACAAAAAGTTCTAATTTTATCACAAAATATCATTTTAATTAATATTTGTCGGATTATTTGTGACGATTATTGTTAGTTAGTGATGACCTTTGCTATTTATTTCGTCACAAAAGTAACATACTTTTTGTGACGAACAAAAAATATTATTGCTAAAAGTCTTTTGTGACGATTTATCGTTGTCACAAATGGATCCAAATTGCTCACAAATTTAAATTTAATTAATTTTTGTGGGATTTTTTTTGTGACGATTAGCATTCATTTGTGACGATTGTTGGTATAAATAATGACAAAATATATTGTCACTAAAGGTGTGTTTTTGGTGACAAAATATTTGTTGTCATGAATAAGTTGTATTTTTGTGACAAATTTGAAATTCATCGCCAAAAACCTTGTATAAGGGATTTTTATGGGATTTTTTTTGTGACAATTAGCATTCATTTGGGACGATTTTTGGTATAAATAATGACGAAATATATTGTCACTAAAGGTGTGTTTTTGGTGACAAAATATTTGTTGTCACGAATAAGTTGTACTTTTTGTGACGAATTTTGAAATTCGTCGCCAAAAACCTTCTATGACGGCTTTTTTTGTGACGATGGTGTGACGATTTTTTTTTTTCACTGATATTTTTTTGCGACAAATGTAATAGTGTTTGTGACGATTTGTTTCGTCATAAAAGAGCCCTATTTCTTGTAGTGCCTTCATGGGGTCACCTTCTTTCAATTGCATCTCCACTAACGTTCATCCATGTCAGAAGAAGAAGACCATACCCACGTTCGGCCATGAACCGTGTTTTAAAACACAACTCCATGAAACGACGAGTTGTTTTCTCTCATTTCTCTTCTGATTTTTTAAAACGCCATTAATGGCTAATCCACCAAAGCTTCAGATCTATAAAATTGGTGGAGATGGAGTCTGAAATAACCCACTTTCTCACATCATTGGTGTTGCATTTTAATATTGAAAAGAGATGAGAGAGGGATATCTAGGAAGGGTAAATTGCAGAGAGAGAGAGAGACATGGGTAGATAGAGAGGAAAAGTAATTTTTTTTGAAAAAAAAGTGTCGTTTTGTATCAATGAGGTAGGGGAGATAGAGAAGAAAGAGAAAGTGAGGGAAAAAAGATTACTGATAAGGAGAAATAAATGTGGGTAGAGAGAAGATAGAGAGTAGACAAAAAAAAAAAAAGGGAGAGGAGAGAGACAACAAAAAGCAAAGTATACTAATGCTTCAGGAGAGAGGTGAGAGAAAAAGTAGATTGACAAGAGAAATAAATGCGAAAAGAGATAGAGAGAAAGTGAGTGGAGACCATTTGGAGAAAGTATGTGGCGTGAGAGAGAGAGAGAAAGAGAGAATGGGTATATTCAAATTTCAAAAGGAAAGGTGATGTGTTATAGGAGGCAAGTCAGGCTTTTTATTGGAAAAGGTGTATTGGTGTCAGCCTTTGTTTAGAGAGAGAAAAGCAAAAAGTAAATGTGTGCATATTTTTGCTAACTTCTTGTTTTTGACATTGTTTATTGTTCTTTAAAGGCATGTATATTTTTTTACGATAAGTTCACGGTCGCATAACGTGAGTTCGGTTTGGATATTTTTATCCTTATTTATAACCTACTAATTAGCTAAGGCACGCCCAATATATTAGAAATGCCTCACTTAGAAAGGGCATGATACAACCCACCAAACCTGCCCTAAACCGTTAGTGACAAACCGCTTAAAAAAATAACCAACCCATCGGTTTTTAACACTTATGGTTTGACGACAGGTAAAAAAAATTTACAACCCGTTATGAGTGAGTTGGTTGATAATTTTTCTTTAAACCGTTTCAAACCGACCCGTGCACAACCCTACCACCCATTAAACCATAAAAAAACAATCGCCATTAATTGGACGGAAGAGTCGTGGTCAATTCGGCCGCGATATTTAACCTACCGCACCCACTAGTAGTAGAAAAGTCGTCTACCGTACATTGTAATAAATAGGTCGGCTATAGCAAAAACAAAAAAACAAAAAAAGTGACAAACTATTTTTTTCTTTTCACAAGTGGCAAAATTGATGTCCTGTTGGCGGGCCTATTTATTACAATGTAAACTATAATTTTGAGCATTTTAATAATGCCATAATATCTAATAATTAATTAATTAACTTAAAATTTAGTATGCATGATATATATGAATAAAAAAACATATAATCTAATTATTGGATCGGTGAAAGATAATTCCTATAAAAATATATATTAAAGGGTTTAAGATTTTTTAGTTTTACATTAGATGTCTAACGAATTTCTCACTATTATTTTGATATATTACTCTTGTAAAAAAAAAAAAAATTAAATTTTTGTCATAGCAAATTACCGTAGTATTTTCTTTTTACTCTTATAAGCAAGGATGGAGCGATAAGGTAACGAGGGTGGGCAAGTGCCACATCTGACCAAATGTTATTTTTATTTTTATTTTTATTTTTATTCCTAAACTTTTATGAATGGAAATTTGTCTCACCTGAATTTTTTTTAAAAATCCTTTTTATTTTTTCTTTCATACCCTTTTATTTTATTTTATTTTGTTAGAAGAGCTAGGTCTTTCAATACTTGGGGATCAGAGTCGGTTTTGGGGCAAGGCGAGCAAGGCAGCTGCTTGGAGCCCCACATTTTGGCTCAAAATGAGGACCCCATTTTGGGACTAACCCTTGTAGTATGTTTAATTTTTATTTTTATTTTCTAAAGAGAATGGTTATTACAACCCTTTAATTTTATTTGTACACCCCACTAATTTTTATTTATCGATATTTTACCAAAAATATAAAAGGTTTTTGTGAAAATTTGTTACTTAATCCACTAGAAAACATCATTTTGAACAACTTTGTAGAAAAAAGTTTTTTCAAAATTTATCATTTAAGTGGATTTTTTTTATCATTTACTGTCTTTGTTAATTTTAGGCCAAAAAGTCAACTTAAACGAAAAATTCTGTAAAAACTCTCTTCTGCAAAGTTGTTCAAAATAATGGTTTCTAATAGATAGCGTAGATAATTTTCTTAAAACCTTTTATATTTTTCTAAAATTTTAAGAAATTAAAATCAATGGGATGTGCAAACAAATTATATGTTTGTACTAGGAAATAAAAAATTGAGTATGAAGGGTCTCATTTTAAGAATTCGCCTAGGGCCCCAAAAATCTCAGAACCGGCCCTGTTGGGGATCAATTAAATACTAATAATTTTTACATGCATTCTAATAGTGAGTTTTCAGATTTGAAGGAAATTAGTGATAACAATATATATTCAGAAGTATACTTGCTCTTGACATTAGAATTAATACTACCAATTGCGATTGCCACTGTGAAAATATCATTTTCTACTATGAAGATTGTAAATAATCATTTGCATAACAATTGTAGATGTATTGAATTGAAATATGCTTTATCAATGGATTAAACATTTTTGCAATTTTGTGCTATCTCAAAATTATAAGATAATTTTTTTTTATTAAAGGTTATTTGATTTTTTGAATTAAGATAAAAGACTAATTACTAATCAAAATTCGCTTTGCCTCACCTCACCTCCCCTAAATTTCTGGTTTCGTCCCTACTTATAAGAAAATACTTTGATGAAATAGAATAATAGCTTACCCCTCTACGTACTTCTCATTCAAAAAAAAAACCTCTCAAATCACTTTTTCCTTTATACGGAATAGGCTCCAAAACTCATGTGTCATGAGATTCAAAGTGATTTAACGTGAATGACAAAATAACCTTAATTACATCAGTTTGTATATATGGTCTTCGATCTTGTAAAAGTCTTTTTGTTTGTGTAGTACGAAATACCATGTTGTATACAATTAGCCGGTGGAGAGGCCTTTTGGAGACTACCATTTGGTATTTTGGTGGGGGACGGGGCTTAACTCAGTTTTACATTTTAGACGTACATCCATTTTTTTCATTAATTTTATTCCCGAATGTAGCCTGCATCAAATGAAAAGAATTGAGACCCACAAAATATTATATGCAAATTTTTAGAAAAGGAAATTCAACCTACTTAAACAAATTGAAGGTTTGGATAACACTAAATAACTAAAAAGCGTCAATTAGAGTTTGGCACTGTTAAAATTGTAACTGAGACTTGTTGGAAAGAAGGTGCCAGACTAATTTTTTGGTGAGTACCAATCAAAAGGGAGATAGGCATGACTCTCCAGTGAGATAAATGGATTAAAAAACTGTCCTTACCCTTTTTTATGGGACTAAATGACTAACCGAAGCTTGCTATTCCTATATATATATATATATATATAGATAGATAGATAGATGGGTTCAACCCTATAATTATGTGTTGATGTAAATCACATCAGCACAGGATACATTAGTGATTTTATGTGTGAATTATGTGGTATAACTCATCAATGCACAAATTACAACTACATGATATTAATATAAGTCAGTTACCATTTGCTAGTGCTTCATCCATGCACCATATGACATTTTTTTGATTGATAAATTAGATAAATGTAAAAGTAGCTGCCTATAGCTTACTCGATGTAGATGTCGGTATAAATTTCTAGGAGTTGAAACCTTGTAGGATGTCAACAATTTCCCATAAAAAATTGATCCACACTGATTTTGCTGACTTTGAACCAAACCTAGACCTTAGGGCGGACTGATCGGAATGCCCCATCACCCATGGATCGATCCGTGTTGCTTTATAATGGCCACTGATTCTGCTTATTCCTGATCGATGTGATACCCCTCGTGGATTGATCCGCTGTTTGTGAATTCGCTTATTTCATAAAATTTTATTGCCATCTGTGTCCCTTGTCTATGAATACTCATTTAAGCCTATAATACCACCACTCTCCAACTTTATGTTATGGCTCTAAAGAGATAAAGACAAGAGAAGACTTTTGCCAACAAAGAGGTCTTGGGTTCAACTCTGACTGCTCCTCCTCAAGGTCATCCCATGGATTTTGTCCTATAATTATCCAGTGTATGTGAGACAAGGGGATTGCATGTACTTAGAAAGATTAATCAAATGCAAATTAAGCATCTGGAAAAAGGGGACTTTTGCATGCAAGCAATGTTATACATCTTTATTATTTTTTTTTTCTAATTTATTTTCTTAAGGATGTGGCAGCAATCACATTAACGACTACATCAACAAATGTTTTTTTTTTTTAAATGCATGACACTTCAATAATTAATCACATTAATGAGAGTGGCTCGAACCTCTAACCAGGGCCGGTTTTGGGGCAAGGCAGGCAAGGCGGCCGCCTGGGGCCCCACATTTTGGCTCAAAAATGAGGGCCCCATTTTGGGACTAACCCTTATAGTAGGTTTAATTTTTAATTTTTATTTTTTCCTAAAGAGAATGGTTATTGCAACTCCTTAATTTTATTTGCACATCCCACTAATTTTTATTTATCAATATTTTACCAAAAATATAAAAGGTTTTTATGAAAATTTGTTATGTAATCCACTAGAAAACATCATTTTGAACAACTTTGCAGTAGAAAGTTTTTTCAAAATTTTTCATTTAAGTAGATTTTTTGGTCATTTGCCGTCTTTGTTAATTTTAGGCCAAAAAGTCAACTTAAACGAAAAATTTTGTAAAAACTTTCTTCTACAAAGTTGTTCAAAATGATGTTTTCTAATAGATAGCATAGTTAATTTTCTTAAAACCTTTTATATTTTTCTAAAATCTTAAGAAATTAAAATAAGTGGGATGTGCAAACATACTTTATGTTTGTACTGGGAGAAAAAAATTGAGTATGGAAGGTCTCATTTTAAAAAGGGGGCCTCTATTGGCACCCCAAGACTTGTTTTTCATCCCCCAATTACTTTACATTTTAAGATTTTAAGAAAAATATAAAAGGTTTTCATAAAAACTAATCACATAATTTACTAGAAAACATCATTTCAAACAATTTTGTAGAATAAAGTTTTTTAAAAATTTATCTTTTAAATGGACTTTATAACCATTTATATAACAACTACTGTAAATGGCCAAAAATTTCACTTAAACAATAGATTTTGGAAAAACTTTATTCTACAAAGTTGTTCAAAATGATGTTTCTTGATGGATAGAGCGTCTGATTTTTATAAAAATCTTTTATAATTTTCATAAAACCTTAAAGTATAAAATAAGTGGGAGATGAAAAACAAGTCTTCGGGTGCCAATAGAGGCCCCCTTTTAAGAATTCGCCTAGGGCCCCAAAAATCTCAGAACCGGCCCTGCCTCTAACCTATCATATTCTTATATTTTTCTCATCCTTTTTCACCACTAGACTAGTCCAGTAACTCGTATCATTATCATGTTCCTTTGTATGTGTTTCCTCCAAAATTTTAATTCTGAGGATTGGGTTTCGCGAGCGTGCTAGTCACTAAACTGTCATGAATTGCAGGTCCTATCTTGCCTTGAATGGCCTCAAGGACTTTTCTGTGACAAGTAATTAAGACAAACAAAATAATAATAGAAACTAAAAAGAAATGCTTACCACAGAGGAAGCCATTTTCATTGATCAATTTCTGAAATTACAATGATGGACAAAGGGGTGTACACGCCTTTTACCGGAAAGGAGCACATGTTTCTGGGTTTAAAATCCTAGAATTCTAAAAGAAGATGAAAAAGATAAAGTTCCTGAGAACTGGTTTGTTGATTGATGTTCAAGAGACCCCTCCAAATGGCTACTTTCCCTCTTTTATATGCTTCATTCGCAACTGTTCCTTATACTTCGCCCATTAACTACTGTCATACCCCATTTTTGTCACCTTAACTAGGGTACATCATTTCATGTAGGGTTTTGAATCTTTTGCATTGAGTTTCTATGGCATTGAATATCATGTGTATGAATTTTGAAGTGATTTGGAGTTCATTTCGATAGTCAATAAGAACTTTTGCGACTTTAAGGGCATAATCGTCTTTTAAGCCGTATATTTTCCATTTGACTTTGAAATGAATCTCGAGTCATTCCCTTGAGTTCATATGGGTATATAGAGTCTATATATAGGTTCAATTTCATAAATTAATGGTTTAAGATCAATTCGGCTTATAACGGTTCAGGTTGGCTAAAAGACCCTTTCTTGGTTTGCTTAAATTGACTCACAAGATCCACTCAATTTTCTCTCATTTAACTTCAATTGGGCTTTATTTATATCCTAGATATGTTTAAAAGGATCAAATTTCGATTGGGAAAGCATTTCGTTCGACCTTGTGTACAAACCCAAGCTTAGCGACGGTGAGGCACCATGGTTAACCACCTTTGTAAAACCTAACCATACACCCATGGTTAAGGATTTTTGTCCTAAAATGTCTAAAAATGTGTCCCCTTTTGAAACACGGTCGTTTTGGCTTTTATTTCATCAAAATCGGACTTAATTTAACCCTTTTAGGACTTCTAAAGCGATTAGGAGTCAAAACCGAAGCGGACTGGAGCAAGGCCTCGGGTAACCGTCCAGGGCTGGACGGTTAGCCATCTAGGTCCAGACGGCTAACTATCCAGGCCTAGTTGGTCACCCGAGAGACTCCGTCTTTAAGTGGGTTTCTGACTCTTCCTTCCCTCTTTTGACGGTTTCCTCCGCCCTTGCAACTTGTTTTCTCCCAGGATTGTGTAAATTTGAGTTATTTGAGGACCAAGAGAGTCTCTAATAGCCCTAGGATCATTGTTTAATGAATTAATCTTAGCCATTGGTTTAGGGGGTCAGTTCTCTATATAAAGGACATGATATTCAGCACATGGAGGAGGTTAATTGCACTTTACACTTAGAGAGAGAGGGAGCCACGAGTTTGGAGAGCTAGAAGGACATCAAGAGGAGACTCTTCAACCCTAAGCAAGCAAGAGAACAAGGAGTTTGAAGGCAAGGGAGGTTCTATAAGAGGTAAACGCTCCTTTTGCATGCTGAATATAGGTCTTCTCCTTCTCTTTCTCCTTCTCCTTCTTTTTTTATGATAGTTCTAGTGCATGTTGTAGCTCCACATATTAGGATAATTCAATGCTTTTATGATGTGATATGAATGATTTTGAGATGATTTATGGCTTTATATGCTTGATAATCCCTGGTTTACTAAGTTTTTGAAAGTATTATCTCTTCTATCCTCTTAAATCATGCATAGTTCACATGTTTAGGTTGTTGTGATAATTGTTATGAGTTGATGCTCCTGTTAGTTAATATATATGATATGAATGATGTTCATGATGATTTGAGCATGTGTTAGAGTCTTTTCATAGGTTTTATGCATAGTTGTGAGATCAGGGTTTCGATAACCCTAAAATCATACAAGTTTCATACAGCATGTTTAGTTTAATTCTGTGAGTATAATAATAGCTTAAAATTGCATTAATGTTATACTTTTAGTAGGCATTATCAAATTTATTTGGCACTTAATTCCGCATTTTACACATTATACATGAATTCTCTTGATACATGTTCTTATGCTTAAAGTGGTGTATTAATGTATGTTTTATTTTTGTAGGAAGCCAATTCCCTATGGTCAAGCATTATTTATTTATTTGGAAATATATGGAAGCTTTGCAAGGTTGAAGTGCATTAATTTTAGAAGAATTTAGCAAAGAAATTGGCAACCTCGAAGTTGGAAAGAAGATTAAAAAGGAAGTTTGGAGCAGTTACCGTATTTTAGCCATAACTTTTGACTCCGAAGTCCAATTGATGCGAAATTGGTGTCCTTGGAAAGCTGATTTGAAGCTCAACAATATTGTATTTCACAAATATTTCGTGATTTCAACGTTTTGGTAGGTCAAAAACGGGTTACAAGTTAGCCCTGCTGGAAAAAACCCGGATTCCCAATTTGTTTCCTAATTTTTCTCCTATTTCTCTTGGAAACCCTAAGAGCACATGGAAAGGAAAAGGCGGCTGCACCTATATATATTACTTCTCCTCTTCTCTTCTAAGAGGACCTCTCTTATTCTTCTTCTTCTTCTACCTCTCTATAGTTTTCTAGTTTTCAATTATCATGAGTAGCTAAACTTTTTGCTAAGGTGAGGAGTGAAGCCACAACAATTTTTTGGTATTTGTTTAATGACTCTTTCATGTATTTAATGTAAGGTTTTATAGTTTTGATTGATTTTGATTATTTTGCAAAGTATTTATTCTGTATAATTCTTTTATTTATCTTTAACTCCGAGTACAATAAATGCTTAAAATTCCCTGCGAATTAAATCACTAGTTTTCTCATGTAATAAATCAATCAACCTTATGAATCCATATTTTTAGAATTGTTTTGAATAAAATTAATTGTTAAATCATCCGACTGGGATCATTTTTCATATGAATCTCAATTGAGTTATAAAATTGAGTCGTTAGCAAATATCTAATATTTTTTGTGAGTGGACCTCTGAACCTTAGTATTTTTAAATTATTGTTTTTAATCAAACTAATTCTCTGCAATTCTAGCAACCAAATTTCTAAAATCTTTTCTCAATCTTCTCTGCTAATTATTCCCCTTCCTTATGGTTCGACCTCGGACTCACCGAGAATTTATTACTTCGCAACATCCTGCACTTGGGAGCATTATTAAAGTCGCAGCAAGTTTTTGGCGCCGTTGCCGAGGACTAGCATGGATAAATAGTAGTTCATTGTTTTTGGTGGAGGTTTGTTGTATTTTGCAAATCTCTTCGCAAATCCGGTAAACTCTTTCCACAACTTTTTATTTTTTTATTTATTCTTTTTTTTATGCAAATTTAGCATCGTGATCAAACTCATCGTTTGGTTAGAATTGAGTCTGAAAATTTGTGTGGCAATTTAATTGATTCTCTTGGACACAATCACACACTTGACACCATGTCTGATAATGAGGAACAAATTGAGAATATTAATAGGGATGATAAAAGGACTCTTAGAGATTATTTGCAGCCTACTAGGAGTAGTGCACCATCTTGCATCATTTTTCCTCTGAATGCTAATAATTTCAAATTTAAGCCTAGCATGATTCCATTGCTACCTAAATTCCATGGTTTAGAATCTAAAAACCCATATTTTCACCTTAAGGAATTTGATGAGATTTCTGTAACTTTTCATGACCAAACTTGTAATGAAGAGACTATTAAATTGAAATTATTTTCCTTTTCTCTCAAGGATAAGGCGAAAAATTGGCTTAATGCTTTAAGATCTAGATCCATTGGCACATGGCAAGAGATGCAAACCGAATTTTTTAAAAAACACTTCTCACTTTATAGGACTAATGCTCTCAAAAGGCAAATAATGATTTTTTCACAAAAAGATAATGAAACTTTTTACCAATGTTGGGAACGTTTTAAGGATTTATTAAATTCTTGCCCACATCATGGCTATGAAACTTGGCATATCATTAGTTTTTTCTATCAAAGTTTAACTCCTAAAATGCGCCAATTTGTAGAGATGATGTGTAATAGTGAATTTATGAATAAGGACCCTGATGAGGCTTTTGAATATTTTAATTTGTTAGCTGAGAATGCACAATCTTGGGATACAACTGATACTTTAGATAGGTCCAAGCCTTCTACCAACCCATCTAGAGGCGGTAAATACTAGGGTAACTATTTTGGCTAGGAAAGTAAAAGCCATGGAATTAAGGAAAGTTAATGAAATTATGTCTGTGCCTAAATTAAATGATGTTTGTAGTATTTGTGAGATCGTGGGACACTTTACAAATGATTGCCCAACTATTCCTGCTTTTAGAGAGGTGTTGCATGATCAAGCAAATGCTATAAATATAAATAAAAAGCCTTTTTCTTCACCCTATTCTGAAACTTATAATCCAGGGTGGAGGAATCATCCAAATTTCAGTTGGAGGAATGATAATGTTGCACTACCACCTCAAGGCCATTCTAATTTTGTTCCTTATAATCCTCCTCCTTAGAAGGGTTTAGAGGAAACATTGCAACAATTCATGCAGAGTCAAGCCACCATAAATAATTAGACTTCTCAAGCCATAAGTGATATTAGAAATACTCTTACTAAGTTGGCCACTTCATTGAGCATTCAAGAAAAGGTAAATTTCCATCTCAACCACAACCTAATCCTCAAGGTCAATTTAGTATTAGTGATTCTAATTTATCTGACACAAAACTTGAGCATGTTAAGTCCATTACTACTCTTCGCAGTGGAAAAGTTATTAATAAAACTATTTCGCCACCCAAAGACAAAGAAAAAGAAGAATTTTCAAAAACAAAGAGTAGTAATGAATCTAATAAGCCCGAGTCAAGTGAAATTGAGAGATGCCCCATTCCTCTTCCTTCTTCTCAAAGATTGCAACCAACTCAAAAAGTGAATCAGAATGCAGATATTCTTGAAATCTTCAAACAAGTAAAAGTCAACATTCCTTTATTGGATGCAATAAAACAAATTCCTTCTTATGCTAAATTTTTAAAAGATTTATGTACGGTTAAGCGTAAGCTTAACGTACAAAAGAAAGCATTTTTAACTGAGCAAGTGAGTGCTATCATTCAAAACAATACTCCTCCTAAATATAAAGATCCAAGTAGTCCCACTATTTCATGTGTTATTGGTAATTTTAAAGTAGAACAACCTTACTTGATTTGGGGGCTAGCGTAAATCTTTTACCTTATTCGGTATATGAACAGTTAGGTCTAGGTGAGTTAAAACCTACAAAAATAACTCTTCAGCTTACGGACCGTTTTGTAAAAATACCTAGGGGAATAGTAGAGGATGTGTTAGTCCAAATTGATAAATTTTACTTTACTGTTGATTTTATTGTTTTGAACACACACCCTGTTTTGAATGCTAGTTCTCAAATTCCTATGATTCTAGGTCGCCCATTCCTTGCAACTTCCAATGCTTTAATAAATTGTAGGAGTGGTGTACTTAAATTGTCTTTTGGAAATATGACCCAAGAATTGAATATTTTTAATACTTGCAAAGAACTTAGGGATGATGATGACTTTCATGAAGTTAACTTGATTGATACACTTGTTCAAGAACAATTTAATATGTCCTTCTTTTCTGATCCTTTAGAGGAGTGTTTGGTTAATTTTTATGATTTGGAGTTTAATGAGATTCTTGAAATTGCATATTTTTATTGTTTATTGGATTCTACACAGGAATTGGACTTGAATGCATGGAGGCCGAAATTTGAAGAGCTACCACCCCGTGAGCTTAAACTATTGCCATCGAATGAGAAAGTGCCTAAGCTGGAATTAAAGCCTTTGCCAGTAAAACTCAAGTATGCATTCTTTAGACCTAAGGAGATTTTTCCTATGGTAATATCTACTAAACTTGATCCATTGCAAGAAGGTAAGTTGCTGAAAATTTTGAAAGAGTAAAAGGGTGCAATAGGATTGAATGTTTCTACTATTAAGGGAATTAGCCATTTAGTGTGCACTCATATAATTTATTTGGAATAAAATCGGCGGGATGCTTATGAAAATTCTAGAATTTACAAAGAACGAATGAAAGTTTTTCATGACAAAAATATTTTGAGGAAATCTTTTGAACCATCTCAAAAAGTTCTTTTATATAATTCTAGATTGCATTTATTTTCAGGTAAACTAAGGTCCCGTTGGACAGGACCATTTGTGGTTAAAACTGTTTTTCCTCATAAAGCTGTTGAGATTGAAAATCCCAAGAATGGTAATGTTTTTAAAGTTAATGGACAATGTCTTAAACCATTTCTTGAGAATTTTTCACCTGAAGATGAGTCCATTGATTTGGTGGATCCTGTCTACCAGGATTTACCACACCCTTAATAGGTTAGTTCATATTAGTGTCTATGTCGTAGTTAGTTAGTTAATTTGTTTCCTTTTTATTATTATTATTATTATTTTTTGTTTTTGTTTTTGTTTTTGTGTTTTTTGTGTCTAACCCATTTTGCAGGTATTAGAGTTTGTTTTATTTTTGGTTCGCACCTCAAGGTACTTTCCATGATCTCTACTACTTTGTTTTTCTTTGTTTACATTGAGGACAATGTATGTTTTAGGTTGGGGGGAGGGAATTTTGGTGTTGTGTTAGTTTCTTTTGGTCTTAGTTAGTTTATCTTATTTTTCAAAAAAAAAAAAAAAGAAAAAAAAAGTTTAATGATTTACAAATTTTTGGCTTAAAAATTTTGTTGCCTTAACATGATTATCTAGTTTGAAGTTCATTATGCTACTCCTGTTTAAAATTTTCCATTAAATTTCATACTCGGATTACATTGCACTTGTACTTTAGTCGCATGAATATGATTCTTGATTGAAGGGCAAAGATGATTTTGGAGATCTTGATGAATAAAAATGTGGAGACTTTTAGCCCTTGTAAGTATTTGAGCCATTAATTTTTTTTTGGAGGGTTATTATATTTAATCTTACCTTGATTTTTGGAAGTGCTCAAATTTCATTGTTTAGTCTCATTATTTCTTATTTTTGGTTGAATGCTGAGAATATATTTTTATACCACACTTGTTTCTTTTGAAGTCATGGATATTGAAGAATTATACCACTCCTTGAGAAATGATTTTAGGCCATCTTTGATTTCTTTGAGCCTTTAATTTCTTTTCTTTGTGATACATTACCACTAGTTAGCCTGTTGAGCCTTTTGATTAGCCTTTCTTTCATAACCTTTTTCCCAAAGTGTTTTGAGAATTGATATTATCAATGATCAGTAAAGTGGGTGAAAAAAAAATGTAAAAAAAAGAAAAAAAAAGAATGAAAAAAAAAAAGAGAAGAAAAGAAAAGAAAAAAAAGATATAAAGAAAAAAGAGAAAGCTTTGTTGGTAAAGTATTGAGAAGTGAAGAAAAAAAAAAAGAAAAAAAGTGTTTGATTGCCTAAGTTTGGAAGAATAAGTTGAATAAAAATTGTTCAAAGTGAATTTGTTCTTTCTATCATTCTCGGATACACTTTTATTATCACCATAACATTTTTGTTTCAATTCCTTCTTTTATCTCAACATTACATCCTATTAAAAGTCCTATTTGATTTCGAGGATAGTATGGTTTGGATATTGACATGACTGAGCTATAATGCAATGTATGGTGTAAATTCTTAGTATTTGGCATTCCTTTTATGAGACTATATAATTCTTTCTTGTGATAGCGTTTTTCAAATATTTTATATGTGAGATTCTTGTTCTTACTCTACATTATTCTACTCACATATACTCGAGAGTTTTACCCTATTCAGAGTGCATTACTTTGTTGAGTGTAATCCCTATGAGATTTGAGTTGAAGCATATTTCAGATAGAGATTTGGGTTGTGCTCCACCTTGAAATTGGGTTTATATTTGTGTTGGCTAAATTTTTCACACACAATGAGTTTTTGAATTCATTGGGATGTTTTTAATAGTTGCGAGTGTCCTGAACTTTTAACTAATTTTTTTGCTAAGATAATGAAATTGGTAGCCATGTTTTGAGTTTTTTATTTTGAAGAAGACTATTTCAGTCGCTTTAATTGCTAGGGACAAGCAATATGCTGGTTGGGGGGGTGTGATAATAGCTTAAAATTGCATTAATGTTATACTTTTAGCAGACATTATCAAATTTATTTGGCACTTAATTCCGCATTTTACACATTATACATGAATTCTTTTGATACATGTTCTTATACTTAAAGTGGTGTATTAATGTGTGTTTTATTTTTGTAGGAAGCCAATTCCCTATGGTCAATCATTCTTTATTTATTTGGAAATATATGGAAGCTTTGCAAGGTTGAAGTGCATTAATTTTAGAAGAATTTAGCAAAAAAATTGGTAACCCCAAAGTTGGAAAGAAGATTAAAAAGGAAATTTGGGCAGTTACCGTATTTTAGCCATAACTTTTGACTTCGAACTCCAATTGATGCGAAATTGGTGTTCCTAGAAAGCTGATTTGAAGCCTACAATATTGTATTTCACGAATATTTCGTGATTTCAACGTTTAGTAGGTCAAAAACGGGTTACAAGTTAGCCCTGCTGGAAAAAACCCGGATTCCCAATTTGTTTCCTAATTTTTCTCCTATTTCCCTTGGAAACCCGAAGAGCACATGGAAAGGAAAAGGCGGCTATACCTATATATATAACTTCTCCTCTTCTCTTCTAGGAGGACCTCTCTTATTCTTCTTCATCTTCTACCTCTCTTTAGTTTTCTAGTTTTCAATTATCATGAGTAGCTAAACTTTTTGCTAAGGTGAGGAGTGAAGCCACAACAATTATTTGGTATTTGTTTAATGACTCTTTCATGGATTTAATGTAAGGTTTTATAGTTTTGATTGATTTTGATTATTTTGCAAAGTATTTATTCTGT
This sequence comes from Liquidambar formosana, assembly GCA_039720395.1. Lineage (NCBI taxonomy): Eukaryota > Viridiplantae > Streptophyta > Magnoliopsida > Saxifragales > Altingiaceae > Liquidambar > Liquidambar formosana. The sequence goes on from CM077830.1 coordinate 16,289,047, forward strand.
ATAATTCTTTTATTTATCGTTAACTCCGGGTACGATAAATGCTTAGAATTCCCTGCGAATTAAATTACTAGTTTTCTTATGCAATAAATCAATCAACCTTATGAATTCATATTTTTAGAATTGTTTTGAATAAAATTAACTGTTAAATCATCCGACTGGGATCATCCTTCATATGAATCTCAGTTGAGTTATAAAATTGAGTCGTTAGCAAATATCTAATATTTGTTGTGAGTGGACCTCTGAACCTTAGTGTTTTTAAATTATTGTTTTCAATCAAACTAATTCTTTGCAATTCAAACAACTAAATTTCTAAAATCTTTTCCCAATCTTCTCTGCTAATTATTCTCCTTCCCTATGGTTCGACCTCGGACTCACCGAGAATTTATTACTTCGCGACATCCTGCACTTGGGAGCATTATTAAAGTCGCAGCAGAGTAGTTTCTCATCATAGTCATTCTATATATGCTGTATATAGTTGAATCATGTTAGGTTTGCATTCATGTGGTGGATTTTATAGGGTTTTTGGAGATATTATCCTTTTCTAAGGATAATTATCCTCTTTGTCAAGTAGGGTTTTGTATGAGAGCTTTCTGTGATGTGTTTAAGCATGAAATCGCTTCTATTATATTCTAATATATATATTTTACGTAGGATATGATGTTTGCACCTCCCCATAGTGACTTTTTTACGTGAAATTATCTTAGGATAGTTTTGCTTAAGAAAGCTCGTTGTAGGAAGGCCTATTTTCATGTGTTACATAAAATGTTATCTTTTTGGTTAGAATAGATTTTGCTATCATGTTTATTGATATCATTGGGGTCTCTCATGATTGTTAGTGTGTCTTTGGTGGGTTTTTATGCATATTAGTCAGGTCATTGCATGTAGGATTAAGTTGGGGTCCTTAGTTATTCATTATTCTTGTTGTTTGCATGATAAATGGATGATTTTAGGCCTTGTCATAATTCTGTCTAGATTAGTATATTGTTCTTTTTGCATTGTTTTGTGCATCTATAAGGGTGCAAACAAGTACAATAATTGTCCTATTGCAAATAGGGCTACTATTGCTTGAAATTGCTAATGCTTAGAGCTATTGCTCTCAGGTAAGTAGGGTATGAAGTGTCCTAATTCACTTTTCTTTACTTTTCTTTCTTTTCTCTTCTCCCTCCTAGGTTTATTCTCTAATAGAGGGATATGGTAAATCCTAGGGTTCTTTCCACCCCTTTTTCAAAAAACAGAGTTTATATCTTTTACTGAATTTTGATTAAGAATCATTTGTCTTTGAAAGCCACAATGGAAGGAAACCTAAGGTTTACCATAACTCTCTATTAGGATTTAACCTTATTCTTTTCGAACTACGTGGACTTTGATCCATGTATTTCGCTACATGGTACGTAGGCGCTCGTTTTGAGGCTCAAGTCCGTTCTAGGATCCAAGTATCTTAGGTTCTTTTCTTCTCTTTTCTTCTTTTTTTTTTTTTTTTTTTTTCTGTTTTGTTTTATTTGTTTGATTATGCATGGATGAGATGGATGGATGGAATATATGTTATGCATGCTGCCTTGCGATGATATATGCTGATATTTGAGTGAAAAAGATCTTAAATTAGCCCAATCAAATTAAGAAACCAACTCGGGTGATGTGGGTGCCTATAGGCTTTGCTCAGAACCTTCCACATCGTAACTTAGCCCCCGAATCCAATTTTCTGGTTTTAAAGACTTTGCTTTTCCTTTAATGGAGTCATATGGTTTTGAAAATAAAATATTTTTATGGTTTTCCTCTTTTCCTTAAAAAATGAAGTGGCGACTCCCTTTTTGTTTGTTATCTTTTCCTATCTTTTGCCAAACCCTTGTGGGCCGTTTTCTGGGCTTCACAACTACCCACTTTCGTGATCCTTCAGCTCCCATAACCACCACGTTCTATAGCCCTCCATGATCTCTTTCCAAAAACCATTTTCATCACATAGGGCCTTCCACGATCTTTTTCCAGGAACCATTTTCATCACGTGGTTAATTAATTGCTTTCCATCGTAGATAACAATTCGGCCTTGCCTGGCCGATCTGAAAAGTCTTAACCCTGCATGTCGTTGATAGCTTTTGGGTTTACCTTTACATGATTCTTGACAGAATACTCAAAAGTTGTTAGGCCGATTTTTAGGGTGAAAACATTGCCCCCCCACATTTTACTGAATTGATTTTCGGTAAAATGTTTCAATCCTTCAAATCGGCCTCTGATCACACTTCAGCTTTCTTTTGTTTTTCTGAGACATGTGTCAACACCCTGTGCTTTCTTTTTGTAAACCACATGTCTCCTTCTGATTTGCTTACCTATTGACGGCATTAACTCATTAATGATATCACTGCGCAGTTCTCTCTTCCCAAAGGAACGTGTCTTTTCAGGATGTCTTTCCATTACTCTCTCTAAAGCGCTAAAACTCTTCATAATCCTTACGGAAACAGATTTCTTCCAAACTAGAGCTTCTCTCTCTGAGGTTTGTTCTTCTCCGACAATCTGTTCACTTCCTTCTCCTACGATCTATCGCTTCTTCTTCTGTTCGAGGTCTTCAGCTTTCTCCCTGCTACCTCCAAGTCTTCCGCTCGTGCGTTTCTTCTGCTTTCAGCTTCGTCATCTTTCTTCTTCGCACTTCTCCTTCATCCATGGCGGAATCCGCACCTGGTGATGTTGCCGGCAAAGAACGCTTGGAGGCTTTTCAAACGACTGACCCCACAGTGGCCATCCCTAAGGTACTCATCCCTTACAATAATTCTTACACTTTAGGTCCTTTATTCCTCTTTGCTGAAGCCGCTAGGCTTTACTCTTCTGTTTTCCCAAAACCTCAATCTGAGGTTTTCGTTTTTGAAAACCCTAAGTGTAATATTGCTTCTTCTTTTTCCAAATCCATTCGTTGCTGGCCGAATAGACAGAAGAATTGGCTCTCGTGGTTTAATAGAATAGTTGCTGTGAAAGCTAATGAATGGCACGAATTGGGGATCTATGAAATCCTTCATCTGTCTAAATTCCAAATTCCAATTAACAGAGAAATCCTGTCTTCAACTTTATGCTTCTGGTCAGTTTCGACCAACTCTTTTCACTTTAAGTTTGGGATGATGACTCCCACACTTCTAGATTTGGCTGCACTTTTCGGCCTACGTCCTAATGGGAAATGGATAAATGCATTAGCTGAACTTCCTGACTTTGATGACTCAATATCTTTTGATAAAAAGAGTACATCCTATACCAACTTTCTCAACCTTAATATGAAAACAAAGGGCGATGTTGCTGAGGCCGAATATATGGCTTTTCTTCTTTTTTGGATCTACAAATGCCTTTTTTGCTCCCCGTCTTTTAAAATTGTTAAGACCGACTTAAAATTAGCCATTTACTTGGCTAGAGGATGCAAAGCTGCTCTGGGCCTTTAGTTTTCTCAAGTCTTTATAGGGGCCTGTTTAATCTATTGTCCTCCAACTTTCAACTTTGGGGAGGCCCCCTTTGGATGCTCCAAATCTAGTTACATGCATATTTTCCAGAAATAAGTCCTGTCTGTGAATTCCATGACAACGTCCCTTCTCTTGGGGATAACTTTATTGATTTCACCCATAATCCTCATTCTTTTCGAGATTGTTTCATTTTTTTCTATTCATGTAATAATCGGTCTCGAAAACAATTTTATCCTTTTTTTCCATTGCGGTATGGGCCACAGTGGCTGTTGTCCGTAACTACTTTTGAGGCTCCAGAATCGACACTAAAATCCTTCTGGAGTAGCGTACTGATCCCAAGGGACCTTCATCACAGGATAACCTTAGAAAACTCTAGAAACAATCTCTGTGGAGTAGAGATTTATTGTCCTCACTTTGTTGCTAGACAATTCGGCCTATGCCAATCCATCCCTTTTCCATTGACTTATAGTCTGAATTCTGATTTTCTGAATCGGCTTGTCATCCATGACATTGATGAGGTGGATAGTGTTGATTATATCTTTAAACTCCTGAAAAAAGATTTTGAAATATCTTCCTTCCGTTACAAACCATCTGCATCCGGTAGCTTTATCTCTTTTGGGATAATTACATCAGAGAGAGTAGGCCGATGGACTCAGCAGAAGCTTTTGACAAGCTTTCTATGCATAAAGCTGATGATGATTCTGCTAATTCTAGTAATGGTGATACTAATCCAATTTTATCGCAAGCCACAGACACTGGGGGAAAGAAGCAGAAAACCAAACAAGGTATCCCTATTGACCAATATTCAGCTTATCAGTCTGTATTAACTTATGAGAATTTTTATAAAATCAAATGGATTCCTGGGGAAGACATGTGGGTAATGGTCGATAAAGTAGATAGAGCTGTTTTAAACATAAAATCAAAACAACTTGACAAATACATGGCAAAAAACAAAGGAAAAAAGGTTATGTCAGGTCCCACGTTTTTTATGAAGTTCGAAAAATGGCTGGAGAAAAATCGGCCATATACTCTTTTGCCAACTTTGCAATAGCTGACTTAGTTGAACCATCCTTAGACTTATCCTCGCTCGATGAAGTTACTTGGGTAGGGAGACGCGTCACTAAAAACGAACTTGACTGATTTCAATGGGTAACCTGGCCCTATATCAACCTTTGGCATAGGTATGTCCTTTGCCCATTTCTTTTCAAATGGTTTCATTGGGTTTTGCTAATTTTGCACATTTTACAGATGCCCCAACTTATGAGCAGCGGCCCCTTGTTCCTCTACCTGAGCTTCCTTCTGAGGACGAGGAAGAGCTTCAGAGGACTCAACCTAGGAAGTCCAAAAGTGCTGCTTTGGTGAAATCTCTGAACCCCAAGCGAAAGACTGTGGAATCCGAATCCCAAGCTGCTGAGACACAGGCCAAGAAAAAGGGTAGGCCGAAAACCTCAACAGTTGTGGAAAGTCGGTCTAAGAAGTCTAAGGCAGGTGATATGGGCGAAATCTTTGCATCTTTGTCCCAGAAAGGATCCCGTTCAACCTCTGTGCCAATTTCCTCCTCTTCTATTTCCAAACCAACCAAAAACTCCAAGCTTTCTAAGGCTGATGAACCTCATCAGGCCGAATCTGTTGACAAGGCCGATTCTACAGATCAGGATGAATTATTCATTTTGCCTGACCCCTCAGAAGTCATGGCTCGGCCACCTATTATACCAGAGAGAACAATTTCTGCTGCTCCCACTAAAACTTCCTCAATTCCCTCTGAAGACAAATTTTCATTGGCCAAGGCTTCTCTAGAAAAACTCTGTTCTTTCTTGAAGCCAAAGCTGGCCGAATCTCCTATTTCTTTTACTACTTCCAATCCCCCCAAAAGCACTAATATTGAAAAAGCAAGAAAACTCCAAAAAACCATTTCCACTATTCCCATTTCTACCATTTTTTCTCAGGTTGATTAAATAAAAAAGGCTATAAAAGTCATCTTGGTCAATTCCAGTACCACACTAGGCCTGGCAGCTAATCTCCAGTCTTTTGAGGGGAAAGTCTCCTTCTTTTGCCCTTCTTACTCTTCCATCAGGAATGAAGCAATCCAGAACAGAAAAGTGTTGAACCAGATGACTGACCTTTAGTCTAAAATTCAAATGGCCATGGATGAGGCCGATAAAATGAAGTCCCTGATTGAAGAAGGTCAAAAAACAAAACAACAATTTCAGACTATGGTTGCTGACCTAGAGAAGCAGTTAGGTTAGGCTAGAGAAAAGCTGAAGGAAGCAGAAACTGTCCAGTTTGATTTAGCAGAAGTTTTTTCTGAAAAAGTTGGACAAGCGCAGGAGCTGGCCAACCAATATCAGTCTTTCTCTGGAGAAGAAGAGGCTTTGGAGCAGAAGCAAAGGGACCTGGAAGACTGATTTCAGGCTTTTAAGGTTGAATGGTCGAGCACCAAGGAACTGCTTTCTCTTGCTGACCCCTCTCTTACTGCCTCCTCTTAAACAATTCATTTCATTGCTAAAATGTAGCCATTTAACAATTTTGTGATGTAATTCGGCCATAAGGCCTCTGTACAATCTTCTTTTAATCTTTGGTTCGATCAAGGGACCGGACTTGCTTATAGATGTATGAACAGTAGTACCATTTTTTTGATATTCGGCCATATGGCCTGAAGTATTCCTCTATCATACCCTGAATGTTTTCAATGTAGATTTCTTATCTCGTGTTTATACTTTCTTTTCAAACGCTTTTAATACATTCCCACATTGTAGGATAATATTTCTTTAAGAATCGGCCATTAATAGGTCGATCATGAATGTCACCGTCCAAGCTTTGCAGGTGATAAGCACTACCTTTTAATATTTTGAAAATCTTGAAAGGTCCTTCCCAGTTAGGAGACCACTTCCCATACTTGGGATCTTTTGAACCTACAGGTAAGATAGCTTTCCAAACCAACCCATTTTCAATAAAATTTTTAGGCCGAACTTTCTTATCATAACACCTCTCTATTTTCCTTTTTTGAGCTTGTAAATGATCCAAAGCCAATAATCTAATATCATCTAGATTATCTAATTCAGCCAACATGGCATCATAATAATCTAATTCACTTAGATTATTTTGTTTAACAACTCTTAAAGATCGAACAGTCACCTCCATGGGCAAAATTGCATCATGTCCATAGATTAGAGCGAATGGGGTAGTACTTGTACTGGTTCTTTTAGAGTTTTGATAAACCCACAATGTTTCTGATAGTAATTCATGCCAAGCCCGAGGGTTTTCCTCTATCATTTTTTTAATGCTAATTTTCAAAATTTTATTCACAGATTCGGCCTGTCCATTAACCTAAGCATAATAGAGAGTTAAATGCACAATTGCAAAACCATACTCCTTAGCAAACGCTTTTACCTCATTACCAGTAAAAACTGAACCTTGATTAGTAGTGATTGACTAAGGTAGACCAAACCTATGGATGATATTTTCTTTAACACACCTTAGTTACTTCGGTCTGAGAGACCGAAGGCATTGGAATGGCTTCTACCCACTTAGTAAAGTAATCCGTTGCTACTAAAATGAAAGCATCTCTTTTGGATGACTCTAGGGTAGATTTTGCTAATTACATCCATTGCCCAACCTCTGAACGGCCAAGGCTTAACTATGGATTGCAACCCAATGGCTGGTGCATGTTATACTGGTCCATGGATCTGACAGGCTTGACACCCTTTGGCATAATTCAAACAATCTTTCATTATATTCAGCCAATAATAGCCGTATCTTCTTATGAGCCATCTCATTTTAATTCCGGCCTGGTGTGCCCCACAAATACCTTCGTGAACTTCGGCCATGACTTGCATTGATTGAAATTGAAAAAGGTATAAGCACAAAAGGACCATCCACATTCTTTTTATATAACTCATCATCCAGAATGACAAATTTTAAGGCTCTTTTCCTAACTTTATATTCGGTCTGTGTTGATAGGTTCTGCAAATATTTTATGATTGGAAATCTCCAATCATCTTGAGTAACATCTAATGATAACACCAACTCATTTGGACCGAATTTAATAGCTAAAGACGATTCCAATCTTCTTTCTATTGTTATCGTCCTGGAAAGGACACTTAAAGGGATTTTCAATCCAGAAGTTATCTAGGCTAATTCAGTTTGCTTCGTTGTATTCTTTTCTTGGGACACATTTGAATAAAACGCCAGCAAATAAACCTAACAAATATTTGGCAATCCTATTGTATTCGACCTAGAGAATCACTCACGTATTTGAAGTCACCAGATAACTGCTTTAAAATTAATTAGGAATCCCCAATAACAAAGATACTTGAGACATTCAAATTCACTAATAAACTGAGGCCGATAATGAGAGCCTCATATTCGGCCTGGTTGTTTGTGCAATCAAAATCTAGTTAGAATGAGAATTGAGTCCTTTTGTTAGTCGGGATACCAGAACTACACCTGTTTCGGCCGATTCCTCAGTTCGAGACCCATCAAAAATTAGGATCCATGGAACCAGAGAAATACATCCAATCTCTATGGTTGGCAATATTTCGGGGACCTCTCCCAAATTGGGATGGCTGGTTAAGAAATCGGGTAGTGCTTGGCCTTTAATCGCCTTTTGGGGAGTGTACTGCAGACAGAATTCAATTAGAACTAATGACCATTTTGCAATTTTTCCCCTTATAATTGGCCTACTCAATATGTATTTAACCACATCAGTCTAACATATTATATAAACCAAAATAGGCAACATATAATATCTTAACTTAATATATAAAAAGTATAAAGCCAAACATAGATTTTTAATCGGTGTATATCTACACTCGATTTCATTCAACAGTTTACTGAGAAAATAAACGGCATGCTCATGTCCATCATCTCTATCTTGAGCTAATAATGCTCCAATAGATTCTTCAACGGCCGATATAGTACAACTTTAAGGGCTTTCCTTGCTTGGGTGGCATTAACACCGATCGCTTCGTAAGATATTCTTTCATCTGGTCGAATGCTTCCTGATGCTGCCTATCCCACTTGAAGTTATCCTCCACCTGTATCTTCAGTAGAGGAGAGAAGGCTTTAGTTCGCCCTGCACAATTAGAAATAAAACAGCGCAAGAAATTAACTTGACCGAGAAATCTTTGAAGTTCTTTTTTATTCGATGGTGGTTTTGCATCAATAATTGCCTCTGTTTTATTTTTGTCAACTTCAGTCCCCCTTTGGTGAATAAGGTAGCCCAAGAAATTCCCAGCAGACACACCAAAGGCACATTTTAAGGGATTCATTTTCAAACTATGGGCATGTATTCTTTCAAAAGACTTCCATAGATCAGTCATATGAATGTCCAGATCTGAAGATTTAACCACCACATCATCTATATATACTTCTATAAATTTTTCTATTATATCAGGGAAAATATAATTCATGGCCCTTTGGTAAGTTGCCCCTAGCATTTTTTAGGCCGAATGGCATTACTACCCATTTAAAGGTTCCAATGCTACCTGGTCACCTAAAGGCAGTTTTTGATACATCATCTTCGGCTATAAAAATTTGATTATAGTCCGAATGACCATCTATGAAAGACAAGACTTTGAACCCAACTGCTGCATCGACTAACATGTCAAACACAGGCATAGGGTATTCATCTTTTGGAGTGGCTTTGTTTAAATCCCTAAAATCTATGCATACTCTCAATTTTCCATTCTTTTTCAAGACTGGAACAATGTTTGAAAGCCAATCCATGTACTTGGCCGTTCTAATGAACCCGACCTTTAATAGTCTCTCTATTTCTTCTTTCACTCTCAGATGAATTTCTGGAGCCATTCTCCTAGGAGGTTGTTTATATGACTTAAATCCTTTTTTGATTGGCAATTTATGCTCAACCAATTTTCGGTCTAACCCAGGCAATTCATAATAATCCCAAGTAAAACAATCTTTAAACTCTTTTAGTAAACCGATTAATTTTTCCTTCCAGCTTTCTGGTAAGTTTTGATTAATAAAAATCCGCTTAGAATCTCTTAATAATTTTACTTCTTGCAGTGGGTTTATGACTTGGGCTTTTTCATCACTCAACTTCCTAGGCTCTGGTTGTAGTTCTTCTAGAGTAATTTCATCTGCATTTTCTCTAATACAATCGGCCAAACTGGCCGATTCACTAATCTCAGCCATGTAAGATTCAATTCTCTGCATGGCTTCTTGTTTGGCCGATTCACTAATCTCAGCCATGTAAGATTCAATTCTCTGCATGGCTTCTTGGTATGCTTGGATTTCAAAATTCATTAAAACTTGTGTTTTCATATGTAGTCTCTTGTGAGACCGAATTCACATGGCACCCTCCATCCAACGTTAGTGAAGCGACCTTAGGGGGTCGGCTATGTTTATCACATCCCAAAAATTCTAAAGGCTTTACATTCTTGTCATAAAGAACTACCTCAGCGAAATTTGTTGTCAAGGCAAATGGGTGATTGTCGACTGGAATCACTTCAGCCTTGTCTCCATTCCAAATCATTAAACACTGATGAAGTGAAGATGGGACACACAGATTTGCATGAATCTAATCTCGGCCTAATAAGGCATTATAGTTAGAGGCCGAATTCATGACAAAGAATGCTGCCATTTTGGTTTTATTTCCTACAGTTACTTCCATAGGAATAACTCCTTCAGGTTTTACTAGCTTCACCCATGAAATTTACTATTGAAACCTCTGCAGGTAACAAATATTTTTTGGTCTTCCCTAATTTTTTCATGACCGAAATTGGCATGGTGTTCACAAAGGCCCCATTATCTACCAGTACCCTTGAAATTGGTTTCCCATTAAAATGGGCTTTAATATATAAAGGTTTCAAGTGTTTAGCCATGTTTTCACTTGGCTTGGTAAAAGTAATATTTTCACTAGGTAACTCGGTCTGAGTAGACCGATTTGGAGTTTCTGAAATTTCATTAATTGAGAGCTTTCCCTCAAAGCCAACCTCAACATCATCAGAAGACAGAGTTTGACCTTCCTTGGCTTTAAAATCAGCAGGTAAAATAAAAACCATGTTTACCTGAACTCTAACAGGTGGAAGAGAGCCGAACTGAATGATGTCATCATCCTCAACGTCAAAATCATCGGCTTGTAGGATTTCATCCTCCTTGTACTTCTCGATAGCTACTTGAAGAGATTTCTTTTCCTCCTCAATTGCCTCCAAGCGCTTCCAAATATTAGCTCGAATCCGGTATCCTCCTGTTTCTTGATCAGCTCCCTTTTTTTCCTCAGCTTGTATTCTTTGAAGCCTCATTTTCTGGGTACGAGTCATTTCAGGCTGACCGAACTTTGGGTGACGAGCCTGAGCCCACCTTTCTAGTTGAGTCGGCCTAGGCTTCACCATTCTCAGCAGTCCCAGAACTGGATGCTTGACATTTTTTCATTTTATTGGCCTGATTGCCTTTGTCCTGATAATCATTTCTCACAATGATTTGTAAATCTTGACCTTTTGAATATTCATCAGGTCGAATTCTTTTGTTGCTATCATCAGTCTTTCGATAACCCTTCCTCATACTCCTAGCATGCTCTTCATTTTCTTTTTGTATTATCTTCTCTTTCTCAAGTCTAGCCTTATACAGGCTATTTGATTTAAATTTTTGTTCATACTTGTTCGGCCTCCTAGCCGCAGCATTCGCAACTTCGGCCTCATTAAGGCCTCTAACTTATAACTTGCCTCTATAAATAGAGACTTCAACACCTCCAATCACAGCTTTCTTCAAATTCCAGGATCACACTAGGGCATCGCCAATTTGTTGTGACATCCTCGGTAATAGATTGGGTGACCATAAATGTCACTGAGATGCTCTATTGCGACTTTAGTCCATCTCTTGACAGCACTGGAATCCAGCCTCCCAGAATAAGCATAAGTCTCATCCTCAGCCTTAGGGATAAAAGAAATCGATTTCGCTGCTTCATTTCTCTGTTGAGGAGCCTGCATAACAGCTTTTCCCTTATCCTCTGATTTCTTTTCATTATTTTCGGTCCCCTTGGTTGAGACATCAAAATCATGCACCTGCAAAAGAACCATATTGACTGGAAACTCAAAAGGAAATGGATTTTCATCGACTTGATGAACAGTTTTCTCCTATGAGATTTCAATTTTTCATTATTAATCGACTTTTGAATGGCATCTTTTAACACAATACAACTATTCGTTGGATGTGTCCAGCAATCATGCCATTTACAATATTTTTTACCTTTTATTTCTTCTGTAGATGGAATTTTATGCCCATCTGGCAGATTAATCTGCCCATCTTTTAATAATAGGTCGAATATCTGCTCTGTTTTAGAGAAGTCGAAATCGTATTTCTTATCCCTAAAATTGTTTTCATTTTGGTTACCAATATTCAGTCTCCTCTGGAAATTTTGTTTTAACTCTTGCACCTTGGATTTTACCAAGGCCCTGCATGTATAAGGCCGATTAATATTTAATTCGGCCAACGCAATTTCTTCTTCAGTTTCTTCACTTTCTTCCATGGCTTCAATCTGAGCCACTTCCCTATTGGGGTTCCTATAATAAGTTCCCCTTGAAGAAACCCTTCTTTGATTCTCTTCTTTAAGAATTCTCTCGTACTTGGACACTGCGGTCATAAAATGGCCTAGGTCGAAAAAGTCTTGATCGATGAACTTCTTCCTGTTCTCCAGATTAAGTCCACTAATCACCATTTTGACACAATCGGACTGTGCTAAATTCGACCTACACCTACATTGGGCATTGCAGAATCTCTGGACAAAGGTATCGACCCTCTCACTAGGTTCCTGGCACATTCGGGCTAAATCAGTGACCGTTATTTCGGTCTCAGCCTTGCAAAAGTAAGTATGGAAAAGAGACTCCATTTCCTGCCAAGTTGTGATTGACCCTGATGGTAAGTTAATATACCAATTAAAGGCCCAACCAGTTAAAGAACTTGGGAACAACCTCAGTTTTAAATAGCCACTGCTAATTGCTTCACCACATTGGCACATGAATCGGCCAATATGTTCAAAGGTCGACTGTTTATCTTCTCCTGAAAACAATGTGAAATCAGGGAACTTGAAACCTCTAGGGAATTCATGAAGTTGGTCGATATAATCAGGATAAAGGCGACTATAAGCCGTTCTAATTGGTGGTCGACCTGCTCCTATTTGCTCCCTAACAATATTGGCAATCTCTTCTCTGAAATTGTTTGGATTGTCCCTCAAATTAGTTTGGAAGGTCTAAGTAAGGTCTTCTTGACCAACATAATTATAAGGGGTTTCAGTTAAACCCCCATAGTTCCCAGCCATTGATCGGCCTGTTCTAATTAGAATATCATTTGGATTTCCAAACATAAAATTGCTATTTCGACTCGGGTCAAACGAGTCATTCAACATTTGATTATAAATTTGCCCCCCAGGGCGAGGCATAGAGCACATTATCCTAACTCCACTTGTTCTAACATTCAGTCTGGCTTGACCGAATTGACTTCCCAAATGGATCGAAGTGGGGATCTGCCCTTTAGGCCGAAATATTGGTGGATTCACCCGTAAAGCATCTTGCCTGGACAGGATGTGTATGTCCCCATACCTGAAATTGTTTGAACCTTCGGCCTTTCGACCGTATTGATTGGATTTTTCATGAGCGTTATTCTTAAACGCTGGACCAACTTTTTCCACCATATAACTAAGTAGTTTGTCCAAATTTTTATTCAGACTCTCACTAATCTGCTGATTAGATTCAACAAACGTCTTCATAGTAAGAGACATTTGCTGCATCATCATCTGAGATAGTGTTGTGCATCATGGTGTCAAAATTCATTCTGAAAGCAGCCATAAATTCGTTAGCAACATTTGCATGGTCTAACAGGTTGGCTTTCCATATTTTCATTCCTTGGAGAATTATCTCTTGGGATTTCCAGATTGTCTTCTTGGCCAGATTCTTGGCCAAAAGTTTCTTTTCCACGTCCTCCACGTTTTGGTGGCATGATTGTTGCAAAAACAAACCTCCTAGAACTGGAAAGTAACACGAATGGTGTCCCATCGGGCGTGCCAAAAAGTGTTTCCTCCAAAATTTTAATTCTGGGGATTGGGTTGCGCGAGCGTGCCAGCCACTAAACTGTGACGAATTACAGGTCCTACCTTGCCTTGAATGGCCTCAAGGACTTTTCTGTGACAAGTAATCAAGACAAACAAAATAACAACAAAAACTAAAAAGAAATGCTTACCACGGAGGAAGCCATTTTCATTGATCAATTTCTGAAATTACAATGATAGACAAACAAAATAATAACAGAAACTAAAAAGAAATGCTTACCACGGAGGAAGCCATTTTCATTGATCAATTTCTGAAATTACAATTATAGACAAAGGGGTGCACACGCCTTTGACCAGAAAGGAGCACACGTTTCTAGGTTTAAAATCCTAGAATTCTAAAAGAAGATGAAAAAGATAAAGTTCCTAAGAACTGGTTTGTTGATTGATGTTCAAGAGACCCCCTCCAAATGGCTAATTTCCCTCTTTTATATGCTTCATTCGTAATTGTTCCTTATACTTCGCCCATTAACTGCCCACTTTCGCAATCCTTCAGCTCCCATAACCACCACATTCTATAGCCCTCCATCATCTCTTTCCAGAAACCATTTTCATCACGTGGGGCCTTCCACGATCTTTTTCCAGGAACCATTTTCATCGCATGGTTAATTAACTGCTTTCCATCATAGATAACAATTCAGCCTTGCCTGGCCGATCTAAAAAGTCTTGACCCCGCATGCCGTTGACAACTTTTGGGTTTACCTTTTCATGATTCTTGACCGAATACTCAAAAGTTGTTAGGCCAATTTTTAGGGTGTAAACAATATGCCAGTCTACCCTCAGCATTAAGAGGGACCCACTTGAGTCCTGATAATGCAGTGGCCATCCAATGCTTTCAATGAGCCACATACGTACACATTCGGAGTTAGTGCTTTAGTTTGCAGGTATTGAAGTGTAGAGATTGGTCCATGGTAGCAGAAAAAGGAAAAAAAAAAAAAAATCATTATGGAGCAACTCAATGTTATTGTAAATCGTCGACAGTACGTATCATACTTTTACTGTTTAACATTTCTTTGATTCTCTTTTATTGTTGAGTCATTAGTTACATTTCTTTTTTTTTTTTTTGATGAACGATCAAAGACTATAAATTAAGAAACATTAACCTGATTGAAATCAACAAGAAATGGTTCCCGAATAAAATCTGGGACTTCCTCCATCCAAACGCATGTCTCATCAATATTGCGGGCATGTCTAGCTAGACCATGAGCAACCGCATTTCCTTCCCGACGAATATGGCCAAAGGACACCATGTCAAAAAATTGAGCGGCATCGTAAAGAATATCCTCAATAATAAGACCGAGTGGAGTTAAGAGAGTCGCATTAGAGATGAGAGCTGTGACAACCTCAGCACTATCCCCTTCAACCTCCACTGAGTGCAACCCCAACTCGTAGGCAAATCCCACAGCATAACGGACAGCTAAAGCCTCCACCACCACCACCGGAAAATCACCTGAGAGCCTCCTTGAACTTGCAGCAATAACATGGCCCTCCCAATCCCTCACAATGACCCCCAGGCCCACACACCTAGGATCCCCAAACAAAGCTCCATCCACATTGATTTTAAAAACTCCCTCCCTCGGAGGTCGCCAACGAACCATTGGTCTATGTTGAACTGATGACCCCTGCTTATCAATCACATCCACAAGAGCTTGCCATAAAGTGGCAGCCTTCCCCACCGTCACAGATGGTTCCTCCCTCACGCCATCAAACACCCACCGATTCCGCCCATGCCAAATTGCCCACAAAGTGAGCAAAATTTGCGCAAACAACTCCCTATCAACGTGTTGATGAAGGTCACTCAACCAACTCCTGAATTCCAAGTGCGACACTCCACTTCCCTGCCATCCCAATCCACTAGCCTGCCAAACCATCTTTGCATAGATACATTCCCGAAGACAGTGAATGAGAGTTTCCTCCTCTTGTCCACACAAAGGGCAAAATGGATCCTCAATAACTTTCCGCCTCGCAAGCCCCGCTCTCGTAGGAAGAATGCCTTTAATAGCACGCCATGCAAAATGTTTAACCTTATTGGGAACAAGTTGTTTCCAAATAAAAGGACACACAGCTTGCACAGGAGCCAAAGAAGAGCTTTCTCCAGTAATATTATCACTCCTTCTACGCAAATGGGCCAGTTCCATCATATAGGCACTGCGCACTGTAAATACACCCTTAGGATGAAAGTGCCACATGAGCCTATCCTCAGGTAATCGATGGCTCAGGGGAATCTGACAAATGGTGGATGCCTCATGAGGTAGAAAGAGACGCTCCACCAAATCCACTTTCCATTCCTTCTTATCAACATCAATTAATTCGCTAACCCGAGCACTTTCTGGGAGGGTGTTCATAGGAGAGATTACCCGAAATGTGGTTGGAGTAGGGAGCCATTTTGCATTCCAAATGCCCACCGACCTGCCATTCCCAATCCTCCACCTTACTCCTCTCTCCACCACAGGCTTTGCCCCCCAAATACTCCGCCAAGCATAGCTAGGGTTCGTCCCCAAGCAAGAGTCCAAGAAAGATCCCCTGGGAAAATATTTAGCCTTCAAGAGCCGTGTCAGCAACGAATTCTCATTCACAATAAGTCTCCACCCTTGTTTGGCAAGTAAGGCATTATTAAAAGTAGAAAAATCACGAAACCCCAACCCTCCATCTTTTTTTGAATAACATAGAGTTTCCCACTTCAACCAATGAATCTTCCGCTCTGTAGCTTTCTGCCCCCACCAAAAATTACTTATCATTGATTTCATTTCATTACACAGGGACAAGGGGAGTTTAAAGCAACTCATGGCGTAAGTGGGAATAGCCTGCGCAACAGCCTTAATTAGGACCTCTTTACCTGCCTTCGATAACAGTTTCTCCTTCCAGCCTTGCAATTTTTTCCATACCCGTTCCCTAAGAGTACCAATACTTCTTTTTTGGATTTACCAATGAGGGTAGGGAGTCCTAAGTATTTGCCATGAGTGCCCGTGTGAGAAATTCCCATTAGGCGCCTAATTGCCTCCTGCTTATCCGAATCAGTATTCTTGCTAAAAAAGATAGAAGACTTCTCCAAATTAACTTGCTGCCCAGACACTTCCTCATATTGGCGCAACACATCCAGTACCACTCTGCACTCCGGCTCCGTAGCCTTGCCAAAAAGAAGACTATCATCAGCAAAAAATAGATGAGATATTTTTGGGCTACCTCTGCAAATGGAAAGCCCAGCCAATCTATTCTCCCTCTCTGCTTTAGCTAGCATAGCTGTCAACCCTTCTGCAACAAATAGAAAAAGATATGGCGAGAGAGGGTCTCCTTGTCGGAGTCCCCTAGAAGGATGAAAGTACCCACATTGATTGCCATTGAACATTACAGAATACGACACAGAGCTCACACACGACATTATTAGTTGAACCCAAGTTCTAGAAAAACCCAATTTCTCCATAATCTTTTCAAGAAAAGCCCATTCCACTCGATCATAAGCCTTACTCATATCAAGTTTTAAGGCAAAACTACCTTCTCTACTATCTCTTTTGTTCTTTAAATAATGCATAAGCTCAAATGCTACAAGGACATTATCCGTGATGAGACGACCTGGCACGAAAGCACTTTGACTCTCCAAAATAATCAACGGTAATATGGTCTTAAGACGGTTGGCCAACACCTTAGCAATAATCTTGTAAACCACATTGCACAGACTAATTGGGCGATACTGGGTAATGTATTCAGGACTAGCTATTTTAGGGATCAAGACTAAGTGGGTATAGTTAAAATTCTTAAGCATAGGGCCACCTCGTAAAAAAGAAAGAGTAGCCTGGGTAATGTCAGGACCCACAATATGCCAAAACTGTTGATAAAAATATGCAGACATACCATCCGGGCCAGGGGACTTACTTGGGTGCATCTGGAAAAGAGCATCTCGTACCTCATGAGGTTTAAAATCCCGCAAAAGCGCCATATTCATCTCCCCTGTAACACGCTGATCTACCCCTTCAAGAGCACTGTCTGGGATATGAGGATGAGTGGATGAGAAAATATCTTTAAAATAATTAACAACAATATCTTCAACTTCATTCTCTGCATCATGCCAAAGGCCCAGTTCATTCCTAATACCCTTGATCAAATTTTTATTACGTCGCTGGGAAGCTTTCGCATGAAAAAAAGCCGTATTCCTGTCCCCCTCCTTCAACCATTCGATACGCGATCGTTGTTTCCACATTACTTCCTCCCGCAAAAGAAGTTCATCCATACCTTGCATGATCCGAGTTTCTTCTACAGCAGTAGAGCTAGAAAGCGGCCCTTGCTTAACTGCCCTAAGTTGGTCTCGCATGGCACTAAGCTGCCGCTGAACATTGCCAAACTTCGACTTATTCCAAGCCGTCAGCTGCATTCTTGTTGACTTAATTTTCTCACTAACGCAATACATACCAGAGCCCGAAACCCCAACACCCCATCCTTCCCTAACAACCTGCTCACACTCCTCAGACCGTACCCACATAGCTTCAAAGCGGAAAAATTTTCTTCTCTTGCCAAACCCCATTGTAACCCCATCCAAATCCACCAAAACAGGCAAATGATCCGACGCACTGCATACCAAATTCTCCACCCGCGCAAAAGGAAATAACATCTCCCAGTCCGTAGATGCCAAAGCCCTGTCCAGCCGTTCTTTAACACATTCCACACCTGACCTATTGTTACACCATGTAAACTGGGGGCCATGAAAACCCAAATCTCGAAATTGACACTGTGAGATAGCCTGTCGAAAATTCCTCATCTGCCATTCAGCTCTCGGAACTCGCCCCCATTTTTCTCCAGCCTCAACAATTTCATTAAAATCGCCTACACATAACCATGGCAGGACTGAATGAGACTGAAGCATCAGCAATAATTCCCAAGACAGCCGCCGCATGGACACCTTAGGGTGGCCATAGAACCCAGTAAAACGCCACTTTGCAAGCCCAGCTTCTATAATTCGAGAGTCGATGTGGTACCCAGAGTAACTAAGAATCTCCACATTCACATCTGTCCGCCATAGAAGCGCCAATCCACCGGCACGATTGGTAGCATCAAAAATCAGCCCATTAGCAAAACCCAATCTTAGTTTGACTCTCTCCATTTCATATTTATGAAGCTTAGTCTCCATAAGAAAGACTAAACTGGGAGCTTTCCGCTTCACCACATCATGAAGGGCACGAACTGTGCGGGGGTTCCCAAGCCCCCGACAGTTGAAACTCATGATTTTCATGGCGTCCGGCGCGACTGGTGACCAGCCGACGCCGATATCTCCATTGTATCCAACTGGTTCGCAAACCCCGCTGGTTCACACCTTGAGCGCTTCCCAGTGGCCCCCAAACCGGCAACATTAGGCTCCCCATCAATGAGCAGCACCGAGGACAGTTTGCGTTTGCTTACTCGCACCCCTACAGAGGTTGGCCCCTCCCCAAGGTGTCCAGATCTTGCTCTGCGCTTCCAATTTCCCCTTCTAACTCCAGCGTTACCCCCTGTGAGTGATGGAGAAGACAGCACTGGCTCCTGTAGCGAAATAGAAGCATCTAGATTACCCAGCACGTGTTGCACCGCCTCCTTTAGTGGTTTAGAAGGGGTTGGCGTGCCAATCACGTGTTGGGAAGGCCCCATATGAAACCCGTTAGACCCCACCATGGCCTTCCCTGAATGGGCCTGTTCCATCCTTTGGGTCTCCTCACAAGCAGCCGGGCCCACAATCGTTCCACCAGTTGAAGCCAAAAAAACCATAGCCCCTGCCGCATCATCAACTTCCACATCATGCCCACATCGAGCATTGAAACCCAAAAAGTCGGAATTCGAATCCCCACTCGCGCCCCCATCTACTCCCTCCATCTCCGCATGAGATCTCGCACTAAGATTAGGCCCCTTATCAAGCCTCTGTGAACGTTCCCTCTCTAACGCAAAATCATGCTCTACTTGAACCACGGGATTCTTAGCGATCGGCATCCCTTGGTTATCGCCACTGGTAGCACAGTCTATCGGCGCCGCATCCGGGATTTGATTGCGCTGACTGTCTCCACTGGGTACCGTTGCCGGCATATCAGTCACACGCCCCAAATTGCCCGTGCCGGACCTTCCTGCCGACGACTGGCCACCAGTAGCATGCCCATCCACCTTCTCGGAACGCAAAGGAGAACCTCCCCCCATCTGCTTTCGTAGCGATCTATTAAAATCTGGAGCTCGAAGCCAAACCCCATATTGGGAGGTTTCGTGAGAACAACTCCCCTGAGTCTCGAGACAATTAAAGCACTCTTTCTCTGTATGGCCAAGCAATCCACAACAATAACAAAAAATGGGTAGACGTTCATATTTAATCGGCACCCACATTTCTTTCCCACCCAGATTCAGCATTACCCCTCTCTGAAGAGGTTTAAACACCGGAATACTTACCCGTAGTCGCAGAAATTTACCCCAGCAAACCCCCCCTTCACCTTGATCCATGTCAACGTACCCACCCAATCTCGCACCTATCATCTGCCCAACATCTTTAGTCATGCAACCCAAGGGTAGGTTGTATACTTGCACCCAAAATGTAGCTTTATCAATGACTAATTCAGAAGGCTGCACATCGCCCTCAACCTCCTTCAAGAGTACCAGTGATTTGTCGAAGCTCCATGGCCCAGTGTCCAAAACGCGTCTACGATCCAATGGATGATAAAATTGGAAAAGGAAAAGGTTCTTCCCTAAATCCACCGATGTAAGCCCCTTCACTGGTTTCCAAATCATTTTCAGGGTCGATTTCAAAGCCTCGGCATTATACGGCCTATCGGTGAGGAGTTTCCCAACCAAACAGAACTTGGCCCTCTCTGTACTGGTCCCCTGCATAGAGCCAGTAACCTCGACATTCACCCTTTCCTCCTCTGTCAACACAAAGTTCTTCCACATCGAGGTCAAGGAGTCATCCATCAGACCCACTGAGATATCCCCGTGAAAACAATAAAAAACTCCCACAAAGGACAAACAACTACCACCCCCGAGGAGAAAAGAGCTTGCACTAGGCAAGGTTACCACTCCCACGAGGAGAAAACCCCACGAGGAGAACCCCAAATTACATTTCTTTGACCGGCCAGCAATGTGAGTTTATGCTCCCCATGCCCGTGAAGCTGCAATAACATTAAGATCCACCAGTATTAGAATAACAGGAATTTAACAAAAAAAAAAAAAAAAATGTGGCAATAATTAGAGACATTTGAGGCCAGAGTTAAATCTTCAAAATTTTAAACCCTGCTTGCATTGGTTGAGAAATTAAATAACTTGGCATTGTGCTCTTAGCCATTAGAAAGCCATATTATTTCTTGATGGATTGTAGTTTCCCCTGTGATGCTTGACCGAACATCAAACATACAGCACTCAATTAAACTGGCTGAAAACTACGTGCACAAAGTTATTACCAATTGCAACCGACACCTGAGGTTTTGTATCCACATATATTACGTATATGGTGGCAATTTATTATTAGTGGCTGAATACAGTAGTTGTTAGTTCTGATTTTTGTGAGAGGATCAAATAAATTTGCTAAATGGTCAATTTTTTGGGGAATCTTGGGAGGGTCATTTTTTTAAAAATATATATTTTTATATTTTTTATAACTAATTACACCAAGAAAGATTAGATTAAATTAGATCAGATTAGATTAAATAAAACAAATGAAATAATAGAAAAATCTAAATAGAATTGCATGCAATTAGGCATAAGATAGATAATAAAATGTGTTTGTGAAAATGTTATTGACACGTATCATATTCTCTCATTCTCCATCAAATTTGAATATATATAACATTTTTTTTTTGATAATTTTTTTTTTTGTAAACATTATCCTTATATTGCATGGGTCAGAAGCTAGTGAGTGCATACTGTATAGTAACCCAATATATTTATTCTGGAGTTTGTAATGGGATTGGGACGGTCCATAAAATGGCCTTAGTATTGAGTATTGAGCCGTTTGAGAAGCAGGGGAACTACGGCCCCTATGCCATGGCTTTAAAAGATTACTCCCTCTGTCTCTAGAAGAGAGGTCAAATTTTCTTTTTTTCCGTCCCAAAATGTTTGTCCACTTAGAAAAGTCAAAGCATAAGTTTTTTGAACTTTCCTATATTGCCCCTTATTATTTCAATCATTACTCTTAACACAAATCCCAATACTAAATATGAGGGGTAATTTTGGAAAGATAAAATTTAATAAATGATAAATCAATGCAATGATTACTTTTCTTAAATTTCGTATTTTGTCAAACTTGTCTTATCTTTGTGGGACGGAGGGAGTATCTCCCTTGAAGTAAGCTATAGGCCTGATTTTATGGGAAATGCTTTTGGGACTCTCTAAATAGTCTCAAAAGAACCCTATAGTGTCATGTGAAAACAAAGGTGGAGTAGTTAGACCCAAAAAGACTAATCCCAATATGTTTTCAGGTTAGGATTTTTGGGGAACTATTAAAGAGGATCAAATAGCATTACTCTAAATGTTTATCTTATCCCGTCTTTTAATTTGTGTGCCAAGCACAGCCGAATTCAATTGTGATTTCCATTCACAAGGTAATCGAAAAGCAGATTACACTATCTATTTGGAAAATATATGAATAATATAGGGTAGATCCACACTAACCTGCTTGAGAAAGGACCCAATTGTCATCTTGCGCAATTTGCCATCCAAAGTAACCAAGCAATCCTTTTGCCTTGGCATATAAAATCTTAGTCGAAATAGTCTGTGTACCATCGAAACTGATCCATGTCGTCCCAGCGGAGTAATAGTCCGCAACAAACGTGGCATTGATGGCGGTGTTATTCCTTATGGACACAGTAATCTGATTATAACTCATCTCCCCACCACTAGAACCATTAGCAGGTGCGAAAAGACCATTGTTACGAGCATTTATGAGGCCATAGAAGGGAAATCTGAGGACTAATTTCTTCGATGCCACGCCAGATTGAATCCTTTGTTCGATCCCATAACTCACGCCATCTACTAACCCATCTAGGTCATATAAATTCAGCGCGGGAGCGTGTTACAGGTGATGGTCAGGGGCAAAGATGTCGTACGCCATCACATTGACCCAATCCAAGCTCCTTGATATAGACTGGGAAGGATAAACCACTGAGTTTATACGCGCGTAAAAGGAAAGGCCGCGGTGAGAATCAACGGTGTCATTCCAGAGTTTCTTGCCTCGGTGACCACAGCCGCTCGCCACTCGTCGAGGAACGAAGCCAAGGAGATAATCTCCGATGTCTTATTTAGTTTTTCCCAATCCAAGTCTAGGCCGTGAAAACCATAAGACCTTGCTAACTTTATCGAAGAGTTGATAAAAGTTGCGCGTGAGCTAGATTGGTTAGCCATTGCAGCGAAAGTGGCCAAAGGACCATCGTCTCCTCCGATGGAAAGTAGGGTTTTAACGGAAGGGTTTTTTAGTCGGACGATTCTTGTGATGTTAGAGAATGAGGCTACGTTGGAAGGGGAAACGACAACTTGGTTGGTTTGTGAATTAAGATCGGCAAATGCATAGAAAAGATGAGTAAAGAGACTTGAATCTACGTTAGACAGCGGAAATCCGCTGCCTGAATACCAGTAGGCAGCTTTAACAACATCTTGAGCGGCCGAGAAGTGCAGTTGTAGAAGTAACAGAAGGGATAAATAGAGGAATGGAAGAGGTTTGGGAGCCATTGAAGAGAAGGGGTAATGTGTCTTGCTTGCTATATAATTTGTGGAAAACCTAGAAACTTAAGTAGTGTTGAGCTCCTAGGTGGAGTCACTTGAGCGCTAAAAGTCCATATCAAGTTTTTAACCTAAAAAGCATAAGTTATTAGATGAATGATGCAAACTTTATGAAACCATATCAAATTCAATATTTGAAAAATGTGGGATATGAGACTTTCAAATGAGGAAAGATTCTCTCGTTAACTGGACAGTCTAGTGAAATCTGGACCGTTCATATTTAGTGGATCAATGATCCTCATATGCTATGAATGGTCTAGTTTTCATTGGACCATCCAATTAATGGAGAAAAGTCTCACCCCTTCCAAACATGTAAGTGAAAAAAAAAAAAAAAAAAAAAAGGAGGGGGCCAATTATTGCTTAACTGTATTGGACTGTTTCCACAGCTATGCCAGAGGCATAGCTTTTCGTGGTCTAAAATGTCAGCTAAAGATTTATTCAATTTCATAAAAGATAAGGAAGCTATTCAATCCGGCAATAACCGCTGTATGGGTCCATACACTATTACACTACAACCTTAGTCAAGTATTGGCAAGTGCCCAATGTAGAACCGCCATATATAAGCATCAAAAAAGAGGGTAGCTAGGGACCAATTTCCCAATGTGTGATGTTAGATAGATGGAGTGTAACAAAAATTAGCTATCTTGATTGGATAGTTAGTATCACACATTAACAAAATTAAAACGTAAGAGGAGTTTACTGACTCTTATATTTCAGTGGAGTTTTTTGTAATTTACCCATAAAATTATGGAATTACAATAGCCACCCTTATACAAAATTTTTGGTTCAACTTACCTCGGGTTACAGCCCGGCCTAGTCCAAGGGGTAGCTCTGCCCTTGATTCAAAAGATGATTTGGGCACTAATAGAGCATGGGACCTAAAGTACTAATAAAGTGAATCTCCGGTACGCTCCATTAGTACATGGGTGATCTTTTGGGTCAATTTTATGGGTAAATTACTATTTTCCTTTCAGAAATGGAAATACCACGCGGTCCTAAAAAAAACTACTGCATGGATTACGAGTTTTACCACTTTAGTAATGGAGCGCCCTTTTCGATCACCTCTCTCTTGAGGACAGAAACTAGCATTGCCCATAACCGTTGAATCCCTTAATCACGCCATTAAGAGAGTGACCTCCTACTTAATACGACGACCTTGACTCCCTTTGTTGCTTTATACATCTATGGTGCGTTTTTCCATATCTTCAACACGTAAATTTGAAGTTATGACTCTTCAGAGCAGTATTGAAACTTTCAGGACACATCTATATGTCTCAATGTGTATTTATGACTGTTTGTGAGAAATATCGACGTGGAGTCAACAGAGCCCACATGGGTCGTATTCGAGGAGGTCAGCCACGTGAGATGGTGGGACTGTGGGATAAACCATGGTGGAGGAGAGAGAGAAGCAATCTGAGAGCAATGTGGAGGCAGGAGAAAAGCAGGGAGAATGGCAACTTTCGCCATTGAAGAGGTTCTAGTCCAATAGAACCTGGAGAGACCCAAGGAGATGTTCATCCTGATGGTGAGGGTCGTAATATGTATGGTGGTGTACGTGGTGTACATGGTGTGGGTATCCCATGTTGGGTTCGATCATGGGTCTATATCCTCTCAAGGAAGCCAAAGAAGGCTTTTTATAGTGGAGAGACTAAGTGGGATCCAGCTGGTTAGTAGGAGGGGGTAGTAGACCTGGGTCGCATAGGGTAGGTCTACTACAGCAGGTCTACTGCAGTACCCCACCTACTATGTCAGCTAGCTTGGTGAGTTGAACACGCAACCCCCACTTGTCTAGTCCGCCATTGTGTCAGCTTTCCGGAGATGATGTGACCCGGGGTCACAGTGCCCCACTTGCTCTCAGATAGACTAAAGAAGCGTCGACCCTCAATGCCATGAGGGTAACCTCTACTTTAGTGAACCTTCTCTCTAGCCACCAAACCAAGATCCTCCAACAGTCCCAATTTGTTGAGAGAAGCTAAGGCCGAGCGACCTTGCTTGAAAGTCAAGCTCGTGATTGAGCCCCCCAGGTTCTGCCTCAACCCAGGCTAGCGTTGAACTAGGACTGTACCTTCGAGGGGGATCAAGTAGATCGCCGACCTCAACTCCCATCACGCGATGTGATAGGCATCCGACTCGAAGGGGGCACGAGGACCCACCTCGAGATGGTTCGGGCATCCTCGGTAATGAGGGCTTCCTTCCGGAGAAGGGCATCCTCGATGAGCTGCGACGTACTCACCGAGGGTACAAAAGCTATGCCGTAGGCTAATGGCGACTTATGATGGGCGAGCTATGCCATTGGCTAGTAGCGACTTAAGATGGCGAGTCAGGCATCCTTCCGGGGAAGGGCATCTCCGACAAGGTAGGTATCCACCCTGAGTGGTATTCTCATTGAAGGTGGGATATTAGTGAGTAGACCTAGTACCCTTAGGTAGAGGTCGACCTTGGCATGGAGATAGACCGGGCATCCCCACGTGGTGAGGTAAAAGTCAAGGCCATGTCATTGGATAATGGACACGTGTCGCCTTCTCATTGGTTTGACCCGTTCAACAAAATTCATGTATCAACATTTGCCCCCATGCGCACACGGGAGCCGATCATGAGGATTTCGTGTGAGCATGCCTTGGTGCTAGATCAATTAACACTCTCCAAATTGTGGCTATGTCCATGCAGCCATCTTTGTAGGTTATTCCGAAATAGCAAATGATGGTGGAGAACTTGTCGAGGTAGAAAATGTCAACTCTCGAATGAAGGCATGTGTGTGATAACAAACTTGGGAGCTATTTGAAATTAATCCACCGTTGCTTGAATGATCTTCAAATATTGATTGTGTTTGCTCATGTCGCTCTTGGAAGCTTGTGGCAGCATCAAGAGAATCTTGAGCATAGAAGTGGACCCTACACCGATCCATGTATTGGCGACCTCTTTTAGAAAAGCATACATGTTGAATCCCGACTGGAGCAGATTAGAAGTCGGCGGATGGCCATGTTGTCGATTTCAAAGGGATGTACGATCTTTGAGGAAATGGTGCGTGACTTATGAAGCTTGTCTCTAGTCCGTGACTGGATTAAGAAACTTTGTAGTGGTTATTTTAAATTAGCGGACACATCACCAAGACCCACTTAGGAAGTGTAGACCCCACCTCGAATCAGTAATGGTTGCATTGGAAGCGAGTCAATACCCATACTTTGTAAGATTGTAAAGTTGAGAAAGTTTTGAAGATGGGATGGGACCCACGCACTAACAATGGGCTTCCAACCTTACACTATACGCCATCTTTGTTGGGAAATAAGCTTGAAAATCTTGCATTGGGTCGAGGCTTGAGTTGGTCGACATGCGGCCTTGGGCTCTTGAAGTTTTATATGTCAAGTTGAATTTAACATCGTGAGATCACCTCAACAACCAGGTACTTTGAGCATTCGCAATCAAAATTTTTTAGGCTATGGCGACGTCGTTGCCCGTGAAAATTGCCCGATCTATTGGTTGTATTACATAGGCCCGCGTGAAGCATATAATGGAGGCATTTCAGCAATGGATGCTTCTAAGCCTAGCTGTGTCCATTGTTATGCATGGTATCGATACTGCCAACATGCAGGTCGTCGTAGGGATAAGGCTTTGAATAGAAGAAGCGGGTCCATACCACTATATATATGAGTAGCAATAGGTGCAAGGGTCGACCTTGCCATAGTTCCCAGGTCTAAACTATGAAGCAGTTGGCAGTGTATGGTGTTTGACATTTATCATCCGTGCCATATGGGCGATGGAACCATGCCGGCGAGCTCCGTTGGACTGATGCGTGATGGTCCATGGGCCATTATGAATTTTGGAGCAAATGGTTCCCATTGTTTAAGTGAGAAGTGGTTGTCCTGCTTGGGCCTATTTTGATCTGGTTTCAAATTGAGTGCAGGCGATCAATTGTGGAACGGCAGTTGCAAATACTTCATAAGAGTGTAAAATTGAGGCATGAAAGAGAGTTTGTTTGTAGAAATGGGGTGGGACCCATACACCAGTTGTGAGCTTGCACTACATGTTATAAGTGTGAGAGATATGCGGTCTCAATTGGGGTCTCCATTTGATAACTGTGGTCTGATTCATATGAGGGCGGTCTTTTGATCATTGGAGTAAGGTGCGCCATGTTAACAGAATTGTGATACCTCGAATTGATTCTGTGACAAGACAAAGTTCTCAAGGTTGAAAGCATGAAGTCGCCGTTTGCTTAGAGAGAAAATCGGATCGCAATCATGTGCGAGTTGCTGTGAACACAAAAGGCGGCGTCGCCGTAGTAGCCAATTGTTAAGCTCGCTTGGAGTCTGACTTGTAGTAAGTGGAGACTTGTCTCCAAATTCAGCTGGCATGATCATTATTGGGATGTCAATATGGCCATAACATGGGGTATAAGGGCTAGCATGCATCACTGTTCATGTGAACATGTGTGCCATATGAGCAACAAAACCATGTCGGGAAGCTTGTTAGGCCAAGGTGTGGTAGTCAGAGAACCACCAAAGATTATGCAACCAATCAAGAAGGATGTTGCCCCAGAACGTTCCTTGAATAGTGGGCGCCGCTCATGGGGTCGTCGTGGTGATTATTTTGAGCGGAGGAAGTAGACCTGGCTCGATCCGCATAGGGTCGAGTATAGGCACCATTTTGCAAAGTGGCTCGACCTTGGCATTCAACAGAAGTTGCCAGTTTTATGTCAGGTATCCAAGTTGTAGATCTTTGCCAGTTTTATGTCAGGTATCCAAGTTGTAGATCTTTGAGCACTGTCCGTGGAGGCATTTTAAGACGTGGTGAGCACACCATCAGTTGTGGACAAGGTTGCACTGACATGAGGCGAGGGCCCCGTGTGAACATGTAATTCTGGCATCCCTGCCCCTATCAAGGTCGTGCTCAATTTAATGGATATAGGTGAGACCCCTGGGGCAGTAGGGGCGAGACAACTATAGAAGTCGCAATTGTGGCTGTGAGTGAGTCATCATGGTGTTTAAGTAGACGGTTATTTGGGCCACTTTGAGTCGACCTTGCAAAAGGTATTGGCATAGCAAAATTCACGTGGCCTAATATATGTACTGTTTTGCAATGAAGCCGCTTGCTTTCGACATGTAACATGATAGGTAGGACACCTCATGCTAGGTGATGAACTATTCAAAACTTTGAACATTGAATTTTGGAGGCATATTAAAACATGGGCCCCACAATAACATCACATTGGGTAGGCTTTGAGTTGGAAGCCAGGATGCCCCACGTACTGCTTACTCATGCTTTGTTAAGCATTAGCATGATGTGTTGTATATATTATATACCATGAAGCAAAGAGGCGGGTCCACATGCCAAAGTACACGAGTGTGCCAAGTTGGAGGGAATGCCCCAGTCGCGTTACTTTATAAGCGAGATGCCCCTTGTCAAGGTACCCGTTGTTGCGAGGAGAGGTTATCAAAATTAAATGACCCTAGGTCGCTGCAGATTACTTTGATGGAGCTCAATATAATGGAGGTCCACGGATCGCCATGGACTTGAGCGTAGCAGCAAAAGAAATGACTCCATCAAGGCAGTGGCATGTGGCGCGGTCCATACACAAGCTGCTGTATATGGAGTGGCTCTATGTGAGGTAGGTGGCTCCCATTCGTGAGATGATGAAATCGTGGTTCTGTATGCAAGCATAGGATGGTGCACACGAAGTGGGACACTCCATGGGATGGTGGGTCACGTGCCTATGTTGCCATGATGGTGCACTCATGTGTTGCCAAATTGATGCATGAAATGATGGGCCAAGCCGGTTTATTTAGTTGGATCAATTGGACACAAGTGAGCTCGAGTGCAAGCAACCGTCGAGGTAGCTTCAACCCAAGGAGGAAGCCGTGGTGGCCAGGCGCACCATCATGTGCGATCTGTTGCAAACATGGGAAGGTGCTATCGCCATCTGTGAAAGTGGTGTGCCTAAGATTTCATACACCAGTAATGGCGAGCCTAAGGTAGCTTCGTGCATGAGCTGGTAAGTGGTGCATCCCGGGCATGGATTGGCTTTGGCGCTTCATGCACGAGTCGGTGGTGTCGAGGCGTTCCATGGATTTTTAAAGTGGTGTTTCACGCGCAAGGCAGCAGGTTTGAGTTGCATGCTCGATTTGGTAGCTCTACATGGGTGGTGGACCTGAGAGGAGTGATGCCATAATAGTCTCGATGTTCAAGTAGAAGAGAACGGCTTTGCATAAGTGAACTTGAGGTGAGTTTCCACCAGGTCCAACTAAAATGTAATTTGCGTGGCTTTCATTGCGTGTAGATAACTAGATAGTGGAGTTTGGCCCTGAACATGCGATGTGAGCCATACCAGATGTGAGTCGATGTCGCCGTACTGATGCACACGCTGCCAAGTGGGTTCATGGGTGCGTTGAAGTCGATGTGTTCGAGACATTTGCCACCAAGGCACTACATTTGGAAGGTCTGCCAATGTCGATATATATTATTTGTTTGACGATGTCACTGTGGTGGAGGTGCCGAGGTGATGAAGAGATTGGACTCGATGGAGTGGTCCTGCCAAAGCATATTGCGTGTTGCTATGGTAGATCGACATGGGATTGGGCGCAAGCTTAGTATGCATGTAAGGGCATGCCTGCCCACTGAGAGGAGCGATGCTGTGATAGTGTCGATGCTTAAATAATGGAGAAGGTCCTTATGGGCAGAGCGCCTGAGGTAAAATTCCAATCATGAAGTCGTGGGCTTGTTATATAGGCATGGGAAAGCGGACTGCTATAGCATTTCATGGATAATTTTGATGGATCCAAAATCATCTAGTGCGAGCTGGAGTGGTGCCGACCAGATCCGATTAGAGTATATTTTGTGTGGGCTCACGTCGCATGTTGATATGAACAGATAGTGGAGTTTGGCCCCGAACATGTGGTGTGAGCCATGTCGAGTGTGAGTTGATGTTGGCGTACATGCTGCCAAATGGATTCATGGGTGTAGTGGACTTGAGCAAGGAATGGAAGGTAATCTCCATAAATAAAACCGTGGATCAACCTTTTACTCATGAGTTACCAAAGTCGACACGGCACTCTATGCGAGATAGTGGAGGCAAACTGGCTTTTATGCAAGGTATCAAGTTTGGCACGGCGCTCTCCATAACCCGAGATGGTGCAATCCATGCGTAGATTCTTCATATGGGTTCATAGCCTTCCATACGTGGCATGGTGGATGCGAGCTGGTGCCGTGTGAGGTAGCTCTATGCATTGATTGGTGGCCCTCCATGTGTGGGTTGAGAGATGCAGAGTGACTCCGTGTATGGGTGGGTGGATTTGCTCCAGTGATATGGGTCGACGTGCCTTAATACTGTTGAGAAGCATGAGATCCTCCCCCTTGGAATGAGTTGATAACTGTGAAGCCCTCATTAACTGTAGGTAGTGGGTACCATGGATCGCCTTCAGGGTCGACACTAACTTTTGAACGGAGTGAGTCCGCCAAGTGAGATGCATGAGCCAGAATAGGTGTGCGTCGGTGTTGCCATGGCGATCCACACATTATCCAATGCGGTGGGAATAAGATGATAAGCCAGCTATCATGTAGAATAGCTAGGAAAGCCATTCGCATGCCGAAGTTTGTAATGGAGAGAGCAAATTTTTATTATTATTATATTTTTTTTTTGGCCGGTGAGAGGATATGAACCACCAGGACTTCATGAGCTTCTAGCCTTCATACGAGCCTACATATGTGGTGAAGGCGGCTTGACATGAGGTCAAGCTCATGCAAGTGTACAACAGTAAATCCAAAGATGCTGGATCGTGGCCATCATGTGGTAGTCCGCGTGCCACTATGGACTTGTAACATAGGCCAATAATCTTGCGAGCTAGAGCAGTGCGACTGTGAGCTCAAGAGCCCCATCTCAGGTCGATACAATGTCAATTGTTGCTTTGGGCTCCTCTCCGGCTTGACAGTCTCTCTTCTTTCTTTTTTATTTTTATTTTATAAGAGTCAGATCAATCCATCAATCTTGACAGCATGTTGAGACACGTGGCCTTCACTCGCTTGAGTAATGGCATAGAGCCTGAGAAATTAAAGCTGAGGCATGGGCTGAGTTATTTTCTATGCAATATTTTGATAATAGAAAAATGAGGTAACAGGGGGGTCAGTATAGAGGTGATGTGACTTGGCAGTGTTAGTCACGTGTAGACTTCAATGCTAGGTCTCAGCCCATACATGAGCAGTGCGCATGGGGCAGTGTGCATGGCTAGCTACTTTTATGTAATGGAACTTTGGTGCATGGATACTATCACAAACCAATGGACAATATGAATACCCAATGGGTAAGAGTGAATTCTTGGTGTTATGTGAAATATTGTGGGTTAGTATTACGTGTGGGTAAATATGCCAAGTAGCACGTACAAAACATATTATAATTATGATGGAAACTTAATTGCATATAATGAGAATAATTAAGCTTCATGCAAATAGCTTGGCTGATGCCCATGCCATGAATATTAAAACAATAATTAAATGTAATAAATAAATGCTCTTAATCATTTGAATAAATATTCCAATCTTTGGTTTCCAACCGGGGATGACACATGATAAATATATTGTTAAGGCATTTTGCAATGAGCATCTAAGTAAACTAATGTATTTGCAATAAAGGAGATGTTGGAATTGGTGTGAGTGCTGGGTACACGTAGTGCATAATAAGCCATGGGTAGTATTTTTTATTATAAAAGGTGTACTTTTTATTTTTTTTGTTGTGGTAGACATGTTTAGATAATAACCAAAGTAAAGGATTTTTATAACTGACAATAGGTAATCATGGCATTTTATATTAATTTTATATTATTTGTTGTGACAGATCTACTTTTTCACAAATATATAAAAAAAGTAAATGAAAGAATGGTGTGCTCTATCACCCTTTGTGACAAGTAGTAATCTGTGCGTGTTCATGTGTCTTTTATAATGACTGACAGGAGTAAAAACAGCCTTTGCGTGTTACTAAATATGTCAGGAGCTTCAGTAAAAAAATGCAATGTACGGCAAAGTTGGTGAATAATAAATAATAATAAAAAGGAAGCAATGCTAGTAAACTTAGCTTTTTTTGTAATGTGCACAAGTCGCGCTTGGCGAGCGAGCATCATGAAAGGGCTGAGTCGCCTATGCTAGTTGCATGTCGAGGCAGACGATATGCTAGTTGCATGTCGAGGCAGACGATATCCATGGAGCCATGGAGGAACCATTGAAAGCTACACGAGCTTCATGGGTCGATGAGGGACCCACGTAAGAAAGGCTGCACACATGGTGTATCGTACAAGTAACCGAATGCTTTTTCTGTGGTGGTGTGGTGCCAGTAGTTAGAGACTGACACACACAAAATATAATAATGTATTTGTTTGTAGTGATTTTGACCGAGGAAAATTTGCTCCATGCTTTGGATACACCTTTAGAAGGTACACCATCTTCAACCTTAGTTTACAAGAACTGCTACGAACCATGCTGTGCTTGACAGCTTCAATAATCCAAGTAAAGACGTGTGGAATAAAATGAGAAAAATAATTGATGAGAAAAGGAAATTTAGTGGGGGTAGAACACCATCACGTGTACTGCCTCCCCAGCGGAGTCGCCAAAATGTTTGTGAGAAATATCGACGTGGAGTCAACAGAGCCCACATGGGTCGTATTCGAGGAGGTCAGCCACGTGAGATGGTGGGACTGTGGGATAAACCATGGTGGAGGAGAGAGAGAAGCAATCTGAGAGCAATGTGGAGGCAGGAGAAAAGCAGGGAGAATGGCAACTTTCGCCATTGAAGAGGTTCTAGTCCAATAGAACCTGGAGAGACCCAAGGAGATGTTCATCCTGATGGTGAGGGTCGTAATATGTATGGTGGTGTACGTGGTGTACATGGTGTGGGTATCCCATGTTGGGTTCGATCATGGGTCTATATCCTCTCAAGGAAGCCAAAGAAGGCTTTTTATAGTGGAGAGACTAAGTGGGATCCAGCTGGTTAGTAGGAGGGGGTAGTAGACCTGGGTCGCATAGGGTAGGTCTACTACAGCAGGTCTACTGCAGTACCCCACCTACTATGTCAGCTAGCTTGGTGAGTTGAACACGCAACCCCCACTTGTCTAGTCCGCCATTGTGTCAGCTTTCCGGAGATGATGTGACCCGGGGTCACAGTGCCCCACTTGCTCTCAGATAGACTAAAGAAGCGTCGACCCTCAATGCCATGAGGGTAACCTCTACTTTAGTGAACCTTCTCTCTAGCCACCAAACCAAGATCCTCCAACAGTCCCAATTTGTTGAGAGAAGCTAAGGCCGAGCGACCTTGCTTGAAAGTCAAGCTCGTGATTGAGCCCCCCAGGTTCTGCCTCAACCCAGGCTAGCGTTGAACTAGGACTGTACCTTCGAGGGGGATCAAGTAGATCGCCGACCTCAACTCCCATCACGCGATGTGATAGGCATCCGACTCGAAGGGGGCACGAGGACCCACCTCGAGATGGTTCGGGCATCCTCGGTAATGAGGGCTTCCTTCCGGAGAAGGGCATCCTCGATGAGCTGCGACGTACTCACCGAGGGTACAAAAGCTATGCCGTAGGCTAATGGCGACTTATGATGGGCGAGCTATGCCATTGGCTAGTAGCGACTTAAGATGGCGAGTCAGGCATCCTTCCGGGGAAGGGCATCTCCGACAAGGTAGGTATCCACCCTGAGTGGTATTCTCATTGAAGGTGGGATATTAGTGAGTAGACCTAGTACCCTTAGGTAGAGGTCGACCTTGGCATGGAGATAGACCGGGCATCCCCACGTGGTGAGGTAAAAGTCAAGGCCATGTCATTGGATAATGGACACGTGTCGCCTTCTCATTGGTTTGACCCGTTCAACAAAATTCATGTATCAACAATGACAAATCCCTCCATATTTCATAATGAGAAATTGCATTCTGTAGGAGGCAAGAATCTAGTAGTGCAACAAAATGATTAAAGCTGCCTACTGGGTTTCCAGGCAGTGAATTTTCAGACACAAGTGATTCAAAACAAGGGCGGCGCGAGGATATAAAATTACCCTGCAGGTTAAGGTTTCACCATTTCATCATATGAAATTACTTCATTTTTTTGGGCGGTTATTGGCATCCCGAGACTTTTGTTTTATCCCTCACTTATTTTAAACTTCTTAAAGTTTTATAAAAATAATTAAAGGTTTTCATGAAAACTGGACTCACCTTACATTAGAAAACATCATTTTGAACGACTTTGAAGAAGAAAGTTTTTTAAAATTTATCGTTTAGTTAAGTAAACTTTTTGACCGAAATCTATGATTTAAGTGGACTTTTTAACCATTTAATGAAACAGAGACTATAAATGGCCAAAAAAATCTATTCAAGCAATAAGTTTTGGAAAATAATTTTTGAAATAAGTTGTTCAAAATGATGTTTTCTATTGGACAGTGTGTTCATTATTTATGAAAATTTTATATTTTTTTTATAAAACCTTGAGAAGTTTAAAATAGGGGGATTTGGCCACAAGTCCTTAAAATGGGACTTGTATAGTCAAAAGTCTAAAAGAAAAACTTATACGGCATGAAGTCCACCAAATATCCGTGTGACAAAAATGCCCTCATAATACTCATAAAGAAACATGTATACTACCCAAACTATCTTTGGCTCATTAATATCTCATAAATTAAAGAAAGAATCTTGGTTATAATATCTCCAAAAATAGTAAACATAAATTAAGGAGACAATTAATTAGGGTTATAATATCTCCGAAAATTACAAGTAGTTACATGAAGATATTCTTTAGGTTAAAAACCAGTTACATGAATAAAAAATGATGTAACTATTTTGGTAACAATTACATGTAATTGTTATAGTTACATGTAATTGTTTTCTATTTTGATTATAATTACATGTGCTTGTTTTCTGTTTTGATAACAATTACATGAATGAGAATTTTTCCGGCACAAAAATAGCTATATGAGCTTTATGAAATGTTAAATGTTAAATTGGTAATAGTTCATTCATAGTTATAACTATTTAATAAAATTTCTTAATTAGTTACATGGGGCTCATTTGGGGGTTCCAATGAATGCATGACCTTGTTGTAACTATTTTAAGGATGCTATATCACCGCAAAACTTGTTTTAACTATTTTGGAGATTTAAATCATTGTACAAATCTACGGATTTGATTGATATACTATTAGGTTAATATTAATGGAAAGCAATATAAGTTATCTTGAAGGAGATAAACATGGGAATGCTTTTAATTTCCGCAAAAATCGTGGAGAAGATTCGTATAAAGAACTTGTTAAATGTTATTTTCCAAACAGATATGGATAGAGATAAATGTGGGTATAAAAACTAAATGCCGTAGAAATCGTGGAGAATAAATTCAAGGAGAATCTCGTTTAATTTTAAACGTCAATAGCTTGCTAAAATACCATATCAAGCGAAAGAGCAAAGTTGGCATCCGTGGAACATAACAAATTAATAAATTGCCAAATGTTACCATTTGGAGACTTAAATGGACTTATGGCTTTAAAAGAATTTTGATAGGACTTATCACTTTATAAAACATGGAAATTGGACTTCTGACTAATTTCCCCTTTAAAATAAGCAGGAGATTAAAAGCAACTCCTAGGAAACCAATAGAGATTTTTGTGTAAATAAAGAGTGACTTAGGCTTAAACGGGCATGACATGAGAATTGAGGGCATGGTTTAAGGTAAAATCTTCCCTGGCTAAAGGGTAAAACCCACTCTTAAAACATATTAAAAAAAAAAAAATTGGGAGCGCCCGAGCAGTTATTGCAACCCCTTCATTTTATTTACACATCCCACCAAATTTAATTTATTAAGGTTTTACGAAAAATATGAAAGATTTTTATGAAAATTGTTTGCAAGGTACACTAGAAAACATTTTTTTGAACTTTGCCAAAGAAAGTTTTTCCAAAATATGTTTTAAGTGGACCTTTTGGCCATCTACCGTCTTTATTTCATTTATGGTTAAAAAGTCCACCTAAATGAAAGAACTGAAAAAACATTCTTTTACAAAGTTATTCAAAATAATGTTTTTTAATGGTTGTGGCAGTTAGTTTTCATAAAAACCTTTTACATTTTTCTAAAACCTTGAAAAATTAAAATTAATGGGGTGTGCCAATAATTTTAAGGGGTTGCAATATTAAAAGTTTTTTTTAGTGCAACTAACCCTCGGCTACAGCCCGGCCTAGTCCAAGGGTAGCTCGGCCCTTGATTCAAAAGATGACTTGAACACTAATAGAGATTAGATCCCAAGCACTAATAAATAAAGGGAATTTCCAGGCACATTAGCTCTACGAGTGCATGGAAAATGTGGTCATTTACTATTTTTCCTTTTCCTTTTCCTTTTGGAAATGGAAATACTACGTGGTCCCAAAAAAATTACTACATGGATCACCACTTTGTAATGGATCGCCTTTTTCGATCACCTCTCTCATAAGGACAGAAGCTGGCATGAAAAATTCCCCACTTGGTAATGGTTCACGCAATCTAACTCTATCATTGGGTTTGTACTGGATCGACGTCTGATCAGGAGAGGTTTTTGTATTTTTTTCCCTGATTTTTCTACTTGTATTGAGTGCAGTTTATAAAAACATGTACCCCATAACATTGAATTCGTACGCGTGAAAGCTAGAAATATGTCATATTACGACTTTGAATTGGATTGGAAGGAAAGCCAGGAAAATGTGGCCAACTGGACTGCGAGAAATTTTCTTTCTCCGATCCCATCCACTCAATTTTTAGGAGATGAAATTTTTTCCATAGAGGGGTGGCCCTCAAGTGCTACCGTTGAATCCCTTAATCACTGCCATTAAGAGAGTGACCTCCCATTCCATATGACCTTGACCTCTTTGTGTGTGTGTGTGTGTTTTTTTTTTTTTTTTTTTTTTTTGAAATAAATAAAATTCATTAAAAAGAAAAATGTTTAAGGAATAATAAGACATTAATAATCTTCTAATATTACATCCCATAACTTCTTAGGAAATCTATGTTTCCATATATTGACATCACTATTACAATTATAACCCAAACTAGCTACACAATCAGGCTAATCAGCTACTCTATTTACTTGCCTATGTATGGGTCTAATAGCCACATCATCAAATCGAGTCAAGAGACACCTGATGTATTGAACGAGATTAGCTATACTCCAATGGAATTGATATATATCACAAATCGTATTAATTACCAATTGCGAATCACCTTCAATTTGAATATTCTTAATTCCTTTTTCAAGTGCTATGGCATCCTAGAAAGCCAAGTCTAATAAGTTACAATTATTGACAAAATCAACAAAATCATTGATACGAGAAGAATTTCCAGAGTTACCACCAAATTTTTCATACGGAGACAAAATTTCATTAAAATCACCTATATAAGGTGTCCTTAATAACAAAAAAGAGAGTGCCCTTAGTAACAATAAGGGTAAACAAGGGATTTAAAAAATAAAGGTGACTAACTACTAAATAAATTTCATTCTATTGACTAATTGAGTTTAAAAAGAAATCCTTACTCAACTAATTGTTAATATTTTATCTAATTATGGACTAATCGCCAGTTCTCATCTCACTTTAAAGACTACTATTTTTAGTTTCGTATTATTGTTAAAATCCTTATTTGACTATTATTAGTTTCTTATTAGAGTCTTAATTTATTGAATTTGCATTCTTATTTGTGATATACTACCATTTTGTTCAATTTGTCAATTCATAATGATGAATTTTGTACTTTCAATACAATGTAAAAACTTTAAATCGTCTAATTTCGAATTGGACACCCAAACAGGTGCTTAGACTTTTTCTTTTTTTTTTTTATAGTTTATAGTTTATTTTAATTGGAGTTCTAGTTATGATACTATGCTACTAGCTAGCTTAGGGTGTCCTAATACTTTTCTATGTAATAGTTATAAGGGGCTTGGGAAGACATTCTTGATTGTTAATAAACAAATATTGTATAAGTAAACAGATATTGTATAAGAGTTATTTCGCATTCTTGTATCTCTCTTCTCAACTACCTTATCGTAGTTAATTTGATCATTTAGATATGAGATTGAGTCGTATCTTGCTCTATTCCCCTCTCCCCCGTGTTTTTTCACTGTGTTAGTTTGTTTGGGCAGTTCCGTTTTTTTAGAGAATAAAATTCTAGAGCAAAATAGGAGTCCACTCATATGGGAGTTTTATAAACAAAATAGAAAACCCATATATCCTGCGTGCCAATTGTTTGAATGATCAAGGAGATCATCTGATCAATCAAGGAGATTGTTCGAACAAATCCATCATCGTTTAAACAGATTTAGAACTATTTTAAAATAACCAACCTTTTTTTTAATTTAAAAACAAAAAATCAAAAAATTATAGGTGTCCCGAGCTTTACTCCGAAATTTAATATAAACTAATTCCTTAACGACCCAGTGTAAGATATCCTATAAGTACATCACCTGGTAGCGTTCCTAGCTTAAGCTTTAGTATTGTTGTAGTACTTTTTAAGTGTATGACTCTATCGTATTTCTTTGCTTTGTTGGAACTGAAGTTCTCTCCTCTCTCTCTCAAAACCCCTCGCCCAAAAAAAGAAGAAAAAATGAAATGGAAATGAGATAGATAGGAAGAAGATAGCAAGTGTAACTGCTCTCTACAAGTAAGTATTGAGAGATTATTTATTTATTAATGTTTCTGGTAGTGATATAGAGCAAGGTCACGCTTTTGCACTGTACTCTGATTCGACATCCATTATAATTAACAAGCCTTAGTACAAAAGCATCGTTGACGGAGTCCACGGCAATAACCGCCAGTAAAGCCCTCAGTCTTGCAAACGTTAGCGCAGTTGGAGTTGATGAAGCACCTCCACTTGAACTTATGGCTCCGTGTCTCGCAAAGCCTTGCATCCACCATCCCTTCTTCTGCAAAGTACAAATGCCAAAATGTTAGCTTGATAAGAAACATAAATCGAGTGTACAAAATCTCACGAAAGCGTTGATCCCTTTTGCTTTACTAGTATGCGGGTTGACAAAATTTGACATACTAGCTACAAAATATATGAGCAAAATTAAGTGAATGTAAAAGTACTTTTAAAATGAAATGACTGACTTGATGGCAGTGTTTGTGTGTGTGTGAGAGAGGGAGAGAGAGAGACTCACGAGAAGCGAAGAGAAGGATGAGCAACAGGATGAGCCCAAAGAACCTCTTAATCTCCATACCTATCTTTCTCCTAGCTTGTTCTTTCAGGTTAAGGGATGAGATGGCTGGCTCACTCTAATACGTATATATAAGATAAGTTTGAAAACACCTATCATGTTATACAGTCCGACACATGCAACCCTACTTGTTACAACTTGCCATTTACGCACACATGCAACCCTACACGTTTCACTTCTCATCACAGATGGCCGGGGTTGCATCAGCCCACTTTGGGTCAAGCTGAGGTCAGCTTAATCTAAACCAATTTTGATGTTGGACAAGAGAGCTCTACCACTTACTATGAATTATTATTATTATTCGTTTTTGGTAATTTAAAATTTACTTTTATTAATTTAACAAGCAAGATGTAATTCATGTCCTCTTTTTTTTTTTTTTTTTTTTGCCAAACAATGTATAGGAGAATACACCTCCACACACAGAACTAAGCGGAGTTAAAACAAAGACCTCCGTAAATCCCACACTCTTATAAGGATGAGATATGTGATTAGACCCAATAACCATTTGCAGGTGATTCATCTTCAGTTTGGGTTGGAACCCATTTGGTGGAGAAACTATTAATCCGCATAAGAGATATATAGTAGCTTCTCGTGTGCTCGAATCCAAAGAAAATATGGTTAAACTTTAGCTTGTAGAATCAATTAATTGAGCAGAATATTCAAAGAAGTCGTCAAGTATGACATGAGGCGAGCACAAGATTGTTAGCTGATTGAATGACGGAAAATAACGAGTTCTTACAAAACCGGCCATGAATTGTTGAGCAAGATCGATGTGAATATTTCTATGCATATTGAAGCTTCTCCAATGGAGGAATTTGTAGAAATTCAAGATAATTTTAAATCGCGAAATCTAGTTTGTTCATCCATTGCTCATTGGATTGAGGTTCAATATTTTGATGTCATTAGGGTTGAAGAATTCAATATAATTTTCGACCATTATTTGGTGGATCTTATCAATAAATTGAAAACTGAAGCAAAGATATTCAAGATCGTGCATCGTTTGGAGAATAATTGTGGGAATGACTAATGGAAGCAACTGAAATGTCCAAAGTATTTAATGTGATGGACTAGAAAACCTAAATCCTTAAAATAAACTCGAGGACGAGTTTTTTTTTTTTTTCTTTTTTTTATGTGAGGGAGTCTAATATAAGAGAAGCAATTAAGGCCGACATTTTATAATTGTTTAATGAATTATTATTAGGGAGGTTTGGATAAAGGTCCCTCTATTAGATTTCTACCTCATTAGGTTCAAGCAAAAATATTTTAATGTTAAAGTTCTTGGGATTTCTACCATTTGGTTGCATTTTTTAAAAGATCTTTTTTTTTAAGTAGTAAAAATCATTTTTTACATTTTTACTTTTTGCTTTTGTTGCTTTTTGCTTTTATGTAGAAGCAACAAAAGCAAAAGCGCGTTGGTAAAATTGATTTCGCCGGTGATCTTTTGGATATAATGGAAACTCTACTGAATTATCATTGCCCAAACAGAAGCATAAAATAGGCATAACCTCTCTCGATCACAAATTTCCTCTCTCAATCACAAATTTTTCAAGTTAAGGTTAAGGTTGTCTAAAGGATAAAAATGATTTTTAGAAGCAAATCTTCTTTGCTTTTGTTTAA
The DNA here is from genome assembly GCA_039720395.1 of Liquidambar formosana. Classification (NCBI taxonomy): domain Eukaryota; kingdom Viridiplantae; phylum Streptophyta; class Magnoliopsida; order Saxifragales; family Altingiaceae; genus Liquidambar; species Liquidambar formosana. The sequence goes on from CM077830.1 coordinate 16,330,044, forward strand.
AATCAAATATTTTGCTTTTTGCTTTCTAAAAGTCTTTTTTATTTCCTCTAACTAAACAGTGCTTTTTGCTTTAACAACTTTTTGCTTTTAAAAATAAAAAAAATTTAAAATAAGAACAATCAAATGGTGCCTAATATCCTTCATTACACGTTCACTTCATGTGACTATGGTTATTAGAAGGGCAAAACTAGACCTTTAAAAATGTTGACTGTTTTAAATGTACACTTTGACCAACAAGCAATGAAAACTTAGGAAAGAAAAATGAAGGAAAAAAAAAAGGGGGAAGGAAAGAAAATATATGAAAAATATAAAAATTTCTTGTGTTTGGTTGCCTAGGGAAAAATGAGAGGAAAGATAAGTAAATTCTTAGGAAAAATGTTTTCTTATATTTGGTTGTTGGGAGGAAAATGAAGGGAAAATGAAAATTTAATGATAAAAGGTCTTTTTTTTTAAAGGAAAATTTAATGATAAAATGTCATTCTTTTTATTTTTTATTTTTTTTTTTTATAAAAGAAAAAGGGAAGCGATATTACGAAACTCTCCTTCCATGGCATTTATTACAAAGAGATGAAATTGCCCCTCCATTATCCTGTGTCCTTTGAAAGAGAGAAGAGGGAGGAGGCGAGATAAAAGGGTCAGCCATGGCAATTAGCTTTGGGTGCGTTTGGTTCACGGGAATGAAAGGACAAAAATGAGCATTACATTCCTGGGATGCCTAGGGTTATTTGCACACCAGAATTTGTATGTACAGAGAATTTAATTTTCATTCCTATTGTAGTCTTTGGTTTAACCAAATTTAGCTTAGAAATGGAATCAAATTTAATACAATTTTTCAAAAATTCCCTTTGGATAGTGGTTAATCCTATATATAATGGATCTTCCGAATTTATGATATCTCATCCAATTTACGAGCCATGATTTCTATCAAAATAACAATATATAATTCCTAAATATGGTGGCATTTGAATTAGAGAGATGGTTTTGGGGTAGTGGTCATCATGAAGGCAGTGGTGGTGGTGGTGATGGATGGATGGTGGGTGGTGGAAATGATAAGGTGGCGATGATTATTGGTGGTGGTTGATGTTGGGCATTGATGGATGGTTATTGGTGGTGATGGTAGTGATTGTGGTATATATAGTGATAAGTGGGTAGTGGTGGGTAGTTGGTGATGATAATTGAATAGTAATTATTTTGGGTGACCGTGGTGATGATAGTGGCGATGATGGTAGTGGTGGTTGGAGTAGAACAGAGAGGCAAACCCTGGATGTGTGCACCGGCCCTATAATACACAGGCTAGTAAGTCATGGACTTGCATAGTGGCAGGGATTCATACCCACACCCATATCCAGGAATTGATTACCCGTTAATGAAAGTATGTCCTACCAACCTTTACTGCACTTATTACGCCCGGAGGGCTGGCCACATGGTTTGAACCCTAGGACCTCATTGTTGGTATTCCAACCATGAGGCCATCTGAGCCACACCTTGTAGTTGACAATGAGTAGTTAGTAATATTGGATGGACTTGGGTGGTGGTAGTGATAGTTGAGAGAGTGGGAATCATATAACATAATCCCTTCCTTAAATATGGATTTTAACAGAAAGTATGTGTGAATTATGTGTTCGTGTTTTATTGACTTTCTCATTGTGTGTTGTGCTAAGCAAAGAAAAGAAAAAGGTAAAAAAATGTTTATATATATATATATATATATATAATGTTCTACATTGGCTAATTAGGATTTACCTTAAGATAAGAGTCCACCTTTCCTTCAAGAGGTAAGCCTTTTTGGAGGTAGAGTGTGGATTACCTTTATTGGTTCTTGGACTCTTTTGGCGATGTTTGTGTTTTGTTGGCTTACTCATTGCGTTTTGCGTGTGTTAGCAAAAGAAAAAAGGGTAGATTCCTATTGTCTACTTAATTCCCAAAATTTCTAAACGTGAAAAACCCACTTTTTATTCCACTTCTTGTTTTTTATTTGGGTAAAATGCAAAAAAAAAAAAAACCCCTCCTATTATTACCCCTTTTGCACCTTACCCCCCCTCTATTAAAAAAGTGAACAACAAACCCCTCATATTAATTAGGGTCGGCAGATTGCCCCCTACCGTCCACCCTGCCGTTAGAAAAATTAACAGAATAGTGTCATGTGTTAGGCACGTGACCCTAGTTTATTACTTTTAAGACAAAAATACCCTTACCTGTACTGAAGTTACTCTTTTGCCCTTGAGTGATTTCGTTGGCTCACTCTCCTTCTCCTTCTCCTTCTCCTTCTCCTTCTGCTTCTTCTTCTTCTTCTTCTCTGTCTATCATAGCTACCTCGTCGAAGGCCATAGCTGCCACACTCCAATCTCCACCATCGATGGTCTTCTTTATGGCTGCCATTCTTCTTCCTCTTTCTCTTCTTCCTCTCTCTCGTTATAGCTACCTCGTTGATGCTACAACCATCTGCCATGGTGGTGTCGATGAAAACCATCTGCCATGGTGCCGGTGAAAACCACCGACAATGGGTATTTTGCAGTTGAGGGGGATTGCTCTAGATCTGAAATCTTCTCCTTTTCTCGTCCACCAGCGTGAGTCGATCCAATAATGGGTATCCTCAAACCCTCCCCATCGACAATTAGCTCTTATCTTCAAAATCCTAACCCTCCACACCACCATCATCGTCGTTGTCTATGCCGTTGTTCGCTGCACCTTTAGATGGGTATTTGGAGATTAAAGGACGGGATGTTGCCTTTCTTGCCGCTGCACCTCCCCTTAAACCCTCCCCACCGACAATTAGCTCTTATCTTCAAAATCCTAACCCTCCACACCACTATCATCGCCGTTGTCCATGCCGTTGTCCGCTACACCTCCAAATAGGTATTTGGAGATCAAAGGACGAGATGTTGCCTCTGTTGCCGCTGCACCTCCACTATTGCCGCTGCAGAGATGGTTAGATCTCTGGGCTTCAGTCCCAATTCTCAATTTCTTTTACGACATCGTGGGGTTTGATTTCAAATGCTAGTTTGCTACTTTTGTCGATCAAACCCTAATTATTCACAAGCAATGCCGCGTCAAGAAATTCACAATCAATTTCTTGTGTTTTCTTCTAGCGTTGATAAGTGGGTTCGATTTGCGATGAGAGCCAATGGATGAGCTCTGCCTAGATTTACACATAATACAAGCTCATTACTACGAATTACCAAGCATTTATGCACGAATTCATCAATAAAAAAATTGAACTTATCATTTTTGCGAAGTTGCGAGGAATGGGTCTTGGAAATCGCTTATAGGTGTGCGCCGATGAAGATGACCGGAATCGGAAAGTATGCCGAAGAGCAATTTTTTAATTTTCATTTTTTATAAATAAATGGCACCGTATTATATATATAACCAAATTAATTTTTATAAACTCAAACTCAACTAATTTTATTCCCGAAAAAAAAAAAAAAAAAAAAACCCCTAAGGGCAAAATGGACTTTTCAAGTTTCTGTTAACGGTGTAGCCCCCTGAGACATTATAGGGGGTTTTTTGTTCACTTTTTTAATAGAGGGGGGTAAGGTGCAAAAAGGGTAATAATAGGAGGGGGTTTTTGCATTTTACCCTTTTTATTTTTATCAAGAGGTTTTAAGGTGCTTATGCAATCAACTAATCCCATAGGTGCATGTAATCCCCTATCACACATGCACCAACCTTTTTGCTTTTATAAAACCAAAGAATACCATATATACCCTTCACTTTTGATGGAAGGATTTTCGGCCCCAAATCCTCTTGATATCCAGATCCTCTTACTACCCATCATTCAACGGAGGGATTTTCGGCCCCTAAATCCTCAAGATAGTGTTTACCAACGACTTCTCTGCGAACTTTGTGCATTACCTCTTCTTCCCTAAAGGTGAACTGGAACCAATCGAAAAAAGCCACCGGAGAGACTGCCATTGTCATTGAAGGAAGACAATCTACACCAAAAAAATGGCACAAAAACGTAAATTTTAATCGCTTGGTTTCTTCCCCCCCCCCCCCCCCCTTCTCTAAATCCCATAATTTTTAACGTTAAATTTGAATTTTTCGTCAATTTTATCATTTTTTTTTTTTTTGGGCGGATTTGATTGTAACTGTGTCTAGGGTTTTAAAGGTTGATGGTTTTTTGTCAAGGGTTTAATGTAACAAAGTGGCGATTCAATTGTTTTAAAAATGTGTAAAGTAACAACATATGATGTTGTTTATGTCAGTCAAATATGTTGATTTGTTGCTATTTCGATTGTGGATACATGAATTAATTCCATTCGATTTGTACCTTTAAGAACAAAAACCCACAAAACAGTTACTTTCGGGATGGAGGACACAATCTATATTACTCGGTTTGGGTGTATATCTTAAATTGTTACATATTGCTATTTCGGTTGTGGATGGATTAATTCCATTCGATTGTACCATTAAGAACAAAAACCCACAAATCAGACTTTCAAGATGGATAGTTGGATACAATCTATATTACTGGATTTGGATATATATCTTAAATAGTTACATAAACATATGTTTCAAGGTATGTTGTTTTTACCCTTGTAACTATTGGGCAATTTTTTTGCCATTTTACTGGTGAATAAGTTGTTCCTCCCAATTGGTGATCCTACTGTTTTTTTGTCCACTGACAATAAAACAGTGGCAACAAGATACATCTTTGCACTGCAAGATGAACCTCAACCTTCTTGCAGAGAAACCCTCTTTTTGGAGTGTAATTAAGTTGCGTAATTTTTATTTGGGATTTTTGCAGATTTCACGTGGTGGAAATCTCCAAATTTTTGGGAAAGTTAAGTTCATTTTTTAAAATGGAAACTGATTACATTGAGGATGCAGGGGCATTTTGGTCTTATCTTCTCTTAGTGGGACTTGAGGCTTATTACTTTTGTAGGTGGGACTTCAACTGGTAAAGGATTGCCAAAATAGACTTCTGGCCAAACACCCCAAAATTTATGAAGATGACCCTAAAGAAAAAAAACAATAAAAGTTAAACCCAAGACCTCTTTACAAGAAACGCCAAGATCATGTGATTCACCTTCTAAGGTCATAAGTAGCCAACCTTACTTCACCGACTTGAAAAAGTTGGCATATTAGCCTAAAATGGTCTTAAAATTCATGAATTGAAAATAAATGACTTCAGTTATGAGCTATCAACCTGCAAGGTATGCGCATAGAAGTATGATAATGCCTTAAATAGTAAAATATTGAAAGGTCCCAACGTAAAACGCAACTTAAATAGGCCTGTACAAGGAATGTAGCAAATAAAAAAATAAAAAAATGGAAAGCCAAAAAACAAAACCTACTCTCTAGAAGTACGAGAGACTATATATTTATATATTTGTTATGACATTGTAGAGATTTTTTTTTTCTTTCTTTCTTAGTTTCAGTACATTATAGGGAATTTGATGCCTTATCGTGGCAATGATGTCGGAAACCATAATCCCCAATCTCCCCAACCCACAGTTAGCAATGCACAAAATGACCACCAACCCAATCCTCGAACCCACCTTCATAACCTACAGCCACGGCCAACAACAACCTATCATTACCTACAACTAGGGCTGTAAATGAGCTGGGCCGAGCAGGGCTTTTGAATGGTCAGCTCAAGCCCGTTAGAAAGCTTGTTCGTTAGTTAACGAGTCGAGCTTTAAACGAGCCTTAATTTCAAGCTTAAGCTCGGCTCGTGAGAAAATAGTAAAGCTCGAGCTCGGCTCGTTCAGCTCATTTAGATTAACAAGCCAAGCTCAAGCTCGAGCTTAAGCTCGAGCTCAAATTCAAGCTTAAACTCGAGATCAAGCTTGAGTTCAGCTCGTTTAGATTTTTTTTTTTTTTTTAAAAAAAAAATTTCCCCCTCATCCCCACTGAAATATTTCCCAGCAGCCAGCACACAGCCTCATTCCCCACCAAAACCTTTCCCAGCAAGGCTAGCAGCCAGCACACGGCCTCATTCCCCACCAAAACCTTTCCTAGCAGCTAGCACACAGCCTCATTCCCCACCAAAACCTTTCCCAGCAAGGCCAGCAGCCAGCACACAGCCTCAAGATGACTGCTTTTCAGTCGATCCCAAAGATTGGACCAAAGATCCCAAAGATCAGAGAGCTAAGATGTCGATCTGGTGAAAATTCGGCGTACGCGTGACCATAGACGGTGCTGGTAGTGTCAGCGAGAGCTTGCGATGAACTATCGGTGGCGAGAGCTTGCGATGAACTGTCGATGAGAGCTTGCGCTGAACTGGTGCAGGCGTGCAAAGTGTGGCTGACTGGTTGGCTATGACGTTCGTTTGGATCTTAATGGAGGGTTGGAGGCTGATGCGAGACGAGACAAAGACAATGAGAGAGAGGGAAATAGCCAAAATGGGGAAGAAGGGCTGATGTGCTTATCAAAAAAGAAGGCTGATGTGACTTACCAGATCTACATCTCAGCCGTTGATTGGAGTTAAAAACTTAAAATGGAATGGAGGGCCAAGATGGCTTCAAATTTGTCACTAGTTAGTGGTAAACGAGCTCACTAACGAGCTCCCTAAATGAGCTTCTCATCGAGCCTTAAACAAGCTTATTATTGAGCTCTTAACGAGCTTGTTCACGAGCCTAAACGAGCCGAGCTTTGGTATGCTCAAGCTTGGCTTGTTTACTAAACGAGCCTAAGATTAAGGCTTGAGCTTGGTTCATTTAGTTAATGATCGAACTCGATCCGAGCCTTTATCAAGCTTTCTCGCGAGCCGTTAACGAGCGGCTCAGTTCGTTTACAGCCCTACCTACAACCCCATCTATACTCTTTGTTCTTCTATGAAGGTCTCTTCCTAATCATGATTATGGGTTTTGGTGTCTCATGTCTGCTATGGGCACCATATCTTACTGCAAAAGTGGGGGAGAGTTTTTCGTTGACGATCGCGTTCGTCGACCACCCCCACCTGGTTCCACGGTGGCAACCTCTTCTCCTTTGACTAATCATCCTGTTTTTTTTTCTTGTTTTTTTTTGGGGTTATGTTGAGAGAACCATGGCCATAGCTTCCACAATCGTCGGCAATGGCTCTCTTTCCTCTTCTTCTACCCTTTTTTTTTTTTTTCATTTCTCATGGGCATTAGATCTGTTAGAAAATAGAAAGAAAAAAAGTAGGGTTTTTGCTTTCATAATCGATCATCGACGAAGACCTATCGACATGCCCCTATAGCCACCGCCATCACCACCTCCTCCCAAACCCTAGTTGACGAAAGTAGCACCACTTCGTCCCTACTCTCTGCTCATCGAAACCAGCTGAAAACGATAGACCCACCAGTGGTGATCACTGCAGAATTAGCAGAGGTGGGTTGCATGATTTAGATGTTACACGATTGTTTTCGCTAGGATCTTGTTCCACTTGAAGCTCAATGGGAACGACGGGAGCAATGGCTAGACTGTTTTCGCCGGAAAGGAAACGACGACTAGGACTTAACTGGTTTTGGGTTTTTCGGTCCAAGGGGACAGAGAGAGAGGGAGAGGATGAGCGGTGAGGGAGTCGGGGTGTCCATCACAATGACCCAATTAATATTTTATTATTTATTTAAAGAATATTTTTTTCAAAATTTTGATATTGTTTTATTCAAAAAATTATAAAGGCAAAAGTATCTTATTACAAATTTTGTTTACGCCATTATCAATTTAAAGTCAGTGCACATCTTAGGTACTCAATTGACGAAATTTAAAGTTAAGGATATCAAATTAAAATTTGACCCAAACTCAATAGTACTTTTCTGTAATTTATCTCTATTTAAAAGAGGGAATTTGGTAAATTCCTTCTATCTATATGAATTTCAAGATAAAATTTAACCCCCGAAATTTCAAGTTAAAGTTCTAGTTAGAATTTCCAAAATTCTAAGTTTTGTTACCCAAACAATGGATTTAGTTCTAAGAAATTGACAAATTCCGTTCTAAACACAAATTCCCCTTAAAAATCCCTTACTCGAACATAGCACAGGTTCAAACCCAACCTTGCCAATACGCATTGGGCCGGGTCTGAGTCAAGCTAGTCCAAGCATTTTACGGACTTGAAGTACTTTTGATGTATAAATTGGAATGTCAATAAGTTGGTGGGCGCTTAGAGCATTCCTAAAGACGTAACAAATTATACTTTGTTATTGTAAGTGGCATTTTGCAAAATGGGTGTTCTAATCGAGGTAACAAATATTAATATTTTAATATTATTTTATATATTTTAATAGAGTAGTGATACATGTGCCAAGTGATAGACTGCCAAAGTGATGTGCCGACTGACATGTCGACTTTCAATTTGCCAATACAAAAAACGGTCCTTAATGAATCCTACTAAAAGACCAAAAAACTGTTTTCCTATTTAATTAAAATACCCAACCTAAAATCACGCTCAAAATAAAAAAAATAAAAAAAAAAACGAGAATCCCGCACAACAACAAAAAAAAGACAGTGGTCTTTGATTTTGAAAAATCAAATTACTTACTCCAAACGAACAAATAGAAAAATCAAGAGGAAAAAAAAAAATCAAAGAAAGAAATCAAGATAACATCATAAAGTTGAACAGCAACCAACAACACAAAAATCAAGATTTGAAAGAAAAAATAAATAGGAAAAATCAAGATAAAAAATAAAGTTATTTTATGAGAAACTATAATTTTATCTTAACTTCCTACATGATTAGATTGAAAATCTAAATAATTATCTTGGGTTTAAAGATAATTATCTTGAGTTTAAAGATAATTATCTAAAAAATACAGATCCACAAGTAGGGGGAAAAAAAAAAAAAAAAAGAGAGAGAGATAGAGAAAAATAAGCAAAATACTGTGCTTCTGTCAAACCACACCTCCGGCCATGAGAATCTTAATTTTGAAAAATCAAATTACTTACTCCAAACCAACAAATAGAAAAATCAAGAAAAAAAAATCAAAAAAAGAAATCAAGATAACATCATAAAGTTGAACAGCAACCAACCAAGAGCACAAAAATCAAGATTTGAAAGAAAAAATAAATAGGAAAAATCAAGATAAAAATAAAGTTATTTTACGAGAAATTTTAATTTTATCTTAACTTCCTAGATAATTAGATTGAAAATCTAAATAACTATCTTGGGTTTAAAGATAATTATCTTGAGTTTAAAGATAATTATCTGAAAAACACAGATCCACAAGCAGGGAAAAAAAAAGGGAAAAAAAAAAAGAAAGATAGAGAAAAATAAGCAAAATATTGCGCTTCTGTCAAACCGCACCTCCGGCTATGAGAATCTCACCGTCAAGACCTTCACCCATCACGAGCAAGCCATCAAAACCACCGTTGAAGCCTCATCCACAAATGGTACTTAGATCCGGTCATCGTTGAAGCCTCCTCGCGTCACCAGATTTGTTGTCGAAATCTCTTCTACAAATTGTGTTAAGATCTCTCGTCATTGAAGCCTCATCCACAAATGGTACTTAGATCCGGTCGTCGTTGAAGCCTCCTCGCGTCACCAGATTTGTTGTCGAAATCTCTTCTACAAATTGTGTTAAGATCTCTCGTCATTGAAGCCTTCTCATGTAGCCAGAACCGCTAGGCCAACAAGACCTATAGCGAGAGACTATTTAGTACTACAAAATATATTCATACAAGCTTTAACTAGGACAAATAACTAGTAGTGGCGATGGCAAGGTAGTGCTATTGGCCTATTGCACTATAGTGCCTTCATCCGTTCACATGGAACAGTACAAATGCATTGACGACGTCGGCAATGACCGCCCGAAAAGAATGGTTCAGTCAAGCAAACTGTATTTGCATTTGCGGTCGCTTACGCATGACCCCACAAACGCACGGCTCGGTGCTTCGCAAGGCCTCGCTGCGTCAATGGGCACCACCGCTCTCTCTTCTGCCAATACCAAATGCCAATTTCATGTCATAACATACCCCAAAAAAAAAAATGTAAAAAAAAAAAATAAACTTAAATGTAACTGTAATATGACTGATATGGTATCACAAGCCAATGAAAATAAAGTAAGATTATCAAAGTACTTTTTTACCCAACAATCCTACTTTGTTTGGATTTACTCCATAACACATATACTCAAGTAGTTGCACATTCTTCATTTCGTTTTCTTTTCAATCAAACGAATGTCTAACCGTTACTACAAAAACAAAAATAAAAAGTAAAATTGATGGACAATCAAAGGCATGTCCATAAAATCATGCGGGACCAATATTCTAGTTGCTTTTTTTTTTTTTTTTTGTTACTTCCTTCATCGCATGAAGATAAACCATCTTTGACAAAACACACATTACATTATTGCATTGATTTATCACTCATTAAACATTTTTCTTCGAAAGTACCCTCTTCTACTTGATCGGTGTCAAGTTTGATGTTGAAAGTAATTCTTGAAATAATAGAAAGTAATATAGGAAAATTCAAACAATTTACAATTTAACTTTTCAAAGTTAACACTCATTTTGGGACGATAAAAAACAAAAACAAAAACAAAATGACCTATATTTTAAGGAAGAGTATTTTAAAAGAAAAATATCAATAGAATATCTAGATGTTGAGCTTAGTTAATCGCTTGGACATGAGTAATATCATGGTCCAAACAACGCTCAAAATAAAGTTGACGGAGTGATGTCTTATTATAAGCGGCCGGTGTGATTGATCACATGGGTTCGAAAATACGGTTAAAGGTACAACTAGTGAGGAGCACATCATACATAAACATTCTGATATGGTACAAAGAGGACTGGCTATATAAGGTAACAATTGAAGCAGTCCAACTCATGCCTCAACTCCTAAGGTCACATTTAGAGTTTTAGCTTTAAACCCTATTCAAAAAGACCTCATTTAAAATTTTGGAACAAAACAGAGAGACTTACGTGAAGCGAAGAGAAGGATGAGCAGCAGAATGAGCCCAAAGAACCTTTTAATCTCCATACCTACTATATCTTCCTCCTTGCTCTCAGTTTAAGTGATGAAATGTCTTTCCCTAACTATATATATATATATATATAGATATATGAGAAATTTGAGAAAACCTAGCAGGGTATATAGTCCGACACGTTTGTAAGCGTGCAACAACTTTGTTACAAGTGGCCATTTTCTCACATGCAGCCCTACACGTTTCACTTCTCAATACATCCTCCATTCCCTGAGCTGTCAGCACAGGTGCGGGCTTTGGGTCGAGATGAAAGAGTGTGGCTTACAATAGGTTTTCATCTCTAGATTCAGATTGATTTCTCCATGGTCTTCGAGTAGTAACCCAACATATTTAGGTGCATCACTTCATGACAAATATACTTCGGGGAAAAAACTGAACCAAAACCTTCTGTATAAAACGAAATAGTAATAAGAAGGAGAACAGCTCATCTGAATAAAAGTATCATTTTATTCATATTTTTTATGATCTGAAAGTATTCACATGAGATGCACATCTTCCAAAACTAGTACGTAGCAATAAAAAGAAAACAGCTCAATATTCTCATGATTTTGGAAGTGTCATTTTTTCTCATACTGAAAGTGTTCACATGAAAAGCACGTGCTCCATAACTAGTAGCAATAAAAATAAAACTAGCTCATTTGAATACCATGAGATCAAGCAGTCCAAACAGAGATATATTACTCAATTTAACTCATACAAGTTGAATTATCATTATTTTGAGTTTCACCATGCAATGCCCAAGCAGGCACGATGACAAGTAAGGCCATTCGAACACAAAACTGAAACCCTATCACATTTATAACTACTCTTTCAACTGAACTTTGTAGCGTGCACTAAAAATTGCAGTGCCAGCAGCAGCAATCCTCTCCTTAGTTGTGGGCTGCCACCAATGCCATGTGCTCTATCAGGTCCAACACTCGGTTGCTGTAGAATAGACCAACAATTTATTTCTCATTCACCATTGCATAAAATCATAAATAGCACCAGTAAAAAGTGTGCATGCATGAGAGTGACACAGAGAGAGAGAGATGTAGCACCTGTATCCCCACTCGTTGTCATACCACGAAACAAGCTTCATGAAGGAGGCACTCAGCCCTATCCCAGCCTTTGCATCGAATATACTCGATCTGGATAAAAGAGCCCAGAAAAATCTTAGGCCGATAACATAACATCTAGAACTATAAAATTCACCCAAAAAATATAAAAATTCATTCCCCATTGGGAATCTCAAAATCATTTTTGACTGGTAAGAAAATGTAGATGAAACAGATTAGGAATAGATCCTGGGAATTCACGAAGGGAGCCATGCCTGGTGTACTGGCTGAAAGATTCAGGGGATAGCAGATGACATGGCACCTCACTTTTTTTCAGTATTGTTAAAACAAAATAAATCTCATATACCATCAATTTCAAACTAACAAAACCACATCAGCCAGAAATGGTATTCAGTTCAAGACTTCGAGTGTAAACATAAGCCAGTACACATCATTTTTCCAATCACGAAATTGTAAGACCTTACAAATTTTTATATTGATATTCACCTTCTCATGGGATGGAAATTAAAAAGCATTTCATACACACACCCACACACACACAGAGACAAAAAGAAAGAGATCTACCTTGAGTCACCAACGAAATCATTGGAGACAACATCCTCATCTGTGTATCCAAGAATGCCATTCAGTGGCCCCTCTGAGGCATACCTTCATAGATTCCAAAAGTAACAAGCAGATTACAAATATGCTAAGGTAACGCATGCCAAGAAAAACCCAAACCATATACCCACAGAGAGAGAGAGAGAGAGAGAGAGTTTTAGCAAACACACTTTATGGCTGCTTTGACATCTTCATATGAAGCACTCTTCTCAAGTCGACAAGTCAAGTCCACAACAGAAACATTAGGTGTTGGGACACGGAAAGCCATTCCAGTGAGCTTTCCATTGAGTTCCGGAAGAACTTTTCCGACAGCCTACAATTCCAAAAGGATAAATTATATCTTGTACACTTCTCTAAGGATTCCTTTTCCTGATAAATCCATGTCATACCTTTGCAGCACCAGTTGAACTAGGGATGATATTTTGTGCTGCACCACGGCCCCCTCGCCAATCCTTCATTGATGGGCCATCCACGGTCTTTTGTGTAGCTGAACATCAAAGAGTATAAGTAACTGTATCACCAAATTCATGTAGAAACGTGTTGAGCACAACCCAGAAAGAGAGAGAGAGAGAAAGAGAGAAAGAGAGACCTGTAGTTGCATGAACAGTGGTCATCAAACCTTCAACAATACCAAATTCCTCGTGAACCACCTGCAAAATATAAATATAAAAATAAAATCAAGAGAAGGGTAGTTGCTTGGCCACTAATTTTTCAAAAAAGAAAAATAAATAATAATAATAATAATAATAGAGGCAGTCATCAAGTCAGGACAATGCATGGCAAAATTTATGCAATAAATTGATTAATAAACAAGTCATCTATTTGCTCACAACTTAATGCTTACCATTTACCATTAATAGATACTACAATCAAGAAATACAAAAGTTCAACAAGCCTTGGAGTTTCAAAATGCTGTCTAACCTTGGCAAGAGGAGCGAGGCAATTGGTAGTACAGCTTGCATTAGAAACAATGTCCATGCTTGGCTTGTATGTGCTCTCATTTACCCCTACCACAAACATGGGTGCATCAGCTGATGGAGCCGATATTACCACCTTTTTGGCACCACCCTGCACAGGAAAGTCGAGAAACACTTACTTGAAATGTATGTGTAGATGATACACACACACACACACACACACACACACACAGAGCAACTAATATACAGCAGAACTGATAACCTATTCCAGATTACTGACCTTCACATGTGCCGAAGCCTTATCAATTGTTGTGAAAACCCCAGAAGATTCAACAACAAAGTCAGCCCCGTAATCACCCCAAGGGATATCTGCTGGATCCCTGAGTAGAGATGACTATGTTAATAATTGCAATAAAACAGAATGCTGGTATTATGTTGTGATTTTGATTTAGTATGGTAGAACAAACACTCACAACAGCCAATTCAAATCCATTTCAATTCAAATACAAATATAAAATGGTACAATTCAAATCCATTTCAATTCGAATACGAATATACAATGGTATAATATCAAAGGCAATACCTTTTGTTTGTAACCTTAATCACCTTTCCATTGATTTCCAAAGTGGACTCATCCAAAAGCTTAATGGTTCCCTTGAAAACCCCATGAGTAGAATCATACTTGAACATGTAAGCCTAGATAAGATGAGAGAAGAAAAAACCAATACGTTACAACAATTCACTCAAAAACTTTAAATATTCTTAACAGCTGTTGCAAAATAAATCAGCTCACATAAGATTTAACTAATAGGAGAACACAATCTCTCAGTCCAAAAAAATCCCGTACACCAATTGAAATATACAAGGAGCACAACTATGCATATATCTCTCACAAATTATGAACAAGTATTCCATCAAGTTCAAAGATCTATACCCATAAATCAAATATGTAAAACAATGACCACTAAAATGTCTAGATTAGATCTTCATAGACCTCAATCCTCAAACAATGTCACAAGGGTAATATGCAAAGTACCCTATAGACTGTAATAGTAACATGCTAAAGAAAAGTGAATGAAGACAAAAATATAAACAAAAAGGAATATAAATAAATAAATAAACTTTGTAAAGAGCAGCAAGGACAACATCCTTACCATGTACTTAGCATCAATAAAAGGATCATTGACTGCCACCACGTCCATATCATCCCTAAAGGTTGCTACTCGTAAAACCAACCTTCCAATCCGACCAAATCCTGCATGAATTGAGCATCTTAGATGTATTTTCATCAGACATTCTGTAATGACCAAACTATATGTCAAAAAAGAGGCACTGATGAAACAAGATCATATAATATGAGGCCATGTGAAATTGTCCCTCTTTTGAAGGTAAGCAAAGAAAAACATCCTACCTTCAGATTGTTACCTTAAAAAGTACACTTACAGTTGTCCTTTTTTTTTATACAAAAATTGGCTGCAGGACTATGTAAACAGCCTGGAAGCTCTTACATATCACAGGAAAGTGATCCCCTCTCTTAAGTAAATCATATCATTAACCTTCTATTGATCCCATAATTTTGTCTACAATGATACAGAGATGTATCACACAAGTTGTAGCGTTATCGGTTTAAATAGATACAGATTTATTTTTTGATAAAGAAAAGTTTGTATTAATAACAAAAGGCTTAGCCCAAGTACAATATACATATACAAAATAGATACAGATTTATAAGCTGATACTCAGATTTATGACATGCTTTTTGACCCTTTTGGTGTGAATGATGCCTTCGTTCCAGATGTATAAACTAGTAATGCTTGCATGATTAAATTATTATAAGTTACAATTATATAATATTTAACAACTCATTAAAAATTAATGTCTGCTATGTATACATACATACATAAATATATATATATATTAATGTATCACCACCATATCTGTATTCTATTTTTAAGATCTGCCACATCAATATATACATATCATGTCATATCTGCATATTGTATCAGTATACAAGCTTCATAGATAGCCACTACTTCTATGTTGACAAATTTTTTGAAGAATTCTACAAAAAGTAGAAAACTAGTCAATTCACAAACCAGTATCATCTATCAATCTACAAAACTTTACCTAACAAGTCATGCGTTGTAATCAGACAATCTAACAACTTTTTTAAAAAAATAATAATAATAAAATTTACAAACAAACAAAAATAAAAATAAAAACAAAAATAAAAACTTCAGGAAAATAATTTACAGCTACGTTAGCATTATTTGTCTATTCCTCACACTAGAGGAACCAATGGAACCATTATAAGAGGGATTTCTCATTCTCAATTCTCAAACAACCGAAATTGCTACTAAATAAAGTTGAAAAATCTAGTTTAAAATTAGCAACTTTCAATGCTAGCGTCATACACAAAATGCTTTGCCATTAAGAAAAGTACCTCAAGAAAATTAATCCAATCATACACCATACCCTGCTTCTAACATGATTGACAGTGAAGTATCCTCTCAGGAGATGAAAGATTATATAAATACCTCAAAGCCCCAATCAAGCATAAAACTCAGTCACACTACCCTCTTCACCAACATACCAGAATGTTTCAAAGCAGAAGTTAGTTCCAGCTATATGGTGCTCACACACAAGCAGATACATGAGATGACTCTCTATTAAAGACTAATGGATCACGGCATCCTCTCACTAAAGAGTATGATAAATATTGAAAGTTGGTTCAGTCTTTCAGACCATATTCATGGTCTAAGTATTCAACCCGAAGTATAGCATATCAACTCAACCTAGACTCTTTTCATTATAAATTATCATATATCATGTGAACTATCTCCATGTTCCATGTATTCAACCTAAAACCAAGCAGATTACATCAACTAACCGAAGTGTCACATATTATGGAGGAATTTCATCTAAATTATCCACTTCAATTCTCTAAATTAACTCAGACTTCCATCACTATCATAACTCTAGCAGATAAGGGGGGAAAATAGCAACCAATTACCAATATAATCCGTTTGAGTTTCAATGTGTAGATACAATGAACAGGCTTCCACTATTAATCAAGAGAGATCAATTAGCATGGGCCCACCCAACCTTCAGACCAGATTGAGCACATCTCCAGAATTCCTATTTCTCTGCTCAATCAGATAACTGAATCCTAGCTAAGTAATGTATTGCGTAAGACAAACACAAGTGTGAAGGTTTATTTCATCAACCTAAAAAATTGTAACCATTGTCATTAACTAATAAGTTCTTTCTCTACAGACCCTTGAGTTAACAGCAATGCCCCAGGTACACCACCCATAAAGCAGACAAACAAACAAAAAATAAATAAAGAAATGAAGAACATGAGGATGCATGGAAATGGGAAATTGGGAATAGCTTGTTTAGCCCATGTCCTGTCTTGGAACCCTGAAACCTTACAAAGCAATATATAATTAGGAGGGCGGGTAAATTCCCTGAGATCCTCAGACGTTGATTCCCATCCACTAGTAATTTGTATGGCTAAAAAGAAGCCATAAATCCATAAAATTTAAGAAGATTAACATATTTTACATAAATAAATGATTATGAAAAAAACATCTCTTCTCCTCTTTACAAACCTACTAAACTCAACTCTTGCGCCACATGGGGGGAAAAAAGAATAAAAAGGGTCCCACAACGAAAAATTTAGTGTCAGCTTTTAAAGAGCCCTCAACCTTTAAATAAATTATTCTTTTCTACACAGGATGACCCCATAGTTTGGATCCTGTCCAAATGAAATTTCAGAAAGCAATTTCAATTGTACACTAGAGTATGGTATCTATGTCATGAAACTGATAACTGCTGAAGAATGTCCAAGGCTTGCAAAAATAATATAAACTTATATAGCTCAAAGAACAAGTGGAAGCAGAGCACAATATCCAAGAAAACATACCATTAATTCCAATCTTTGTCTTTCCACTGCTCCGAGTTTCTAATGAAACCAAGACAGAATATCAGCAAATATAACCCCACTAACCAACTAGAAACAAGAGTAGGCATCACAAATCTTACTTGGCACCGTTGGAGGCATCTCTGTGGCCGTGGCTTTGATAGGTTGGATACTCTTGCTGCTGCATTTCCTGTGTAATTTGGAAAAGCATATTTCATTGCCAATTTCAAAGATAAAGCAAGCATGGCAAACACATATGGAATAAAAAATTAAAATAAAAAATGAAGAAAAGAAACAACAAACTACTCAACTGTAAGGAAGATGACTCGAAAGCAACAGGGGTACCCAAAATGCTCTTCTGAATCTTCGTGGTATTCAGATTGCGATTCAAACCAATGCAAGACACCTGAAAACATACACAAATCCACATGATACATCAGAAAAAAGGTACATAATCAAGTCTAGATATATATATATACATACATATATATATATATATAGAGAGAGAGAGAGAGAGAGAGAACAAGGTTCATATTTTAATGGGAGTTGAGGAAATGCAGCTTAATGCCTTGTTTGGAGGCTGTGAAAAGATTGACAAATAAACAAATCATAAATTTGGATATTGAAGTTTCCACCACTTCGAATCAAAAAGCAAAGATCTCCACCATTTGAGCCTAATATGGCTATTCTGCTTAGTTGAGGAGAAATTTTCTTTTAAAAAATAGGAAATATAATCCAAACTCTCAGGTTCTCTACTTTTCCTCCGTTTTCTCAGAAACCAAACAGAGTGTAAAAAAAATATTTGCAATCAAATTTCTTGTTAGAACAAAGAAGCAGAAGAGCTAGCAGAATGTCAAACAGCTATCGCATAACCATATAGGTACCGTTTGTGTAGAGCTTTCTACTGTTTTTTTTTTTTTTTTTTTTAAATTGTCGTCTGAAGAGCTGAAAATGAAAGCAATTTTTGCTTTCAAAAGCAAGAAAGTTCGTCAAAATTGGGCCAAACGACGCCAGTTTACATATGACAGCACTTTTTGCTTTCAAGAGCTAAAAAATTTTACTTGCAAAAGCAAGAAAGTACTTCAATTTGGTAACCAAACGACGCCAGTTTAGGTACAAATGAAAACCAATACACAAAGATATGATCCATAACTACTAGGAGCTGGTAGAAAGTCAAAGCTTCATTTCTTACAAAGAAAAATAAAATACATAGAGAGATGACATATTAGCGCAACTTAATGTCTTTGAAATATTTAAACATATGCTATGTTTGGTTGCCGAGAAAATTTAAGAGGAAGTACAGATTTTTTTTTTTCAAAAAAAAAAGTTAAGACTTCAATAAGTCCTAATACAGCTTCGTTGGGCTGAATTTTCATCTTTCATCTTTTTAATTAAATAAACATACACCAAACATTTCGAAATGTCAATCTCTCTTCTTTCACTCTGTTTTCTCAGCAACCAAACAGACGATAAAATAAAAATCAGCCTACAGGAAAAACCCATTTGAATCATCAGAAGACAAAAGTTTCGTCACTTAATCATATGGAGAGAGATTCAACCTTGAATCGATCGGACGATGATGATGAGACCTCAGGACGAGAGGCTTCGATCAAGGGACCGGCAGTGGGAGATCTGAGGAGAGAAGAAAACGCCATTACAACTACGCACGAGCTTCTCTCCCGTTACCGGCGGATCGATCGATGAAGAGGAGAGCCACCAAAACCCTAGAGACAGAGCGAGTCCAAGAAGAGAGGCGAAGAGAAGAGAAGCCTCTTTTTGCCTTTTGAGTGTTCCGCAAAGGCACGGGAAATGAGTTTTTAAAAGCGCAAATCGAGCGGAGGTTCTTATGCACCTCTGCGTTTCTCTCTCTAAAAAACTTTCTCCCTCTAAACTGTTTATTTCTCTCTCTCAAGCTTTCTCTCTCTAAAACTGTCTGCGTTTGTCGTGATTTGATGAACTGGGAAAAGGAGAGCTGAGCCCTCGAAGGCCACGTCGGACAACTCTGGGGCCTTTTCGGGGCGCATTTCTTCTGTTTACCTGTGCCTGCGGTCCTACCGGTTGGCCGGATCGACGTCATAATTGCGTACAGCCACAGGTTAGAGGTGTTAATGTTTCGGTTTGGTTCGATTTTAGGGGAGATTTCAAACCAAGCCATTATACTTCGGTTTTATTTCTCTTAAACCAAAACCAAACCATACTATAAAAAAAAACAAACCAAACCAAACCATTATATTTCGGTTTGGTTCGGTTCGGTTTCGATTTTAACCGATCAAGTAACAACAAATAATTGAAAATAAAAAAAAATGACATGCCAAGCTTCAAATAAAAACATTTTTAATAAAAGTATTACATTAGCAACTAAAAAAAACAAACATTGTATCAAAATAGAAACATATTGACATATATCAATATGTCAATATCACACACAACATTAATAACTAGTTTAATGCATGCCAATCTAAAAAAGGGAAAATAATAAGAAACTTAAAATCAACCAAAACAAGCCCATTACCTATTTTACCCTTATTAGAATTGGAAATTTACAAACTTTAAGTTTATATATATATATCTATATATATATATATATATAAACTTATAAATATATATATATATATATAAAATATATTTTTCGGTTTTTCTGTTTGGTTTGGTTTTTTAAAATTGAAAACCAAAACCAAACCAATTGAGTTCGGTTTTCTAAAATTAAAACCATAACCAAACCTAATGACAAAAAAACCAAACCAAACCGCTCGGTTCAGTTTGGTTCGATTTGGTTCTCGGTTTTAACCAAAACCATTAACACCCCCAATATTACAGGTCCATGGGTAATTGAGTACTAGCCACATCGACCTCTGGTGAGGTAATTAATCTTTAGTAGTATAAACTATATTATTAGTGTAATTATTATTTTAACACATGTTATAGTACCAAATGTTATAGTCTACTATAATATGTTCCAAAAGTGTAAATGATATAATATGTAATTTTTTTTTTTTTTATAATAATCATCTTTTTTTTATTTTCAGGTGAATTCCAGCATTTTCAATGTTTTTTTTTTTATTTTTAAATTTTGTTATTTTTGAAGTCATACCAACATGACTTGATGAACCGGACGAACTGCATAGGGTTAAACTGTGAGGTAGGGTTTATGGGTTGGTCGGGTGATCCGAAGTGGGGACGGTCCGTTCTAGAATGGTGTGATGGGGTAGCGAGTACGGCAGCGCTGCGTAAAGCCAACGCGTTTGGCGTCTTTTTCCCCTTACATTGGAGAGGGCAATGTGCATGGGTAGGTGGGAACAAATCTCTACACGTGGTCCACCAAGAAACGTTTATAGGTTTCTAAAATTAAATATGCTTTCATTGATAGGTTTCTAAATTAAATATGTTCTCTTCACACGTGTCATTAAAAATGGAATATAATTCTTTTCCCTTGTTTTTTGTGTTCCAAAGAACGGGTACGATAACTCTACATATCCGTTTAGAGCAATTCACAACTAATCTGCAAGGACCTTATTCATCTATGTCAAAATCGAAATTAAGTCCCATTGCTAATTATGGGCATTAAAAAATAGATTTAACTCCACCAAACGGCCATGGAGACTCCAACACAAAAGAATGTAATTCATCTTGCTTCAATTTGTTTCATTTTTCCTAATTTCTTTCTCTTTTTTTTAACATTTGATAAAAAATATAAAATATAAATATTAAAAAAAAAATCACTCAAATCCATGCTTCCACAATGGGTGACATCCCCCTTTCCGACTTTCTAAAATTCCTTAACAAATGTGAAAGATTCGATTCGAGGCAGTTAGCCAATACCTTTGGGTT
Source organism: Liquidambar formosana (assembly GCA_039720395.1). Classification (NCBI taxonomy): domain Eukaryota; kingdom Viridiplantae; phylum Streptophyta; class Magnoliopsida; order Saxifragales; family Altingiaceae; genus Liquidambar; species Liquidambar formosana. The sequence goes on from CM077830.1 coordinate 16,351,261, forward strand.
TTTTATGATTTCAATTATACACGTTTGTAGGTTTTGTTCCTAAACTTGAACAATTTTGAAAATATATAGGACTCCAAATCAGTTCAATCTCAACTCAAAGTAGAGCATTAGACCAATGAATTGGTCTTTCATGAATTCTTTATCATGCTTCAATGAAAAGGATACGTGAGTTTGTTGCGTGATTTAAAATCAATGGATGATTACAACCAAAACATAATAAATTAAAGAGAAAGTATACAATGAGGTATTGCCTGTGAAATATGATGGAGTTACATTATTTACTACATATAGCATACGTGCGTTGCACGTGAATATTTTTAAATAATATTAGTTATACAAAAATAATAAATACATAAATATTTTATATTTTTTTCATAAAAGATAAAGTTTAAAATTCAAAAGTACATATATATTTTTTTTAAGAATTTGAGTAAGAATTTAAATTTAATTTGTTAAGAGTTTGAGTTAAAATCTAACTTTCATTTGTTACCAAATGATAAGAAGGTTTACTATGTGTTTCAATTAAAGAAAAGGCAGATATTTTAAAAAAAAAAAATAAAATAAGAGTATATTAGTCGTTCAAAAGTTTTTCTAAGATTTAGTATTTTATAAATATAGATATAAATATAAATATAGATATAGATATACAAATAATAGGATCATTTATTAATCTAGACTATTGAAATAGATATTTTTTTACTTGAAAACGACAGAGATATTTATTAACCACTCGTCTAGTGTAATCATTAATAAGATTTACATAATTCCAAAAATGGATAGTAAAGGGATTTGGCATATCAGATCCCTTCTTTGCCAACTCGCGCACATTAATTCACTTCCTGATAGGTATGATTATTTGAGACTTCTTTTTTGACTTCCTTTTTTTTACCCCTCAAACCCATCTTACTCCTATTTTTAACCAAACCCTTTCTCACCACTAAACTAGTTCCCAAACCTGATCAACAATGACTTGCAACCAAAGACAATGGTAGAAACGATGGCACCGAATTGGTGAAGATCATAGTCACTAGAGGAAATAAGAGACATAACATCATGAGCATTCACCTCTATTGGCAGTTTTCACATGCCATGACTGTAGACCAATTGTATCGCATCTCGAGTGAGTTTTCCATGAAACTTTGACATGGTCACATAGTATTATGAGTTAATGGGAACCAAACAAAGTGAGATTATGGGTCCAAAAGTACTATAACAAACTCACGTTACTTTCACTCTTACTGGTTCATAACATCACATTAGCCGTGTCACAATTACATACTTCATATTAGTTTTTCTCCCCCATCTCTAATGGTCCATAGTTCTATTGCAATGCTTGTACCCCAACCCAGCATGGGTGGATTTAAGTGGGGGCATGTGCCCCCACCCTACTCCTTCAGTTTTATTTTTTTATTTTATATATATATATACACACACACACATTAAAAATCGTAAATGTTTTGATTTTTTTATAATAGAATTATTATTAATGAATGTTTACATTCCCAAAAAGCTATTATCAGTTCAAATAATCTTGATTTGTTGACACTAATGTAAATTATATTTTTTGAACTATATATTATATATAGTCAATTAATTGATTTATTTGTTTTATTTATTTAATATTAAGAGGTGGATTAGCAGTTCTTGAGACTTACACCTCATAAGGTGGAAGACTTTGAATTCAATCTGTCATTCCCTTTTGAGACCAATTACTAGCTAGATTTGTCTTGAGCGTTAATTACGACGAATTAGATAATGGCCTTATCCATGTTCTAAGGATTAGTAAAACTAAAGGTTTAGAAAACCGTGTTAGTCAAAATAATAATAATAATTCTCTGTATATTTAATTTATAGAATTTAGATAAAACTCTGATAACCAACTAGAAGTGGCCCATTGGAGTCAACTCCTAACTTCGCCACTACAACCCGCATTATAGACAAAGCTCACAATCCACCGTCCATTTTGATTTAGAATGAGCCTACCTGCTCCTCTTGTGCGTCCAAGGTTTCCCTTATGCTCAATTTGGTAAAAGATGAAAAGTGAAAAGAAGGAGGGGGCAGGAAGGAGAGCTTTTCCTTTGTTTAAATAGGAATGAAAAGTAGAGGGAAGAGAAAAGTGAAGAGATGAGCTTTCCCTCTAACCCACTAAAACCTTTTCTCCTGGAGCTCTTGCTTATAGAGAATAACCACTTGAGAGTGCTGCCAATTAATGTGATAGGGATGGTCCATGTTTTTCATGATTGCCTTGAAATGCTCATCCTTAGCTCTAATTTTGCCATGTGTACGAGTAGTAGCATGATCCTTGCTCCTATGTTCTTCCACTACCTTAAATTACATCACATTTTAATTGCCCATGTGAATTAGTTTTCATTTGCTGGCATGATTGTGAGTGGCTACCCCAAGTAAATGGGGTAATGAGTTATTTCATTTTTGCTCTTTTAATGCCAAGTGTCATGTTGTGCTTCAATTTTTATCTCATGAACTTTATATTCCCAGCTTTGACCAAATAACACATTTTTTTTCTCATAAAACATATGCTCTTGGTGAAATTGATTTATTGGCTAGTCCCTTATGATGTGACAGCATACTAGACAAAAAAATGCCCACATAGCCATCATTAATAAAATTACATCCTTTGCCCCTCAAATTTTGTATTTTTAGGTGTAAATAATTGGTATAGGGACTTACCATTATTGCATATAAAATGATGTAAGGCTGAAGCTCATTATATATTGTCTTTAAATTAAAAGGGTAAATTGCAAATAACCAGTACAGGGGGTTAGCAGAAAGCCACCTTGACATTTAAAATCAAGCAATGTCCCCTCAAAGTGATTTTGAACATTTGGGGGATGGGACATTGCTTGATTTTGAACGTAAGGGGTATTATGTGTAATTTACCCAATTTAAAATAACCTCCATTGAAACCTAGAGTAAGATAAATTACAATGAAAGAATTAAAAAGCCAATGGATTTACCTCGAAACGTTATTTATTGATGGAGCCAAATTTTCTACTGAGGAGGGACAATTTTTTGAAATCGTTGAAAATTAAAGCAAGATGAACTACATTGAAAGAACAAAAATGCCAATGGATCTATGTAAAAGGCCACTTAGTAGATCAAAAAATTTCAACCCTATTTTCTTTGATATATATTTTTGGCCACTATTTTTCTTTTCCCCAATCAAAATCTACATACGGTGAAAAATGTTTAGAGAATGTTTTAGAAAATAAAGGCCTATATATATTGAACAATCATTATAACCCATTAAATCAAGCTGAATTTATTTGACTTAATCTACTCATATTATGATAATGGCACGGTGTACGTTTAGACCAGTAGCTCTTCAAAATAATTTTCAATTTTCAACGAACAACTGCCCCTCCAAACCCACCAACTCCCCCCTGCCACCCACCAACACTTTCTCTCCTTCGCTTAATGAGGTTACTACTTGTTTAATGGTCAATTAAAGAGAGAAACCATTAACAAGAGAGAGAGAAAACATGCCGAAGGTAATTACCTTAAGCAATTGCTTCTACAAGAAGCCTTCTTGACTACTTAAAATATCGTGACTAATTGCTTCTTACCTTAAGTAATTCATCCTTTCTAGTAACTATTCTCATGCAAAAAGAAATCCATGCCGAAAGGGAAAAACTTAAAATTTTTAAAAACGAAAGAATGACCTTTTTTTTTATTTTATTATGAATATCTCAAGTCTTACTCTCCCGTCAAAGTTTCAGTTTAAACTAATCCCTAATGGCATGTGTGAGATGTTTCATATTCACATAAGCAACGATAACTACTAGAAGTTAAAACAATGATTTCTAAAGAGCACACCCTAGGGTTTGATCGCTAGACCAACTCTGCAGGGCCCTTTCCTTTTAAATACTCTCATTTGGCATATTAATCATCTTAAAACTCAATTTGATGATTAAATATTAATACAGAGTGAGGCCTTGTTTGGAAAAACTGTAACTTTTGCTTTTACGTAAAAGCAGAAGAGAATTAGAATATATGAGTAGCAGAAGAGAATCAGTCTCTGTTTGGAAACTATATTTTAAAAATGTTGTTAGATCTTAAAGTAATTTTTTGTCTGTTTAGAAAGAACATTTGTTAAAATTATTACAACCCTGAATTGACCGAACTGTTTTTTATAATAAATGATTTTTACTTCATTATATTGTACGGAAACCAAGTGGAAATGTAGTGACTAGCGGGTCTGGTCCTGAATGTTTCGGGACTCTGGGTTCTTACATCAAAAGCTTGAAAAATTGGGCAAGACAAAAAAATAAAGAAATAGAATATATATATAAAATTTGTTAGGTTGATGTATTATCCTCACGTGTGTGTCGAATGTAGACAGAAGGGTATGTCAAAGTAGGTCGATCGTCACATTTCCCCAATTGTAGTAGTCGGTCCGCATCACTACTCTGCATGGGGTCTGGACCACTGGCTCGCTTCATGATTGGAGAGGAGAGAGACTTAAAAATCAAGCCCACAAGATACAATTCCACAAAAAGCAAAGACCAAACCTTTGAACGTGGACCTCCATTTAGTTTTGGATTATATGGAAGTATGTGGGGGTAAGTGAAGGCAACCATATTGAACCCCACCGTTACAATTACTTGATAAACTTGTCGGTTTGGCTTCTATAACATTAGTGTCCCTTTCATCTAAATGGAAATTAATAAGGATAATACTTCGCTCCTCACAGAGGAGGAGCAATGCTCTCCCCTTTCACTCATATTATGCCACGTGTATAATAAACAAATGAGAATTGATTATGTACATGTATCCATATATTATGTTATTATAGATATGCATTTATGTGTCCATATATATATGTTTATGTATCTAAACGAATATGATTATGTGTATATATATATATGTATTCACGTGTCCACGTATTTGTATCCACATATCCATATTTTTTAAAATTAACTATTATACGTGGCGTAATATGAGTGGAAGAAAGAAGGAATTGCTCATCCATTGTAAGGAGCCGAGTTTTGTCCATTAAGTAATTATAATATATCTTATATAGTATTAGAGGTATAAATTCATCACTTTAAATGATATTATTTAAATAAATTAAAAAAAAAATTAGCCATCATCATTATAGTTCATGCTATAAAATCACTTTTTAGAAATTTATGAAATGCGGTATTATTTTTATTTTTGAATTTCCATTCTATATGATTCTTATGAATATTTTGACTCAAAAGTGATGGATTTGTGGTTTCAATATTATGTAAAATACGTGATAATTGTTTAATTTCTATTTGGATTGGATGCCCAAATGGGCTCTTAAAGAATTTATTTATTTTATTTTTGCAAAGAATTTTCCCCCAAGAAGTCCTCACGTAATTATTTAAAATAAATGAGACGACACATGCATCTGGCTTTGTATTATCCTTTAATATTTATCTATTGGTGATGAGATTGTTATTAGGAAGAATTTTATTAGTAGTAAATTTGTACAAGAGAGTATTGAATGTGGTGGCACAATTTGAATTTGTTTAAAATTAGTACAATTTACCTTTTAAATCTTTAATTTGAAAAGCTTTGTGTTATCCCTTAAATAACGAGTTGATATAATGAAAGTGTGTGTGTGTATATATATAAAGTCATTTCAATATAGAGTGCACTTGATGCATAAAGTTTACTCTAAAACTCTTATCCATGATTCGTATTTTGTGAAACCAACCGTTAGATTAAATAATTTTCTCATGCAAGTAATTTATGCCAAAAATCAAGTTAATTTAAGATTGATTGATATTTAATAAAAAATTTACATTTTTTAATAAATAACAATTACTTATTGATGAACATTTATGGATGAAATAACTCTTAATCTCGGATCAAATTAGACTTTGGCATACATGACTTACTCATGAATTAGATTTAATCTAATTGTACAAATTGCGAGTAAGAATTTTAGAATGCACCCGATGCCTAATATTAAAAGAACTAATATATATATATATATATCTCTTATATTGTGTTTCCTCGATCCTTTTAGGGCTCACCCAGCTACCTCATTCTAACTTACCCAAGAAAGAAACAACGATTCCACATTCTCCTTTGAAGGCCTGAGCTGGCCAGCGCAGGTCAACATGGTACAACCCCTCTTAGTGGCCTGGTCCAAGCCCCAGCCCATGGTAACCCTTGATTTGGATGCACACAAGTCAAAAACCATGGCTGTAGTAAATTTTGTCAAAAAGGGCAAATTCCCTTGAATTTGACTAATGGAAAAATACTAGGGTCTCCAATTCAGGATTTTCGAATAGACATAAGGATGGTCTCCACAGTGGGTGCAGTCCCACCCTTTGTGTCTGTTTGAGAATCCCAAATTCGGGACTCCTAGCATCGTCCTTGTTTAATTTGTTTTCCTTATTTTCAACATTAAGTAGAATTCCATTATAAAATAAAATAAAAACATTAGGTAGAATTGAATCTATGCTTCATATCATAGTGGTTACAACTTACAAGTCACCATTATTGCTTATCAAAAAAAATAAAAAAAATACAAATACTAAGGGCCTGTTTGGTTGTCCAATTTGGAATTAAATAATTTAAGAAATTTTACAAAGTATTGAAAGCACAATCTATCATCTTGAATTAACAAATTTAAGAAAATAATAGTCATTATTACAAATAAGAGTGAAAATTCAAAATAGTAGCATTTCATGAATGCTTTAAAATTGATTCCATAACACCAATTATAATGATAACTCCAACATTCTAAAATATTCTAATTTAAGGTGATAGATTTATACTTTCAATCCTATGTAAAATTTATTGAATTGTTGAATTTCGATTTGGATGCCCAAACAGAACCTAAGTATTTTTTTCCTATGAATTTCTTAAAATGGCAAGTCTATTAAGCGAATGCCACAATCCTGATCTCTAGCCGTAAGCTCTCCATTTTTTTTAGCTATTTCAAGCACACAATCTATGACATGTGCTTCATCATTTAATATATAGCATTGAGAGTTTGAGACTATCCTACTGTCATAAATTCAAACAAAGACACATTAAATGGATTCCCATGTAAGGGTTAAAAGTAAACAAATAATTTTAGTCAAATATTGTTGAATGGGATAAAATATCAAACTTTGATAATTGTGCGTATAGTCAAATCTTTTATGATGAAATTTTGTACACAAGATTGCCCGTCATGTTGTCGCCTGATGAACCCTAAAAAGGGAAAAAAAAAAAAAAAAAAAAAAAAAAAGAGAAGAAATTTGCCCCATCCATTACTATATATGTCCTATGATGAAAATTATAATGATTTATTATGGTGGTGGGGCTTTGACAATCCTTTGCAACCAAAAGAAGGTTGGAGGTTGACTGCCTTCTTAAGGCTTATGTTTAGTGATATAGTGGGTACCATTTGTGACATTTGAAATGTAGTAACAATAATTAATACAACCTCTATCTTTACCAAGTAAATGTGTTAAAGAATGGCTTCACCAAGTGATATAAAATATTTAAGAATCTCACCTATATATCCTAAGGTGCCATGTTTGTTTAGCTGGAATGGAATGGATAGAATGGAATTTCATTCCAATTCATTCCAAACAGCATGTTTGAATGAAGTCATTTGAACGGGAATAGGAACTAAATAGTGTGTTTAGAAAGTCATTTCAATTTTTTTTTTCATTTCAGAGTATTTCAAGTATATAATCAGATTCTATTCCTATCCATTCCATTCTAACTAAACAAACATGGCCTAAGTGGCAGTGCATTTATGGCGTGGTATTGGAGGTCAAACTTATTTTTATGATACTCCACAATATATCTACCTATGACTGAGAAATATAATAATCTTGAAAAAATAATTTAAGAAAAAAGCAAATTATATAGTAATTTGTGCTTAATAGCATAGTTATTTTCTTTTTTTAATGAAAATTTACGACATGTGCCTTTGCTAGGAAAAGGGCTCTAAAAAAAGGACCAAAGACAATTTAAGAGGAAAGGTACCTTACACCCAAAAGGAATATTACAATATGCTTTGACGTCAATTTTTTCTTTTAAAATATTTTTTATTAAGTTTGATATGGATTATATCCCACATGAGCTTTTGTAGAAGACTCTAATTTGTCAATTATGATTAGAAGCACTTTAGATAGGGAATGTAGATCGGGCCATCCAAACTTTACACCAACACGTAGATCTTGGGTCAACATCTGTTAATTTCCCCTCACCTTACTCCTTTATTCGTTTATTCAGTTCAACTCCATTATACAGAATCCTTATAATGGCAATATATTATTCGACCCCCCTTTTTTTTTTGTTTTTTTTTTTTTTTGGGGGGGGGGGGGGGTGACCTTGTGCACTGAAAGACCTTCGATTTATATGTATATATGTATATCGATTATGTTTCCATCAGTATGTGTTAATATAAGTTATATTAGTACCATGCATTGAGGGTTGTACTCTTTGTATTGGTTCAATATAACTCATATCCCATTAATGCATAAGGTACAACTCCCAATACAATATTGATATAAGTTATATCAGCACGTGCTTACTTGATCATCATCTTATATGTATACGCCACCAAGTAGATTTGAACTCGCATCGTTGACTTCAAATTATTATTAGGCTATGAAAATGGTGATAACTTTCTCACTTATTCATATTCATAAGAATCTATCTTCCATTGTCAATTTAATCATACGAGTAAGACTATATATGGATTCAATATTTCATTTTCCATTATATGAAACACATTCCTAGATCCTTTAATCGTACAACAATATTTATGCTCTAATTTATTTAAGGTAGCTACGCCCTCATAAAACCAAAAACTCATCACCACTCTTTCAATTTAATGATTGCCACCCTTACTCTTTATTTGGTTCATGGAACAACCTAGGGAAAAAAACAGAAGGGAAAAAAAATGAGGAGGAAAGAAAATGAAATGAAAAGATAAAATCATATCAAGCCAAAATTATTTCAATTTTTCCTCTTCTTCTAATTTTCCATTGCAACCAAATAAAAAAAAAGTACAATTCTTTACATTTTATTTTTTCCCTTGATAAATCTACAAACCAAATATAGCATTAATGTATCCTTTATATCTCGGAAGCCATTGTCGTTTGGAGCTATAATCATGGCAGCCAAATAGGAAGATTTGGGGACGAGTTCAACTCTCATGCTAGGTTATAAAAAAACACAAGGAAAAAAAAAATGAAAGAAAGAAAAAGGGAAAACCGAAAAGAAAAAAGAGAGAAGAAAAGAAGGTGTTAGTTTCTTAGGGTTGAGAGAATTATCGATCTAATCTAAGGCTATGTTTGGTATACCGGATACATCGGATTGGATAAACATATTATTTTCATATGCTTTGTGCTATTGTCAAATAAAGGATCTAATTATCCATATTGTTCATAGGATAGTTATATCCTCCATAGATGGGATATAATAAACCCATCAAGAGAGGTGATATATTTTTATCCCATGATACTATCTCATTTAAAAATAACAATGGGATAGAAAATTGTCCATGCCAAGACTATCTTTCCCACTTCAAACAAAACTACTAAAGACTTTTTCTTCTTTTAACAATCATATCTTATCCAACATTTTTATCCTCCGTACCAAACATAGCATAAAAATGGAAAAGAAGTGATATCCACCTATTTGACAGGTTCCACTAGGTAGAAATGTAAAAAGACGGATATGGATTCTCTCCAATCTCACACCCTCCTGGCCCCTCCGGTCATGGCTCTTAAACTGTCATTAATTCTTGCCAATCTCACTGTCTCTACATGTCGTTGGGTGTCGACGACTTCTCTAGCATATGGTTTTTAGAAGAATAGATAAAATCATTTAAGTATGAAAACATCGGGAAAACAAGCTGCTTCTGTTAAGAGATTGACGATATAACCAGTTTTATGCCTTTGGATCAACTTTAACTGATATGACGGCTTAAGAGCGCTGGACTATAGGGGACCGGAGAGAATCCGAGCCCAAGTTTTATTTTGGTTAAAGGAGTTTTAACCATGCCATTTCCATGCTATTTAATTTTTTTTTATGATATTTTAATATAGAGCCTTGCTACACAAGACCATTCCGTCAGACGAAGTCGTCAGTACGACTGACGTGGACTACATATTTTAAAACACCCTCCGTCAAAACTAACGGAACATAAAAATCGATCTAATGAAGTCTTCCTCTTCATTCGTCCAAGCCCCATAATAACACTCACTCTCCTGCTACAAAGAAGAGGAAGGCACAGTCACACCCTAATCAAATAATTTTATTTTGTGAGAAAAACTACTTTGATCCAACCAACAACACATGACAAAAAAAAAATTAAATTAAAAATAAAAATAGAGGAAGAAGAAGAAAAAAAATCTAGCTAAGTTTGCAAAAAACCTAGCTAAGTTTACAAAAATCTAGCTAAGTTTACAAAAAAAATCTAGCTAAGTTTGCAAAAAACCTAGCTAAGTTTACAAAAATCTAGTTAAGTTTACAAAAAAATCTAGCTAAGTTTGCAAAAAACCTAGCTAAGTTTGCAAAAAATCTAGCTAAGTTTACAAAAACCTTCCAGATCTTGTAATTACATCTCCACCGTACCACCGGAGGCAAGACTTGACCTTCATGGGGTCACCTTCTTTCAACTACATCTCCACTAAAATTCGTCCACGTTAGAAAAAGAGAAGACTATGCTTGCGTTCGGCCATGAATGGTGCATCAAAACCCAGCTCCATAAAACGACGAGTTGTTTTCTCTCATTTCTCTTCTCATTTTTGAAAACACCATTGATGGCTAATCCACCAAGTTTCAGATCTACAAAATTGGTGGAGATGAAATCTGAAATAACCCACTTTCTCACAACATTTATGCTGCATTTTCATATTGCAGAGAGATGAGAGAGAAAGATGTAATTGCAGAGTGAGAGAAAGAAACGTGGGTAGAGAGAGAGGAAAAGTAATTTTTTTTTGGAGAGGAGGTGTTGTTCTGTATCAATGAGGTAGGGAGGAGATAGAGAAGAAAGAGAAAGAGAAGGAGAAAAGATTACTGACTAGGAGAAATAAATGTGGGTAGAGAGAGGATAGTGAGCGGACAAAAAAATAGGGAGAGGAGAGAGATAACAAAAAGTAAAGTGTACTAATGCTTCAGGAGAAAGAAGAGAGAGAAAGAGAGAAAAAAAGTGGATTGACAAGAGAAATAAATGAGAAAGGAGATAGACAGAGAGTGAGTGGAGGCTATTTGGAGAGAGTGTATGTGGCGTGAGAGAGAGAGAGAGAGAGAGAGAGAGAATATGGGTATATTCAAATTTCAAAATGAAAGGTTATGTGTTATAGGAGGCAAGTCAGGCTTTTTATTGGAAAAAGTGTGCTAGTGTCAGCCTTTGTTTAAAGAGAGAAAGGCAAAAAGCAAATGTGTGTATATTTTTGCCAGCTTCTTCAGGAAGCTTCTTGTTTTTAACGTCTTTTATTGTTTTTTAAAGGCATCTATATTTTTTACGGTCGGCTCACGGTCGCATAATGTGAGTTCGGCTTGGATATCTTTATCCTTTAATATAATTTATATATTTAAAAAAAATATCCCCCACGTTGTAAGTGGTAAGGGGAGAATGTCGTTAAAATCAAATGACTAAAATCATTAGCGTTCCAGATACGCAAGAATAAATATAAATCATTTGTTTGTGCATAGAATGGAAAAATTATGATCCCTTTCCAATAGATAACCAAGGATGGAACAGGAGCAAGCCTGAAAATTTGTACCATTGTTGATGAAATAAGTGCAACATATCAAATGACTGGTCCTGATATTCTTTTGGGCATGTACTTTGCTTCTCTTGGTGCGCATGGCAAGACTAGAGGGCAATTGGGATTAATGGACATAAATGGTCTTTTTTATTTTTATTTTTAATGAGAGAAGAAAAAAAAGGTAAAAATGGGGCTATCAGTCATAATGACTTTACTTAAGCATGATCATAGTGACTCAGTGACTTGTTGTGGAACTAATGACATGAGGGGTTTAGATGAGACCATTGAGGGAGGATTATGGGTAACCTAAGAAGCACGGACACGCCTAGGAAAGTGCCGTGGTTGTGTCTGACACCACGTGTCAGACACAGACATGCCCCGACATGCCTCTGATACGTGTCGAACATTTCCCGTACATGTCCATTAAATAAAAAAAATATATATTAATTTTGGACATAGCAAGGACACAACACGAACATGGAAGGGACATGGCAGGGTAAAAAATAGAAATTTAAATTGTTTTAAAAAGGGTACTTTTAGTTATTATAAACAATTGATGGATGTTTTTGCAAAAGCTAAAAAATTCCTTATTATAAACAATTTTAGGGACACAGCATTTTTGTCTTAAAGAAGAATGTTTTTGTATCATGAGGTGCATGCCTCTTATGATGGGACGTAATATATATATATATATATATTTTTTTTTTTAAATTTAAAAATTTTGTATATAATTATAATTATATATTTATTACAATATTCTCATCATGTTATGTCTTACTAATTTTAAAAATTGCCATGTCGGAGTATCCATATCGTGTCGCATGTCCGTGCTTTATAGTGGGTAACCCATTACCAACCTGATTAAAAATTTACTCTACTCAAACCCATTTATTATAGGTGGATATGGGCGGGTTCACGGGTTTAGGTTGATATTGCCAGTCCCAGGGAAGAATCACAGGTGCTTTTTCAAGTCAGTTGAATCATAACCTGACCTCAACTCCATCAAAGATTAGTGACTACAGTGCACAAACAGAATCATTAAAAGATAAATTTTACATCACACCCACTACCCAAAATTTAAATATTTAATTACCTGACTTTCTACATCTTTCCCACTAGGCTATTACTATTTTGCTCCCAATCACCTGTTCACCCAAAATAATTACCGGACCACTTACATCCTTATTACTAGACCACCATTAGGTGGGACAAATGGTTATTCAAATTGGAACTTAAAAAAACCAATTTAAAGTCCAAAATACGAGAAAGTTCAATTTTTGGTGACATGAAGTCACCAGTTCACCCAAAATGCCTTTTTATTTTTATTTTTAATTTTTAATTTTAAAAAACCATACTCTTGTCCCATCAGCAGATAATTTCTGACGTGGAAAATAGGTATTTGTTGCCGGGATGTGGAGGGGAGGAAGCTTGGACGAAAAGCGAAGGCCCTACTGTAATGAGGTGAGAAGGGTGGACAGGACAGCATGGCGCGCAACGTGTCACCCTGATGCAACTTCTGCAACTAACGGATTCACATAGCCTCTGCCAATCTTCCCCCGGCAACAATGGTCTGCCCTTACACGCACACTCTCCTCCTCCTCACATATACTCCCCTTTTTCTTCGCTCCATTTTCCCACTTTCATTTTCCTTCCCAACTTTCCATCAAATCCCACGAGCTGCTTCTTCTTCCTCCTTCCCATCCTCTGGTAAATCTCTCTCTCTCTCTCTCTCTCTCTCTCTCTCTATATATATATATATATGTTTTGATTTATGGGTATCTATGTATCTTGAGTATAATGGGGCATTCTCTGGTTTGTTGTTTGGATGAATGTATTCACTTATTCCTGAATGATTCAGAAGTGGCAAAGTTGATAATTATTTAGAATCCTCAATGCATTTTCTTAGGGCCTGTTTGGTTCTCCAGTGGAAAGTGGTAGCTTATTTGCTATTTCATAAGCATTCTGATGTATAAATCCATCATTTTGAATCAGCTCATTAAGAAAAGTTGGAGCCGTTGCCTTACGTGATGGTAATATGGTATAGAATCAATTTTAAAAATTTATGAAATAATGCTTTGTGATTATGGCTGCCATTTTCTTGACTTTCCCTATTTGTAAAGATGGATTGGTTCACAAAATTTTTATGCAAAAAAAGAATTAAATGATTTGATTCCCATGGGACATCCAAATTGGCCCTTAATTGTTTTGGTTTTCAATTTTTTACTCAGCAAGGGCATGTTTTGGACATTTTGTTGTAATGTGTTAAATGATTTCATTTGAGTTTTGATGGCAATTTTGAGGGTACAAATCTGGCCCGTCAAATGGAGCCATTTTTTTCTTAATACAAATTTTGGTAAAAGAAGCGAAAGCAATGCCATTCATTGAGAATTTATACATGATATGAATATTGAAATGGACTCATTTCAAATGCTACGTACAATAGAATGACATGATTTCATCTCCGTTGTTTGTTTGAACACGCACTGATTTTTTTTCTTCTTCTTCTTATTATTTTTTAAATTTCTATTTCTTTATTATCATTCTTATTCTTTTTAGTCACTGTCTATTGGATGGAATATTCTTATGATTGATGGATAGATGCTTCTCAAAGTCATAAGTTTGTAACGCAGTGCACTTTTCTGCAATTAGATATTCTGCAGGCTTGCACCACTTTGCCAATGTTAATTCCAAAATGTTTTTCTTACTGCAATAATATGTGCTTTGGACCCCAGGGCAAACTGTAATTTTGACACATGTTTTGGTAAAGTGGGTGCCCAGTTTTGTCATCTAATTTTAGAAGCTATCTGTGGAAGTTGGTTCTCCAATTTCAACACTGGTCCTAAATATTTTAGCATCTTATATCTTTGGAAATTTGTTACTTATTGTTTACTGGAGTTTTCTAGGCATGTCAAGTATATTGTTGGTAACGGCACTAGAATTCCTTTTTTTTTTGGTTGATCAAATAGAACTATAGAAATATGATGGTTTATGGAAAAACCTTAACAAAATTAAAATATTCATCATAATTGGTAAAATATATGATTATTACTGCCTGATATTTAATTATGGTCAAACTACTCAAAGTAATAAAAACCCAAAGGAATAACGGAAATTGAAAAAAAAAATGTAACTTGACAAAATGTAAATGTTCCTCTCGTTTTGGCTTCACTATGTTGGAAATTTTTATCTAAATGTTTAGATCCAATTTAGCATCATTAATAACTTGGGAGTTTGGCCTTGTCATGAAGGAAAAATAACAACCCTGTTTGGCCTTGCCATGATGGAAAAAAAAAAGAAACCATGACACAAAGAAGAAACTGTGAATTTCTTGATCTGTGGTTTTGTAGTGTACATGATTTGGAATGATATGTTATAAAGTATTGGTAGCATATTATCCAATTCGGGAATACACAAAATATGCTTTTGCTATGGGCTATGGCTAATTGGTTGCAAACTTGCAATTATATGGGACTGGCAAATAGTTCGCTTATTCATCTCATTTTACTATTGATGAGGGCCGCTATGATGGTATCTTCTGATATTATGTTGGAAAATATCTACATCTATGCAAATAACTGCCGGCTCATATTTCTTCACTCTAAAATAACTACTGTATGTTCATGGGAATGTGCATTCTTGTGTTTGTAGCATTTCTTCATACCGTTAATTAAAATTGCACTGGTTCTTCTTCAATTTTGGCAACTGAAGTTGAGTTGAGTTTTATTATAATTTATTCCACATTTGTGAAATTTATGAGTGCATAATGACATAATGATTTGATGTAATGGCATAATGACATACTCCATCCTTAAATTTTGTTCCTATCAAAGATAATATATTTGCTCTGGCACCTATTGATGTGCTCCCTTCTGATAGGAAAAACTTTAAGGCCACAAATCATTCCAACAGGAGCCTCTAGACCAGGTGAGAAGCTCTCTTACACCCTAAAATAATTCTTGCAGGATTATATTCTGCACAGAGTTTTCCTTTGATTGCAGACCTGATTAATGTATTTCACTTACATAGATGTTGGCACTTCAAAAGCTTTATTGCACATTGGTATCGGTCTTCTTTTGTTAGATGACATAAAAAACATCAACCAATCTTACTAGGATGGCTGCCAGCTTCAAATATTGGAATGATTGTGTCGAGCCCCAGGACATGGAAGCAATGTGGATGGATCCTGAAGTGAGTACTGAATGGATTGAAGCTGGAGAGACTAGAGGACAGAATGTTCACCTCTCACGAGATCCTGATGGACAGCCCTATCTTACACAGACTGAGATGAAGGTAAAGCAAATTGATTATCTGGCTTCTACTTAGGACACATGGCTATTGTAAGTTATGCATGAAATAACAATGCTAAACATTTTTATGGATATTTCTTCACTGAAAAGGAAAGCATTTTCCAATTAGGAAATTATGCCATTACAGCTGTGGTTACGAAAGGACAATGCCAAAGTTAATTTAAAGATGTGGTATCATAGTAATGACTCTTTTTTCCTTCCTTCCTAATGTCCTGGAGTCTCAATCAATATCATTTATTTATTTGCTCATTTGTTTCTTTTTTATTTATTTTTGATGTTGAGACCTTTATTCTAGTTCTGATATGATCATCCTTTGATAAATTAAGCAAGGGTCTGTTTTTTCTGTTCCTCCTTTGCCGATTAAGACAAATATTTGTGTGTGTGTATCAAAAAAGCAAGGGTCTGTTTTTATCACAGGCCTGTGGCTTTGACAAATAATAGGATTTCAACTCCTGTCATTTCAATTTCAGTGATTAAAAAATGTGTTCCCTTGAATTCTGAATTTCAATAGGAATTCTGGAATTTGTCCCTCAGCTGCTATTACTTTTAAATGGCATTTTATGCAATGGTAGACACTAGAAAATCTATGAAGCATGGATATGGATATGTTGATATGTCAATTCTTGTAAAGGTAGGATACGATATGGCGGGGATTGCTTGAGAAGTCTCACATCGCACATCGATTAAATATCGAGTTTAACATGTCTTCATATACCTGTTTGGGTCCCTCCACTTATAAGCTTAGGATTTTAAGTTGGAAACTTCATTTGGTATGAGAGCTAGCCACCACGTCGAGTATAGGATCAGACGCAGTATGGGATGCAGCTCTTTATAGTCGGTTGTCGCAGAAGGGGCAACCTATAGGCTGGATTAAGATGACTTAGTATTGTGTATGGCAATAGTACTATCTCATTGAATACTAATAGATGAGTGAAGCTGCGAAAAGGGAAAGAGCTACCACCACGATCCTAATGTCCCACATCGGTTAAGTATGGGCTTGACCATGTGTATATTAGCTCTTGGGCACCCTCCCTTTTCAAGCCAGTTTTCAAGGATGAGTTCTACCTAGGGGTTCGTATCATTTGGTATCATAACATGTTGTTCTTGGGTCCGTTTCGCTCGTGAACCCATCTTTGTTGTCTACGTGATAGGCCATTTAAATCTTGTTAGGCCTGTACATGAGGGGAAGTGTTGCGAAGTCCCACATCCCACATCGATTAAATATTGAGTTTAACACATCTTCATTATACTTATTTGGGCCCTCCACTTGTAAGCTTAGGCTTTTAAGTTAGAAACTTCACAGGGATATACTTTTAGAAATAAATAAATACATTTATGGTATTAGTTTTCTTGTTTTAAAACATGAATACAAATATCAAAAGATTAAAAACCATATATAAAACAGATTAAGTTGCAAGAATAAATTCACAAACATATTCTCAAACTCACAAAAGAAATCCTAAGCATATTTTTAATATGTCCACAAATTCAAAGTTCGTGAATACAAAATCATGGAAAAGGGAAAAAGAACACATTTGTTCAATAGCAAGATTTCAAGATTGAGCCCAAGAAGAGAGAGCAATAGAGAAATATGAAGAGGTAGAGAGAGAGGTAACAAGTCCCTTGGGTTTAGTCGGAAATAAGTGGAGTGAGAATGAGGAATAGATTAAAATTGCGAGAAGAGATTATGAGGCTAATGGAGAGAAAGAGATAGAAATGGGTAATGGTCTTGAGAGCAGCTACTTTTTATTAAAAAACAAAGGTTAGAACGGTATCCTGCTCATCCTTCGAGACCCACTTAACAGAAACAACATTGGGTAATGGCTTTTTTATTTTATTTTATAGATTGACTCTAATAATAATTAAAATAACATTTAAAATTCTTTATTTGAGAAAAAAAAAAAAAAAAAAAAAAAAGAGAATCAACCCCTACAATATCTACCATCTAGTCTCCAAGTTTTTCTCGTGTAATCTCTACACATCTAGCTATCTCCTAAGTATCCCCCAAATATCTAGGAACAAAATTTATTTATATTTAATTTTTGGATACATTGTGGATGCATCTGATACAAATCGCCAAATATTTTTTTTATATTGATACAGATATGATATGAGATACGGTGGGGGATTTGAAATTTTGAAGTACCCGTGCTCCATAGTCTAGAATATGAGTTTATGGTATCTATTAAAAAAAAAAAAGAAACATATATTAATGCAAAACCACTATTCTAGTACAAGTCACAAGCAGAGAAACCAGTGCAACAAAATATGCATAATAAAGGCACAAATGAATCAAAACACAAAAATTGTAATCAAACACATTAGAGCATCTACATTGAATCAAACAGCTTTCATATATACATATTATATAGGAACGTATGTATTCCTACAACTATAAGGAAAAATCATGAAGGGAAATAACTATCTTATATATATATATGGTCCTGATCAAGTCAGCACATGTTGATATAAGTTATATCAGTACTATGCATTGGGAGTTTTACCCTGTGCATTGGCCCAATGTACCCCATAAGGTTGGGTTACAACCCATTGGGGGTTGTACCTCGTGCATTAATGGGTTACAGCCTTACGGGAGGTACATTGGGCCGATGCACGGGGTACAACCCCCAATGCATGGTGCTGATATAACTTATATCAACACGTGCTAATGGGAACATAACCGTATATATATATTCCTAGATATATAAGTTGCATTAGTGGGCACCCAAATCACTGTGCTTGAGTATCAATTTGCTCCCACAACTTGAAGGAAATCATTATATGGGAAAGACAACAACTATCATTCTCCTCCCGATTTAGTCTATTTATTTTTTCTCTTAAAAGAGAGATTAAGGAAGATAGAGTGGGATTGTGGGTTGTTTCTGTCAATTTTGTTCCCAAACAAAAAACAAAGCAATAGGAATTAGGAAAGAAAGAAAGAAAGAAAGAAAAGGAAAAGAAAAGGAAAAGAGCAACATAAATAAAATAAAGAATATAACGATGAAGATGAGAAAGAGGAGAAGGAAAGATAGGCACACTTGGTTAGGAGATCTCTTTGTGGTAGGCAGCTCTTGAACATAGAACGAGCAGAGAATGAATGAGAAGGATGCATTACAAAGACGTTTGCCACAAAGAGAACCCCACTTAATCATGAATTTGCAAAATATTGTCATTTTGAGAGGGAATTGTATATCCTGCCAATCATGGTATTTCAACTGTAACCATGAATATTCAATTCTTGGATTTTAGGAAAGGAACAACTGAATTTTGGGGAATCTCGGGATTTTCGAAATCCTGGCCCTAGGTTCCTCTGTAAAGAGCATGGCTTACGTGAACTGAAGACTGAAAAGAAGTTTTTGAATCTTGTTAATTTTGACTAACAGATGCTTGTGTAATTTTAATTGCATCATTTGGTGTTCTTTCAGGCTGTAGCTGGAATTATTGTCCACAGGCATTTTGCTTCACAGATGGATGTGGTATGTCTTTTTATGTTTAAAACATGTAGCCCAATGCACTCTTTCGACACGGTTTCTATTTTGAGGGATTTTATAGAGGAATGCTAGATGTTTTTGTCATTATGATGATGTGAGATTATTCTCCACATTTTTCTTAAAACTAGGAATATTCAATGCTACCTTGACTTAGCATTTCTGGTTAAATGATTTTGTTCCCAAAACCTAAATTTGATACACCTGGTTATGTTTTTGTACATTTTTTGATTCCTAACATTGTAGTTGGTTATATAAATTGGTATCTTCTCTTATTTCATGTTAAGAAACTACACCATTCTACAGGAAGATACCATATGGCACATGGTTTGGTGGTTAACTGAACCATTCTTATATTATAAAGTTGTAGTTAGTGTCAATTTGGTAATATGGGAGGGATTTTTTTAAATATTTTTTTTAATTAATAATATTTCAAAAGAGCATATAGATTTAATTTAAATTTTCACCTTTTGAATAAAGATCAGCAATATATTATAAATTAGATACTCTTATATATGGAATCAAATTTATTTGTATAGAACATCTCACTTATGATTTGAGAAAATTCTCCAGGTAACCACAATATAAGTATATAACATTAGAGCTGTTATTAGCATCTACAAACCTAGAAGAGTTGAGTGTTTTTTTTTTTTTTTTGGATAAAATTTAGAAGAGCTTCAAGCATCATAGAGCTAACTAGCTTCCCAACTAGGTTGGCATGCCACGCAGCCCTAAATCATGTGCTATTGGCTCTATGTATTAGTAAAAGGAAAATAAGGAGAACAGTACAGTGGAAGAGAAAAATAAAAGAATTAAGTCTGGTCTTGGTGGCTTATATAGTGCCACAAGTCCAGCTCACAAATAAATTGAGATGAAAAATGAGCACCAAAACTCCAAAACTGAGGTCTAAATTGATAATAAGGGAGACCATTGCATTCATATGTTTGCTTCATTAGGTTTCCTTGATTTTACAGATTGTTTTAAGCACAATCTTCATGTGCATTATAACTTATAGCGGTCTTTTATTTTGACATATGTTTCTCGGTTTCCTTGAGGATGCAAGAATCTCCAATGGAATATGGACCAAATAGCCCATCAAATGACCCCTTTGCTTCATTAAGCTTTTTAGTTTTTCTGCCACTTTGAATTGCTTTAAGCCCAATCTAAGGTGCATTGTCACTTCTAGTGGTCTTGTTGTAGTTTATAAAAACCATTCGAATGTGATATTTTAATAAATTTAAGAACTTTATGTTTGCGTGTGATTTCTGTTTCTCATTTGCAATTTGCAGATGACACTTTATTGTTTTCTTCAAGGGATGAAAAAGGAGTTTTTGAGTTCACAATCTATTTTGCACATATTTGAAGTAGTGTCTGGTTTGAAAGTGAAATGTTCCAGTTGTTGGTATTAGTTGTGATGGTGAGAAGATTCAGAGTAGCACACTCTCTTGGCTGTTTAATTGGGGAATGGCTTTTGAAGTATTTGGGGCTCCCTTAGGAGGTAGAGCTTTGACAGTCTCTTTGTGGAATCTAGTCATTGGTAGGGTAGGAAAGAGACTGGAGGGGTGGAAGAAAGCCTTAATTTCAAAAGAGGGGAGATTAGATTTAATTCAATCAGTGTTGTCTAGTATACCCACTTATTTTATGTCTCCTTTTAGGATGCCGGCTAGTGTTGCTAATAAATTAGAAAGGATGATGAGGGATTTTTATGGGAAGGGAGTGGGGAAGGGAAGAACGACCATTTGGTAAGAGAGATATATATATATATATATATATATTGGGAGGGGGGGGTGTCTAGGCCCAGGATTAAAGGTGGTCTGGCTTTAGGTAACCTTGCGGAGAGAAATGTTGCTTTAGCTAGAAAATGGTTGTGGAGATTTCCTCTTGAGCCTAATTCTCTACGGCATGACATCATTAAAAGCAAATATGGACTGTAAGATAATGGATGGGATGCTTAGTCAATGCATAGGGTTTCAAGTTTCAACCGGATGCCCTTGGAGATTTATCCTCAGCGCTTTCCTTGCTTTCATGATTTTACTGCTTTGTTAGGAAGGGGATAAGGTTCGATTTTGGGAAGATAGTTGGGGTGGGGATATTGCATTTTCCTCATTGTATCCTCGATTGTATCATTTATCTTTGGCCCATAATGTTCCTATTTTGTCATTTGTTTCATCATATTCTTCTCCTATTAGTTGGGATTTTAATTTTTTCCATAATCTTAATGATAGTGAAACTTTTGAGCTCTCTTCTCTAATTACTTTGTTGGATAGTGTTCATTTAAGACCTTTAATTCTGAATAGGAGAAGTTGGTGTGCCCACTCTTTGGGTACTTTTTCTTGCAAATCATTTGATGAGAAATTGATTAAGAATCCTAATATTCCTATTTTCAATCCCTTTGTAATAATTTTTCTTTGTTGTTGATCAAGGAAAAAATATAAAAATAAAGAGGAGAAGAAGGAAACCAAAACTTGAAGAAGTGCCTCAAAGACCAACTCCCCTATTCCCACAAAGCTAGGGTCAGCCAGTGATGGTGGGATCCTTAGTGTGGCCAGACACCTCTTAACATCATAAATAGAGGTGTCTTTTAGGGATAGGGTGTTATCTGGAGTATTTTCATAATATTAGCTCTAATAGGACTTCTGGATAAGATATATATCCTTAGTCCTATTAATTACAATGAACTCCACTATACAGTTGCAATTGCACTCTAGAAGATGGAAATATTATAATGAAGCCCCAGCCTTGCTAGATAATTACAATATTGCCCCTCCACCAATTGATATCCATGAATTGTAATGGAAATAAACAAAGGTTCACTGTCCAACCAATGCCTATTTATTTCTTTCCGTTCTTGAGTCCTTAGATTTATTAAAGCTTAGTCATTGATAACATCTTAGTAAACAATCTACTATATGACTGGATCCAGGTCTAGTAATCAACTTATATAAATTGACTGAAGGGGATATCATACATGACACATTTATACTCTTTACTTGAAGAGAGAGTTGATTCCAGTGGTAATCATAGACAAAAAGACGTCTATCTTAGCTTCTTGCTCTGGTTGATGTCTAAAATTTAGCTAGTTAAAGGTCTCAGTTACAATTTAATATGGTGCTTTCCAATTTTAGCATCCTTTCCTTGTTCTGCAGGACATGATTTGTGCTATTGCTGAACTTGAAAGTGACAGACAGCCCCTAGCTACACGGTATGACAAAAAAACTAAGGAGACTACTGTGGGGATTATGCAAATTTTTCCAAAAACTGCAAATTGGCTGGTCAGGTACTAATTAAATATTCCGATTCTAACTAAAGTCTATGAGTCTATATTATGGATGTCAATTTTGTTATTTGTCTTTATGTTTAATATTGGTGATGTGAAGTTAAGAAGAGAGCTTGCTTGCAGTGAATTGGGTTATCGGGCATATGAAGTGGAACGCAATCCAAAAATTTGCACAAGCCCTTAGTAAGTGTCTATCTTGGTGCTGCGTACCTTAAGTGGTTATCGAACTATGACCAGAAGTAAGTTTAGGCTTTGCTTTATTCATCCACCATATTATTATATATATATATATATATATATATACATTTCTTTTTTTTGGTGGGTTTCTATGGAGCCATATTTATTTACAAGAAAAATTGTGTTTCCATAGTGATTAAAACACCTTCCAATTTGTGTTTGTTGGTGCTAAATTATAACATAAAAATTATGTCTGCAGAGAAAGAAGCGAAGAGTTTGTAGTAAGGGCTTATAGAGGTGGTACAAAGAAGGCAACCCACAAATCAACTTTGGCATATTGGAGACGGTATCTTTCAGTTAAAGGAAGTCTTCCATCCAGGTGGTTGTTTATGTTCCATGATGTTCTCTTTTGAAATTTAATCAAGGCTATTATTTTCTTAATATTATATTTTCTTTCTTGATAAGAAAAAAATATATTAAAAAATAAAAAAGGAGAATACACAAGGTGACAACAAGAATTCCAGTAAAAGCCAAAATAATGCAAAAAGCTATGAAAAAAACATACAGTATACAAGTAAGGCATAAGTATGAAGCCTAAAATTGCTTCAAGGAGGGTTGAAATGGTCCATACATGTTTCCAAGGTAGTAGCCCCTCTGAGCCAGGAAGTCTGCTTCCTCATTTGCAGATTAAACCGGATTGAACCGCATAAACCGGCCAGATTTATGCGTGAACCGGTGTGAAACCAGTTCTACAACACTCTCATGTCTCTCTCAATATAAAAAGGTAAAGAATAGTTGAAAGACATCAAGACCTCCCTGCCACTAGTCCACCAGTTGGGCTTGTTAATATTCTTGTTAGTTTTATTATTTAATAGTAATATAGTATTACAAGTAAAAACGCATATAAAGAAGCCAAATATATTTAAAACAATACATTCAATTATATAAATATTAAATAGTAAGTGCTTCATATATATTTAAAATAATAATAAATTTTATACATACTTTCTCTCTTATCTTATTTATTTATTTTTTTGTTAGTAAAATTTCATTTCTTATAATAGGTTTGGATTTTTATTAATTTTTTAACAGGTCCGGATATTGCAACCCCTTCAAGTGATTTCTCCACCCCACTAATTTTAATTTTTTTAAGGTTTAAGAAAAATATAAAAGGTTTTTATGAAAAGTGGACGCGCAATTCACTATAAAACATCATTTTGAACAACTTTGCAGAAGAAAGTTTTTCCAAAATCTATCATTTAAGTAGATTTTTTGGCCGTTTATAGTCCCTATTTCATTTTTGATCAAAAAGTCCACTTAAACTATAGATTTTGGAAAAACTTTCTTCTGCAAAGTTGTTCAAAATGATGTTTTCTAGCGGATTAAGTGTCCACTTTTCATAAAAACATTTTATATTTTTCTAAAAATTAAAATTAGTGGCGTGGGGAGATCACTTGAAGGGTTGCAATACCTGGACCCTTTTTTTAATTGAAACACCAGTTCAACCGTTGACCTAGCAGTTGAATTGGTGACCCAGCCTCTTGATTGGGTTGATGTCCGGTCTGGGTTTAATAACTATGCTATGAAGCCTCTACCAAAATGTCCCAAAGTTCAAGTCTCCTACCTCAAGCCATTCAATAGAGCTCCGCCTTGATTGCAAAACCTTCTCCATCTGGCATTAAGAAATATATTGCCCTCATGATCTCTAAAAATACCCCCAATACTATTTTCTAACCGGATTACCTGATGAGCTCCCATTAATATTTAGCTTAACTTCACCATTATTAGGAGAAATCCAAGAGAGAAGAGTATCCATCTTGGTATTAGACACAGGTTTGGTAGATTTAAAATTCAAAACTCCTGCTAAATTCAAAACTCTTCCTGCTAATGCCCTTGCACCTACTTTTTTTTTCTGAAATGGTGCTCAGCTCAGGAGACACATACTTTTCTGTCCTATTAAGCCCCAACTGATTGCCACAAACTTCATAATCTGTCCACCTTTGTCTTCAACCTCTGGCCTGGTGTATCTTTCTTCTGTAGTTTTGTGTTACCATTAGAGTTCTGCACCAAGCTTTCTAATTTTTTTCCCCAACAGAGACATGATTCTAAGATGAAATGAAGCTCCTATCCCTGACCTCCACAACAGTTGGAACCACCGCATCCTCTAACCCTCAAACCCTGATTGTAGCTTCTTTCAGTCAGGCTATTGTTAGAGTTTTTGGGTAATATTATATCAAATCTCCACAAAACTTGCCAATGGTTTTAAAACTTCGCTGTCCCCACAAATGCAAAGGCAGCCCTTTCATTGCTATCTATCTATTTGAGAGTAAACCTTGTAAACAAAGGTAGTAACCTCTGGTCTCCCTTTATGAAAAATTACAGCTTTGTTATCAACAAGTAAGATCCGTCTCAAGTCTCCGAATCTGTTTAAAATTATGATTTTTTCAACTATCTGAATCATCATAATAGGTGGTACTGTAAAAGATATTTGTTGCTGGAAAATTAAACTGGTTTTTTATGAAAAAGATAGTGTACATGGTTTTTCATCATACCGTGGTTGTGAAAAAAAACCACAATTTTGCATTGCCTTCTACTTTCTTTGTTTGTCTCAAAAGTTTTTAGCCCAATCTTTATTTGTGTTGTGTACAGATTTTTCTTTTATTGAGCTTCCATTATTACTTATAGAAAATAATGATTCATATATGTGTTTTTGACTGTAATGATGATGACTGGTAAAGGTTGAAAATGATGCTGATGGTTTATGGTTTGAAAACAAGGATAAAGCCAGGAATTTAGTTCAGGTGAGGCAATTTTTGGAAGGTTGAGAAAAAGAGAAAGGGGGACTAAAAGATTGGGTGGAATGAGAGTTTTATATGGAAAAAAAAAAAAAAAATGAAGGGTGGGAAAGAAAAATAAAAGGGGTTACAAAAAATTTTAGAGGTGGCAAATCTTGAAAAAAAAAAAAAAAAAAAAAAAAAAAATTAAGGTAGAAAATATTACCAAAAAACAATTCAGGGGAGGCATATGCCCCCCCTCAAGCCTTTATAGCTTCGTCCATATTTGTACATATATTTTGATACCTTGAATGTATAATCTTCATGTACTTTTGTCAGCCAAATCTTTATAACAACTCAACTAAGCCTCATCCTAAGTCCTAACTACTTGGAATAACCATTCCTGCGGGTGCTATTAGCTTGTAATCTAGATTTCAGTATCACAAGTACCACACATGATTACGAGCCACCTGTAGTAGTATCTCTTAACTTACCAACTCATCTAAAAGTCCGAGCTGTTATACAAGGGTAGAATAATGTATATGAAAGGGCTTTAGCGCCCCCTGGCACCTGTGTTTCTAGCACGGGAACAGACTTTCGTGGGAGAATATAGGGGGCATCACCAAGCAGAAATACACCTGAAAGTATTTGAACACAAGACCTCCTTCTCTGATACCCTGTTAACTTACCAATCTAAACCTAAGCTATTAGAGAGGAAGAGGACAATGTATATCAAAGGGCTTTAATAGTATCTAACATGTAGACTAGGTTTTATTAAATATTTCTATGCATATAGTGATTGATGAGGATCTATTGCTCGCAAGAAGCAAAAAGAATCTTAAACGAGAATGAAACATAATTCTTGAAATTGATTACCAATTTATTATTGTTATGCAGAAATTTTTTTGAAAATGCTCCTTTGCTGAATGATGCTTCTACTTCTGCTTCTGAGGCTCCTATTCCACAAAATACAGGTAGTTTTTCATCTAGCTTCTTAGAGTTTGATACATGAAATTCACGTACTCTAATTCAATATTAAGAATTCCTCGTGTGCAGTAAAATTCTAATTGCTTTTTTTTTTTTTGGTTCCTTTCCTTTAGAGCACTGAGTATCTTAGCATTTACATCTTCTTCGATACATATGTAATTGCTAGGCTATGATTAAATGTTAGAGGGTTAGCATGAAGACAGGTTTTAAACCCAGGCCTATGCTGCCACGCTGATGAGGCTTTACTACGCAGGCTAGGCATCTTCTGCATCTTCTTCAATAACTCATTTTCAATTTTGGGTTATAATGATTTTTAGCACTAGCTAAAGCGAAGTTGTAACTGCTTGTATTGTTGTGTTACCACTTACCAGTATACCTACTTGTTCAATGATTTACGGCAGTTGTGTCCTTAAAAGGAACATCTGCTCTAACAATTCTGTCTCCCATCTATTAAAGAAGGTGGAATCACCTTAAAAACAGTGAGCCAGAAAAGATGGATCATTTTGTAAAGGATTTTTTGGGCCTAGAAGATATTGAAAATTGTGCTTGTGGGAAGTATTGAGCAATATAGGACTGTAAGCTATATCTCTTTAGGTCATATTTAATGTTATTTATTCCATCTTTTCATGTAAAATATTGCAATGATTAAAAAAAAAAAGAAACTTGGGTCTAATTATTTTTAAAATTTTTTGACATATTATGCTTGCTTGAGCTTTATATTTCTTACTTTACATTTTTATGTTTACTAGTGTAACGTTTTCCTATCACTGTAATTTGATCAGTAATTAGTTAAATTTCTAAGATCATTTGATTAATGTATGATTTTGTTACATGGAATCGAGTTTGCATGTTAAATGCAGCTGTTTAGGTTTTGTATTTATCCAATTCTCAAATATCTGGACTCAGGGAGATGGCTGTGTTATTGTAGTGTTTTGACTTTTTTCTTCTATACCCTACATTAAAATGAAATTTCTGGTTTAACATTATATGTTTGACACGGCTACTAAGTACTGACCCATCTTAAAATATTTATGTGAAAGAATGAACAAACTACAGATGTTTTCTAGCAAAGATCCAGTGATGGAGGAATGTTTCCTTTCTCCTTTCCTTGGAGAGGCTTATTTGGTAGAAGTTTGGCAATACGTGTACGTATCCCCTCCCCCCTAAACAAACAAACAAACAAACAAACAAAAGAGTCCCATTTTACAACCACATCGTGTTTCCTGTGACATGGGTCGTGTCCATACTGGAATTTAACACGTTTTGAAGTGTTCATTGAACATAGGTGTATGGTTAACCTGAAAACCATATTAATGCATTTTACCATGCTGGTCGAGTTTAGTTAGCATTGGTTTATTTTGTGATTTTATGCTTTAGCTTATAATTGTGGTGCAAATGAAAAAAAAATGCTATCTCAGGTGCAGATCATGCTAGATGACTTCTAGAATAATCAATTTTATTAATTTTATTTACTTTCTATTTTTAAAGAAAATATTGATGAAGTTACAGGTAAAACCAGTTGACATAGATGGGGTCAGTTGATGCCCAATTGGATTAATTAGTGTGCCTTAATATTTAATTATTCTTCAATTGCGCTCATAATTGGTTTTACTACAAATTATACAGAAACTATTACTATTTTTCCTAATAATTTTCTATTGTCTTTGAACATATATATATATATATATATTTTGGTTAAAGTATATATTATTTTTGGTTTTCCCATTACATTACTGTGTTGCTAGGATGACTTGACTTACCTTTCTTTACATGTGGGAGCAGGTGTTGCTTACACATATTGGGACTCTAGAGCTTCTCCAGAAGATATGGAAGAGATGTGGAATCATCCAGATGTTGTTAAAGAGTGGACCAAATCTGGAGAGAAACGGGGAAAAGTTCGCTTTTCTCATGATGCAGTGAAGAGACCGTATCTTTCCCAGGTAGAACTGAAGGTAAGGCTAAATAAAAATGATCACATCCACAATTTTACTAGTTATGCATTTCTTGAAATGCTTTCTAAACTTTTTACCCAATTGCTGCTGCATTCTGCTGTTATATTGAATTTTCATTGATGAGTCATCACTGTGTTAGCATTAACAGTTCTGTATAAGCTATTCCCTCTTGTGTCAATGTGGAATGGATTTTTTTCTTCCATAACCTTATTGATAACTTCATTCAATCATAAGATGGTTACTCTATGCTGCTGAAATCTGGGGAGTGCTTTGAAATTTGATTTGACTTTTGAGATTGTCAATAAGTGAAGAAGTGGTGGCTAGATTAGCTATACTTCCATACTATGGGGACGGGATCAATCAAAATATGCTCACATGTGCAGCTGGGCAGAATTTGATGATTTATTCCTTTTTGATAAATTCTGTGGCTCACTTTCCACCATAAAAAAACTATTTGTCTTCTTTCTTTTTCATTTTTTATTTTTTATTAAAAAAAATTAACAGAAACATCTGGGAAGTTTGTTATAGAAATATAAAGTACTATGAATATTTTTATAGCCCGTTTTATCTTTGTGTATGGGGGACTAGTTATCATTTCTGATGAGTGTTAGATCTTCTCATTTGATTGACAAACATTTTAATATGCTATGGTTATCAATCTCTACCCTTTGCACTCTTAGGTCTTTACTTGTAAAACCTGTTAAGCTATCTCTTGGCTCTTTCTGATCTCCCAAATCCTAATTTTGATAATGTGAGAAAAAAGGGTTAGGGCAGCAGGAAAGGAAGAGGCCACAAAATTTCTAAAACATTAGTTCAGTGAGAACTTTTATAGTTAGTGATTGGTTGCATCGCCATCTTTCTTGTTTCCAGAAACTGGATATGACTTGTTTTCATTTTGCTTCTTCTCTCTAGAAAGAATAAATATTGTCTTATAGCCCTATAAATAATGTGGTAATCTGTCATTCAGATTAAGTTTTATTGTTAATAAAATTTCAGTGTTTTCTTATATTTTTCTTGTTGATTCATGGATTCATTTTAGTGGATTCTTAGTGTATTATTCAGGTTGAAGGATTCAACTTCTTCCTTAGCTTACTATTCGTTCCACTACATCACTAAAATATATCAAGCATGGAAATTTTTGTGTTTGCAAGAAATGTTAAGGAAGTCTCATGCAAAACTAATGCCATGCTCTACTACAGACAGTTTCCTACATTTTCTGAATGTTTTTGTCTTCAGTTCCTATAAATTTCTAGGAATTTATCTGCATAATGTGTTTTAAGAGTGATCATGATTCTTGGGTTGAGCCAAAGTTTTATAAGGCTCAAGGGTGTCTATTCCTGCATGCATATTTGGGATGTCTGAATTAGCTTCAGAGAGGAGGGGGGGGGGGGGGGTTCTAGTGTGAGTCCGTGAGCTTAGGCAGGCAACAAAGGCTTAGGTATTAAGAGTTGTTGTAGTCAATGATATCTCCAACTTGATGTAGCACATGAATTTCCAATTTTATTTATTTTCTTAACAGTGACTAAAATGTTGAAATAAATCCAACATTCAGTTTGAATATGCGTACTTGGCGGCATAATTTTCGTTTTATGCATTAACATTTCCCCTTTTATGTACTGTGTATTAACCAAGACACTTTAGTTTAGTTGGTCTGATTGGTGTGAGGATGAATGAGACGGAAGTTTTTATCACAAAAGGAAAAGAAGTTTTGAATTTAAATGTTATAGAACTTGTAGATTTTTATAGTTTTATTCGACATCAGCTCAGAAATAGAAACTAATGAAGGTAAGTTCCTACTTCCTACTGCTGAGCCTGGTAGAAAAGTGAACAGTGGAGATGGTTCCAAAAAATCTCCAGTTCTCTTGTGTTTGCTGAACAAAATAGTATGTCACTTTCTTGATAAAGATTCTACAATCTCCCAGAATGGAGGAAAAATCACTTCAATTATATAACAATAAATTTATTTTCTCTGAGCTGACTGTGCATGGCTCTTTCATCCTAGATTCTATCTTTGTAGTCATAACAATAACATCCTCATTTATTTTCATTTAGAGACTACTTTTGCTAATTTTAACAGGCTTTGAATAGACAGCCTATATGAATGTGAAACCCATAATCTTTAACACATCAGTATTATTGGATCTTTTGCAGGCAGTTGCAGAAATCGTTCTTTCGAAACACTTCAGTACAAAAGGAGTTAAGCCTGTAAGTATGCAATTTTACGATGAAGTCACCCCCGCCTTGTACATAAGAGTCATTACAGCTAATTTGGTTTTCTAATTGATAATTTTTGAAGTGTTTACTAATTACTATTGGTCTTTTTACTGTCTCATCCTAACTTCCTAGGTAGTGACAAATTTAGAGGAAGAGTTTTCATGTCAAACACTAAAATAGACAAACATGCCTGGAGATGTGTTGGATTTAGATGGGACATGTCCAAAATCCTTTCATATATGGGACCAACATTGGGCCTACATGGATCACTTTTTCACTGGTAAAATATTAGTTTTCATTTATAGTGTTGGGGAGTCTTGCATCCCATATTACCCAAGTATTGAGTTTGTTATGGCTTCATATACCTATTTGGGCACTCCGCCTGACAACCCTAGCTTCTAGGTTGGAAACTTAATATGGTATTAGAGTCAGTCATTCCTGTGGCTTGTCTATGAGCCTGTCTTTGTTGTTCACATGATAGGCTTATTCTTGTTCGGCTTCATATACCTATTTAGGTACTCCACCTAATAGCTTAGGCTTTCAGATTGGAAACTTAACATAGAGTAGGGTATAATTTTAAGAAAAGAGAATTTAGAAAGTTGAATTCTACTTGGAACTAATCCTATCGGGATTTCAGATTGGGAGGCAATCTAGGGCCTAGGCAAACTAATGCTAATCTATTAAGGAAGGCAATCCTATGCCTTTAAGTATACAACTTAGCAATGAAGAGTCATCAACCTTGTAAATAAGATTCATTACATGTCTAAGTTGGTTTCTCTAGTTTCTATTGTCCCATCCTAACTTCCTGGATAGTGACAAATTCAAAGAAAGAGCGTTCATGTTAGACATAGAAACAGACAAATGTGCTTGGAGATGTGTTGGTTTAGATGGGATATGTCCAAAATCTTTTATTAGCTTTCGAATGTTGGGAAGTCCCACAACCTACATCACCCAAGTAGTGGGTTTGTTATGGCTTTGTATACCTATTTAGGCACTCCACTTAACAACTTAGGCTTTTAGGTTGGAAACTTAATATGGTATCAAAGGCCAGTCATCTTGTGGCTCGTTTGTGAGTCTGTCTTTGTTTTCCACAGGAGAGGCCCATTCTTGTCTAGATTCATTTGCTTGTTTGAGCACTCCACTTAACACCTTGGAAACTTTACATAGAATAAGTTTGTAATTTTTTGTAAAAAAAAAGAGAATTTAGAAATTTTGGATTCACTTCTTGTAGTGTACCACTTTAGATCAATTTCAGACTAATTATATACCATAGTTTGGATATATCTTTTTGATAGGAAACAATGGAGATCATTTTATTTATTTTATTTATTTTTTTTGGGATTTTAGGCCATAGCCCTTTGTTATAAGAGTTTTTTTACAATAGCTCCATAAACAAATTTGTTAACCCCATAATCCCTTTTGACACCAAACCAACGGTTTTACCCTTATCTCATAAAAATACCCATTTTCTTATTTCTCTCCTATACCAATGGCGCTTCCATCTCCACTGGCCAAAAGATCCACCTTCTCCATCTTCTCCGGCGAAGTTCATTGTCAATCTTCTTTCTCTGGCGAAGCTCACCATAACCATAACCCTACCCCATCCTTGTCATAGGACCACCATCTTCCATCATTCCCCAAAGATTCGTTGTTGAGCCCTAACACAATGAAGACACACTAATCGAGTCTTCCATCATCGTCGTTGTAGCCATCAGAGTGCGTCTTTGTGATGGCATTGAAGATAATGTTTTGACCTGCTGACCAGATCTGAAGGGAAAAAAAAAGTGGGCACTAGATTTAGAACAAAAAAGGGGCTGGACGCTGGATCTAGAAAAAAAAAATAGAGAATTGGTTCCACCATTTCTGATCAGCCCCAACGTGCTTCTACTATTGCTAGCCAAGAAGTTGTAGTATGTGTATATAAAATAGTCATAGTTTACTATTTTGTGCTATAAAAAACACTCTTTACGATTGAGTGAGCCTAAACACAAACAGCAACCCCAAAAAAGTTATCATTATAAAAGAATCTAGCTATTAAAAATTTATGTGGAAAATAATAACAGTTTACTATTTTGTACTATGAAAAATTCTATAGAAAATAGTAACAATTTACTATTTAATGCTTCAAAAAACTTCTCTTTTTTTTTTTAATGATTGGGTGAGCCCAAACACAACCAGCAGCCCCAAAAGTAATTATAGCACCTTCATGGGAGGTATTGCGAGCACTATGATGGCGTAGTATCACCCCTTTGTATAGTTCTTTCCTTCCATGGTTGTAGCAAACCCTGAGAACTCCATTAACGGAGGTTTTTCTGCAAAAAATAAAAAGCGACCTCCTGAAATGATTAATGGGCTGTCTTTTTTGAGCTAATAGGTTTTGAGACTTTAGATCACCACCACCATGGTCGTCTACCATGGTGGTTCAAAGAATAAAGAGATTATTTGCCGCGATCTAATTCGCCGTCATCGTCAAAGAAGGTCACGATCCATGGAGATCAAATCTCCATTTGAACTCAACCCCCAAAGCCACAATCTGGTTGGCAGTCATCATTGGAGAAGGTCGTCGGCAGTCGGCGTTGGCGTCGGCGTCGGAGAAGGAGAGGACGTCATTCCAAATGGTAGCTTCTTTGACAATATGATGGAGAGTGTATCTCCATTTGAAGATCACATTAAAACCTATCAAGGGTACGATGGGGATTTTTAAAAAAATATTTCCTTACAGCTAATAGGATTACTAAACTATGGGGTTAAGGAATTAAAAAATATTTTGATGGAGTTATTGTTAAAACCACCCTTCTAATTGGGGTTATTGCTAATTCCCCTCCCCCCTCCCCCCTCCCCCCCCTTTTTTTGGTGGGGCGGGGTTGGGGAAGAAATTTCTAAAACATTTCCCTTTTTTATTTTACTATTATTATTTTTTTAATCTTGTCAGAATTTTCCATGTTGGCATCTTGAGTTGTGTCAAATCCATGTCATGTGTCCATGTTATGCAAGATAGGTCCTACTAAGTTCTTGCAAATGGGTTTGGTTATTCTATTTCGCTGGAATTTTTCACCTTACTGCTCACAGATGCACATGGATCTCTGCTTCAAAGGCAACAATGTTTTCTTTATTTTCATGTACAGAATCCTTCCCCTTAGCCTTGAAATGTTGTATATGCATCTTCCATTTGATTTCAAGCTTGTACTTTGACATTGTTGTTTATTTAGTTTGATGGTAAAGTATTTAAGGACCTCCCTCTTAAACTAGTCAATAGGAAATTCTTTCCATGTTTTAAATTCTAGAGTTATTTCCTTGTATAGATATATATTGTTGCTCCTTCTGGTTGCCAACAACATAGAGGAAAAGAAATAGAAAACTGTCGAATTATACAGTTGTTTTTTATTATTTATTTTTTCTCTGTGCATTTGCAATGTATGGTGCAGAGTGACAAAATTATCTGTTACTTTGTGATTTTGCCCTTTGGTTTGACCTAGTAGCTGCAAAGTTGAGGTCATTGTTTGCATGCTAAGGGGAAAACTTTGTGGAAATGTAACGCGAACAAAAGCTGTCGGTGGTGTCATGAACATGTGATGCTGCTTGTGTAACTAGATTGGCATATTACCTGATAATATGGAGAAGCTAAGGACATCATGCTTACCAGCATTTTTAATTTATGAGTTATCTCTTAAATTTTTTTTATATCCTCGCCCCCTTTTTTTCTTTTGTTTGCTAGGTAAGAGACACACGAACCCAAGGGGAGTCCAACCCACAACCCCTTGAAACCCTTCTACCCTAATGGGGGAAGAAATGCCACTAGGCCCAAGGCCCATTGGCAGCCTCACCTGAATTTACATGTCTAGTAGAAATACTTTTTCTGCTGAATATCTTTCTTTCTTGTTTTCCTGAGACTCATTTGGTGCACAGACAATTCTATGTGCTGTCGCCGAGATTATTAGCATGCGTTTTGTGAATGGGGTTGGATCGCACACTGGAATAATGGGAGTCGATTTCCCCACAGCTGTCTGGCTGTACCGGTATGTCAATACATAAGTAAACTGAATTTCTATGTTACATACAGGAATATACATAGAAGCATTTAGCATCTTTCTGTACGTGACTTCTAGGCAAAGCTTTCATCAACAATTTAGTTATGTTGTCTCCTCATGGGGCATTTGGGGTATTTCGTCAAATTGAACTGATTTGATTTCAGATTCATAGCATTAAAAAGCACCAAGTATTGTCATGCAAGATGGAGTCAGCTCCCTATTAATCTTAGAATAAAAATTTTAAAAATAAGATCTATTAAAATCCCATAGATAGAAAGAAGTGTTAAGAATAGTAGATGTACCTTTTGAGTGCCACCTAAGAATAGAAGACTCTTTCCAAATGCTATCAAAAGCAAAACAGAATGATTTTAGTTTCATTTGGTGTCCAGTCACCTCCTTTCTATTATATTAATGCTGAAATGTGCTCAAACCTTCTAATGTAATGCTTAGGGAGGTGGGCTACAAGGCTTACAAAGTTGAGTCTGTCGATGATCTAACCAACCCGTTCATCTCCATGTACTTCGGTGCAGCTTATTTGGCTTGGTTATCGGAATACGAAGGGAGGTAGGATTAGTCACTACGAATATCATCCACTTGCAAAACATTTATTGAACGTGTTAATATCCATGACCAAGTCTTTGAGTTTTTTGGTGGCTGTAAACCAGGGAAAGAACTCCCCAGTTTATTGTTCAGGCTTATCTTGGTGGGCCAAAGAATGTGAATCTTCAAGAGACTGGTCCGGTTTGGCTTAAATTTGAGGAAGCATTAAGCAGTTATGAAGGCTCAAAGAGGTAGGTATCGTCACACTTAGAAATCAACTCAGCAGGGTTTTTCTGTTTGCCTAATAACCTGATCTTATCTCTATAGGGAACAAGGAAGCTGCTCCATCTTATGAGTCTACAAATAGCATGCATTATTATTTGGTTATGTGGGGTCTGCTCCTTCAAGAGCATTGGATTATATTGATTGAAAGTGTTGTTATAAATGCAGAATGAACTAAGTGAATGTTGTTATTCAGAAATGAACTAGTGAATTTTTTTGATCAGCTCTCATTGCAAATGCTCTTAAAAAAAAAGGGGGTGGGGGTGTTTGAGTTGCGGTATAGAAAGTGTGATAACTCCAAATCATGCTGTACAAGTTATTGCTTCCTTCACCATATTGTGCTTCAGCATCACTGTTTGGTCTAATGCTTGACAGGTTAATCTCTTCACATGAATATTTAGATGAGGACTGCTAATCAATTTGGATTGAATAGAAGCATATGTGCTCCATTAAGATGACGTTGGATTTGAATTATATTTGGCTACCTATCAGATATTTTGGACATCCTGTTAATACTTGGAGTGTTATCTACATCTAAATTGAAATAGATGGTGACTGGTTTTCCTGAATTTGATCCAATAATTTTTGGAATTATTTGTTTTGGGTGATTATTCAGTGTTGGATAACCAAGAGACCCAATGGTGGTTTGGTAATTCACCCCCCCTCCCCCCCACCAAATTTTTTATTTTATAGGCATCATTTGAACCCATATACCAACTCTCCACATTCGACATTGTCTTGCTTTTAATCTTTATCATTCCTTTTGTGGGTTAACCTTTTGGAGAAATAAACATAATGATCTTTATTTTTGCTAACCCATATACCAACCCTCCACATTTTTCTTAATGTAGGCCTCAAGGGAACATGTTAAGTTGCAATTAATAAGATAATCATTGCATGAGAAACAGTGAAAATGCATAAAGAATGGTGCAAGTTACTTGGGAAATGGTGAAAATGCATAGATAATGAAGCAAGTTAGAAAAATGTGAAAATTCTTAGATAATGATGCATAGAGAAAAATGTGAATGCTTAGAATACTGTAAAAACACATTTTCTCATGCAATGATTGCCTCATTAAATACTAACTTAAGAAAACCCCTAGACTAGTGCTGTTATATGCTATCAACATTTGATATCTTGTTCTGCACCGTGACTTCAGTATCAAGGCAGATAGACATCCAACAAGAAACAAAAAGAAAGGAAACACAAGCACCTAATTATTTATGTGGTTCGGTTTATAGCCTACATCCAAGAGCGCATGGACCACTGAGATAGTTTATCATAGAAAATGGAAATACAAGCAGCTGTCTTTCAAAAATTTTTGCCCCTAAATACTTCAAAAAACTCTCTGAAATCTAGTCTCCTGTCTAACGAGGAGAATCCCTGAAGACCCCTCATATAATCGGGTTACAAAATGATATATGAGTCGGGTCAAAATGCACCCAATTTGGGTCAGGATGGGTCGGCCAGAGGCATCACATCTGGTCCCCATGGCTAAACAGGTTACTGGGTCACACACATATATAACTT
Organism: Liquidambar formosana; assembly: GCA_039720395.1. Taxonomy (NCBI): domain Eukaryota; kingdom Viridiplantae; phylum Streptophyta; class Magnoliopsida; order Saxifragales; family Altingiaceae; genus Liquidambar; species Liquidambar formosana. Next base: position 16,388,540 of record CM077830.1, read on the forward strand.
TTGTTGCTTTGGTTTGATTAAAAGGCCATGTAGGTCAGAGAATATGTGACTCATTGGATCTTGAGAATAGGTGTTGAATAAGAAAAAGGAAAGGAAATAATCCCTCTTAGAATCTTATGTATGGTAAGGATAAGGGACTGCAAAAATTAAAAACAATGGTAATGCTGAACAATTTTTAAATTTTTTTATTTTTTTTAAAATCCCAGTGGCAAACCAGAATTCAGAAACAATGGCATTGGGAAAGAAATCCTATATGAACAACCATGTCTCACTGGCACCATGGAGGAATACTGCGATAAAGAAACAAAACTATGGTTTACTGCCTGAGATTATGAGAAAACACCAGACCAGATCAGAATATTATGTAGTAGCTGGGTGGCTGCTACCCTTGAAAAGTCCTCGTGAAATTTTGAAGGATGTACGAGGCAGAGTACATGTGGAAGGAAAACTCTCAACCTCTTAAAAGAGACTCCAAATCATTTGCAAAAGTTTCAATAGAATGGACAACCCTTTTTTATTTTTATTTTTTTTCTGTTTTCTGTTTTTGTCTTTTCAGGGTACCAGACAAGAAACACAATGTATACTTCATTCTATAGTTAATGTTTAGGATGAAGACAGGTGTCCCAATAAGAATTTGAACCCAGGTCCTGTGTACGACACTAAGGCCATGTTTGTTTGGTTGGAATGGAATGGATGGAATGGAATCACATTCCAATTCATTCCAAACGTGTTTTGATGAGGTAATTAAATGGGAATGAAATCAAACATTAGTAGTGAATTATAATGATATTCATTTCACAATGTTTATTTCAATCTCATTCCATTCTAGACTATTTTAAGCATGGAATCAAATTGCATTCCTACCTATTCCATTCCATTCCAACCAAGCAAACATGGGCTAAGGGGCTTTACCTCCCAAACTGGATTAGGGAGGCATCTTCAAGCTTCTCTAATTGTATTCCCAAGAAATCTGTTGTTTTCTAGCACCCGACTTAATACCATTCAAAGAAATTTTTTTAGTAAATTATGACAATCTAAACCCAAAGAATGTGCAACTTATAGCTCACCAAACTGTGACCAAAAAAGAGGAAAAAAAAATGTAAACATTTAGTTTTTACTTTAGAGCACAAGCTACATGTTTATATTGTTAATCTGTTTGGACAATTTAACGATTACATCACTAAGATTGAGCAGATGTAGTTCAAATCAAACAGAAAGACTTCACTTGTTATGTCATTTGATGCACTCTTGTTCAACATACCCAGTTTTCTCCCCCACAACACCAATAGATATTAAAGCTGTATTATAAAAATTTCTAAGATGGCCAAACTGACATAATTAAGTTCCTGGAACTTCAAGTTCTGGTATAATATAAAGAATTTTGTATGTTTCATGCATATAACAATTATATAAAGATGAAAATGGCAATAGCTCAGCTGGTAAGTTCTATATTGGGTTATATCATATTCCTCTTGTCGCCTTTTTTAATCAACAAGAAATTTCAAAGCACTATTTTGATCCAAAAGGGTAGAGTAATACCTCCTTTCCAACTGACCCAAAGACTAAGCCTACATGCCTTGATAAAGCATGAGCTTAAATTCTATTCCAAGTCTGGATAACCTTGCAGAGCTCATCTCTTAAAAAGCAGTTCCTCCAGAAACAAAAAAAGAACTAGTGCACAAGAGCATTCATATAGTCAGTCTGACAAAGTTCCCTCAGAAGATACTTCCATTCCTCTATGCCTCTCCTTCAAAGAAGGATCTGATTCTGTCTCACTAGAGTTGCCACTTTCATTCCCGTCCTTTCCAACCTCAGGAAGCTGAAAAGAACCACCCAGTAATGGATTTTGCCTAGTCCCTGGTTTTCCTTCTGAAGATAGCCTGAACTTGGAAGAAGGCCAGCTGATACTGGGTGTAGTAAAAGGGATTCCTGAATTAAAGCTTTTTCTGGCTTCTACCATGGTTGGCAAAGGCTGCAATGGCATTGGCGACCTATAAATCCTTTTAAGGACCCCCCGACCAGTTGGCTGATGATGACGTCCTCTTGAAAGTACAGGTGCGAAGACAACTTGTGACTGCCTTCCAGGAACACAGACAGTTTCCTGAAACCCGTAAGGAAGAATGTTTGGTGAAGCCACTGACTTATGCAAGGTTAAATTGTCAAAATTTGTAGAGCGAACAGGATGTGTCAAAACCACATTTCTTGCTGTTGCATCCCCAAAACATAATTGTTTACCTGTCATAGGAGTTTGGAATTTTGGGGGCAAAACATTTTCAGTTGTTACATCATTACATCTTCTCCCACCTGATGCATGTAACATCAATCCTTCAAGGGTACCAGAATGAGAGGAGTTGGTTGATTTTTGACCAGGGAAATCTTCACTGTTCAAGATTTTGAGTCTCTCCTTTTCCCACCTGATGGATAGATCTTTTGAAGTTCTGCACTTTGAAAAATTCAGGGTGGGGTCACTGAGCATGGCTTCCCAGTTCCCCAGCCCATATCTGCGAACACCAATCCAAAGAGCATCAAGTTCCTCTTCAAACCATGCATCTACCATTATTCGGTCTTCACTTGAGTTATTTGACCCAGACCAAGTCCTGGTCATCATGTTATCAAAATCTGTATTTAACAATAGGCTTGATGAAAACTCAGAGATGGAACTTTTCCAATGAGAAGCATGACTTGCTGGTCGCATTGTGGAAGAATACTGCAAATAAAATAAAGATTCTGTTATGGCATGCAAAGATAAATCTCAATATCTCAGACTTGATAATTTCCAATACCAAGGGTCTCCCAAAAACTAGAAAGAAAAGGAGACAGAGAGTACCGGTTTATAAAATGAATTGCCTGTGATGACAATCTGTTGGCTATTCATAGAAGATCCAGCATCTAATGCCCGATGGGAAGGTAAATCTGGTAGCTGTTTGTTGGCATTGTTTGGCCTTTGATATGGTATTTTGCTGTGGGGTTTGATGGAAAGGTCCTGAAAACTTCTTGCACCATCATAACCATGGTTTGCAGAGATGCCTTGGCACACCTTCATGCCACTCTCTCGATTTTGTGGCATAATTGGCTTATGGAATTTATAAACTTTTGAGACAATAGCTGAAGCCTTCTCCCCAGCAGATTCAATGGCTCTAGGGATATGAATGAGTGGTTCAGGTTCAACCAGTCCTGACATTCGACTTAGTCTCTGAGTTGTGTTTCTCAAACCGAGCCTTTTCTTTTGTCTTGCACGCAGCTTAGCACTGTTCAAAGAAATTAATCAGAAAAATGTGTATCTTAACCCAGTAGAAGTAAAGCCAGCATTAATTTTGAACTCACAACTTCTCTTTTAAAACTTGGCCTGCATGTGAATATTTTTTTTCCAGTTCCAGCTGTGGTTCCCTTTCTTCCTTACCACTCTGCTTTGACATATTGATGATTGCATTTACTAAAAGTTAGTAAAATGTGCGTCAAAACGAATAATAAAAAATAAATACTCAACAGCCTATGGCACAAGCTTGTACTTGCCTGAATGAGCTTGTTGTGGCTCCTTATTGAAACTTGTCTGACATCCCTGATATTTATATATATTTTGGTACAAATTCAAAATATTTAGTTAGAGCATAAAACTAGCTTCCCAAACCAAGTTTATACTTTATAGAGATTTTTTTTTTTTTATAATTTTTTTTTAAATAAAAAGAATAGAATATGGGTTTTCTGGCACATGTTAAGCTGCAAGTAATGATCCAATCATTGCATTGGAAATGATGAAATTGCATTGTAAATGGTGAAAGTTGCTTGGAAAAATGTGAAAATGCTTGGAAAACTATGAAAACACATTTTTCCATGCAATGATTGGTTTATCAATTGCAGCTTAACATGTGCCCTTAGGGCACACGTTAAGAAAACCCATAGAATATTATGAAAGCTTGCACATGTTTTTGGTTCAACATATGAGATAATTCATAAAATATTATGTATGGTGCATGAATGTTTTTTTTTAAGAATCTAGTTTTTTATTTACTACAATATTTAATCATATGTAAGCCATGAATACTTCTCAGATTTTGCAAAATCTATTGCTTAATGAGCATTTCAAATTTTAATGCCAATACAGTTGTACCAAGGGTAGAGGGAGAGAGTCGGAGACAGTTGACCCTCCCCAATCTTTTATACATGTATTTTTTAGTATACAAAATTTTGCTAATTCAAATTTGACCATTTTAAAATTGTGCTTTTTGCCCCTCTTAATTTCATGTTTGGTATTCTCACCTTACCTCTTCTTCTTTTTTCTCCCTCACCCTCTCTCTCTCTCTCTCTCTCTCTCTCTCTTTCTCACGTCATTGGATTTCTCTCTTCTCAACGATCTCAATGTCTGCAATGATGAGTTTGAAATTCTTATATCTTTTACAACCGGTTTCACTAATTGCTTTCACGTTTGACAGTTAGTGCATTACTATTGGGATACATGTGTCCCCTATGATGGAGCTTATTCACCATTTTCTTGTAAAACTTTCATTACTCTCTTGTGAAACTGATGTCAACCTAACACAAGCACTGATCTCTAGGGGCCGTTTGGAAAACCTGATAACCAGTTCAGTTGAGGATATGGCTGACCGGATTTAATAGTTTGGTAAGTGTTTGCATCTTGTACGTAGGTTCAACTTACAAAATATGGCTAAAAATCCATGAGCTGCAAAACAACTTTTTGTTGGTAATTAATAAAACGAGGTAGTCTATCAAGGTGGACCCAGTCCAATCTAACCAATTTTGTGAAGATCCCGAAGATTCCCTCAGTGAAATAAAAAAGCCTTACGCTTGGTATCTATCACCATCTAAGTTAAATTTGTGAATATCTGAGGTGCACTATGCACTTCTATAACCAATGTTGCTTTCAGCACATTCCATTAGATGTTAAAGGCAGTATAAGAGTCATACTATGGTAGCGTAGATTATGAAAAGGAACAAAGTAGCAACAAGTCAAATTGCTAACCTCACGTGCATAAGTTGGTCTTGTTCACTTTCTTGAGGCCAATGCATACAAATATCACCATTCACAGAAGGAAATACCTGTGTTCCTCCTTGCTTTTTTGTTGCCTTTCCATTTTGTTCTGTTGGTTGGTTGGGCTGATCAGGGAGAAGCATTTGATTCACGAAATACCAAATAACAATATGTTAGACTGAGAAGCATAAATAAATCAACACTGTCAGAAAAAATAAGTGGTAACATTAGGCAGATAAAATAAATTCTATTGATGACAGTTCAAAGTAAAAGCAAAGTTCAATTTAATTATAAAACCTTAAAGATTCAATTTGATGATTCAATCTATTGAAAAATTTAAGACAACTTCAACTATGTCCAATCCCAATTGCAATTACTTCAAAACAATTTGATGAAGCTTTGAATTCTAAGGATGTTCAAATTTTCCTAAGAATCGTGGTTAATGCATATATTAAACAGTGAGAAAATAAAATGCTGCACTTTACACTTACTGAGCTATGAATACCATTGACCAAATCTCCGTCAGCATGATCAGAAGGCCTAGGCTGCATGTTTACAGAGTTGAGCAATCTTGAAGTCGAGACAGTAGATTCATCTTGGATTTCATTAGGAATTTTTGAAGAACCATGAACCCTGATAAAAGTTGTATCAATGTCTTCTTTTCTTACAGATTTTCTGCTCCTGTTTCTTCTGTAGACTTTTGTTTTATTCACTTTGGTAGACAGTTCATTTATTTTACCACTGTCAATGTGTTCAACAGCTTTCTGTAAACAAACAAAAGACAGCACATTACGAGAGACATGATACCTTGCCTGTTCCCATAATAGTATAATACCTACACGCACGCGCACACACACATACACACACACACACACACACACACACACACATGCATGTATAATTAATGAGTGACTCTAAAAATTTCAATTCTAAAGAACTTGTTTACCTGTTGCACTTCGCTGAGAGCACTGTCTACACATGCCATTGTTTTCTGAATTTTCTCTATTTGACCTGCTACTTCACTTAACTCATGTAATGAGTGAAATGAGTCCACAGGAAGATTCTGCATCACATAACATCAAAAACAACATTAATAATAATAAAAATAGAAATAATGATAATGGTAGTGATAGTGACAATAATAGAAACAACAAGAACAATTGAACTTGAGAAGTTACCAGCCGAAACTAGCCCACGAATGATTGAAAGTAGTCTTACCCATAAGAAATGTTACACAACATGTCTGTGATTCCTTGCTCTAGAATTAATGACAAGGATACTAAAGGGAAGTAATGAAAATAATAAGGTAAAAAAGGGGTTTCCAACACATCAGAATTCCATGCCAGTCAAAAGCCAAATATATGCTAGATTGTTAGATAAGGAAAGCAAAACATGATTATCCAGTCATAGCTCTAATGCTGATCACAAAGACATGAATTGACACATGCATATATCAGTCATTAATTTTTAAACCTAGATTGATACATAGGTCCACATTCTCAACCTTGAACCAGTTATGTCACTCTTAGAATCTCTCTTCCTCAAACAATTAAAAACAACGAATTTGAAAGTAAAAATGTAATTATCTGACAGGTGGCACTACATGTTAAAAGTTATGGAGTCCAATCACACTGAAGCAAATGATATGAGGTTGTGTTAGTCATTCCAGTGAAGGAGCAGAAGTAATACGATGATATACTACCTTTTAACATTTACATTGAGATGATTAAACCATTCCCTACTACAAGGAGGTTGATTGTTTCATTTAAAATGTGCATGGCTGTAATATATATTAAGATATAATGGCCTGTCATGTCACCATCATGCCATCTGTACACTTCTGAAAAATAAAAACCAATCTTTATGACTGAAGGATGGTACCTAACTCGTATTCATGATATCTATATATATATATATGTATGTATATATATACATACATATATATATATATATGTATACATATATATATATATATATGTATATATATATATATATGTATATATATATATATATGTACAGTTCATTTCAGGTCCAGAATCCCGGACTTGAAGAACTTTGGGGCTCCTTTTGTAGCATTTGGATCGAAATCCACGTCACTTAAGTGACTTAGTGATTTTGATCCAAATGCTGCAAAAAGAAGATTTTCAAGTCTAGGATCCTAGACTTGAAGTTTTCTATATATATATATAAAGCTTTGATCATGTGCAGGATATCCCAAATATCCTGTTAGATCACGGCCGTTTGTACGCAACATGCATGCGTGTTGCTCATGAACGGCCATGCTCGAACGGGATACTTTGGGATATCCCACACATGATTCGCTCTCTCTCTCTCTCTCTCTCTCTCTCGCTATATATATATATATATATATATATATATAGAGAGAGAGAGAGAGAGAGAGAGTCCTCTTTGTATGGTTACTCTTTCATTCTCAAAAGGCACATTTAAGAAAAGGATTAGTCCTGGTTCAAACGAATTTATTCTCATAAAAATAACGTAACTAGGTTGATAAATGGATCAGATCAAATGTAAATCATATATGGTATTCAGCCTCACATTTAGTATAAAATTCAATTGTATAGTATTCTAACAATGTAATCCACTTGTCTAAATCATTTATGTTAGAATGAGATCATAGAAAACTTGGAACAAATAAAGAATGGTGGCACTATTTGCACTCCCCACTCGTCCTCTCGCACTCCTCTTAATTTAGTTATTATATACAATGACTTTTATACCCACATCTTCGCCATGCCAGTGACCTCAAGAAAGGTCAAGATCTCTTACAGAACTGTCACTCGGGATTTTTTCCAGCTGTTCTCTTGAGCTCACACCATCACAATCCACCTCCGTCCCACCACCATCAAGCATCCCCCAAACCCTTAATCAACACACACTGTGTAACTTGCAACCTCCATTAACCCACACTTCTCATTAGTCATTTTGTCTTACAACTGCCTCAAACACGACCTAAACCAAAAGGCTTGGGCTATTGTGGCTTTGCACTGAGGGATGTGTTGGGTCTGTTATGGTGGGATTTGATGGGGGCTATTTGTGGATGATTATGCTCAGTTCGTGTGGGATTTGACTTCAGCGAGCCTGATTGTTGTTTTAGGTTGAGGTAGTGTGCTGAGTTATACATGTTATATGTTGTTGTTCCTGAAATTTCCTCCTCATATATATACTAATTATATTTCATTTTTCCAATTTAAGAAAAAAAAAAAAAAAAAAAGACCACCCCAACCACCTCCACCGGGAAAAATGGAGTTTGTCAGAAGGTGATTTTATTTTATTTTTCCAAATTTTTTATGGTAATGAAAGAGGGGAACCTCTCCCTTCCTCTCTATATAGACACACACACATTGTATGTATCTGTGGGTTTTGATTTGCTCTTGAACTGCCAGTCTCCTCATGCTTTCTCCTTGGATGAATGTGATTTTATCTTCTCCCTTTTTTATTAGCCCAAAAAAATGGAGTTGGTATAAAGATATATATATATTTTTTAACACCCCCCCCCCCCAAAAAAAAATTTTTCCCCAGTTCTGGAAGGCCTCTCTTGATGTTGTCAGCATTCGGCTTTGGCAGGTGGCCTTTTTTCTGAGAGGGAGGTATTAATGAGAAAAGAAAGAACGGTATGTGATGAACCATGGGTATAAAAGGCATTGTATATAGGGTTTTCTTAACGTGTACTCTAAGGGCACATGTTAAGACGTATTTAATGAGGTAATCATTGCAAGGAAAAGGTGAAAACGCATAGAGAATTGTGCAAATTGCATGGAAAAATGTATTTGCACAATTTTCTAAGCACTTTCACATTTTTCTAAGCAATTTGCACAATTTTCTATGCACATTCACCATTTTCTATGCAATGATTGTCTCATTAAATGCGGCTTAACAATTAATATGTGCCCTTATGGACACGTTAAGAAAATCCTTGTATATAATAACAAATTGGCAGGAGTGCAAGAGGATGTGTGGGGAGTGAGAATAGTGCCACCCCTAGAGAATTGACAGGTTAAGGACCATCCTACAACAACATATTCTTCTACCATTTGTCCCTCCCCCACCCCCCACCCCGGGTGCCAAAAAAAAAGCTGACATTTTCAAAAGGAATAAAGATTCTTTTAATATATATATAATAAATTTTAAAAAATCTTAAAACCCAGTTTATGAGTATTGACACGGGAATAATTACAAACATGACGAAGCTTAAGTATATGTGGGATAAGGTTTTGTTGGATTGAATTGAATTCAGTTGATGAGAATTTTTTAGATTCACAGTATAAGCTAAGTTAAAATACCATGATTAGCAAAACTAACCACAGCAAGAGCTTGAAGCTAGGCTTGAAAGAAAGTCAAACTGAACACATACATACCTTATCAGCAGGGGAGCTTGATTTTTTGTCTGCATGTGCACTTGTGAGATGGTTTGCAGACTTCGAAAGATCTCCTTTCTCACAGCAGTTTGCGCATTGCCAATTTCCAGGAGGAACACACTTTTATTAAAAACAAAAATATAACATCAGAGTTGTTTAGTGATCTACTAACAAAACACAAAGAACTAGGAAAAAGTGAGCAACGTCATACAGAGACTATATATACCTCAAGAGGCGGATTAAGACACTGGAGGTGATAGGTACGAGGACATGTATCGCAGCAAAGCAACTCACCACCATTATCACAGATTATGCATTCATAGAAATACTGAAAAACAAAAAGAAAGGACACAGACCCAAAAAAGGAAATAAGTCATTAATCAGACCATACTCAGTAACTGACTTTAAAATGTTATATAAATCAAGATATCAAATCTCAGAAGATTAAGATTGCATTTGTAAGGGCATCCTATTTTGGAATAATATATGACGTACTTTCTCTAAAGACAACAACTTGAATGAATATGGTTACAGGAACCCTACATGGCTCCACCAACTGCTTACAAACTTACCCAATAAACATCCCATTTGTCCCATTAAAATAAAAGAAATGAGAATAGGGCAAGAACAATGCAGAGAGAATTATAAAATGAAATTAAACTTGTAAGAAGGATTCACCCAAAAATAAGAATAGGACCAGAACATCCACTTATGGCCCAAGCTGCTACAGTTATTCTTTCAGTAAATTATAATTGATAAGCCTACACCCAAACAATATTCTTTAAGACATCAAAAGAATTTCATGAAACCAAATAATATGAATCAGAAATTCATATTATTCTGTAAAACAGGACTCACAGTCAAAGATTAGGAGCCATCGGATTTCCTAAACTAAGCCTTCCATTCTTTTCTCAGTCACAAACTCACAATGCATCTGAAAAAATAATTCTAAGAAGGCTTTCTAACAGCTAGGAAACTCTTCCTCACATGTTAAAAGACTAGAGTTAGCTACAGAAAAGAAAAAAATAAAATAAAGCAGAATAAAATGCTTGTGTGGAACAGCAAATGGGCATGGATGTTTCAAACAGTTGTGCATAACAATATATTGATGTTTCAACTACACCACTCCTTTCTTAACATCAGATGCCACCACTGCTACGTCACTACCCAGTACACCACATTTTCTTTCTTTCATGTTGAAAGAAAATGGTGAAGATCTAACCCATCCCCATCTAAATGAGTTCAATAGCAAAGGGTAAAACTTCTCTACAGCTTTTACACCCCTCTACAACAGTACAAGTTCAGCCTTTAAGATTTTTCCTTATCAAATTATAATATATTTTCAAAAAAAGAAGGGAAACAAGCTCTATGAAGAAAGAAAAGAAAATTTAAGCACAAATTCTGAAGGGTTAAGAAGAAGGGAGCAATAGCTCAAATCAAAATTCCATATGAGAAACAATATTAATGCTGGAAACTTTAAATTGCTCGACTGTACAGATGATAATGATTGAAAAAACTTTGTTTAATTATTAAAAGCAAACTGGACCAACGAAGGTTGGCTTGAGTGGAAGGGGCTCTGGTCGCTTAAGCAAGAGGTCTCGAGTTCGAGCCCTTGTGAATGCAGAAAACTTTCTTGGGAGAGGTCCCCGCTTCGGCGCCCGACCGTACGTCGGAGGATTAGTCCTAGGCGAAGCCTAGGGACACCTTGGGAAACCAAAAAAAAATAAAAGCAAACTGGAAATTTGAAAATTCATGTACAACAATATTGTAGGCACATATGCTATTACATAGAGAAATTTCATGCAGAAGGCTTTTTAGCTCCAATTTTTTTTTTCTTAAAAAAAATGAAAAAAATGTGTGGCTTTGATTAAAAAAACCTCTAGCACAGAATGTGATTATGTCCTAACAATAATCAGGGAATGCTAACAATAATTACATGCTAAAGGAAACAAAAGAAAGCTCACCCCATCTTCTCCCTTCGCTCGTGAAGATAAGTCTAAAGTGATATCATTTTCCACCCTATGGGGCTGCAAACCTAAAGAAACATCTTTAGTCCCATTCAAAATGTTTGCTCCCAGTGGAAGGTTTTTCCTTTTGCACTTCAGGACCCGCTTTTTGTCAATCATCTTATTGTTTCCATCACTTGAAACCATCCTTGAAAGGATGTTCTTAGGTACCAGAGCCTTGGGATAGCAATCAAACCACAACAAAGCCACCAACTATTGCTCCTACGATTATAGAGACAGAAAAGAGTTGGTTGACTATGGAAAGTAAGTAAAGAAGAGCAGGATACCTCAAACAATAACAAATCAAAACAAAAGCATATAAAACTAAACTATCAAACAAAATAGCATTTAAATTATATATTATAGAAAACTAACAAAATATTACGATGTAAGCTTTTTCTACTACATTGAAAAGCTTTCTCTTTATCAATAAAACAAACATAAGGAAAAATATCAGCTAATAGGGAAAAAGAAATAAAGGAAATCCTATACACACATATGAAAACAAAATACTCAGCTGATGATGTAGAATGCATTAAAATTGATTGAACAAATAAAACCAGAAGCCTCATTAGCGAGAGAAAAATAGGAATAAGTAGCAAAAAATGAAAAAAAAAAAAAAAAAAAGGGGGGGGGGGGGGTGTGGTGGAATGAAATCATTGGAATGCAATGATACCAAGAATGCCACATCAGATTCATCAGTAATTCACTTTATCTGTTTTTATTCAATTTGTGAGTTCTAAATTTATATTCAATCAACAAATATGTCTGGACTACATACCAGAAGTGGAAACAAAGGTGCCTTGAGATCCTAAGTAATTTCTGTTTTGGACATAATAGTAGTTAATTAATGTGCGGCATATAGATTAAAAATTAAAAATGTATTTACTTAAAATTGTACAAACTACTGATTTCAGTTAAAAAAGCAGGTGTTAAAAGGTAACATGAGATAAGGAGAATTTCCAATTTCATCTCATTTATCAAGGGTCCATCATAATCTTTATGGCTTTCCCACTAGAAGACTCTTAAAAATAGTTACGAAGGATTACAAATTTTAAGTAAAACCATCAAATTTTCTTTTATTTTTTATTTTTTATTTTTATTGGAACGAAAGACACTTTGGGTATGCCAAATCAAGACAAAAATACGATATAAATTATATAAAAAAAAAAAAAAAAAAACTATAATCATATTTTATAACATCTCTAAAAGGAAGAGTGGTAATTGGATCTTTGATTGATCTGTGTATACTGATCTTCAATGAGTTCTTACTATCTAATGTGTTTGTCAATTTGGGTCTTAAGACATTTTCCTCGCCAACCAATGTGAATCATCATTGACATTCCTAAAGTGTCTAATCCGTTAAGTAGTTGGCCAACTTCCTAAACTGCAGCATAACGCCCACGAATACAATATTCCATAGTTCCCTCCCAACCGTTGGAAATAATTAATAACTTCAAATCTAAAATCCGTTTACAAACAAAAAAGTGCACCCAAAATGCGTACAAAGTGAATAAGACAAGGTAACACTATTGAAGTTGATGAATTGTGGGGGCAAGTGACTTTGCTATTAAGCAAACATCAAAGATGATTCCACGCCAACATTTTGTACCCCCAAAAATAAAAATAAAATAAAATAAGCGACGTTTGGATAGCATTGCTCAGTTGGTAACAGAGGCCTTTATGAAGAGAAAATCAGAGAAATATCCATCCATAAAAATCCATACTATGTGACATGGCTGATATTTTAAGTTGTTCTTGCCGCGTAAACTACTACGGAAGTTTATGTACAAATGGTTAGTAAGAAAAGCATTTCAATAATTCATATACATGAAAAGAGAAAGATCAATTGCCAATACAATGAAGCCACAAAAAAATAAAGCCACAATCACTATCTTAAGTCCCAAATGACTTGATTTCACACAATTACTCATCAGACATCCAAAAAAACAAAAACAAAAGAGCACAGTAAAAATGTTGCTCCCCAAGTAGGAAAAATTGAATAACCAAACACATCAATCTTAGCCTTAATCTAAAAATTCAAAAAAAAAAAAAAAAAAAACAAAACGAAACAATCAATGTAACAATAGACCATAAAGATTCAAAACTACATTTTTTCAGGAAGAAAAAAAACATACCAGAAACTATCAAGAATGAAAAAGGAAATTCACAATAATAAAATAACAAATCATAGATATGATAATTGACAAAATTTGATAAAAAGATCATAACACAGCCTAACATGACTACTAAAATATACACAATAATAAAATAACAAATCATAGATATGATAATTGACAAAATTTGATAAAAAGATCAGTAACACAGCCTAACATGACTACTAAAATATATATATATAGATAGAAGATGACGATTAGGTGAGCAAGTGTTGATACACGTGCTGATATAATTATTATCAACCTCCGAATTATGCACAATTATAATTATACCACGTGCATGGAGTATAACCCCTAATGTATGATACTGGTAACACGTGCTCACCCGACCCGGTATCTATCTATCTATCTATCTATATATATATATATATAATAAGTTCACCTGAATCAGTATTAAAACTAGAAGAAACTGAAATTAGGGCAAAGAGGAATAGAGAAAATGAGAGAGATGAGCGAGAGATTGGGTAAGCAGATGTGAATATATATAGATAGAGAGAGAGACAGAGAGAGATGGGAGGAGGCATACATGGGAATTGAGCGGGAGTGGAAAGTAGTAAGAGCTGGAGAGGAGCGCCGCCTTAATTGCAGTTGGCCACTTGGCATTGTGCCAGCCGTTTTGGTTCTTCCTGAGAGAATTACCCGTTTCTTTCCATTTTCGATTCTCCTCATCTTTCAGAGAGATTGAGACAGAGAGAGTCTTGTGCTCGTGTAGAGGGAGGGAGCACAAATTCAACAATTTGAACGACTTTGCTCTTGGATGATACTGCACGCTCAATGCACGTGCTTCGGATTCCAACTCCCTCGACACCCCAGTTCCTCACCCTCACCCCCCCGACGGTTCACAGTTGGCTACTTGTCTACGGTCTACTGCACTTTTATTTTTTAAAATGAAATAAAAATAAAAAATAAATTAAATTGTCTACTCCCATGCCAATATTTTGAATGCAACGGCTGGATCAGTACGGCAAAAATTGAATGATTTAATTAATTTTTTTTTGAAAATCAGTTTTATAAAATTTGAATGATGTTTCTGTGGGGTTATATTTGTAATTTTGATTAATGAAAAAACAAATGAAGAGACAAAAGCAGGTTTTCCTTTCTCTATAACAACAATAGGGTTGATTTTTTTTCCCCCTCTTTTCTTGGGTCTAAATCCCGTGTACCAAAAAAAAAAAAAAAAAAAAGAACCAATAGGGTTGATTTTAAAGTATTTATTTAATTCAATTGCTGATGTTAGTTAACACATGGAAAAAAAAAAAAAAAAAAAAAAAAAGAGAGAGAGAGAGAGTAGATAAGAGAGTTTGATAGCAACAAATCACGATCATTAATTAATGTGAGTAGCATATTATGGAAGCTAGATATAATACGGTCGCTTGTCGGAGTACAGAAAATTTATTTAAATTATTTATGTAGATCTTAAGTAAGTGTTAAACAAGAAAGAACCTTGATCAAATGGCGATAATCATATATATGCCAATTATCATGGCCTGGAATCGCTTCATTTCACAATAATTACATTTTAATAATCTCTCTCTAGATTACAAAAATAAAAGCCGAAACTAATGATTTTCTTTTTTTCCTTTTTTTTTTTTTTTTTGTGGACAAAATTCAATTGATAGTCAATTCTCCTGATGTATGGTGATCCGTTGATCTTCAGCAAATCACAAACTATGGCATGGCGTTAAGTTTGTTATAGTGGTTAAGACGATGAATGGCAAAAGTTTCCCCCTAATATCCTTCGCAAGTTAGTATCTCAAATGAAATACTTAGGGGGTAAGACAACCCTAATAAGTTAAGATCGAGTTCAATCTTATGAATGATTTTACCCTTACTAATTATCCATTCGATATTAGCAATGTACCAAGTAAACCTTTTGCGGAAAGGTGGAGTCCAAAAAATTTCTTCGACAACGAGGGTTATACTGGCAAAATGGTTCTTACTTTGCAAATTTATCACAAATTTAAAAGTGAAATTTAGTGGTTTAATTTGATAAAGTCACTTTTTCTTTTTTTTTTTTTATATATAATAAGTATTTTAGTTGTATGCTCTTTTTTATTATATATTTTTCATGTCAACAGAAGTAGTGAAAATGGCCATACTTTTGAACATTTTTCCCTTCTTTTCTCCTTCTTCGGCCAAAGTTTCAAAAATATATGTATGTTGCAATTAGAAATCTATGTGAAAAAATATCGTGCGCTGCCTTTCAAATTATATCTTTAGAAATATTACCAAGTGATATTTGATATTTCCTTAGTTGACAGCTTAAGAGAGATTTCATTGTTAATAAGCTAGATAATAGATATGCCATGCATGAATGAAAATCATTGCATATAATTATGACTGCCTTTCATTTATATCTTTACAATTACCAAGTGATATAAATTCTTTAGAAATTCTCTCTCTCTCTCTCTCTCTCTCTCTCTCTCTCTTAATTGAGACAATTAAGACTATATAAGCAAAGATAAAGATTTAATTAAGTTGCCTTTTCGACAATTGCCAACTCGTAGGTATTTCTCTCAAAGGCAAGATATTAATTACAATTGGCATGGTGTTAATTTTGCTATTTTGGATAAGATTAATGACAATAATTGCCCCTATCCTATATATGCAAGTTAGTATGTTAAATGAATTAATGGGTCCACTAATAATTAAGTTAAGACTTTATTATATATTAGAACAGCATGTGCACTTTAATCCATCTTATTAGTGTTTTACCTTTTAAGTACGTAGCTTATAGCATTTATAATTTGATGGTTATTGGATTTCATCCAAAAAAAAAAGGTAATGGCTTAGTTAATGAATTTTAAAAGAAATGAGAGAGATACGGAGGGTGGGTGCTGGAAGTTATAAAGAGTGGTGACGGGTGAGTGAGTGGAAGCATGGGTGCTTAAAGTAGAAATTTTAAAATTCTGGATAACTATATCTAATGACTCTATTACCCTTGAATTATTTTATTTAGTTTGACCGTACTTAACAAGATTAGCAAAAGATTGTAATGTAATTTTGCGTCCATGGATCCAACCACAAAGAGGGTTGGCTTAATAAAATAGTATAGTATAGATACAGTTATAGCTCAATCCATATTGTGTGTTTCTTTGTAAATTAAGAATTCAATCTTACCAATAATTGTATCAAGGGCTGCCTTTGTGGATTCGGATTTGGTATAGTTGGCTACTTTTATTGCATGGTGCAGTAAACGTAGGATCAATGACATGTGGGTAAGGAGGAGAAATGAAACATTGTTAAGCGTTGAGCATCAAATGCATTTCTCGAATTTTAACCTTCCATTTCTTTTCTTTACCACGTGTTATCGATTTTACGTTTACTGCACCAAATCCAAATCCTGCCTGGGCCCCATTAAAGTCACATGTATCTCCCACTTTTGACAGTACAACATGACCCCATCAGCCCTCTTAGTGTATTGCCTCTTGGAATTAATAATTGTTCAATATTGGTTATGCATATATGCTTTGATAATAATTAAATCTTTGGTGATAATAGAAAGGAAGAACATAGAACATGTAGGTGGTCGCAACGATGGGACAAATTCCAATTCTTTAAGTTGTGAGTTTCTCTCATATATATATATTTAATATTTGTTTTCGTTTTTTTTATTATTTTTAAATTCATACAATTTCTAAATAATAATGATATTTTTTAAAATAACGATAAAATTAGATTCAATTGTTAATGGCAATAATCAGTATGCTATATATACACAATTGGAAATGATTGTGAAAAATTGGTGTCTTTCATTATCTTTAATTATAATTACATAATGTCATATTTCCTCAATTGACACCAAAGTAAGGTCCAATTATTAACGAGATAATAATTAATATGTATGCCGTGAATGAAAAATCATTTCATGGGATTGCCACCATTCATATATATTATATCCTATAATTACCAATTAAGTTCTATTAAATCATTAGAAAATTTATCCCTCCCTATCCTATGCAAGTTATTATGTCAAATGAATTAGTAGGTACCTCTTGGTAATACATACAATAATGGTAAAATATTGACAGTGTACACTCTGATAATAATAAAATCTTTAGCGATAAAAGAAAGAAATTAAGAACATAGAACATTTAGGTGAGTTCAATGGTAAGATAAATTGAAGCTGAGAATATTCTTTTTTTTTTTTTTTTTTTTTCAAAACAATCAATAGAATTTACCCTTATCCATATATGATGTCCCGTAATATCAACACAATGGATATCAATGTTTCTCCATAAACTTGAGTACGAGATCACTCATCCCTCATTTAATAAGTGAGACAAATACTATTAGACTATCATACCATTGGCGAAACTAAGAAAATTAACTCTTTGACTTGCATACGTAACCCAAACCAAAATTAGATATAATACTAATGGTTTAACAAAATCTTCGCAAAAGCTAGGTTTTATATAGCATGGTACTTTTTTTTTTAAAATTTTTTTTTAACCTTAAAAGAAACATTGGGGGTTAGGGGTATAGGTTAATTTTATCGATTGTAAAAAAAAAAAAAAAAAAAAAAATTTAAACGAAATATGTATCACTATTTCAACTTTGAAATTAATTAATTACTTAGGATATCCTCATTGAACCTAGCATAATTACATAGGATATCCTCATTGTTTTTAGTACAAAAGAATAAAAGTTACGTCTTGCCATCTAACTTAACTTCTATTTAATAAAGTAGAGTCAATTCTACTAAACTTGTTGAAGCAATCACGCATTTACATATCCTCCTTTATGTGAAACCTGTAAATTGGTTTTTTGAGGTGAAAATGGTTGATCAGAGTTTCTGCCATGTAAAGGCTTTTACTTTGACCGAATGGCCCGAGGTAGCATTCCCATCTATTTAGAATATTCCTCAAGTAGGAATTGTCTCCCAATCTTTGTAAATGAGTGCTAATGTGAGGAGGTGCTAGGAAGGGTCACATTCTCTAGGATACGAAGGTAATTTAGAAGAAAACGGAAGAAAGGTAATTAAGGCATGGCCGGTCGTAGGTTTTGTAGCAGCAATAAACCTCTCATCTTTCTTTTCTTGAAAACGCTTTCTATTCAAAGAAATTTTCTAAAGAAATTAGTCCATTAAAAATAATTTTCAGGATCAAGCTTACCATGCATCAAAATCTGGAACATCAACTCAAATAATTTTTAGGATCAAGCTTAATGAAATTTTTTCCTTGCTTAATGTCACGGGCTCAATGTTTCAACCCAACACCCATGCGGCACTTAAGCTTCACGCCCTATCCGTGAACCCTTAAGTAAGTCTACTCGACACCTCTAAGCTTGGAAAGAAGGAAAGCACACTCGGACTTTTGTGGAAAGTATACTTCTATTACTCATAGTAAACTATACAACACTCGAGAGCTAACTACTTTTAGTTGGCTTGGCTAAATGAGGCCAACCTCCTAGAGTTCTAGAGCATACTCTAGAAACTTCCCACCTTCTCTATGGAATTCTCTAGAAAAACACTATTCTAGACCCTATTTTAGAAACTTCTACATATGTACAAGTCTAGAGCCTCCTAAAAAACTCTAGAATCTTCTACCAAGCAGGAGAGTTAGTCACTTCTCCCTATAAATACCCTCCATGGGTCATTCTCGCATGCGGGCCGTGTCATTAAGCTGGGTAAGTCTGTTGTAGTGCATCACGTGCTGACTGGATGGCGAAGGGGGGTATGTCTCGAACTGCACCATTCTTAGGGTGGCTGTAAGGTAACACTGACTTTGTTTCTCCCTCGTTGTCCTCCTTTTCCGTTGATAAAAAAAAGAAAAGAAAAAGTAAGACGAACCGTTGCCCAATTGGGTAGTAATGAGGCATGCATATGAGATGGTGCTCCTCTCCATTAGACTCTTCCAGAATGTTGAATGCTTCTCCATGTGGATTGTCTTATATATGGATGTCATCAAGGGGAGTTATATATGCATCCACCACGTCCTTTGCAGCTAAAAGAAAAGAAAAGAGTTTGGAGTGTTGCACTTGGCATAGTCAACATAAACATCTTTTAGTATATTGCCAATAAATCTCTATATTGGGAGCTCCAATTGAAACTAGACTCGAAGAGATTGAAACTTTTAGAGGAAACTAACAAAGATAATTGATGACGTAAACAAGGATAAAAAATGCATGTAATGATAGCCTCAATGTGAAGGGTATGAAAGAGGGTGTCTACATTAGGTAGTCAATGTTCACTTTCAATACATCTTATATAAAAAAAAAAAATTCATTTTTTTAACTATTTTTTATCAGAAAATAAAAAAAAATCTCACTAATACTAATAATTGATATTATATAATTTACTCAACCATAGCCATTAGCTAATTTGGATGTGCCTCTTGGATGTTTACGTGACGCCACTTATGCGAATGTATTAATGCAAGAGAGAGAGAGATCAAGAAGAGGGAATGTGTCAAGAGAGGAGAGAGAGAGAGAATGTGTGTGTGAGAGAGAGTGTGTGTGTGAGAGAGGAGAAGGTTTGTGAAGAAGAGAGCTAAGAGAGAGAGAGAGGGTGTAATGAAGAGAGAGAAAAAGGATTGTGTCAAGAGAGGAGACCGAAAGAAAGTATAAAAGATGAGAGGAGAGAGAGAGTGTGTGTGTGTGTGAGAGAGAGAAAAGAAAGAAAAGAGAAATAAGTTGGTTGTGGGTTCCAATCATGTATTTCTCTTAAATGTATATGAAAGTGGGAGGATCACGACGGGGTTGACTGTACTTATTCTTCATTATGCTTGTGAAGGTTATAAATACTGTTGCAAAAAATTGCACTAGTTTAAAAATTATTTCTAACTATCGAACCATTTTATAATTCCTTCTATCTTATAAGGTTAATGTACAACAAATTGCTTAAACTTTGACTATTGAAATGTGTGTTATTTTGTTTGAAAAAATGAAAATGGGTCTCATTTTATTATGAATTTTCATTTTCATATAGAAGAAAGGCCATTACCCAATCTTGCTAAGCAAGGTCCTGGAAGGGATGTGTTGGATATGATCCTAATCTTTGTTTTAAGACTCGTACTAGTTTATTTTTACCATTAGACAATTTTACACCCAATGGATGTGATTTTTTATTCCCCATTTTTTTTTGGGTAAGTATTCCCCAATTTTCTAAGCAATGGAACTCAATACAGAGGTAAGAAGGAATCTTGAAAAATTTGGTAGTTCACTGGGATAATGAAGACATGAGTAGAACTTCCATGTAATTGTGATATGGCCAGGTGGTATCACCAGCCAATCACAGGCAAGCAGAGTGAGAAAATCAGTGTACTTGTAGGTCCTACTTTTCCACTTTGCTTGCTGTGATTGGCTTGGTGATACCACCTGGCCATATCACAGTTACATGGAAGTTTTTGCCTAAAGACATAAATGGAGAAAAGATACGCCTGAATTTGTAAGATTTGAATTTACAAAAAGACCGAGGGAAGAAACAAGTGATGGACTTATAAAATTTAAGGGGGAATTTCAATTTGGTCTGGTTATGAGCAAATAATCAATACAAATGACTACTAACTCCATAGTATATTACTACTAACTAAGTTAAGGACTACCAAGTTGTATTTATATGTAAATATTTGCTCGTAGCTGATCCAACCTGTAATTCCCCCTAGAAAATCTCTATCGTTCGCCTTTGGAACCCAAATAGCCATTAAGAGGCCAGGCTGTCAGATTTTATTATTTATTTTATTTAATCACATTTTTTAACAGCTACCTGGAATTTATTTCATAACAGTCATTTTATTTATTTATTGATTTAAAATGAGTTGTAACTGATTACGAATTTATTACAGAATTTGAATTCTCTCTGCTACCGTTACAATTCCTACACCAATTCTTATCTTTGCATTGAATTCCTTTGCTTACAAAATCTCCATCATTGGCCTTTGAATTGGCTGTAACCTCCATAGCCATTAAAAGGCCGTCAAATTTTATTATTTATTTTATTTAATCACGTTTTTTGACAGCTATTTGAATTTATTTCATAATAGTCATTTTATTCATTTATTGATTTAAAATGAGTTGTAACTAATGATAGATTTA
Source organism: Liquidambar formosana (assembly GCA_039720395.1). Classification (NCBI taxonomy): domain Eukaryota; kingdom Viridiplantae; phylum Streptophyta; class Magnoliopsida; order Saxifragales; family Altingiaceae; genus Liquidambar; species Liquidambar formosana. The sequence continues at coordinate 16,410,120 of CM077830.1, forward strand.
GTATAGAATTTGAAATTTTTCTGCTGCTATTACCATTTCTATACCAACTCTTATCTCTGCATCGAATTCCGTTGCTTAGAAAATCTCTATCGTTCGTCTTTGAACAGATTGTAACCCTATAGCCATTAAGAGGTTGTTAGATTTATTTATTTAAAGTGGGTTGTAACTGATGATTCGATTTAATATAGTTTTAAATTCTATGGGGCGCCGTTACATTTCCTACACCAATAAATAGAGACCATCCTCCAGCATTTTCTATCACATCCAAGCCATTCTCTTCTCTCCATTCTATCTCTAGTTCTCTAAGAAATTTTCCTTTGCCTTCCAAATCTTAAAATCTAGCTTGACAAACATTGGCTTCAAAGTAGTTTCCTTAGGCTAGGTGAAGAAATGTAGTTATGGCTATTGATAGAGGAGGAGGAGGAAATGAGGATCAGGAGGAGGAGGAAGAAGAAGAAATTGATGATGATGACGACGATGATGATCGGGACAAATTTTTTTGATGTTGTCAGATCAATGACTTACTAGAAGAACCTTCAAGTTAAGGTATATATCTTCTTTCAAGCATGATTCCTATTCATGTCCGATCCAGAATAATTTCTAGATCTGTATGTGTGTGTTGGTTGGAGAGAGGGGTGGGGGGACAGGGTTCAATCCTCTTCAAATTTTTTGGTATTATTTTTAGGGTCTAACTTGATCGGTTTGTTTTGGGTCGATCTAACTAGCTTTAACCCAAAACCAAATCAGCTATGTGTCGGTTCTTGTTTTGTTAAAGAAGCCTTGTCTTCTTCTTTTTTCCTTTTTGTTTTTAATTGTTTTGGTTTTTCAATTCCCTCATTTTTTAATTTTTCTAATTTGAGCTTATTTACCAAAATGTTTTGAAATTTTTTTTTTTTTTTTTCATTTTTGGCGATGTGGCACCTTTTATATTTATTTTATTACTCTATTAAATTATTCTTTTTTTCCCCATATATTGTAGTGTTTTTTCCTTCTCAATTTTTATTAATGAAAAAGCACCTTTATGATAAGAATATTGATAATATCACAGTATTAATTATCACCCCCCCAAAAAAAAAAAAAAAGAAAGGGGGGGGGGGGGGGGGGGGGGCGGAAGAATCACGTAAGATAGAATCATATTCAATTGTAGAAGGAAAATTCTATAGTACCTTTGGAGAGTACCTTACCCCAAGAAGTAAAATAGCCAAGGGGGTTGGATAGCTAGCCCCCTCAGAGATTATGTTATTGGAGAAGGAAAAATATGATTTGGTTAGCTAAAATAGACAAGGCGGTTTGATAGCTAGCTGCCTTGGAGATTATGTTATTGAAGGAGGATAAATGTGATTTGGTTAGATAAAATTATAGCCCAGGGGTTAATTTGGTTAGCTAGCTCCTTGGAGACGCATAAGGTGATCACATATTTAGCTAAATTTTCAAATACTTTTCATGGCCTTGACAATATGATTAATTGGTGAGTAGAATATGTTTTCATTACAAAGTTAAAATCTATACATATAGATACTATGCATTGCTTATGAGCCTCATATTGTTGAAATTTATCTTCCTAAATACTTGTACTAAAATGTTGGGATCAATTTTATAGTTGATATGTACTAATGCTCTGTATAGATTTTTTTAAAAGAATATTCCATGGATATATGCCATACAAGAGTTTGTAAGAGCCATAACACTCATTTTGGAAAATACAAGTTCATGCCACAAGCTACTTAATAGTTAATAGTTTATTTTTATTGTCACCCTACTCATGCTTGTGACTATAATCATTATTATTTCAATGCATAATGATAATGAAGATAAAATTTGTTTGTTCAAATTTTATATGAAGTTGGATGAATTTCTACTAGATTTAAGTACACATTTTTTTTTTTTCCTTCTAAAGTTTTTCTTAATTAAAAAGTGCTAAGCTTCATGCTAGAGAGGAAGTATATCTTTGAGGAACATAAGTGGGGCTTGGAAGTGTGTCACGTGGGAAACTCTAAAATTGTCCCAATATACTTGAAGAATAGTGGGGTTGGAGCCTCGATATCACCATCTTTTGCAACAGCAGGACTAAACTCTCGAGACTATATTAATGGAAATCTTAATGTGTTTTAATCTATTGTAGGTTCTCAAAATTAAATTCTTAAGGAGAGGGCAATAAGAACATATGCATGTACTGAAAGGACTCATTCGATAATTTGATGCGACATTCAGGTAAAATAGATTTTGTAAAATTTTGAAAGAAGAGTTATTCGTTTGTTGATGACCAAGATTCTCGAGAGAAAGTAAATATCATAGCTCCGAATCTTCGACATATCACATACGTAAATAATGTGAGAGAATGTAAACTCAATGCCTTGGGTGATTTCAGTCTCTTACATTATTTAGGTATGTCATATGTTGAAAATTCAGAGCCATGATATCTACTTTCTCTCGAAAGTCGTAGTTTTAAACATAGTATTCCACAGACAATTTAAGACAAAGTGGAATACTTAAGATCGGAAGCCATCACCGAGGACTGCGATTCTCGAGAGAGTAAATATTATAGTTCCCAATCTTCAACATATCACATACGTAAATAATGTGAGAGGATGTAAACTCAATGCCTTGGGTGATTTCAGTCTCCTACATTATTTAGGTATGTCATATGTTGAAGATTGGGAGCTATGATATCTACTCTATCTTGAAAGTCATATATAGTTCTCAACCATAGTTTTCCATAGAAGAAAGAATTTGACAACTCCTTCTAAAATTTTACAAAATCTCATTTACCCGAATGTGACATTGAATTATTGAATGAGTCTCTTTAGTACATACTGTGTGTTCTTATTGCTCCTTCCTTGAGAATTTAAGTCTAAAATTCTACTTCAAAATAAGTAAAATATATTAAGATTTTCATTTATATAGTCTTGAGAGTTTAGCACGGGAAGAATGTAGAGATGGTGAAGATAGTGACATTGTGGATCTTACTCTTGTTCTCCACTGTGGGAAGCTTAAAATCATATGATGTAACCTTCACCGGCAGCAAGATTGAAGTAAAGATCAACAATGTTCGAGCAAAGCTTCTATGTAAATCTACTTTGGAAGATAGTTTGAAGAGATTCCAAGAGATTATTTCCTATTAAACACACAGTGTGCGTTGATGCACTTGTCAGTTTTGATCCAATCCTTCCAACTTATCAGCCTCAATTAATCTCTGATGTGAAGCAAGCGTATGCTTCCTCTCATTCTCCATTGCACATGCTTCTCAAGGGCACAACGCTTACCAATTATGGAAAAATGTCGACTTAGATTTTGATTCATGCTGTGTCAATTCAATAGGGGTTTGAGGGTCATAAAATGTTGTAATAGGAAAAAAAAAAAATCTTTTTAATGTTTGAAGCATGAAATATCTATAAAGTTGGCAGGTCTTCAAAGCATGTATGTTTAAGATGGTACAACTTCTCTTTCATGACCTTTGGTTTAGCTATTGTGGGGGCCAACATGCTGCCCAAATATAGAGAGATTTGAAATTCACGCACATTAGTCACCTGTATAATTGGAATTGGTGCAAAATTTTGCTTTATGGAAGAAATGGAATTCAATTTCCATTGATTTCTCTAGCTTGGTTTGAAAAGGTGTAGTTTTGTGTGGAAAATAAAATGTTTAAAACCAGCAAAACTGAATGATGTACACACTTTTGAAAAAATATTTCGAAAAATAAGTGAATTGGACCAATTCCATAATTTCAAACTTGAAACCTTATCCACATTAGGGTGGTATACACAGGGTACGACATGCTTATCGCCCCCAGCACAAGACTCTAAAATTCTATTATCATATTCAAGAGAAATAGTGATTAATTTATGAAGATTAAATGGGAGATGAATGTAAGAGCCAAAATTTAGTTTAAAATATGTTTAATTGGAGGTGGAACTTGTTTTTAAGGCAAGATCATAAAAATGGTAAGGAAACCAGGGGCTGGCCGTGGTTGATGACCCAGGGGCCTAGCCTATAGTGTGGGCCGCCTCCATTTGAATGAGGTTTCTCTGTTCTTCAGCTTTTGCTAACTCCTTCTAGCTTTTGTTTTTGTTTTCCTTTTGTTTTGGTCACAAAAATGGATTGAAGTTAAAGGTCACCACGTGGCCGAGGGCCCGGCTAGATAGATTTAACCCAAACAAAGGGCCACGGGACTCAAACCCAGGCCTTGACCCACCAAGTTCGAGAACTCCATCGTTGAACCAACCCCTTGTTGGTAACTCTTTCCAGCTTCAACCATGCATATATTGGTTAGTTCAAGCTCCAATTTGTTTGTTTTTCTTTTGGAATGTTCCAAGTTTGAAGTCTTAATTAAAAACATGGGTTAAAAACACTTTATTGCCACTAATTTTATCAAATGTTTCTATTGAGTCCGAAAAGAATTTAATTGGACAACTTAATCCATTAACTTTTCTATCAGATTTCAATGTGGTCCATTTGTGGATATCCGTTAGTTCACTAACGGAAGCCGCAAGTGAAACGCACACGAGTGCAAATGTGGCGCTGATATGGACTGTTTGGTGTGACTTTGGGACATTTCCCTCCAAAAAAACAGCAAGCGCAATGCACGTGAGCTGCTTTTGATTTAGAAGAAAAACAGCTCTCCTGCATTGCGCGTGCTGTTTTTTGGAGGTAAATGTCCCAATGTCACACCAGACAGTCCACATTAGCGCCACGTATGCACTCATGTGCATTTTACGTGCGCCTTCCGTTAGTGAACTAACGGACATCCACAAATGGATCACATTGAAATCTGTTAGAAAAGTTAGTGGATTAATTTGTCCAATTAAATTATTTTCGGACTCAATAGAAACATATAATAAAGTTAGTGGCACTAAAGTGTTTTAAACCCTAAAAACATCCATTCAGTTTAAAGAAAAGATTAGAGAAGAGTGAATGTAATTATGAGAGAGTAGAAGGAATGAGTCAAGAGGAGATCGAAAAAGCATGTGAGAGATGAGAGAGGAAAGAGAAAATTAGGAAGAGAAGATAGGAGAGAGAAAGTGATGAGGAGAGAGTAGGGAAAACACATTATCTCATTGAAACAATAGAGAATAGAAATAATTTAGTTGTGGTCAGCATCTTGGATGGATCGATGTTGGGTTATCTCTAGCTACCAGGAGCAAGCTTGATCCTTGAAGAAAATTATAGATATTCTATGATCATTAAATGAATGCCAAGGGGAATTTGTTGTGTATACTTGAATGTAGCTTGCACTTGAAAATTATAATAGAGATATATAACGAGGGACGTACATATGTGGAGAGAGATGACATGGCACTTGTTGATGAGTTCTTATTTTTGGCCATCTATATATGTAAAAGGAGATTGCTAAATTTGTGAATTGTCGTTGTAGGGTGTGTTACATTTCTAAAGATACTACGACTAATGTGTTGGGGCTAGTGCGCAGCTCTGATACCACTTGTTGGGTTGCAATGGAAGCATTTGATACAATTCGATTAGGATATGTTAGGTATACAAACAAACACTTAGTCAATCGGGAGATGTACGTCTTAAAGAGTTGTACAGAGCTCTTAAACACATTCTTAAGAGACTCAGAACAGGAGACTTACTTTGTAACCCAACTTCTCTTATTTGTTTAGACTTGTGGGCTTACTTGTGTGCTTATATTGTGTTTGGGTAGGACCCTTTTATAAAGCACTTGTAGATACATCATCATAAAGTCTATCCACAAACCTTTCACTTCCTTAGACACATATTCTATGAATTTACCACATACATGAACACACTTAATAACTAGTACACGAACACATTAAAGACATATATTACCGTGTCTACTAAAATACCTATGCATGTGCCTAATTATGAATCACCATTTCCAATATAATGCTGGGTTGTAAATGCCTTCATCTATACCTACACAACCATGGGCTAGCTAATGTGAGAATGGATTTTATCTTAGGATTACCACAAACACTAAGGCGTGTGAATTCTATTTTTGTGATGGTTAATAGATTTTCTAATATGACATACTTTCTATCCTACAAAAAAAACTACCCATGCATTACATGTGGTTCAATTGTATTTTTGTGAGGTGTATAGTTTGCATGGGTTGCCAGTGACTATAATTTCTTATAAGAATTCTAAATTCTTTAGCCATTTTTAGAGGTGTTTATGGAGGCTTGTTGATACAAAACTTGACTTTAGATACTGGCCAGAACATCCATAATACATGTGAAGAAAAAACAATTAAACTCATGAAAGAAAGACAGCACCAACTACGTACCATCTAGCTAAAACCAGATCAAGCTAATCTATTTATGAAAGTCGGCAAAAGGTTATTTTGTGATCCACCCATACACTAAGAAAATATAAGCAACAATTTTTAGTACAAATGATTTTAGTCCGGAACTGATATTATACGGTAATTCATTTTATATAAAATGAGAAAAAAGAAAAAAAAGAAAAAAGGAAGAAGAAAGATTGAGTCTTCAAGTAAGACAGCTTCATCCCAACATGTGACATTTTAAAGTATCCCATATTCATACAGTTTGTTCCTCAAGTACTTCCTCAGCCTACCGAGACCAGGAATAGGGTAGCCGCTTGGGTCAAAAAACCATTGGGCCACTAATTTTATCGCGAAGCAGCCGATCATCACATCAGCAGTAATTGCTAGACCAATGGACTTGGCCAGCGTTACATGCAATCCAGTTACAAAGGCTAATCCCATGCTTAGCATGGCCATGGAAATGGATGATACAGCCTGATCAAAGAAATCAGGACGGGCATCGTAGCCACCGTAAGAAGCAGAAAATAGAAGTTGCACTGTGGCGGCCGATAAACAAAATGCTATGGAATCAAATATCACAAACACTTTGAAAGCAAATCTATTTATGAAAGTCGGTAATCCTTGGTCAGGGCCCTCACTTTTATACCCACCAGGCATTGTAAAGGCTGCAGCAAAGGTGACGGTGGCGATAAGCACCGCTACCACCATATGGGTATCGAACATCTTTCTGTTTAGTTCATTATAACCACCCTTTGCAGAGACTGAGCGGGACTTGACCTTCTGTAAAGTCGCCTCTCTTTTCATTCTTTCTCTTAACTCTATGCCAAACGATTGAAGTTTGTAGAATGCCCCATTAGTTCCTCTCAACAGATAAAAGACCTTTTCAACTGCAAAACAATCCATCTAAATATAAAATTGGTTAGTGATCAATATCTATGTTGAATAATAGAGTATATGCTTTTAAAGGTCAGGATTGTTAATTCAAATTGATGAATGGAAAGTATCACATCTTACATCCTTTAAATATTAAGTTTGATCTGGCTTTTCTGAGCTCTCCAACTAACAAATTAGGCTTTTAAATTGAAAATCATATCAAAGCATGTCATTTTTGGCCCCCACCCTGCATGCCGCTTAGAATTTTTTGTTCAAAACTTAACACAAAATTTTCCTGTGAAATTCCTTCTTCAGCATTTCCTAATGATACTCGATCTCCATCACAATTGAAACACAGAGGGCATGAAGAAGAATGAAAAATTGATGAGGGGTTGACTCAGCTGTTGTGTTTAATTATTGCAACATTCTTTCCTAACTATTTCTTTTCTACAGTTGTCCCTTGAAATAAGTATTTATTATTATTTTTTTCCTTATTTCTAGCTAGTTTGGTTTGATGCAGCAGAGGTAGTGTGCGCACACACACACACATACACATATACACACATTTATATCCACGTACTGACCAAATCAAAAACGTTTTCAACTATTAAGGTTATTAAGAGGCTGCTACTCAATTGAGTGATAGATATTATAGTGTACCTTTGGTTTTTTAGAATCAAAAACGTCGATGGCTGTAAGGAACTCGTTATTCATAGCATGCTTGTCAACTCTTTCATCACGTGCAAGAATCGAGATAATAGCATATTTTTCATAAACAGCGGCCCAATGCAAAGGAGTATTTCCTTCTTTGTCTGGTTTATTTATAAGGCCTATGAGCTTCTGCTGCTTCAACATGTACTTGACCATTTTTTCCTTTCCAGCTATGACTGCAAAATGAAGAGCAGTTCGGCCATTCTTGTAAAGCAATTCCCAAATATAGGGACAATATTGAATCAATTGTTGCACTACATCTATATGTCCTTCATTGGCAGCAACATGAAGGGGGGACATTCCATCTTTGTCAGTGATGTAAGCGGCAGAACTATCATATTGCAAGAAGAGTTTAACTGCTTCAAGGTGTCCACAGAATGCAGCATAATGAAGAGGTGTCCAGTTGGATTCGTCTGCCTCTTTGATCAGTTCTGGTCTCATGTTCACTAGTCTTTTAATGGTACCTTACAAAGCAGAGGCAAAACAAAGATGGAACAAAATTCATCTTGGGCGGAATGATAAAAACAAACCAAGCTCATTCTATTTAAATGAAAGCAAAATGAAGGAGTATCCAGTTTCAAGTGATATATGCTCAAAACAACCTATCGAATTTGATTTTAAAAAGTAATATTTAAATAAGTTATTTAGGGCCCGTTTGGGTATGTGTCCAAATGAATATTAAACAATTAGTATATTTTACATAGTATTGAAGGCAAAAATCCATTACCTTGGATAGAAAAATTCAGTGAGAAAATCAATAGAATTCATGCAATGTAACAATCAATTAGCTAGATTCATCATGCACCTAGATGTTTGTTGCATCAGATCAAAATGTTGATGTACTTCAGATAAATTGTTGAAGGTTTTTTTAGAAGTCTGGGTTTTAAATTGTTGATGCGTGGTTTTTGGTCATTTAATAGTTTTTTTTCAATTTAATTAATTGATGATTTGATTTTCTAGGGTTTGCTTATGGTCTACTACTTTAACTATGATTTTCTAGGGTTTTTTTTAACTGTGGTCTAGTAATTTGTTAAGAAGGTATGAAGTTAGGTTAATTTCTTGATAGTAACTTTTCAGTTATTTCTTTAATATTTATTTGCAGGCCTGAATGGGGAGTTTTGATCTAAGAGTCCATTATTTGTTAAATATGTCATACACATGCAATGTAGATTCAGATAAGTATAATTATAGGGAATCTTTTCAACATATTTGTGATGGTGCTTTAATGCTTCTTCAATTCTAACATGTAACTAATACTATACATATAGCCTACAAAATCAATCTGTTGAGTTTGGTTCCTCCTTCCTCTTTCCCCCTTATTTTTTATTTTTTTTATTTTTGAGGGTTACGTTTATACATAGGGTAAATTACACAAAAATCTCTTAATGTTTAGCCTTTTTTTTCATGGAACCCCGTAAATAAAACATTGCAACAACGTCCCCTCCTAAAAGTTTTAATGTTTTTCAATCAACTTTGCCGTTAATTGCCGTTAACAAAAAAGGATGGAAAATGATCACGTGATGGCATGTGATCGCATTACTATTATGACATACCATAATTACACTTACGATTTCAATCTCATATGACACCTACGCTTTCCCAATCCATGCCTCCCACCCTTGTCAATGTCGTCGCTGCAAAACCATACGGCCAGCATGCCCAACACCGCTGATCTTGCCCTCACTCTCGTTCTCCGCTCCACTCGCCGGATTCGATCATGACGACGAACATCAGAAAGGGGGAGGAGAAGGTTGCTCTTCGTCTGTCGAATCGCCGATGACGTTGCTAAGAACCTGGAGATGGTTGCCCCTCTGCCATCATTTTGCAATGGTGGGTTTATCATTTTGCATAGATTCACCAATTGGACCAAACAAATTGGCTTTAGCCCGTAAATGAATTGGAATCTGTGGGTTTCCTTAACTCCTCGACAGCGGAAAAAAAATGGAGTTTCAGCGAGTGGTGACAGAATCTCCGGCAAAATCAGTGGGTTTCATCAACTATTCGTCTCGGAAAAAAATTGTGTGTATTCGTTAAGGATTTCGGCGTACAGAAGAGCTCCGTTGAGATTGATTTTTTTTTTTTTATATAATTAATTTGGGTCCTGTCAAAGTTCACGATCAGAGTTTGGGAAGGAGGTGGTTATGGTTTTGAAGATGACCAGAATTGATTAGAGGCGTAGTAGGAGTTATCTCAAATTCGGTCATGGAAAGATGTTGAACATTTTAGGTTTTCTCGTCGTACATCAGATTCGGCCAGAGTCATCTCAAAATTTGGGTTCTTTTCCACCATTTCTTCCTCTTGCAAGGTTCCCCTTCAGATACAAGCTCTCGTGGTGATCAGATCGTCCATGGCACCTCCATGCCGTTTTCGAGGACATTTTTTTTCTTTTTTTTTTTTTTTCCAATATTTTTTTCTGCATTGAATATGGTTGGGGAGATGAACAGTAATTGACCAAATTTTTTAGATGAAGAAGAAAAGAAGGAAGAAGTATATAACACAAGAAAAAAGGGGAACCCGCATCACGTCGGCAATCTCCATTAATGACGGCAATGAAGGTGGCTTGTAGCTCGTTGGCACCCTCCATGGATGACGCCAACGAAGACAATGTGGGGGAGCAGCAGCCTTGGGGTTACAGCAATCATGAAGATAAAACCAATCACTGATTCCCACCCGGCCATGAAAGATGGCTGCGACGTCGACATGGGTTTCGGTGACAGCGGCAGTCAATAGTTTAGAGCTCTCCGATTGAGAATCACGTGAGCAGGAGGGTAAGGGTTATTGTTGTCTTTTTAGCTTTCTGTTAGCACGGCTTTTGCCAATTTCGTCCAAATGTGTTTAGGGAGGACATTGATGCAATTTTTTCTTTAGGGAGGTTTCATGAAAAAGGGTCAAACAATAGGGGGTTTGATGTAATTTACCCTTATACATATGGCTAACAAAATCTCCCTCACATTAGTTCATCATCCTTTGCAACCTTATCCACCATTAGTGTCTCAAGTTCCACATTTAGAAGGGTTTATACATAATTCGGGCCAATCAACATTGATGAAGTGATGATGAAATTAACATTGAGTTTACTGAGATATATGGGTGGAAATATGGGTGATGATGAAATGTTTACTGGGGTGGGTGTTGAGAATTAATGAGGGTGAAGATGATCAATTTGGAAGTGCATGCACGTATATATGGTTTGGTGAGAGTTAGATGATGATTCGAGAACTGGTGAGAATAAGGGTGGAGATGTGAAGATGTGGATGACCCCCTAAAGATGAGTAGATGACAACAATGCCATGATGAGTTTTCTGGTAACCCTAACATTTGGGATGATGATGCTTCATCACTAAAATTTGGCAACTTTTAGAATCAACTCATTTAGAATCAACAAAATACCTTCCCTTCATTTTTTGTTGGCCTGGCACTCTGTTTCAAAATGTGACACCCCTTATTCAAAATGTGATCCAGTTATATAGAAAATATTACCAAAATGTCAAAATGAAGGGAAGCCTAGAAAATACTAATATTGAACCTAAGAAATAAGGCAGAATGGACATGCATGGATCAATTCTTACCTCAGAAAAACCAAAGTTATAGCAATTTGGAAACTTTCCAAAAATGGCAAAAACATGAAGGCCTAAACAAACGAATTTCCTTGAAAACGGCATACATCATAGCCATAGTCGATGGGTATTGTTGGTCTCGACGTTTTGATAAATCTACTAATGCCATGTTTGTTTGGTTGGAATGGATGGAATGGAATCTCATTCCAATTCATTCCAAACAATATGTTTGGATAAGATAATTAAATGGAAATGAAATTACGTAGTAGTAGTGAATTATAATGATATTCATTCCGCATTCATTTCAGACTATTTTGAGTATAGAATCAGATTCTATTCTCATCTATTCCATTCCAACCAAACAAACATAGCTTAACTTCTGCTCAAATATGTCGTTAGAGACTTCCAATCCTACTAGTCCATTTTTTGGTTTTATTCCAATGATACCCTTGAAGTCCATGTCTTCTGTTTGGACTTTTTATGATCTAGTTGCTCCATAGATTCTTGAGCCACCAGCCTGCATTAGCGCACAGGCCACCTATCTATCATTGTTGAGAGAAACAGCCTAATCCTTCGCTATAAAAACTTACTTATATGACTTATGGATATCCATTTTATGTAGTGTGTAAGAATTTTTTTGAACTCTATAGCTTATATTTATTTTAATAAAATTTTGAGTTAATTGTGATGATCTTGTAAAAGTAGGACCCAAAAATCAGGCGGTTTTTTGTCAATCACAGTGATTATGTTTTGACCGTTTGATCGAATATAATTTGGTAATATCAGTAGGGTTTTAATGGGCATGGGGATTTGATTCTATGTATTTTAACCCATAAGACTTATGTTAATTCGCAGTTGGATTTGGAAACTTAGGGTAATGTAAGAATTTTTTGGACTCTATAGCTTATTTTTTATTTTTAATGAAATTCTGAGCTAATTGTGATGATCTTGTAAAAGTGGGACCCATAGATTAATCGGTTTTTTGTCAATCACAATGAATATGTTTGGACCATTTGATTGAATATAATTTGGTAATATTAGTAGGGTATGTTTAATGAGTATGAGGATTTGATTCTATGAGTCTTAATTCATAGGCCTTATGATAGGTTAATTCCTAGTTTTATTTTATTTTATTTATTTTTTATGAGCAAGCCGATATTATTAAAATCCAAAAAGGAGCAAGGGATACAAAAGAAATAGGGGAAATATAACCCCCGGAAGAACACCAGAAAAATACGCCTCAATATGAACCAAAAAACCCTAAACTAAGGCAAAACCAAAGACACAAACCCCAAAAGGAACTCCACTGCCCCCACCAACAATAGCAAAACAACACCCAAAAACAAATACAACACCCAAAAAACCAGATGGATCCAAAATAAAGAGGGAAGAGGAACGCAATGCGCAACACTCTAAGCACTCCAATCAACCACCAAGGGCGAAGCACAATCCAAGAAAAAATATAGATGGAGATTGCACCTCACTTCAACAAAAAAGAAGCACCAACAAAATGCAGCTTTGGCCAGGCCAACATCAGCTCAAGGAATTCCACAAAAAAAGATTGAAACGAAGCAAAAAGACCCACTACAAGATAGCCCAACACGCACCAACATGAGAGAAAACCCCACCACAAACCAACCACCACAACTGGCCGGCCCCAAAGATAGCCCAACACGCACCAATAACCAAAACAATCTAGAACCCCACACATAGAGGAAACCAGCAACACCACGCCAACCAGAGGAAAACAACCGAAAAATGAAGCAAGAAAAACTGGAAGGCCAACAATAAAACAAAGCTCCACTAAAAATAGAAAGAAGAAACCTCAACCCCAAAACAAAACAATGATGCTTGACACCAATTAGTATAGGCAACCTTCTTTAGAAAACCTTCTCAGCTGAAATTTTCAACAACCTTATTTTATAATCTGCAATTTTATTTTCCTTCTTGCAGCAATGCTTATCGTTAGCTATTTCATAAAAAACATCATCTTCTCTCATATCTTCAAAAAAGTTGTCCCAATCAGATTGAAAAGAGGCTTTGTTCTTTTGCTTTTTGCCCTTTATACACTTTTTTCCTTTGTTGACATTGCCATTGCCATATGCAGACTTATAGCCTAACCTATCCAAAATAGGTTGCAAACCAAAAGGGTCACTATCAGACCTACTCTCAACCAAAGAAAAAACCCCATTCATCTTAACATGAGAATCTCCAACTTCGGGTGGGACATCCTCATGACCTCCTTCTAGCTCATGGTGCATTAAACATCTCTCCACTCTATCACTTTCCGCAATAGGCACTTGAATATTGCAACCCTCCATAACCTCAACTCTAGCCTCCTTGCAACCAACTTGCTGAACCAAGTTTCTTGAAGCTTCATTCTCAAATTGAGCACAAGGATGGGCTGAGCAATAGCACTTGAACTCCTCACAAACTGAAACAACATAATCTTTTGATGAGACATTTAAAGATGCATTCTTGCAAACCTTAGGAAACTAAGTAGAAACAAGAATTCTCCCACAATCAAGCACTTTTCTCTAAGAAGTATTAATATCAATGGAAATCACCCTACCCACACATTGGCCAATTTTCCTAAATGTAGCATCATTCCACACATGCAAAAGGACCCCTTCAATACCATACCACACCAATCTTTCTGCATTTACAAATTCTGGGTCCCAATTATTAATAGCCACAAACCAACTGGACAACCATTGTACCTCATTTTTCATGAAAGATTGCTTGACATCCACAACCTGAAAAATAATCAAAACCTTACTCCCCCCCAACGGGCATATCAAAAAATCACGGAAACCTTCGCTAAAAATTCTTTCCTCTAGAAAAGGAATATCCTTTAAATGCCTCACTACACCGACAACACAATGAAGCAACCAATCTTCATCCACCTCCTTCGCAACAATTGTATCAAGCCCAAACTCTTTGTTAACCAAAACATTTTCCTTAATCCCTTATTCCGATTTATCTAGATTATTTGTTCCTATAACAACCTCTACATATGATTTACTAAACCCATGGTAACTCTGATTGACATGCTTAGTATGATGGCTAGCAACTCTAAGAGAGTTACTTTCCTCCAAACTGCTATTAGAATTCCTTAAGCCCCAACCATAATCAGCGAATTTAACAAGCAGCTTAGCGTGAGAGAAAGCTACCCCATTCAATCTAAAAATGGGTCAAAGAGTTTCTTCTTTGGTTTCAAATTTGATGAATCCAAATCTAGAATTCACTCCCTTTCTCCTTTTTTTGGGGATGAAAGTATCCACAACATTTCCATACCAAAAGAAAATGTTTCTCAGCCAAATCTGATTCATTCGCATCAGAAGATTATCCACAAATACTGTGATTAAGCTATCCCATCTAACACCTAAAGACTTACCCTTGTTAAGATTCATCATCCCAAAAAATAGAACTGCACCCAACCCTCCCGAAAGAGCACTAATCAAACAAAACACATACTCACTTGCACCTTGGTTGCCATTCTGAAATCAAAGCCTAGGAGTGTGATGATTCGGTCTCCTAACCCCTAGCAAAACTTCAATTAGTCGATTAGGATGCAAAGAGAAAGGGCACATCTGTTTGTGGCCCTAACTCGAAAAACACCATCGAAGCTAGAAATCAAACCGAAAATTAGAACCCCTATGAGCAAAACAGAGCAGATCCCCGATTTGAACCCCCCTTCACCCATTGAGGACAATGAAACCCTCAGACTACCTTACCGATGCAACCTCAATCCAGAAGGGCGTACCGATCCATCTGCAGCAAGTTATAATCCAACAGCAAGGAGCGACGACGGGAGCTGTTGACAGCAGAGGACGATGATGGTGGAGGAAAAGCCGCTGAAGGAAGCCAGACATTGCAACCGGAAGAGCCCTAGAGATCCCACCGAAGAGACACCGTCAAGAACTCAGCTCGTCGAAACACCCCACTGCAGAATCGCCGAAGAGAAACCCACGAAACCACGAAATCGCCGCCGAAGGAACCTATAAAATACAACCAGAAAAGCCCTATTGATGGCGGAGGACGGCAAGGGCGAAGGCGGAAGGCGGAAGGCGGAAGGCGGAAGGCGGAAGATGAATCATTGAAGTATTCTGTATCCCTTTAGAATTGAAGTGTGGGGAGTTAGATTTGGAAACTTAGGTTTGTGGTTGTCAACATACATAATTCGATCCTTCTCATCATTTTTTTTAATCAAACAAAAATGAAAATATCATTAATGAAAGACAAAGATTTAAGTCAACTCCAAGTAACAAAGGCCAATAAGACAGTGACTCCCCCAAAGAACCAAAGAAATTAAAACTCATCTGAAGAAACAACACAGAATAAAAGAAAAACTTGAGAGAGATAAGAACACCGAACCTAGATGACATGCAAAAACACCCACAACTACAAGATAAAGAAGCAAAGCTACAGGTAAAGCAAGAGTAGAGAGATAGAACCTGTGAAAAAGGCCAACGCCAGCACTGGAAAGACTAGAATATAAGATCACAAGAAACTATTTCCTTTTCAACTTTCTCTCTCCTTTTCAACTTTCTGGATGATGTTCTTTTGTCTCATCTTGAGCTGTGATTGTTTTGCTTTATCATCTTCTCGTTGTCTGTTGGAGTTGGGGTTGGGGCTGTTTTTCTCCCCTGCTTTTTTGTATCTACCTATTCTCTTAGTAATATTCTCAGTTTGATCATCAAAAAAAAAAAAAAAAAAAAAAAAATCACAAGAAAAAAGTTCTACTACTGCAAGTCAACTATTAATAAGTTCTAATTTGTATGAACAAAAACGATGATCACTGCAAGAACTATAGATTAAAATGAGTTTGTCAGCCAATATAATCCATCTTGCTATCTTTCGGAAGGAAACTATGTGACCATCCATCTTGCTATCTTTTAGAAGGAAACTATGTGACCCAATCATGCCAAAGTTATAGGTGAAAAACTTAGTGGGTCGGTTCAACCTCTAATACTACTTGGGGTTAGGCTGTGAGCCTGAAGCTGGTAACGTATAGGAGGCATAGTTCTGAAGTTGATTACGATCAGTGGCCTGTTTTTGGTGTTGATTCTACCCTTGTGAATGGTAATACTATTGTAGAGGAGAATATGAAAAAAGGCAAGGAGGAGTAAATCCTTTAAACAATCTGCAGATTGTGATACATTTTTTGAAGGTATGAGGGAGGATGATTTTCATTATGAGATAGTCAAGGAGAAACATTGCCCCAAGAAAGGAAAAATTGCGGATAATAAAAAAAGGTTGTTGAAGGGTGGATGTGAAGATTCGTTTTATTAGGGGTCTAGCTTTCTTCACTGCATTTGGAAGGGTTTTGCTTGTAGAGGTCTGTGTTTTATCATTATAGGCTAGGCATGCAGTCAATAGATCTGTGCAGCTGTTTTTCTTCGCTCAGACGAGTGCTCTTTTTCTCTTAATATCTGTTTAGGTGGATCTTTGGGTGTGTTTTTGCTTGATCAGTTTCTCTTAGTCGGTTGTCCTGGTATATTTTCTGGGAGTGGGGGTTCTTTTGGTGCTTTTGGTTTGATCTTCAGGGGTGTTTTGTTGTATTGGGAACTTCTTTGGTGTATTGGGTGTTCTATCTTTTTGAGTTCTTTTGGTGTATTGGGTGTATTTCTATTTTTCATTAATAAAATATTTTTTGCTGATAAAAAAATAAAAAAATAAATAAATAAATGCCACTTACTTGGGGTTTTGGCTTAAATCAAAGTTAAGGGGATCAAAACACAATTTTCCAGCCTGTTGACAATTCCAAAAATAATGAGAAGTAAGAAATTATAGTCCAATAAATACCTTTGTGATGTGCTTGAACTACCGCTGCATGTAAAATATTTATGCCATTGGTCATGCCCTTACAAGGAGATGACGGAGAAGTTTCTAAGATATGACTTATGATGTCAGAAAATTCGTGCAACACAGCAAGAGACAGTGGAGATTGACCATCATTATTAAACAAATCCAACAATCCAAGATCTGCTTCCATTAACATCTTCACCACATCAAGGTGACCATTTCTCACTCCAACATGCAGCGGGGTTTCTTTCTTTTCCAGATCACCATCCTCAATAGCTCCTTCACATTGACCTCTTGGCTTTCAACATCTTCATGCAGGGTTTTTGCACTGCTGATGAGAAGTTCCACTAATTCCAAGCACCCTATTCTCGCTGCTACATGTAGTGGGGCGTCACCATCTGCGTTGGCTCTCAGGAGGAGTGATGGGCATAGGCGAAGGACCTGTTTGGAAAACTCCTTTTGTTTGGAGTTCACAGCAACGTGAAGAACATTGTTTTTGTGGGGTGTTGCTTGGTTGAAATTCAAATTTTGAGCTTCCTTTTGGAGAAGGAAATCGGTGTCTCCTGACGCTGCTGCTTCGAAGAATTTCCAATCCATTGTTGTTACCTTCTGTTACGTAAATCTTTAATAGATCCATAAATCATACTCAGGCATTTAAAGAAAATACAATTATTGAAACTTATTTATATGCTATGTTGGAATAAAGTCATTCACATCCCCTTTCTTTTAGCATTAATGTATGCATCCCAAATCATTTTTTTTCAAATTTAATATCCTGAATGATGTGCAATATAACAATTCATAAATTTCAATTTGAATAGTGAAAATAATAATAATAATAATAATAATAATATTAAGATGTCACCTCATTTGGATGTTAAATTTGAGAATCTAATTTGAGACAATTAACATTTTTCCTTTTTACAAGTCGACTAGTAAGACAATACGTCATTACAAAATACATACACACAAGCAGGACCTGTGCAATGTGTGGGAATTATAAACTTTTGATATTTTATTGCGTAAAAAAAAAAAAAATACAATTTATATACTTAGTGACAACCAATAACTTTTAAAAAAGGGTTTTAAATTTTAAAATGAAAAGACATAAAAAAAAACTACTATAAAAAGATGGGTAGTGATATTGGTGGGTCCAGAAGTAAGGTGAGAAGATAATTTTTGAGGGAAAGTTTTTTAGGCTGCCATGTCACCATAACTCCTAAATATAATATAAAATAGATAGATTAAACACGTGGGCCCATTTATTTTTATGGATATATATCCAGCCATCTCGTCACATTCAACCGAAGGGTATAAAGCAACTTTATAAAACTCTCAGCCTACTTCAAGTTCGAACGCGAAGACCTTACATTCGAAGTGCATGGAAATCCCAAAGCCAAAGAAGGGATAAATAATACAACCAAGGCACACAACCTTTTAACACAAATTACCATGGGTTAAATCTGACGACCTATGGTTCATCCCTATTCCACTAAGGTTACGTACCATCCCTACATTGTTGAGATGCGGATGAGAGTTCCTCTTCAATGCGTCTTTTTCAATATCCGACGTTGATACAAGAGGCAGTGACTACAACACAAGGTTTTGGAGCCGGAATTTGCCAATACACAAACCTAAACTCTAGGACTTAACATACTAGTTCCTCGATGTTCAAATCACCAGTCCTATAATCACATACGTTGTGTTCTTGAGACTCCCACTCCCACTCATCTTCTTCCCATCTCCACGTTGGTTTCTAACTCATAGAAGGTTGCCTCATAGCGTGAAAGGTTCCACATATTTTGCCTCGAGTGGCCTTCTAAGATAAAGGTACAGTCTACTTTTCTTTCTCTCTCTATCCTTCTCTCTTCTTTATCCCCGTCTCTGTTTTCTTACAACAACAAAATTACTTAGTGATTGAGTGATTTTGGGTGTAAAGCACAGGTTTGGATCAAATTTATTTATTTTTTTTAATCAGCGAAAGAAAAATTTTATCATTAAGAGAAAATGAGATCCACGAAGCAAATACAATCCCCCAAAACAGAAAACACAAACGCTTCCAAACGATCACCCAACCAGACAAAACCAACCCCCAAAAAACATGAAGGTAGATAGTTCAATGCATCTCAATTCTACTTCAACTGAGAGAGAGTGCTATAAGGATGGCAATCATCACCTTAAAGCTAATAATCTACTCAGTCGTACTGGGGTAGTGTTTCTGCAGAGAAAATATGGGGATTGTTTGAAGCAAGGAATTTTTTAAGATACAGTGGTTAATAAGGAGAATGGGTTTGAGTCTATTGTGTCAGATGTTGTGGATGAGGAATAGTTACTTCCCTATGCAGTTGGTGAGGTAAATTGTATTGAGTTTATTTCGTTATTAGAGGAGAAAATCAATGCTGAAGTGGCTTGTGATCTCCCAATCAGGCATTTAGGTGGGAACGAGGTGTTGGTTATTTTCCAAGATGTTGATACTAAACATTATTTCTTGAAAGACGAGGGCATCAGGCTAACCAATTGGTTTGTGCACATTATCAATTGGGACTCTGAATTTGTGAATGCAGATCAATTGGTTTGGATTCGTGTTGAAGGGGTTCCTTTGCATGCATGGAATGATCGATTCTACTTTTAGGAAGATTGGAGATTGTGTTGGGAAGCTGATCTCCATTGACAATAGGACTTCTCAGAAGAAATTCTTGGATTGTGGGAAGGTTCTTGTTTTAACAGAGCAATCGAATTAATATATGCAAGACTTTATCCTTGAAGGTTTTACTTATAGAGATTATATGGTTAAAATTCATTAGGACTCTGAACGTTGTTTTGATAGAAATGGTAAAGGTTGAGCTTCTAAGGATTCTGGTTGAGGATGATAGCGGCAAGGATGGTAGGGTGGAGGCAAAAGTGGGTTATGGGTAGTGCCAATCAAGTAAGGTCAGTTGACCATTGTTTCTGGGTTGGATGGAGGCAATGATTGTGGTAGGTTTAAGTGATAGTAACCCTTTTGGGTTACAACCTATCTTGGATATATAAGTTAGTTCGTGAGTAGACTGTTCGTATCGGGAAGCTTAACTCTTGTCAGAATCCTTCCGAAGTTGGTATTGTTCAAGGGCTTGTGAGTGGTGATGCCCATTCGGACCCTTTTGGTATTGGTGTTAATACTGTGTCTGAGAATGATAATTTTTATGAAAGAAGAAAAGAGAAAAAAAGATAAGGATCAGTAGTGTGAAACCTCAGAGCAATCTGTTGACTGGGACACTTTTTTTTCCGAAGGAATGAGAAAGGATGATATTCAATATGAGATAACTACGGAGAAGAATGGCTGCAAAAAGGATAGGAAGTTTGTTGCCAATATAAAAAAGGGTTGTTAGGTGTTTGCTGTGGTGTGCGATTAGGATGCTTTCGTTTAATTTGTTTGAGGCTCTAGCTATTGCTTGTCATTTGCAGATGTTAGGTCCAAGAATGACATGTTCTAATACTATATTAAGTTTTCTAACCGTAAAAACCTAAACTTATAAGTGGAGGTTCCGAACGGTTATATAGAGACATATTTAACTCGATATTTAATTGATGTGAGGTATGATATTTTCCAACAGCAGATGTTATGGGCTCTCTTTTAGAAATATCAAATTTAATGTGCTGAAGGTTTCTTCCGTTCTCTTATACATGGGAGTTCTATTGCCGTTTTTCTGTTCTAGCTACATGGTCCATTCTGGCTCTATTTTCAATGATGCTGTTTAGATTGCTTGCTGCCTCTCTTCCTTGTTTTGGCGCGGTTTGCTTTCTGTTCTGGGGGATCGGCTGTGCTTTTGTTTTAGCTCTCTTCTTCTGCTATCATTGTTTGGTTTTGTTTGTTTTATGCTTTTTAAGGAATCTTCTAGTCGGGGTTCTGTGTTTTGGTTGCTAGCTGTGGGTGTAGTTTCCTTGTTTGCTAGTGCTTCTCGTTAGTAGGGGTTTATTGTATGCCTAGGGGTGATTTGCAGCTCCTTTTGGGGGAATTTTTATTGTGAGTGCAGTCTTTGGTGTTCGGTTTTTCCTTTGTTTTGTTTTGTTTTGTTTTGTTTTGTATTTTTTTGGGGGGTTTGGTGTTTTCTTTGTAGCACAGTTTAACCTTATTAATAATATTACATTTTGCTGATTGAAAAAAGAGAAGAAATTTCTATGAAGATTATAGCCATCCCATCTGCTCTACGCGCTAGGAGATTTTCATTAGTTGTTATGCTTAGTGACAAGCTCTAGTTCGCTACCAAGAAGACAGAGAAATGAAGGGGAATCCTGGAATGACTTAGGATTGCTATGCATATCCAATGCTTAGTGTATTGCCAACTATGTTGTACACAATTGCCTTCACTATGCACAGCATATATAATCGGCAATAGACTAGCCATTAGATGTGGATCTAGGTTTAATATATGTTCATTTTGAAAAATTTAAAAGCAAATTTTGGGATTTACTTTTAACCAACGAATTTTTAATATCTTGTTAAAAGACATGTTGTCAAGATGGTGGAATCATAATAAATGAGTGAAGAAAATGCATGAGAGTTGAGTATTTTGGAGGAAAGGCTAAGAAAGTTTGTCCATTTGGTATACTCTCTTTTATATAATAACTCTATTATATATAATAGTATAGATAGATATAAAAACACAAATATAGCGAACAAACAACGTACCTAACAAAGGAAGAGTGAACTGACAATGGTGGAAGTACGGTTGCCCCTTTAGTGTCCTGTAAATGTGATCACCTCGTTTGCTGGACAGTTTATTTCCCCCCTCTCTCTATCTCTCTCTCTCTCTCTATATTTATATTTGTGGGGGTGCGCGTGCACACTTTTGCTTTGATATTCTGTTCTCTTGTAGGGGCACTCCAAATTTGTAGACTGATAGATGGTTTAGCAGCTTCAGATTCCAAAGCTGAAGAAATGGACTACCGAAGAAACACATCCCTCAACACTGGAGTATCACTTTACATATTAGTGACTATGGGCATCTATTCTTCGCAACTCACATTGTCAAGAGCAAAAGTATTGGATGCAGTACTAATTTATTATCGAATATTGGCACATGAAGCCACAATCTGTTGTATATTTGCACACACACACAAGGGTAAGGATCTGATATATATATATATATATATAGATATATATACTTTTTTTTTTATTTTTTTTACACTATTTTCAATATTTTTTTTTGTGAGACCTATGATCTGCAAATCAACAATTAGATTACATGCATGTTTCTCTCATTCATGTTTTGCTTGTCAAATATTAAATTGATAACAAATTAGGAGTTGCTTTGTCTAAAAATGAATATATTTTATTAAAAGAAGTTAAAATTAAGTTTATGAATCCAGAAAGACTGATATTTGACATATATGACATTTATGAGAAATGTATGTAATTTAATGACAGACTTAACAAAACGTGAATCACACAAAAATGTTATTGAATTTCATTTATTTATTTAAATTTAAAAGAATTGGTTCTTCATCATGACCCACCCAATCCTTCAAACTCCAGCCCAGATCAAATGTACGTACATCTCCCTCGAGATTCCCACGCATCAAGGCAGGATTTGCATGTTACGTAACTTTTGAAAATTAAAAGAGAACAAATGATTCGCTTTGAGGATAGGGTAATCAAACCTCCAAATATGATTCACCTTGAGGGGAACCAAATTAAAACCTCTATTGTTCTTCCAACGGAAGAAGTTTAGATTTGATATAATCTACTTATTTCTGTTGTTGCTTAAAGGAAATCTTATTCTCTCTGTTCCTCTTTTATTGTTCTCTTTTTTTTTTGGGATGTTCCAAATTTAGGATAGTACTATAAATAGCAACTAAATATAACAATAAAAGACAACAATTGGTGTGACATTTTTCAACAGACAACTGTTAATTAGTACTTCTCTAGTCATGTAGCATTTCCCCCAAAATTATTATCCCATTCAAAAAGAAATCAATGACTTTTTTGCATTGTTTTCCTAAAACCCTTTTTCTCATTGGTAGTTTACATTTTCCAATGTTTTGTGTACTTGAAGGTAAAATTGGTATGTTAAAACATTTACATGGATGTGAAAACATTTAAAACATTTTCCTAAAAAAACATGTTTTTCAAAGATGACAGTCAAATAGCTAGGAACGGAGGAAGTATACTTACATGGTTTTCCCTTTCCCTTTTTTATTTTAAAATTTGATTAGTTACTCGAGGGTAACTGGCCTTAAATGGTTACTTTGAAGGTAACCCATCTCCTTAACAGAGATAAATTACTGATAAATCCGCTTAATATATTACTTTTAGGATATATAAATCTGCTTAATATATTACTGATAGAGAAAAAGATAGAGTAAATACAAACATACCAACACCATCCCTACAATTCTGCACTCCTAGCAGCCTTTCTAATAACTGCCCTCACTCCCACATACACAACCATCTACTCCAACCATTTAGCACACATTAAGGTCATGCTTCTTTAGTTAGAATGGAATGAATGAGAATGAAATCTGATTTCATGTTTGAAATAATATTGAATGGAAATAGATTTGTAATGATTGTCCAAACATGCTGTTTGATTCCATTCCCACTTAAATTATTTCACTTAAACAAATTGATTGAAATGTGATTCATACCATCCATTCTATTCTAGCTAAACAAACATGGCCTCAAAAAGTTGGGGCCTATTTGGGCATCTAATTTGATATTAAACAATTTAAGAAATTTTACATAAGATTGAAAACATAAATCTATTATCTTGAATTAAAATATTTTAAAATGTGAGTTATTAGTATAATTGATGTTATAAAATCAATTTTAAGGAATTCATAAAATATCACTATTTTGAATTTCCACTCTTATTTATGATAATGATTATAATTTTTTTAAATTTTTTAATTCAAGATATAGATTAAATCATCAATACTAAGTAAAATTTTTTAAATTATTTAATTTCAAATCCGACAATCAAACAGGTTACTAATGGAACAACTGCTGATATTACCCTACCAATAAGTTATATAATATTAAACAATTTAAACAAACAGGAGCAAGTCTCCCCACATGCCAACTGCCCTAGGCGAGGGTTGATGGCGGGCCCCTCTTCTGCCATCAACTTGTTATTAGGACTAGAATAACAACTACTATATGCAACAAACGTACAAATTATGTACAATCAATAATGAACGATGATATGATTGACGGTGAATAACCCATCAATCAACTTATATAAATGATAGTTCTATCTTCGAGATTCAATTCTGAACTTGACGACTATATGGTAATGAATTTTAAGAATGTTTTGGAATATATAACTGGATACTTACAGGAGCTAACGCACCAGTCATCCTAGCTATTCTTGTTGAGGCCATTAATTGATCATCTGTGTGTGCATGTATATGGCTAGGGTTGCTTGTGATATTTGAAGTGGGAAGTGAAAAGGGCGAAAATGTGCAAGTGGTGAAACAATATCTTCTCTGATTGACAAGGGTAGCTATATATTTCTTTTAACTACGTGGGGATCGATGCTGCCTTCTTTGTAAGGTAAAGTAAAAGATTTAACCAAGACTTGGCTCCCAAGTGATTCTGATAATCCTTTTTCATATATCTTCTAACACCTTGATAAAAGAGAATAAGGTGCATGTTTTACTGTAGATCAACGGTTCATGGGTTTGTTTTGTGAGGTAATTTACTGTAAATGTACTATTCATGGATTGGGTTTGTGAGACGATTTATTGTAGAAGCATTGTAGCTCCCGTGTAGTGACGGCTATGTCCTTCCTTTTTTGCTTATTTGTGTGTTTTTTACAAGGGTGCTATGGGTATTAACCTTGGGTTGAAGTAGGCCTCGACATCGGGCTGGGTCGGGCCTCGGGCCGGGCTTTTTGGGTTTGCACTATTCATCGGGCCGGGCCAGGCCATGAAGGAAAATAAGGGGCCTCTGTTGGCACCCCAAGACTTGCTTTTTATCCCCCATTTATTTTACATTTTAAGGTTTTATGAAAAATATAAAAGGTTTTCATAAAAACTGATAGCGTACTCTATTAGAAAACATTAGTTTGAACAACTTTTTAGAAAAAAGTTTTTCCAAAATCTATCGTTTAAGTAGACTTTTTTGCCATTTATAATCTTTGCATCATAAATGACTAAATAGTCCTTTTAAACGATAGATTTTGGAAAAACTTTCTTATAAAAAGTTATTCAAAATGATGTCTTCTAATAGGCATCATGGTCAGTTTTTCTAAGAACTTTACGTATTTTTCATAAAATCTTAAAGTGTAAAATAAGTGGGGGATGAAAAGCAAGTCTTTAGGTGCCAATAGAGGCTTTCAGGAAAATATGAAGCCCAGGCCTACCCCACGGGCTTGGGCTTTTTTGTCCTTCGGGTCTTGGGCCTCGGGCCTAAGCCATATTACCAACTATTAATGTGTAACAAAAGAAAAAAGTGGAAAAATTACATTTTGGTAATCACTTCCCATCATAATACTAAAACAGAGGACATAGTACTCACTTTGTATTAAGTTGATTGTCTATTTGTACTAAGTTACATTAAAATGCTCTTTTATTGGTATTAATCTGGGAAGTTATCACCAAAAGGTAATTTTTTGAAAAGCTGGAAAACATTCATATTGCTACAGTGTCGGGCTTCGGGCCAAGCTCGAGCTTCAACTAAAGGCCCAAGCCTAGCCCAAGGGTTTCCGGGCTGGGCTCGGGCTGGGCTTTTTCCTTCGGGTTTCGGGCTGCCCATAGGCCTTGGGCTTTTGATGAGGCCTAGGTTGAAGATGGTGTCCCTGCTTTTTCTCCTCTCTTATTGCGGAATTAACTTTTTGCCCTAATCAATTTCCAATTTATTTATCTCTTTACCTCTTGGATGACTTGGCCTTTTGGTCTTTTAGGTGCAATTGATGTACATAGTGATCAGAGCCCAGTCTAAGCTCCTTGAGAATTCTGAAAGCATCTTCAGCAGGCTGATCGAGCACCCAACGAGCAACCCTTCTCTGTCTTCCTCCATCACACTCCTCTTTCTTTTTCTATACCAAATTTTCTGCTTCTGCATGTTAATTCTGAGGTATATATGATTTCTCATTCATTCTCTATGTATTTGTTTGTGTATATAAAGCGTTTGTTTTAGCATTTTGTATTGGTTTGTTTTTTTCCTTTGCTTTTCATTTTTGTTTGTTTTGCTTTGTTTTAGGGTTTCAGCACTTCGACGCCGACAAAGCTTCCTCTCTCAAGCCAGATTTTGGAAATCATTTTTCTCTATATTCATGTATTTGAATGTGAGTGTGCATGTTCAATCTTCTTACTCATTTCCCCCTTTTTTGAAGAAAAAAAATTAGAAAAAAAAAAGTTTGAACTTTTTGTATATGTGTAAATGAATCATATGCACATGGTCTACTTGTACTAGAATAGTGCCTTTCGACTGGCTCAAGGGGAAGAGGCTGTGAGAAAACAAATTCAGTGGGAATGGTACAACTCACCATGTCTACTTCACTGTCTGAAAGGTGGGATTTCTTTTCTTGTAATTTATTTTTTTAGTTCGTATTTTTTATTTCAAGTTTGCTATGTTTTTTTCTCATTATAAACAATTTGATCATTTTGAAGGAAATTATGATGAAGGAGTTAGGAAGAAAAGGGTCTTCTTGCTTTCTCTCCGATTCTGAAGGGCAAATTCACCAGTTGAGCAGAACATACAACAATGTACAAAAAGTGTGAGTCCTTCCTTTGATATTCTCTATATATAGATATAGGTGTTATTGTAACGACCCGAAATGAGGACCGTTAGTTAAGTAGTAAGAAAACCATTTTTAAAGCCAAATTTTGGTAGATGTTTAATAAAAATAATTCTTTTGAAAACATTTTTAGAAAATCCGGCATGATCCCTTCTGTAAATAGGATGTACCAAGTTATCGACTAATCATAAAACCTATAGAAAACACATTTATAATCATTTCCAACCATCCACACAATAAATCGAAATAAATAAATTAAAGGCTACATCATAGCCACATGGGTCCCATTAAGTCCATCTCACTACAGATTAATTATTACAGGCCATGAATTAAAATTAATACATGCCTAGGCTTTTAGCCAAAATAAAAATACAATGATTTCCCTATATGAGTGCAAGCATGTTGATGTGCTTCCCAAAAATCAGGTCAAGCTTTATTTTGAAAATATGACCTGCAAGAAAAACTGTGGGGGTATGAGCTACACGCTCAGTAGGAAAACATTTTCCTGAAAATAATCCGAGATTTCAAAACCATAGTATATATATATACTTTTGAAAGAATCCCTGCAAAACCATTATTAGTTTGCGATATAAATCTCCACTAAATAAAACTGATACGCTATAATGAAATAAACTACGAAAGTTAAATCATTTAATACCCACACCCCTTTTTCCTTATTAAAGAGGTTATCAAAATCCTCATTTTACTAATGAATTATCCATCATTTTCAGATATCATATTACGGCCTTATAAGCCAATAATCATCATCCGCCATATTTGGCAATCCATAACATTAGTCTTTCAAACTGATAAATCCTCCCCAGGTCATGCGGGGCCCTCGCGCGCGAAAATAAAGGGAAACACTATGGATCCTATCTGGGTCCAGAAAGTAACCCCATCATGAGGAAACACTATGATCCTACTTGGACTAGAAAGTAACCTCATATTCGGGCACATAGCCCAGGACTAAAGGATAGGAAGACACGGCACGACGTCCCGTTCCTTTGGGACCGCAGTAATCCTATCTCCAGTAGCCCTCATCACTATATCCATATCTTCACCACTTATCTTTTCATTTACCAATTTCATAATTCTCATATAAACCGGAAAATTATATACATTTTCCAAGAAAACCATATAACAGGTTTATGCAATTAAATCATATGAAATAACCCCCATAATTCATATAAATCCTTTCCAACCATTTTTCAAAATCGTGGTTTTCAAAAAAACATTGATATAAAAGTGACCCCCAACATTTTGACTACATAAAATAGTCTAATAGGTTTTAAAACCAACCCATGGTATTCCAAATCATGTGAGGGTTTGAAATGTAACATGCATACAACCCAATTAGGGTATAATACGAAACCCTAGATTTTCCAAAATTGATTAAAACTCATAAAATATGCCCACATGCATGATATTTATGCAAAGCATGCCAAATATATGTATTTTTACATGATTTAAACCCAAAACCCTCATGCTTCAATGATTTAAGACGAGAAAATGCCCCTACCTCAAAAATAGAGGGAATAAATGCAAATCCACAACCATACATGCGTAGATTAGGCCAAAATACGCTAGTTCCGAGCTCGCCGGCGTCGGATCGAGGCTGCCATGCTCCGGCGAGCCGCCGTCGAGCCTCCGACCCCTTCTCCTTCTCTTCCTCTCCTTCTTTCTCTCTCTCCCTCTTTCTATCGGCTGAGCAATGGGTGAGAACCCTCTAGAATCCAGGTTTTAAAGGAAGAATAAATGAGGGGTAAAATGGTATTTTCATCCCATAAAAATCTGGACTTTAAGTTGAAATTCGTGCGTTATGGTCGACCAAACAGGAAGTAGTCGACCAAAACTCCCCAATGAACAGTACCGTGACATTCTGTCTGCAATATAGTCGACCAAAACAACCTACAGTCGACCAAAATTCCCTAAGGAACAGTACCGTGACATTCTGTCTACAATATAATTGACCAAAACAATCCACAGTCGACCAAATCACTCAATATGCACAAAAAGAGGTATATGCCTCCCCAAAGCGTGCCTCAACACCTCCTAACCCAAAATTCTCACGAATCAAGCCTTGGGCCCTCACAGTTATATTTTATTATTTTGTGATAGGCTTCAGATTTTATATATATATTGATTTTGGTATGGTAGGTGAGAAGAATTAAGGTAGCGAAGGTGATGGTACTAGACAAGTGGAAGGAATAGGCAAGCAACCACTGAAGGTGATGACTGTACGATTAATGAGAACAAGCTCTTGTCGAAGAAGAACAGGTTATTTTCTAACGCACTTATCTTTGTGTGTTCAACGTAAAGTTTGTTTTGTTTTTTTTCCTTATTTATTTATTTATATAATTTGAAAAAAAAAAAAAAACTATCTTATTGTTTTTGTTTTATGCTTATTCATTTGGATTCATTCTTGTGAATCCATATAATGAAAAAATAAATATAAAATGTAATTCAATTTGGGTCCTTTTGGATTTGATTGTCCTAAAGTAGCGTTTACTGGAGTTGGATCCTTTCAAGATTATGTGGCCAGTAGCAAGGGTGGAGCTAGGAGTTATCTCCAATGGAGGCACTGTGCTATGATTTTGTAATGTGGGAATTGGGAATTAAAAGCTCTAGAAAGCATTTGTTTTAAAATAGAACTTTTTGGTAATCATTTTCCAATTTAATACCAAAAAAGGATATTGTGGTCAATTTATTACAAATTGACAATAAATATGTTTTAAAATGACTACTATCTTCTTCTTTTTGGTATTATGTTGAGACATGGTCATCAAATGGTGATATCTCTCCAAAAAAAAAAAAAAAAAAAAAAAAAAAAAAAAACTTGGTTGAGCCAGTGGGGGCACATGCCCCCAAAGGCCCCCCACTGGCTCTGCCAGTGGCTAGTAGCCACTCATTTCAACCAGAGGAGCTAAGTAATATTCTGTTACTAGCTACCAAATGAGGTCCCAACAAGGTACAGATTTGGATCACCAATAACTTTTTTAAATTTGTTAATTGGACTGGTTAAATTGCTTGAATTTATCCTCTTGACAACATTTAGTTGGTTTTAGACGAGTGTGTGTTGATACTTTAAAATCTTACCAACCCAAAGTTGACTTGCAATGTTTGGATAGGATTAAATAGCAAGACGCAGAAAGGCAAACAGGATTAGATGCCTATGCAATAGATACCCATCACAATAGTGTAGCATCGGTTAGCACAAGGTTGTGCTTTCAGAGTTTTGTTTATTTATTTACAAGTATTTAAATTCAATGTATTTTAACATCATTATGTCAACTATTCTCAAGGTTGGGCCCATGCAGAGCACTAATATTTATCTGTAGAGCTATTTATGAAGGAAATCAATGCTAACTCCCCAGAAAAGCATTTATATTTGAGCATGAATACTTAGGTGTGAATTTCAAGCAAGTTTCATGTGATATGAATAAAGTAGAAAAAGACAGTTCCTATTTGATATAGCTATTTATGCAAGGATTTTATGATTATGAAGCAATTGCCTCTTGTACAAATCATGTATTAATATATTAGAACTATAGGAGACCCTATTCTCATGAATTACTATGTTTATCCAAGTGATCCACAAATAAAAATCTCTTTTTTGCATATCCCTATCCTGATAAGCCAAAACCAAAGCTCTTATTTTCTGTTGAGTAAGTCTTGAATGAGCGCTCGAAAACCAAATTTCTATAGCTCACTTAACGAAAAGAATAATGCATCACTGAATAAATGATGTTTAAGCCAATAGCCCTTGGGCTTGATGACCTGTTCCGTTTCAAAAAGGTCATGAGGTTTACAGAGGTCTTGGTTTCAACTCTGCATGAGTGCATATGTGGATGTCTGTGTTTCCCTATCATTTAGCCAAAAGAAAAAATGAAAAAGAAAAAAAGGAAGAACAAAAAGAAATGATGTTGAAATGTTTAAAGCAAATCCCCAGAGTTCCTTTTTATATATATATATATATATATATTAAAATTTATAAGACAATTTATAATAAACAAAAAGGATGCACCTGGAATGTGTGTGTATGCATTTATATATTGTCATAGCCTTAATTATACATATTGCGTTTTAGTCTTATCGTGTACATATACAATAAATAATTCACAGGGCAAGATATTGTCCTCAAAGTGATCACTTGTATACACACAATAACACTATAATGCAATATATATTATTAAGCCTAGAACCTTATGTAGGTCGTACATCCTAAACCAAAGTACCAAAAAGCTTGGAATTGCATTTTAGGCACATGCATACCACGTTGTTCTCATAGAAAATCCATTGTCTCCTTCGGTAGGATTTTATTTTAATTTTTACTTTGTTAATTTAATTTTTTCCCCATTTTTCTCACTTTCTTTTCTTCATTTGTTGCTCTCACCACCGCTTCACTGGGTTTGGAGAAAGAGCTTTTGCAATCAAGTGGTAATTTTTGAAAGGCTTCAGTTTTGTTTCTACAGGTTGGTCTCTCCTTATTTTTCTCTTTCTTTTTTCCATTTGTTTGCTGAGAGAATCATATTTATATTGTGTTTGTTTGCTGAGAAAATGAGGGAAACCAAGGGCTAAGAAAATCCTATATATGTTTGTCACACCCCATTTTTGCACCACCTTACTAGGGCTCATCATTTCATGCATGTTTTTGTTTTGTTTTTTAGTCTAGTCACTTGCATTAGTTTTCTAGAGTCACAAGGACAATGGATATGAATTTTGGTTCAAATTGGAGTTGATCTTGAGGGATAATAAGAGCTTTTGTGACTTGAGGGGCATAATCGTCTTTTAAGTCCCAAACTTTTCATTTGACCTTGGAATGATCTCCAAATTGTCAATTGGAGTTCATATGGATGCATAAGAGGTATTTTTAGTGTCAATTTGGTAAGTCAATGGCTCGGGATTAAAATGGCTCGATGTAGTTCAAGTTGGTTAATTGACCCTTCCTTGGGTTAGCTCTAATTGACTCACAATTACCAACCAAATCTTTTCAAATTGACTTTCATTAGTCATCATTTTACCCTCAAAAGTGTTTCATGAAGTTCAATTTTGATATGGCCTGATGATGAGTTTAGTGTGGTTATTTACGGATTATCCTTGAAGAATTAGTGCGAATCACAGCATGAGATTTTTGGTTAAAATGAAAAGAAAATTATTTTATTAAATTAGCCATTTTTATCATGACACTAACACGTGTACGTATGTGATGAGTGTGTGTACGCACATACGATACATGTGCATGCGTGTTAGCGGTCAGTCTCCCAATTTTTATAAAAGACAATTTCCTTTTCCTATTCAGATTAGAAGTCTTTTATCATTATAAAATACCTTTTGATTATTCTCCAAAGAAACCTAGTCCAGGAAGGAAAGGGAAACTCCAGATTTCAGCTATAAATACTCTCTTAATGTCTTTAAACAAGGGGGAGGAGAAGAGGGTTTGGAGGGAGTGAAATTCGTCATAATTCAGCAGTAGATTTTCTGAAAACCAGCAGTCGTATTTTAATCATAACTTTTTCATCCGAAGTCATAATTTTATGAAATTGGTCTTGTTAGAACGATAATTCAATTCTCTACAACTTTGTATTTCACAAGCTTTGTCCAAATCCAACGTTTTCATACCCAAAAACGCGATTGAAGTTGCTGCTGCTGCAAAGTGACGAGAATCACTTTTTCTTTTCTCTTGTTCTCTTTTTGTTTTCTATTTCTTTTCAAAGTTGAGTGAGTTTTGATCTCTTTGCTGTGATACCACTTTGACAAAGAGGAGGATTCGTGTTGGTTTGATTCACTCTAAAGACCTGAGGAGCCACGAACAATTACAAACACAAGGAAGGCCCTTCCTAAGGTATTCTCCTTCTCTATTCAAGCTTAAACTAGGTTTTCATATGGGTTAGGCTTATTGCATGTTAAAGGTAACTTTTTTATCATGTATTAACACTCTAGCTAGTTAATATACATGGAATATCTATTTTTTATCTACTGTTTAGCATGCTTTAGGGCTGTCCTTTAGGTTTTTAATGCATAGTTGTGATTCTTGTGCTCCTGTTTGTCCTTGTGCTAGGATTAGTGTCATTGCATGTTAGAGTTAGGATTTTCATCATGTTATATTGCTTTAGTTAGTTAATATGCATGATATAATTTCTGTTTAGTTTGGTTTTAGCATGATTAAAGTATGTTTTGTATGTTTTTAAGCATATTTGTGAGTTTAGGGTTTTAGAGTCATTGTTTCGTGTTTGTTTTCATATAGCATGATAAAGTAGACTTTTTTATTGGTTTTTCTTCGTGTTTGCTGTATATGTTTTTCATATGGAGTAAACATGATAGTTTTGCATGCATGTTAGTATGTTTTAGGGTTTTTATGCATGATATGGTTCTAGGAATATGTTAGGACTTATTATTGTTCGCTGTTTTTGCTATTGGCATGCTTAGTGGATGATTTTAGGTCATAATACTATTCTGTCCAGATTTGCATGTTAGTGTTTTTGCATGGTTTTGAGCACTTGTAAGGGTGCAAATAGGTGTGGTATTTGTCCCATGGCAAATAGGGCTGCTTATGTCTGAAATGGCTAAATGCTTGGAGCTAATTGCGCTCAGGTAAGTGGGTGTGAAGGTGCCCCAATTCACCTTTCTTCTTAACTCATTCTCTTCTCCCTATCTAGGGTTAATTTTTAATACAAGTCCTATGGTTTAATTAGAGGTTTCCTTAACCAACAAAATTCTGGTTTTTATTAAAGTTTCCATTTTGTGGATTTCTTTCCTAAAATCAAACTTTCTATCAAATTCAACTCTTTTGATCAAATAAGGAAACCTAGGGTTTTAACCATAGGTTTATATTAGGTCTTAACCCTAATTCTAATCGAACTACGTGGACTTTGATCCATGTATTTCGTTGCATGGTACGTAGGCGCTCTTCGTGAGGCTCAAGTCCGTTCTAGGATCCAAGCATCCTAGGTTTATTTATGTTTTCTTTTCTTCTTTTTCTTTTCTGTTTTTATTTGCTTATTATGCATGGATGGATGAATGAAATATATGAATGCATGCAATTCTTGTGATGATATACTTGCTGATTTTTGTATGGAAAGACTTTAATTTAGCCCAAATGAACTGAGAGACCGAAAGGGTGACATGGGTGCCTATAGGCTTTGCCTAGAACCTTCCCATGTCATAACTTAGCCTCCGAATCCCCGATTTCTTTGGTTTTCAAAAGATTGGTTTTTGCCTTTCCTTTTTTATGGAGTCTTTCAAATTGTTTTCCTAAAACAAACTATTTTTAGGGTTTTCCTTGTTTCCTTTAAAAAATAAGGTGGCGACTCCTTTCCTTTTTCTTTTTCAAACCCACTTTCTTTTCAATCCCTCGTGGGCCCAATTTCCGGGGTTCACAATGTTGTGTTTGTTTGTTGAGAAAATATGAGGGGAACTAAGAGGGATGGGTCTTCTCTTTTAGATTGTGTTTGTTTGATGAAAAAAATCAGGGAAACTAAGAGGGATGCATCCTCTGCTCTAGGATTCATTTTTAGATTTGAGATAAGATATAGAAAATCCTCTCATTCCTCTTTATTTAGGTTTTTTTTTTTTTTTTTTTTTTTTTGGCTGAGAAGATAAGGGAAAATAGGAAAGATGGGTCTTCTATTGTATGCTTTACTTTTAAATTTGAAAATAACAAGTACTAGATGTTCTTTTATTTGGTTATTAATTTGATAAATTACAAAAGTACTGAATAATTGCATTTCCTATAGGTCTGATTATTGTTGTTTCTTCAACATAAATGATCTCACCACTACTAATGATTGTTCTTTCATTGAAATCGAATTAATCATATCATTTTCATGTCAGCTTCATCAGTTGATTTCTCTCTGCCAAACAGATAGTACCGACATCTATTTTGCCCTTGTATTGTCCCATTTCACCATAGAGTGCATGCACACGTCATTTGGTCACATTTCATGTTTATGTGTCTCTTAAATGGTTGAATCCACTATTGATTTATACCTACTAGTAGATTAATTCTATTATGGACACCAAAATTAGCTTTGCATGCGCAACCACGTAGAACTGGGTAACCTATATAGTATAGTCTTAAATGAAGTTTGGCACACAATCATGAATTGGTGAGTAACATTATGCATAGGCGTAGCACGACCCTTTTGAAGCTCCAAATGAACAATCTTCCACCAAAAGATAATGAGAACATGAATTATAACTTGAATGTGCTTTTAACATTGCTATAAAATTTTATTTGATGCTTTCATCTAAACATGTTTATTTTTGTAGAACCACTTTCTTGTGCTGCAAACTGTGGACTACGATCAAATTCTGAGATATGGCACCAAACTCTCATACAAACTTTATTCCTGTTTTAGCTTGTTTTCTGTTGAACATTGCTTTATAATATTTCGAATAGTCCTGAACAATAATGTAAAAGCTTATTTTGCACTTTATGTAGTTATGATGTTTACTTTACCTTCATAGTGCAACACACAACTTTCTCTTTGAGAGTCTAAATATCACTTGACAACTTGGCAAATAACATTAGGCATGTACGTAGCACGTTATCCTTCCTAGTCCTTAAATACAACAATAATTCTTAAGCAGTTTTTTTTTTTTTTTTTTTTTGGTAGGCAACTAAATTTTATTTAAAAAAATGCACAACAATACTCCCAGAAAGATGTTAGCAACGCCTCAACACCCAAAGTGGACGAGAAAACTGGACACTAAACACCCAAAGGCAACACCCAAACTAGAAACGCCATAAAACTAGAATTGGACAACTAAATAACTAAAAGAACCTAGGAAGCCTATCAAAACTGCTAGAAACCAAAAAACAAAAACAGCCCAACAAAAAACAATCCAACAAATACAAAACCAGGATTAATCAAGCTTGACATGAAAATTACAGAGCACAAGGGCAAACCCCAACATGAGAGATTAAAAGCCATGGATACATTGAATACAGTAAATAAACAAATGAAAATTACACGATCAATATACGTTTTACAATGCACTGTGTCCTTAATTAGCATTAATCAAGCTTGCTTCCCGGTTTTTGTGGACTTTGAATACCATCGTTCTTCCAAAGTAGGAGAAAAGGAGACATTAATAATCCGCCCAGGCTATGCTTGTAAGTTGTAACATAACCTATTGCCAGATATCAGGAAACATGGTAATTTCGTTGATAGTAATTGGTGCTATCTAACTTTAAACAGATGCCATATCATTTAGAAAGTCACATGAAAATTTTGAGTAAATATGAGAAAGGAACGATTTAGAGGAAGAACATGAAACCATTCATATGGTTTTGGTCCAATATAATTCTGGATGGATGTTGGGTTATCTTTACCAGGAGTAAGCTTGAAGAAATTATACATATTCTAGGATTATTAAATGACTGCCTTGGAAGCTTTCTTTGTCTCGTTCATCTACTACTTCTGAATTGATAGACGAATAGTTACTGAACTAATTTATTGGAAACTTTTGATACTTGTAATTCGAAAAAAGTAACTGTATATTAAGGTGCGTTCGTTCTTTCGATTTGAAATGAAGAAGGGTAACCTGTGAATGAAACAAGAAAATATTAAGATCACACAAGTCGCATACACACACATCAATGACTTGTACATTGGATTGACAAAAATAAAAGAATAAATAAATCTAATAGATTAATGAAAGTGTACATGGTTGTTAAATGATTTTAATTGCTTGTTATTATTTTTGCTCTATCGGCATTAAGAAGAGAGAACAAACACAAACCTTATTTGGCTCAGCCCGAGATGGACCAAGTTGAACGTTTAATTTCAGTGAGTGCACGCAAACTGGTTTGTCCTTTGATATCCTCTCCTTTGAGTGACCTGTGCACTCAATAGGCAATTGTGCCATATTTGTCAATATATTCATATTATCAATGCACGTAAATTCTAAATTAAATTTTCTTAACTCTAGGGGCCGTATTTTATTCTAATTCTTTTAATATTGCTGAAGAAACCTTGCTTAGAAGAAAATAAAGATATTTCTGGTCACACCTCTTTTGCCTTTAGGGAAAAAGGCTTTAATACAAAATTAATGGTACTTCTTTAAAGCTAGTTTGGATTGACTTAATGGGAAATGTAGATGCTAAAGCTAGTTTCTTATATCTCTACCTTTGCAAAGTGATGCAACAGAAAATACGCGGTCGAGATTTAGCTCACAAAAAAAATCAAGCATCCACTATTCTGTTGATTGTCACAAGAACAATGCCAAATAGTAGGCAATCACGATTAATGTTCACGCTAGAGCACGAAAGCAGGAATAGAAGAGTAACTCTCTCTCTCAATATTATTAATCTCAGAAAATAAGCAATCTTAACTGTTTACCATAAGGCTTGTGTCCTTTTAAATATTTAGAAAACTAATCCTACGAAATATGAAAACCTAGTTCTACTAGAACAAGTAAGAAATAAGTAAGAAACTAATAAAATAAAACAAGATAATTCAAACTCCTTAAATAGTTAAAATAACTAAATTCCCGAAATTAGCAGCAAAGCAGCAGTAGCGGTGGTAGCAACAAAACAACCCGTGGTGCGTACGCATTGTTGAAATATGCATACGCTTAAGAGAGCATGCATATGCATTATTTTAAATATGTGTATGCCAATGCAATTTGCATCATTCTCCTTTGTTTGGAGAGAATTCGCTTTCAAATTCATAGTCTCATCATCTGAGCTATCTCCATTGTAAGAAACCAAATGCTTGATGTTGAACATATAGACTGTTCAATCCCCACTAAGACTATCACCACGCTTGCAACTGCTATTGCAGATGCATTGCTTGATCCGCAAGGGTTTAGTTGCACAAAATTGATCGTTTTACACCTTGCATCATCCTCTGTGTTCCCCTCTGTTTGAAGAGAGTTTGTCCCCAAACTCTACGGGCTGTCTTCATAGAAGTATTGATGTTAGTCGACCACTCCATCTGAATAAATACTTTGAGGACTTTGTTTATTGCAATCTCCTCCCAAATTTATTTTCCAAAAATGTCATAACAAATTTTTTTTCTCTACGCCCTTCATCTCATTCAAAATTTTTAGCATTTGAGGATTAACAACACAACAAATATTTTCAATTCCAATAAAATCATAATGCTTCAACTCTTTAATGACAAAAACTTTATCCTCTAGAAAATCACCAAGTAGATTATCATGACAACAAAAATTATTACTTGAATAATTTTTATTACGTGTCTCGCAGATTATAAAATCAACTTGACTTTCCAAATCTTCAATAACATTTGGCTCAATATCATTACTATACTCATCAAAAATAGGTGGAGAATTAAGATCTACTAATTTTTCAACCTCAGCATCACCAAAATTATTTTTAAAAAATTTTCCCCATGAATTCAAAATTCTTACCTTCTTCATTTTCCTCTAAATCTTCATTCTCCACAAAAACATCTCAACATGTGCTCTCCTTATCCATAGAACCCGAAGATGAAGGTCGACAACCATGATGCTGCTTAAGACGAAAACTCTCAAATTGGGCTTGGGCTCGAATCTTGTCTATAATTTCTTATTGCATTTGGACTATGTCCTCGCGATTACACACAACTCCCAAATTGGCTTCACGGCCTCTAGCATGTCTTCCTTGTCGTGGCATGACGTCGGGAATGAACTGGTTTCTGATACCAACTAATGCAATAGAAAATACGCGATCAAGACTTAGCTCACCA
Source organism: Liquidambar formosana (assembly GCA_039720395.1). NCBI lineage: Eukaryota > Viridiplantae > Streptophyta > Magnoliopsida > Saxifragales > Altingiaceae > Liquidambar > Liquidambar formosana. The sequence continues at coordinate 16,448,752 of CM077830.1, forward strand.
AAAGCAATCAAGCATCTACCAATTTATTGATTGTCGCAAGAACAATACCAGAAAGTAGGTAGCTACGATCAATGTTCACACTAGAACATGAAAGCAGGAATAATAGAGAAACTCTCTTTCTCGATATTATTAATCTCAAAATCAATGTAAAAATTCAATTGTTTGCCATAAGGTTTACACCCCTTTATATAGAGAACTAAACTAAGGAATAGAAAACCTAGTTCTACTAGAATAAGTAAAATAAACTAGGAAACTAATAAAATAAAAGCAATTATTAAATAACAACGAAATAATTAAAACTCCTGAAAATAGCTAAATATACTAAAATAAATTAAAACCCCGGATTAGCAGCAACAACAACAACAGTAACAACCCATGGTGCGTACGCATAATTGAAGTATGCGTATGCTCAAGAGACCATGCGTACGCGTTATTTAAAATATGCGTATGCCTTATAGTGTACTGCATAATTCTCCCTTGTTTGGAAAGAGTTCACCCTCGAACTCGTAGCCTCATCTTCTGAGTCATCTTCATGATACGGAACCAAGTGTTTGACATTGAAGACATATGCTGTATAAAAAATTATCCGACATGCAGGCTGAATTGTGTCTTGGTGGGGTGAAATTGGGATGATGCTAGCTCAACTGGTAAGTCTGATTGTAAATTTGAAACCCTTAATAGAGTTATGATCAATAGGGCAAATAAGAGAATAATGGGTCTCAATAACCATTAATACTACCATCACACTTCCAACTACTGATATTGCAGATATGTCTTCAATGTCTTCAATGTCAAACACTTGGTTCCGTATTTATTTAGATGGAATGGTCGACATCAATACTTTTGTGAAGACAACCCGCAGAGTTTGGGATGAACTCTCTCCAAACAGGTAAGAATAGGGAGAATGATGCAAGGCGTGGAATGATCACTTTCGTGCAACTGAAACCTTGCGAAACAAGAAATGGATCAGCAATATCAGTAGTTGGAAGCGTGATGGGTCATGTTTTGAAGATGTCAATGACTAAATTTAAAAAATATAAACTTTTTCAAAGATGAACATTTATATTGTAAGTTATAAGCTTTTAAAATTTGGAATATTAAAAAATCAAGTTAGTTACATAGGCTATCGTTAATAGGAAAACAAGAGGAGTATCTGTACTTAGTTGTAAATAAGAGTAAACAAAGTATTTTCAACAACTGACTAACTATATGCAATAAATGTTTAAATCTCATGGACTTAGTGGGATGAGGAAAAAGATGCTTGACTACTTGTAAAATAAGTCTTGTATGGTCGACTTATTGCCAATTTTCCATATATATATATATATATATATTTATTTATTTAAGATTCTTCTTCGTAAATTTGAATCCTACAAATTATGGCAATATCTTTTCCTTCGATTCTATCTTCATTATCCCAATGAACTAACCGGATTTTTTAGGATTTCTTCTTATCTCTGCCTTTATATCAATTCCTAAAAAAATCTCTATCATTTGGCCATTTCTCTTATATAAATACACTCCTAAAGTCCCCATCTATCAAGTGCCTTAAAAAGAAATTTGCTTTCCAAACCTTAGAATTTGACAAAAGTTGCCTTCAAATTAGTTTCTTTGGATGAAGAACACACTTATGACCATTTTTGGTGGAGGAAAGGAGGAAAAAGAAGAAGAAGATGACGATGCCGATGATCGTTATGATAAGTTTTATGTTATCGATTCAATGATTTACTAGAAGAATTCCTCAATCTGAGGTATATCTTTTCTTTCAAGCATGATTCCTACTCTGGTTAAATTGAACTTAATGTATTTCATGATTGTATATAATGTTTTCTTTAACAAGTGTCTAGAATTGTTTGATTTGTAGAGAAGGTGCATACTTTTTCGGTCACTTAGGAGAAGGTATTCATGGGAATAGGAATTTCCAGATCTTTGTTGTCTGTTGGGGGGGGGGGTTGGTTTTGATTCCCTTCAATCTTTTAAGATAGTTGAGCTACTCTACATGAAAAGAATTAAATAAGATAGACTATAAAATAAGACAAAAACACCCACGAGAAGATATGTTACAATAGCCCTCCTTTTTTTTTTCTTTTTTTTTTTTTTGTTGCGCAGAGTTCGTTTTTTGTGATGTAGTGGCATCTTTACTATATATATATATATATATATATATATTTTTGATAAGAGGCATCTTTAATATTAAAGCTAGTACTTTATATATATATTTTAAAATTTTGATGTTGTAAGTTTGTTTTCATCTAATTTTCTATTAGTGAAAAAGCATCTTATGTAAAAAAAACTTAATAATATTGTAGTATCATCACCCGAAAAAAGGGAGAGATGAATCACATAAGAGAAGTCAATAACCGTCAGGTCTAGTGGCATGTACCATCCCAATAAGGATGTGAGATTTGCAGAAGTCTTGGTTTTGACTCTGCATGGATGCGTGTATGGGTGTGGGTTCTCCTATCGAATGGCAGAAAAAAAAATCACATTAGAGTCACACTATGATGTTATCAAAATGAAATTGTAGAAATTATCTGCAACACTAGTTAAGTAATTGGCTAGAATTGAACAACATCAACCACATGGTAGTTGCTAGAGCTAAATTGATCCTGCCTAATTTGACAATAATAGATGAGAAACTAAAATAGGGAGAAGAAAGTTGAGGAATACATGGGCAACGTGACATTGAAGTGATTTAAAATCAAGTCTCTATTCTTTTTTATTAATACTATTTTTTTATTTATAAAATTAGTATAGAAAAAAAATAAAGTTTTTTAATTGAGCCATAAATTATGATTTACTGTAATGGTGTGATAGCTGGTACCATATGCTTTGTGATACAATACTGATTAGTTATATACTTCTTCAAAAAAAAAAAAATAATAAAAAAAAATTTAAGGGTAAATTACTAAGAAACCCCCTTAATGTTTGGTCTTTTTTCACATAACTCACCTAAAAGTTGTAATTTGTCTCCAAACATATTATAAATTTAGCAATTAGCGTTGCCGTTAATTGTTTTTCTCATGTAATTAAACATAAAATGTCATGTAAACGCCATTAATTTCATGAATGACGATTAACGGTAGTACTAATTGTTGTCTAGGGCACATTAATTGCAACCATTTTTTATTTAGAAGGATTACATGAAAAGGAGCCAAACATTAGGGGGGGTTTCTTGTAGTTTACCCTAAATTTAAAGCATTTAATGGTTTTACAGCAATTTTACATTGCCAATTTTCATTTGAGTTTACTAGAACAATTCAAAATTTTTAGTAGCATTATCAATTTACCATGTAATTATCCGTTAGCATTTAAATGTTTCTAGAATTAATTTGAGTTTGTTGTGGGGAACAATGCAAGGCTTTTGCTCTCTTTCTAATTTTCCTTTTTCGCTTATGCATTAAATCAGGACCATTATTTGGGATGGTTGTAATAGCTTGCTTTTGATTTTGAATCTCGGATTCTCAGCCAGAGCTGTTCGTTCATATCCTAGATGTTGGGAAATGGCAAATGAGGTTGAGTGTTTCAGGACCTTTCCATTAGACCCCACAGTTAAAAACACAAAAGCAGAATCAGCAAAGGGATGGCAAATTTTTTTCATCTTATCTGGCATCTTTATGTTAATTTATTGATATTGAGAGTTTCCAATATTTGGGTGATATGGGATGTGGTATTTTCCAACATTTCAGGTGTTAGGCCTAACAAGATAGAAATGATACTCTCTCTTACACACATACATCAAACATTAGTATGTGTTCTTTGTTTAAAAGCAACATATTTTCTAAATTATTTCCATTTAAAAAAACTGTAACATTACCTGAAAAAAACTCATCTGATTGGGAAAGCTTCATTGAAGGCTTAAGAGAGGAGGATATTATGGTAAATTTACTCTGGTAGCAAATGGACCTTGGAGCAATATAACATCTGGATTTTCTTCAAAGGATCTTAACGATCACAAGGTGGTGCATATTAGCAATGCCATTGAAATAATTCAGATATGGAGCCGGGGGATGACTGGTTACAAAGATGTGCAGTAGGGAAAGCCATTAATTTTAAACTCTTGGCTGGATTACAGGAAGCGATAATTAGTGAAGGGATTTTAGACATTTCCATTAAATTCTTGGGGGGCATGTTAGTTTGGCTGGAGTTTTATTCGTTAGAAATTATGAAAACTTACTTGGAAGATACGACCTGGTTCTCTCGATGGTTTTATGATGTTATAGCATGGAAACCAGGTATGATGTTCAATGAGCGCTTAGTTGGTTAAATATAATTGGTGTTCCTCTCCATGTTTAATCCATAGCTAATTTTGAGAGACTTGGAGAGCGTTTTGGCCTGGTCATTTCTATGGATAGTAATATAGCCAACAAAAAACTTCTAGATAGAAGAAGAATTTTAGTCTTCATGAAATTAAGAGAACCCATCCTCAAAGACTTGCTACTGGAACTCAAGTCGGATACTTTTCTTATTACAGTCCGAGAAGAATCTGGAGTTGGTTTCTCATTTCATTCTTTACGGTCTACATATTTAACAAACAAGGTACTAGTGAATCAGTGATGGATTCTCGCTCAGATAGCTTAGGCCTTTCTACGTATAATTCGGCACCGCCTCACAAGTCAGCAGAAGGGAGAAGTGATGGGAGTACAGGGGTAAAGAATGGGGCTGACATGGATGATGTGTTGGATTCCAATGCAATTGTGGACCTTGGAAGTAGGGATATTGAAGATTCAATAGCAGTTGATTGCAATTATGAAAAATTTTCAAATTCTTTTCTTTGCATTGGGGAAAGGAACGGATTCTCTGAGTCCCAGGAGAAGAATAATGATGTAGGAGTTACATACAAGGATGTCCTCATTAGGAACGGTGGGTTGAGAAAGTCGAAGAGTCTCTGCCGGCTTGAAGTGGTGGATAATCAATGCATCTCTAGGGATTCTGAACATTATCCCATCAGATTGTGAAGAGCTTCTAGTTTAGGCTATTTGAGGAATTACTCTAATCATGGGCCTAGCCATTCAAAACAACTCTTTGGACCAAAAGAAGCACAGGTTTTAGGTCCTATCTCTAATGTAAACTTCTCTAGACCCACTTCAAGTAGTTGCCCCATTTTTTAGGGACCCAACGCCCTTGTTAGGAAGACTTATGAGGAAGATGTGAATATGAATGATTGTGTTGAAATGGGTGGTGCTCATAATTATCCTGTGGAAGAGAACTCTATCCTCGACAGTGACAAGAGAGATCTGTGGAAGGCCAAATTCCAGTCCCATGTCAAGAGAAAGAGAAGATTTCTAGACGAACTGTTTGGGTGGCCAAAGATTTGCAACAGCACTATTCGAATTCAGAGGAAGAAAGGGAGGAGAAACTCTAATGCCAGAAGGGAAGAACTCTCGATGTCATCCTCTTTCAAGGACGATTCTTCCATTTTAGATGGACTCATCACCTGTACAAATCGATTGTTATTAGAGCAAGCACGGGACACTTGGAATCTAGTTAATCGGCTTAGAATTAAGAGTCTTGGCAATGATCAAGAGGTTATCGAAAACTTGGTTGAGATAATTAAGGAGGGGGTTGCTAACGAGAATTAGGGCTGGCAGTGGACGCCAAAGTTTGAGGGGCCATCATGCTTAAAATTATATCATAGAATGTTAGGGGTTTAGGGTCTTCTATCAAAAGAAAAGCTTGTGAGGTGTATAATTATAGGAAAAAGGTTGTTATTGTCTGCATTTAAGAAACAAAGTTAGAAGTGTTTGACTAAAGAATTGTTAGATCTCTTTGGGGGTGTGCGAATGCCTGATTTTTTTGGGTCAAGGCTAAAGGCTCAGCAGGAGGATTGTGCATCTGTTGGGATTCTAATGTATTTAAAAAAATTGATGTGGTTGTTGAAGCTAGATTCATCTTACTCAAAAGTTAGTTTATCAATGATTCATTTTCGTTTATTTTAGGTAATGTTTATGCCCCCAATGATGATTCAGAAAGGTTGTCTGTTTGGAATCTTTCGAGAACTTATAAAGCCTCAATGTCTGAACCATGGTGTTTTTGTGGTGATTTTAATGAAGTCTAATATTGTGAAGAAAGGAAAGCTAGGTTGTACTAGAAGTTCCAGAAGTATGGCAAATTTTAATGCTTTTATTGATGACTTGGAGCTAGTAGATTTGCCCTTAATAGGCAAAGAGTTTACCTAGTCTAATAATCAAGTTGTGGCAAGTTTTAGCAGGCTTTGATAGATTTCTGCTCAGTCAGTCTTGGATTGATGCGTATCCACTTGTTCAGCAATGGGGCCTTCCTAGAAGGGTATCGCATCATTGTCCTATTTTGCTCTCATATGAGGATGTTAATTGGGGTCCTAAGCCATTTAGATCCTTGGATTATTGGTTTTCACACCCTAATTTTCTTTCTTTTGCTGAATCTGTTTGGTGTTGTCTTAGCTCTTTTAGAGAACTTTTTGAAAGCTGGGTAATTCCGAAGGTTGGAGGGTTATTTAAAACTATTTGGGATTCCATGTTTTTCTCTGTGGTTTGGTCTATATGGCTGGCAATGAATGATTTGATTTTTAACAATAAGAGATCTTCTAAAGCAGAGACTGTGTAGCTGATTATTGTTCAAGTGGCCGTGTGGGTTAAGTCATTAAGATCAAAGCTGGGATTCTCTGTTGATGATTTTATTTAATCTATAGATAGGGTCAGGTCCTTCCAGATTAGAAAGAAGAGAGCTAGGCATCCTATGATATGGCAACCCTTTCCCTCTGGCTCTCTAAAGTTCAATGTTGATAACTCTGCTAGTGGTAAGCCAAGTTTAGGTGGCATTGGAGGTGTTCTGAGGAATGACCTTGGTGTTATTATCTACCTTTTCTCTTGTTCGATTAGCATTGTAGATTCTAATTTAGCTGAGTTACTAGTAGTATGGGAGGCGTTGAGAATTTTCAACCAATTTGCTTGGGCAATTGCAAAGGACCTTATTATTGAATCGAACTCTTCAGTAGTTGTTTTTTGGATCAACAGTTCCTCTAAGGTATGGAAATACAAGTTCATTCTCAATGAACTTTTCTCTTTGATGGAGTTTCCTAAGGCTATTGTGTTTCATCATCAAACAAGGGAAGTAAATTGTATGGTGGATAGGATGGCCAAGAGTGGAGTTAAAAGGTTGGTGCCTTTTATTGCCTGGATGTAATTCTCATTATGCCTTGCTCAGCCCTCATGCTGTTGTTATTTTAGATGTGTTATTTATTGGATGTGTTGCTGTTTTTTGGATGGATTTTTTTGTGTTCGAGTTTTGATATTTCTTGGGTTTTAATCTTCTCAATGGGAAGTTGTCTTTTATCTTTTATTTCCCAATTAGTGCCTTGGTGTGGAGTTCTTTGTATCTTAGTGTTGTTGGGCAATGTATCTTAGTCCTGGGGGCTCTTTGTTGTGGTTTTTGCTTCTTTGAGTTGGGGTTTTTTGTTGTGGTCTCCTTTGTCTAAGATGGGCTTTTTTAGTGTGGAGGCTAAGAGGCTGTACTTGGGGTTCTTTTGTTCTTGTTTCTCTTTCATTTAATACAACCTTCTTTGCCCATAGAAAAAAGAAAAAAAACTACTCATATAGCCTAGTCATACATACTGGTTGACATATTCATTAAACTCCCTTGCATGGGTATATTATTTGGGCTGTGAGGAATGAAACCATCTGCTGACAGCCTTTTAAGAACACCGATGAAGTTTCCATAGAGAGAGAGAGCCTCTTGAGGAGTAAAGGGTCCTTAGAGTCACCTATATATATAGGGAAGAGATGAAAATACAGGGAATCGTCTAGCTACAGAAGGAAATATCATTACTATAGGAGGCAATTAAAGAAAGCATTATTCCAAATTTGGTAGTTTCTTTATTGAAAATGAAAAAATGGTAGCTTTGTTGCTGTACTTCCCTTAAGTGCCTTTTTTTTTTTTTTGAGAGAAAGAGAAGGTAGAAAATTATTATCTTAGTAATCATTCAAGTGGACTTAATTTGAAATGGGGTTTAGTTGAAATCTATTACCCAGATATTGAATGATAATGTGAAATCCATTGTGTTTGTTTATTTCAAATTGTACTAGGGCAAATCTAAGGCCCCCTTTTCTTGGCAAGGGCATGCTACTAATTATTTTAAGCAATTCGATTTTTAAAGTGGAAGAACCTTTCAATTATTGAATCAATCAGTGTATATGTTAATTAGTCCTAATAATCGGTTATGTTAGAGATTTAGTGTTCATAGCATGCCTATTTTTAATTTATTAGATTGAGATTAATGTGGCGAATCACCACATATATTCTTAATAATGGCTGTATGTTCCTTAAGATTGATCGGTACCCTTCTAGATTTTTTGTTATCTCCACTTTACACTACATTTACTTGCTTTGCATTTTTGGAAGATTTTATATCCCATCTGAATCTTTCATGGTGAGTTATGATTGACACTTGACACACAAAAGTTCTATTTACTTGCTTTGCATTTTTAGAAGATTTCATATCCCATCTGAGAGCTTTCATAGTGAGTTATAGTTGACAGTATGATATGACACGCAAAAGTTCCATATTGACACAACAGGAAAGAAAAGAATTGGGATTCACAATTCTTTTGCTTTTTAACCATTTAATTTCATGGCAAAAGGATCCAAAAGGTTGGTCGATTTTCTCGCGAAATGCGAGTTTCTCTCTCGCAGTAGGTGAGTCCCTTCTCGTGGTGGGGCGAGTGTTCTACCTTCTCAAGATTAAACCTTGAGGAGATCTAGGTGTGAAAGGTGAAGTACAGATCAATCTCTTTCCATGGAAGAGGTGTTGGTAAAGGAATTTGGGGGATTTTCACTCATAAAGGAAGAGAAAGAAGATCTGATCGTAGTTGATGATGCATACGAAGAACAGATTGAAGATTGCAAGTTCAATCTTGTGAGAAAAGTGTTCACTGAGAAATCTATGAATAAAAATGCTTTGCGGAGTATGATCTGTTTGATGTGGAATGTTGGGAAAGAAGTGAAAATCGTGGATGTTGGAGATAGTATGATACATGTGAAATTTCAAACAAAGTTTCAAATGAAAAAAGTGATAGAAGGGGGTCTTTGGATGTTTGATAACCACCTACTTTTGCTTAAACGTTGGGAGCAAGGCATGCATGTAAAAAAATGTGGAGTTTTATTCTACAATTTTCTGGATACAAGTGTGGGGTTTGCCTTTTGATTGTAGAGGAAGACAGGTAGGAGAAGATATCAAAAGACGAATTGGTGAGTTCATAGATGTGGATCTATGTGAAGAACTTGAGGAACATGGCCAATTCCTACGGATCCGGGTTGACATTCTGATGACCAAACCACTCAGGAGGGGTGGACGGATACTGTTACATAATAGTGAGGAAGTCTAGGTTGATTTCTGATATGAAAGGCTACCCATTTTTTGTTATTATTGTGGGCATGTGGGGCATGATGAGAAAAGTTGCATCCAAAAGTACAATAATGAGAAATGGGGTCTGCACTTGTCTAATCAGTATGGGCCTTGGTTAAAAGCCAAAAGTATGAAGGGAAATGCAGCAGCCAACGTGAGGAAAAAAGATAATTTTCTAAATGTTCAATCCATAAACAGAGGTGAAGCTTCTATATCTGAAGGGAAGAGGGCTTGGCGATTGTTGGCGATAGGAAGTAGGATAAGTGGGATACCGAAGGATAGATGCAGGACGTCGGACATTCACAGAACCTCGATACCAAATCCGAGTTCGAGTTTGGTGAGGTCAGCAGAGCAATTCTTAGGATTAGATTTGGGAGATCATCCGATGATTAACTCTAGAAGGCAAGTTCTACAGAATAAGGAGCTGGGAAAGGAGAAAGATCGGGAGATAATGTTGAATAAGGATAAAATTGAGTTTATTGACGCGGAAAATAATAGAGAAGATTACAAGCCAAATGATGCCTGAAGATTTGCAACAAGAGATCGAGGGTTGGGACATAGAAAGGCATGTTCCCCTTGTTTTAGGGAATGATGGCTTGAGCAGAGGTTGAAATTTAGAGATTGAGGAGGAAATGGCAGAGCTAGATGTGGTGGTATAGAATGATGCTTCAAGAAGTGGGCCAAGTTCTCCTTTGGCTGGTCCACCTACCCAACCCCGAAACTTTAGTGTTGCTACTGAGCCCAAAGTAAAAAACCTAACGCCATTAGTACCTAGATCCACACCCAAAACCTTTAACCGTGAGGTCTATAAACCAAAACAAAATCAACAAACTTGTATAACTTCTCAGTGTGAGTACCAAACTCAACCAAAGCCCAATAGCAATACTCTAAATACAAAAGTAACCTTACCAACCCAACAGTTTGCTGTATCTCTTTTAACCTCATCTCCATCTTACCCAATTCAATATCTTAGATACCCAACCCGCCTTAGTCCTTTTGAAACAAATCCTATTATTGACATCACAAATACAGCTCCTTAGTAAACTTAACCAAAAGTAGGCATTATATGGAGGCAGGAAAGGAAAGTAATAAGGGGGCTGTGGGAAACCAAGAATCAAAGTGCTGGCTAGAAAAAGTGGGACATTTGACAAGGAGAATACTATGCCTAGGAGAGTTAGTGGGCGAAAATGAAGTGGGAACCAGAAATATTGGAGGTTGATGGTGAGGAACAAGGAGGGCAAAAAAGTGTAATATTGTGTATTATATTGTAACTCTGACAAGGTGGAGGTAGTTGGCCTAAAGCGGCCCCATGTTGCCCAATGAAAATTATAAGTTGGAATTGGGAATCCTTTGACAGTTCCAAACAATGAAGGAGTTGTGCAAATTCCATTCCCCAAGTTTGGTGTTCCTTATGGAAACCAAAAATAGAAAAGAAAAAAATGGAGAAGTTAAGAAAGAGCCTGGGTTTCAAATTTATGGAGGCAGTGGATGCAACAAGGTTGTCAAGTGGAATTTGCTTAATGTGGAATAATGCAGATAGAGTTGACATTTCCTATTTGGACTCAAATATGTTTGTGGTCAAGATCCGAGACAGGACTGAGTGGAAAAATGTGGAAGCTGGTGTACCTTTATGCAAGTCCAAATGATTCAGTTAGAGCAAACTTATGGGTTAATTTGAAAATGAGGTTTAGAATGAACAATAAAGAGTGGATGGTGATAGGAGATCTCAATGACATTGTGTCTAATACAAAAAAGGAAGGTGGTCCAGCTAGAGACGCATGGAGTTTCAAGAACTTTAGAAATTTTATCTCAGATTGTGGTCTTATGGACTTAGGATATGTGGGGCATCCTTTCACATGGAATAACAGGCAACATGGGGGGGCCAATGTTAGAGAACGGCTAGATCGAGCACTAGCTTCATGTAGCGGGAGGATCCAGTTTCCGAATGTGACCATTTTCCACCTCCTACCTGTGGGATCAGACCATTGCCCAATACTGCTGGATGTGGACTATCGAAATAAACAAGAGGAAGAATATGTTCAAGTTTGATCCAAGATGGGCAGATAATTCTCAGTGCGAAAATGTAGTCCAACAGGGATGGAACATGCACTGTCTAGGGTGAAGATGGCTCAAAGTGAATTACAAAATAAAGGAATGCTGGAAACAGTTGTTGGATTGGAGGAAGGTGAACAACTTGAACTCAAGGCAGAAAATGATTAACCTCCAGGAACAATTAAAAGAGGAAAATTCAAAAGTTCCTTTTGATAGTTGTCGAACAAAGCAGGTTGAACAGAAGCTTCATAAAGCCTAGAGGGAGGAGGAAACCTATTAGAAGACGAAGTCTAGAACTCGGTGGCTAAAATTGGGGGACAAAAACACTGCATTTTTCCATGCTTCTACTATACAGAGGCGGCAACAGAATAAATTGGTTGGGTTGGAAGACAAGAATGGGACTTGGTAAGATAAGGAAGAAGTTGTTAAGAATATTGTTACTGATTACTTTTCTGAGATTTTTTCCTCCCAATACCTAACTAATTTCGAGTCGATTACAAGCCAGGTTAGAAATTGAGTATCTTCTAGAACAAATTCTTTATCAACCAGAGCTTTCTCCCCTCAAGAAATTCATGAAGTAGCATTTTAGATTGGCCCAAATAAAGTCCTCGATCCAGATGGGATGATAGTGAAATTTTTTCAGACTTATTGGCATATTGTAGGATAGGATGTGATTAGAGCGGTTTCAGAGTTTCTTCCATTCGGGTAAGCTGTTGAAAGCTGTAAATTTTACAAATGCGGTTCTTATTCCTAAAGTGCAGTGCCCAATGAATATGAGTTAACTGCGACCCATTAGTTTGTACAATGTTTCCTATAAGATCATTGCAAAAGCACTTGCCAGTAGGTTAAGATTGGCTCTACCAGAGATCATTAGTGAAAATCAAAGTGCATTTGTACCAGGAAGGCAAATTACTGATAGCATTCTCATGGCTCACGAAGTACTACATTCTTTAAAAAGTAGAACTAAGGGGAAAAGCTATACCATAGCAATAAAGCTAGACATGAGCAAAGCCTATAATAGAGTTGAATGGGTTTTTTTTGGAAGCTATGATGAGACAAATGGGGTTTGCAGAAAAATAGATTAGTTGGATAATGGAATGTGTGTCATCAGTTTCATATTCTTTCCTTATTAATCGAGATAAGAAGGACTTTCTAAAGCCTTTAAGGGGACTTCGACAAAGGGATCCACTATCCCCTACCTCTTTTTGACATGTGCAGAAGGTTTGGCTGCAATGTTGAAAGCGGCTGAAGATGCAGGGTCTTTGATTGGAGCTAAAATAGCCCGTTCTTATCCCGCTATAAATCACTTATTGTTTGCTGATGACTCTATCATTTTCTGCAGAGTTAATAGTGATGAAGGTGAGCAAGTATTAGACATCCTTAGAAGATATGAAGCAGCATTAGGGTAGACAGTAAATCTCTAAAAATATTTAGTGTTCTTTAGCAAGAATACTCCTCAAATTCTAAGAGGTATCCTTGCGGGGAAACTTGGGATTCGTAATATTAGGTGGGCAGGAGAAATATTTGGGTTTACCAGCTATTATAGGGTAATATAAAAAGGCCTTATTTGCTTTAATAAGGGAGAAAGTGGAAAGTAGGGTGGTAGGATGGAAAGAAAAATTGCTTTCTCATGCTGGGAAGGAGGTGGTATTAAAGTTGGTGGCTATGCCAAACTTTGCAATGTCCTGCTTTAAATTGCTTTTGGGACTATGTAAGGAGATTAACTTATTCTTAGCCAAGTTCTGGTGGGGTAATAGTGATAGGAATAAGAAGATGCATTGGATGCGATGGGATAAACTCACAAATATAAAGGATGAGGGAGGTTTAGGTTTTCGTGAGCTGGAATGCTTCAATTTGGCTATGTTGGCATAACAAGGCTGTAGATTGATGACAAAACCACACTCTATGTGCACGAAACTATTCCGCAGCAAATACTTTTACAAATCAAGCTTTTTGGAGGCTAATTTGGGAAATAATCCATCTTGGGCTTGGCGTAGCCTAATTGTAGGAAGGAAGATTCTCTAGGCAGGGGTTCGATCAGGTATTCGGACTAGGAGCGCATGTTCGAGTTTGGAAGGGCTCATGGATCCCCGAACCTATTACTTTTAAAGTACAATCCACACCTCCCCATGAGGCCCATCATATCAAGGTAGCGGATTTATTAGATTTTGACAGGAAGTGTTGGAAGGAAGATAGAGTTAAATAATTGCTAGATATGCGAGAGGTAGAGGTGGTGCTTGGGTTACCAGTAGCTTGGATGAGAAATAAAGATAAAATTATTTGGAATTACTCCTCCAATGGCCATTACTCAGTTAAGTCAGGATATACAGTTGCAAAAAATCTCAATCGGAGTGGTAGGTTATTTCTTCAGAAGGTAGAGGGTGAGTCAAGTAGTCGTGCTTCAACTCGCTGCTTTTGGAAATTTATATGGGGTCTCCAAGTTCCTGGGAAGTTGAGACATTTTATTTGGAAGTGTGCAAAGGAGATTCTACCTGTTGGAAGTGTGCTAAGGTATAGAATTAGAAACTGGAGTGGTGCTTGCCCTTTTTGTGGAGAAGATGAGACTACTAGTCATCTTTTTTTCAAATGCCAATTTACAAGAATGGTGTGGTTTGGGAGCCATTTACAAGTGGATAGCGCCTCGATCAATGCTCAGTCCTTTTTGCAATATATTGAGAGCTTAAGGAAAAAGTGGGAGGCTAATGTATCTGTTGAGTTACTGCTCTGTCTAGTAGTCTTTATCCTATGGCGCATTTAGAAGGCAAGGAATGATAAGTGCTTCAAGGGTATACGATGGGAGCCAAATGAAGTCTTTGGGAAAGCTGCCAATGATAAAGGAGAATATACCCAAGCTTGTACTCAGACGGAATTGACAATTTGTGGAATCTGCGATGGACAATAGGGGACAGTGTGCCTTGTAAAAGTGGAAACCCCCATCCTGGACTACTGTATATAAGCTCAATATTGATGGTTCGTGGATTAAGAATGATAAGATAGGAGGCATGGGTATTGTGATAAGAGACACGAGGGGCCTCTTTATTGCGGAAATGGCGAAAAAAGTTCCTTTCATGAGGAGTGCTCAGCTGTTTGAAGTCTTAACACTAAGGGAAGGACTCCAATTTGCAATTGATATGGGAATTAGGGGTTTAGTGGTGGAAAGTGATGCAAAGGGACTCATTGATTACCTGAATAGGAGAAGGGATATGATAGAAGAAATTAGAATCCTATGTAAGGACATTTGACTACTAGGCCAAATTGCCCAAGTGATTGAATACACTTACGTACCTAGAACTAGTAATAGAGTGGCAGATGCGGTAGCAAAATTTGCTCTTGGAGTGGATGATTTTGAGGTTTGGCTTGAACATTCCCTTCTTGGCTATCCCCTCTTCTTGAGGAGGATTTGCCTTTGATCTTGTAATCGGATTTTTTTTACCTTAAATGAAGTATTTCTATTGTTTGGAAAAAAAAAAAAAAGAAAAAAGAAAAAAAAAACCATTTAATTTCATGGCTTTCTTAAAAGGATTCAATTTTCATTAAATTTTGGGCATTTATAGTAAGGAAGGAAAAAACTAAGGGAAAAGGGAAGACACAGATTAGTCCTAATTTTCCCTTCTAAACGAAAAGCATGTATGAGTTTTTAGTGCGTGGCATGATATGTCAAGGGAGGAGATGAAAATACTGCGAGTTGATCTTATGGCTAGAGATCAAAGAAAATAATATCATTATTATGGGAGAAAAAGAAAGCATGATATTATTCTTGGTACGCACAACGTAGCTATCTTTTTTAGAAATGATAAAATGGTGGGTTTTGTTTCTATATATGTTTCCCTCAAGAGTTCTAAAACATTATATGATTGGCGATTAGCATTTTAAGCAATATTTTAATTATAGGTAAATGAGAAGAGGTGAAAAACCATGCCTTAATCATTTATCATCAATCAAGTGGTTATAATTAATTGTGCGCAAAGTTGGAGTTAATGGAAATCTATTACCGATCAAATTCGAAAGTTGTTAGGTCAGGAAGTCTCACATCCCACATCGATTAAAATATTGAATTACACATATCTTTATATACTTGTTTGGACCTTCTACCTAACAACTTAGGTTGTTTAGTTGGAAATAACATGGTATCAGAGCGCACATGTCATTCCTTGGGCCCGTTATATTTGTGAGCTCGTTTTTGTTGTCCATGTGATAGGCCCGATTCTATCGTGTGTTAGGTTGGAAAGTTAACATATTAGACAATTACTAGAAAAAAGTATGAATCAAAAATTATTTTGCTCGTTGTTTGTTTTTGTGTGTGTGTGTGTGACAATTACTAGAAAAAAAGTATGAATCAAAAATATTTTGCTCGTTGTTTGTTTTTGTGTGTGTAGAAAAAAGTATGAATCAAAAATATTTTGCTCGTTGTTTGTTTGTGTGTGTGTGTGTGTGTGTGTGTGTGTGTGTACAATTGTAGGGGTTTGAGCCCCAAACCTATCTTACTCCTACTCTACCTTTATTAATGGAGACCTTTAAGGTAGCTTAATGGTGACTTTTAAAGTCTTCCTGGTAAGTGATAATAGCCAGCCAGTTGGAACAGGAATTGTGGGTAGGGATCATTCCTGATAAGTGACTTTGTGCCCTGTTTGCACAATTCAACATAATTTTGTGATGTGGTTGTACCAATTTCCTAATGATTATCCAATGAAATCTATTCACTCATCTAGCTGTAGGGTTTTTTGTGTGTGTGGCCACAGCCTTTGTGCCAACGAGTGTGCGAGACAAGCCCTACGGCTGTGCCTAGCTCTTTAATTCATCATAGCATAAACACGGACCAAGCAAAGCATTTGCGGAAGGCTAAGCAGCCAATGCATGCACAACAGCAAATTCATGTGTTGTGGTAAGGCACATGCAAGTAGTTGTTGGCAATTGATTTATTGCTGATGTGGTGCATGCATCCTTGGACAAGGGGACCAAAGGCTAGACCAGACAAAGGCAATTGCTGGCAGTTATGGTGGATGCTTAGACATTCCTCCTTGATTGGCCGATGTTGCAGACATCAAGGTGGGCAGTTGGCTAGGCTTGGGACGTTCCAAATCAGCATAGGTAGTTGGGCAAAACTGCTATTGCACGAGTTGGCATTTGTTTATTAGTTATGTTTCCCTAGGCTGTTGGGGTTGTCAACAGCGAGGCCCTTGGGCGGTTGGGCTGTAACTGCCAATGTTCCTATATAAATATAGTTGTCATGGCATACACCAGAGCACGTTTAGATTGCTGTGATAGGTGTATGCTAAGGCCAGGATCCTTGTATTCTTGAGTTAAGAATAAAGGTTGGGCATTTGCCCGAAAAATTGTGTTGTTGTTTACATTTTCTATGCTTTTCATTGATTAGGCTGACTAAGTAGGTTGACTTAGTGCCGCACATAGGCTGAAAATTTATGGCTGTGGAATTTGTGGGGTGATTCATGCCTTGTAAATTGCACCGAAAAAAAAAAGGGTAGGGGGGTGGTTTACGTTTGGCAGGAGAACTGAATCTGAAATAATGGCTGGGTTGGTCGAATGGAAAACTGAGTTCTTTTTGGAACCCACCCATATTCATATTCCATAATAAACTTCTCTGTAATTTTGAAGGAAAGGTAACTTCTCATCCATCTTAAAAGGCAATGATGACATTAATATTGCTTTTGAGGATAAAAGACATTTATTAATAATAACCTCAGAACAGAAACAGAACAGAACTCCAAAAATAAGAACTCAAATCAAAAAAGAGAAAATATAAACAACGTACATAAAACTATTAATCCAAAAACAGAGAATACAATTTGAACCCCCATTGATACACCACAACAAGCACTAAACAAAAAAAGCCAAACAAAGACAACAACAAACCCAAACAATTAACGAAGGTCTTCGCAGCAATAAAAAAAAAAAAAGAAAAAGAAAAAGGGAAAGAAGGATGAAGGTAGGCTCTAAAAGGAGTGCAAATTGGTAGTGCATAGTGCACCCCATAAAAAAGAATACCTCTTAATATATGGGGTGCACTATGCACTATTGGCTGCCGAAGGATTGGGGCTTAGGAACTGTAAGTCTCGATTGAGTTGGAGTCTCTACTTTCTTACTGTCAAATGCATGAACTTGCAGGTGATTAATTTGTGTATCATAAGGGGATTAGTTTGAGCCCAATATCTTGGGATACCCCACGTTTGGCCAAAAAATGGAATAACTCTTGGTCCATTTGGTTGCTGGGAAATAGGATAGAACAAATTGAAAGATAGGAATCTTGCTATTAACCCTCGTAAGGGAAAAATACTTTTCATATTCCAATTTGCATTTTTCCTTTTGGCAAGAAAATGGAGCCAAGAAAGGGATACTCTTGGGGGACGTAAAGTTCCACATTCTTGATATAGTTGACACAGGTGCAGTAATTGTAGTCTGAAAACTGGTAGTTGTGGCACCCGAAGCACACACAAGAAGTTCAACCATCACATATTGGAGTACGTGGACAGCCTGGTCCATTTGGTTGTTGGGAAATAGGATGGAACAAATTGAAAACTTGGAATCCTGCTACTAACCCTTGTATATATGAGGAAAATATACTTTTCAGATTCCAATTTTCCTTTTTCCTTTGGCAAGAAAATGGAGCGCGCTAACAAAGGGATACTTTTTGGGGACGTAAAGTTCCACATTCCTGATACGCAGCAATTTCGGTGTCAAAACCAGCAGTTGTGGCACTCAAATTGAAGCACACACAAGAAGTTCAAGGTCGCTTATTGGACTACGAGGACAGCCTCTACCGGTTTTCCGACTGGCTCGCTCTTCTTCATCATCAAAAGTTATTCTGAAACCATAAAGTAGTCACCATTGACTTATAAATTATACTCGGCAATTATGTGAAAAATGTAAATTCAAGTACGCATGGTCGAAACAGCAGACGGAAGGATATGATCAAAATTTTTATACGTAACATTATAGAAAGTCGATATGAGGAACTTACTCGTCATATGGCTTATCAGCACAATTCCATCTTCTTTTAGCCAAAGCATCGTGGTAAATCCGACAGCCTTGGTTTTTCCGAAGACGAAACCTGCGCTCCTTGTTACATCTTGAGCAACGAACAAACTCATAGCGATGGGTTTGTTCCATAGACGAACCTTAAGCGTAATTGCCCTCCATAGACAAACCTTTCTACCTTCCAAAATAACCCAAATTTGGCTCTTCCATCTCCTTCCATCTTGTTTCCCAGCATGTTTCCCAAAATCTTCTGGGGTTATCCTCTCTGGTCATCACAATAACCATATAAATAAGCATAGCCAAAGCTTTATTAAACCAGCCACTGCCGCACAATAAATTTCACATGGTGAGGATCTCTAACATGCATGTACGGCAAGTGTTCCTCACATATCATTAACTTCATCTCTTTGGTAAGTCAGAATTTAATAAAGTTTTAATAAATACGATTATGATTCCTATTCAATAATACTTCCTTAAGCCAACGTGACCTCCTTTTCATATTTAATTCACCTACGGATTCTGTATCCATGCAAGCATAACAATTAATCATTAACATATTATTAATAGATCTATAGACATATCTTATACAATCTGCAAAGACAGCTGATATAATGCAAAATATGAAGTCGATGCACCTACAAATATAGAAAGAGTGACATCCATAGAAATAAATGGAGAGAGCTAGAAACAGAATTTACATACCCAAGTGAAGTACATGAGATTGTCCGGCTGATCCAATATGATAGTTCGGGATTTAATAATCTGGTAAATCACTGATCCAATATGTAGTGAGAAAAGAATCTGAGATGATTTGGCCTTATCAGCTCCCTTCATCACAAAACATCTCAACAATTTTTCCTTTACGCTTTGGACTAAATGGAAACTACTGAGGGAACCTATTTTACGAAACAAAACCCTATTACCCATTTCTCTCTACATGCATCAAAATTCGGGAAAAAAAAAATCCCAGAGAAAAAAAAAAAAAAAAAAAAACACTAACACCCTTTTCTTTCTACATGCATAGAACAGGACGAACAACAAAACTTCTGAAATGTGTGTGAGATCTTAATATAGACCCTAGCCTTTTCTTTCCACATGCATGAAACTAATATAAGAAAATGAGAGCCAATGAGAGAGAGAGAAAGAGAGAGAGAGCTTGAGAACTTCTAAAATGTTTATTTTCACATGCATGAAACCCATATAACAAAAAAATAAAAAATAAAAGAAAAACTAATGAGAGAGAGAGAGAGAGAGAGAGCCTTTTGAGGAGTAAAAGGTCCCCAGAGTAACCCATATATATAGGGAGGAGATGAAAATACTGAGAATTGTCCAGCTAGAATAGAAGGAAATATCATTATTATAGGAGGGAAAGAAAGCAATATTCCAAATTTGGTATTTTCTCTATTGAAAATGATAAAATGGGTGGTTTTGTTGCTGTACTTTCCTCAAGTGCCTTTTCTCTCTCTTTCTCTCTTTTTTGTTTTTTTATTTATTTTTGAGATAAGGTAGAAAATCATTATCCTAGTCCTCATTCAGGTCATCAAGTGGTATTAATTTGAAATGGCGTTTAATTGAAATCTATTACGGATTGAGTGGTATTGTGATGTCCATTGTGTTTGTTTATTTCAAATTGTACTAGAGCAAATCTAAGGCCCCCTTTTCTTGGCAAGGGCATGCTAGCTACTAATCTATATATGTCAGCAATTCAATTTTTGAAGTGGAAGAACCTTCCAATTATTGATCAATTTGACCTTATGTTAATTAGTCCTAATAATTGGTCGTGTGAAAGATGTAGTGTGTTACCATGCATGTTTTTCATTCATGAAACTGAGATTAATGTGGTGAATCACCACCTTCTTAATAATATGGATTTATGCGGCAAATCACCGCTCTCTTAATAATGGTTGTATGTTCCTTAAGATTGTTACCCTTCTAGATTTTTTGTTATCTCCACCTCATACTACATTTACTTGATTTGCATTTTTTAGAAGATTTCATATCCCATCTGAATCAGAGCTTTCATGGTGAGTTATGGTTGACACGCAAAAGTTCCATGCTAACTTAAAAGGAAAGAAAAGGATTGGGATCTACAATTCTATGGATCTCTTTGTAATTCTTGTCTTGTGTTTGAAGACAAGAAATGGAATTCAATTTCCATTGATTTCTCTAGCTTGGTTTGAAAAGGTGTAGTTTTGTGTGGAAAGGAAAATGTTTAAAACCAGCAAAACCGAGTGATGTACACACTTTTGAAAAAATATTTTGAAAAATAAGTGAATTGGACCAATTCCATAATTTCAAACTTGAAACCTTATCCACATTAGGGTGCCACATGGGGTATGACATGCCTATCGCCCCAGCACGAAACTCTAAAATTCATGTTATCATATTCAAGAGAAATAGTGATTAATTTACCAAGATTAAATGGCTTAAGAGACGAATAAAGAGCCAAAAATTAGGTTAAAATAGGTTTAATATATTGGAGGTGGAACTTATTTCTAAGGCAAGAAAAGAACATAAAATGGTAAGGGAAACCAGGGGCTGGCCATAGTTGATGACCCGAGGGCCTAGCTCACAGTGTGGGCCGCCCGTCATTTGAATGGGGTTTCACTGTTCTTCAGCCTTTGCCAACTCCTTCCAACATTTTGTTTGTTTGCTTTTTTTTTTTTTTTTTTTTTTTTTTTCCACAAAAATGGATGTGCAAATAGGCTACTCCACACACCCAAGGAGCATTGCCCACCCACAGCGCATCTTCAGTTTTCCCCACCACACCTATGTTAGGGTTGAAGCTAAGGGTCATCACGTGGCCAAGGGTCCGGCTGGGTAGGTTTAACCCTGACCAGGGGCGGAGCTACCTTAAAACAGGCCCCCCCAGCCTCCAAAATTTTAGAAAATTTTGACAAATGGCCTAATAAAATTCAAGATTTTTAAAAATTTGTACATGTGGCCTCCTCAAGTAGTGGAATGCGCCTTGTCAAATCTAAACTCATATTATCATTTTATCATAATAACCCTAATTTATGGTAGTTTCATTGAAGAGGTAGGCTATTGCTACCACAAAAATTCTTTTGCACCCCTTACTTAGTTTACATTTTTCAAGCTTTTATGAAAAATATAAAGGGTTTTCATGAAAGTTAGCCATGATGTCCATGAGAAAATATCATTTTGAACAACTTTGTAGGAGAAAATTTTTCCAAAATTTGTCGTTTAAGTGGACTTTCGACCATTTATAATCCCTATTTCATTTTTACATAATATTTCATAAAAAATGGCCAAAAAATCTATCGAAATGACATATTTTGAAAAAATTATTCTACAAAGTTGTTCAAAATGATGTTTTCTAGTATACAACGTAATTAGTTTTCATAAAAACCTTTTATATTTTTCATAAAATCTTGAAAAATGTAAACTAAGTGGGGTGCAAAGGAATTTTTGTGGGGACAATAACCTCCCCCTTCATTGAATCATCCATAACACCTTGGGTGACTTTATTTTCTTTACCTTTGTTTTCTTCCAACTCCCAAAGGCATATTCTTTGTCCCCATACCTTCTCCACCAATATCCTATTGAAGAAATAAGAAACCCTCACTAGTTTGTTGCTATGAGACTTTCCAAGCATTCTCTTGTGACCCCGCTAATGGCCCCCCACTACAAAATCTTGACTCCACCCCTGACCCCAACAAAGGGCTACGGGGACTAGAACCTAGGCCTTGATCCACAAAGTTCGAGAACTCCACTGTTGAACCAACCCCTTTGTTTGTACGTAACTCTTTCCAGCTTCAACCATGCATACATATATATTGGTTAGTTCAAGCTCCAATTTGTCCGTTTTTCTTTTGGAATGTTCCGAGTTTGAAATCTTAATGAAAAACATCCATTCAGTTTAAAGAAAAGATTAGAGAAGAGTGAATTTAATTATGAGAGAGTAGAGGGATTGTGTCAAGATCGAGGAGAGAAAGCATGTGAGAGATGAGAGAGGAAAGAGAAAAGGAAGAGAAGATAGGAGGGAGAAAGTGATGAGGAGAGAGAAGAGAGAAAATATGATCTCAGTGAAAGAATAGAGAAAAGATATAATTTAGTTGTGGGTCCTACTAACTTTGATTTTGATTGAAGGTTAGTTTAATAACTCATGTTATACCATCATTTATGGGTAATTTGGTTTAATCATACAAATAAGGTCATTCTCCGAAATCCACATCAAATTGGGTTGACTTTAAGTAGTTTTCATTCTACCTGTGGTGCCTGTAATTGGTAGAAAAAAAAATTGTACTGATTTAACATTTATTTCTACCCATTGGACCATCATTTGCGAATAAGAAAAATGCTATTATCCAATGTTAGTCGCGATCAATAGGTCCTAGGAGAGGTGATTTGGATATGGTCCTAACCTTTGTTTATCGTAAAAATGACTATGGTCAAAACCCAAACATGTGCCTTTAGACTTTGCAGCCTAAAACTATAGCATTGGTCCTAATGGAAATCGTTTTATATTTTTTGGGGGGATTTGGCTATGGGTCCACATGTAAGACTTATTTTACAGTAAGTCCAACAACATTTTCCTTGATCTAAAAAGTTTACTTAGCCCGTTTCTAACAAAAGTACCCTCCCCACTTTGTCCAATACCCTCATCCACCCCCCACCATCTTCTCTCTATAATATTAGATTTGAACCCATCAAGGCCTTGTGATTGAATCGTGGAGCTAGGGCTCGTCAAGCACCTCCCTATTAGAAAAACAGATGGTTCTCCATTGTTTCTTCACTAGAAAATTTAGGACTGCTTGTTTCTTCGTTGTCAAATAACATGGATTTCGTCCATGGTAACATGGGTTTCGTGACCTAAAACATTAAATCAAAGGGGCAAATGATTTCTCAAAAAAACCTTCTATCCACTGGTAATGGAGATGAACCTCTATTGATGCCAACCTAAAGCTCTGAAACTTGCGCAATATGCCACATTATGGCTGACCTCCATGAAAACGCTGTTCTACAATATTTGCTGCAAAATTTGATAGTGGTCGGGAAGTTTATCTCCAACAAGACCAATTAGGGACCTGTGATGAGTCCTTTTATTTAGTGTTGGTTGGCCTTTCCATGATGAGGTTCCATTTATATGAGGAGATGGGTTCTAATGGTGTTTTTTTAGTTGTTTTATTTTAATTTTTTTTGCATTGAAGACCAGACTTAAAGACGTTGTCAGTCTTAGAAGTTTTCAAACCCCCCCTCCCAAAAAAAAAAAAAAGAAAAAAAAAAAGAGCATTATAGGTAATGAGTTTCTTGGGTCGTCACTTAGCTTCCCTTTTATTCAAACTGAAGTCTTGTGTTTAAAGTCTTAGAGAGGAAATTCTAAAACAGTAATATTTTACTTATTCTGTCCTACAAAGATAGATATTTTTGTAATTTTTTTTTTTTGTCCCAAAATATTTTTGCATTTTGAAAAGTTAAATCATAATTTTTTTAAACTTCTTATACTACCTTTTGTTATTTCAATAATTACTTTCACCACAAAACCAAATAAAAAGGAAGAGATGGTACTTTTGAAAAAATAGAGTTTAAAAAATGACAAATCAATGAAATAATGATTTTTCTTAAACTATGTGCTTTGTCAAACATGGCCTATCTTTGTGGGATGTAGGGAGTACCATTTAGTGCATAAATGAAAATTATTTTAACAAATTGAAATAGTAAAATTTTACTATTTAACAGAATAGTAAAACAGGGACAAACAATAATATTTCACTGTTTCATATATATGTATTTTTAATAACTTCTTAATCAACATGGGTCATGTTTTGAAGATGTCAATGAGTTGATTTTAAAAATATAAATTTTTTTTTCCAAAAATGGAAATGTATATTGTAAGTTATAAGTTTTTAAAATTTGGAATACTAAAAAATCAAGTGAGCTACATAGACTACTCTTAATAAGGAATAAAGGGGAATATTCGTAATTAGTTGTAAATAAGGGTAAATAAAGTATTTTCAACAAATGACTGACTAAATGCAATAAACGTTCAAATCTCATGGACTTAATGGGATGAGGAAAAAGATGCTTAACTTGTCGTAAAATAAGTCTTGTAGGGTGGACTTATTGCCAATTTTCCATATTTTTTTTATTATTTAAAATTCCTCTTGGTAAATTCGAATCCTACAAATTAAGGCAATATCTTTTCTTTCGATTCTGTCTTCATTATCCCAATGAACTAACCGGATTTTTCGGGATTTCTTCTTATCTCTGCCTTTATATCAATTCCTAAAAAAATCTCTATCTTTTAGCCATTTCTCTTATAAATACAATCCTAAAGTCCCCATCTACCAAGTGCGCTTGAAAGAAATTTGCCTTCCGAACCTTCAAGTCTAACAAAAATTGCCATCAAATTAGTTTCTTTGGATGAAGAACACACTAATGACTATTTTTGGTGGAGGAGGAAAGAAGGAAAAAGAAGAAGAAGATGATGATGCTGATGATTGTTACAATAAGTTTTATTTTATCGGCTCAATGATTTACCAGAAGAATCCATCAATTTGAGGTATATCTATTATTTCAAGCTTGATTCCTATTCTAGTCAAATTGAACTTAAATGTATTTCAAGATTGTAGATAGTGTTTTCTTTAACAAGTGTCCAGAATTGTTTGATTTGTAGAGAAGGTGCATAATTTTTAGGTCACTTAGGAGAAGGTATTCATGTGAATAAGAATTTCCCTAGATCTTTGTTGTTTGTTTGTTTGTTATTTTTTTTTTTTTGGGAGGGGGGGGGGGGGGGGGGTGAAAAGAATTAAATAAGATAGACTATAAAATAAGACAAAAACACCCACGAGAAGAAATGTTAAAAGGGATTCCAAGAGCCTTTTATTTTTTATCTTTTGAATTTTTGAATTTTCTAGTTAGAGCTTACTTATCAATGTGTTGTGTTTGCGGGGGTTTTTTATTTTTATTTTTATTTATTATTATCTTTTTTTCACAGTTCTTTTTTGGTGATGTGGCATCTTTAATATTCATGGTACTACCTTTTTTTCTCAAAAAAAATTATAGATATTGTAGGTTTGTTTTCATCTAATTTTCTATTAATGAAAAAGCATCTTATGTGACAAGACTTGATAATATTGTAGTGTCATCACTAGAAGAAAGGGAGAGATGAATCACATAAGAGTAGCTAATAACCCCCGGGTCTAGTGGCTTGTCCCATCCTAATTGGGATGTGAGGTTTGCAAAGGTCTTGATTTTGACTTTGCATAGATATGTGTATGGGTGTATGTGGTCCCCAATTGTCTGGCGAAAAAAAAAAAAAAAAAAAAAAATCACATAAGAGTCACACCTAGGACGTTATCAAATGAAATTGTAGATCTTCTTTATAATTATAATTATTTTACTTTTATTTCAGTATGAGAATTTTTTGTTTTTTTTTTCAATTGAGTATAAATTATGATATGTTGTAATGGTGTCATAGCTAATACCATATGCTTTGGGATATGATACTGATTAGTTATATACTTCTTGGAAGCAATAAATTTAAAGGTAAATTACGAGAACCCCCTTAATGTTTGGTCTTTTTTCACATAACCCCCCTAAAAGTTGCAATGTGTCCCCTGGTATATTACAAATTTAGCAATTAATTAGCATGTAATTATCCGTTAACATTTAAATGTTTCTAGAATTAATTTAAGTTTGCTCTGGGGAATAATGGAAGGCCTTTGCTATCTTACTAATTTTCCTTTTTCGCTCATGCATTAATTCAGGACCACTATTTGGGATGGTTGCAATAGCTTGCTTCTGATTTTGAATCCCGGATTCTCAGCCAGAGATCTTGGTTCATATGCTGGATGCTGGGAAATGGCAGGTGATGAATGGGGATGGGCGTCTGAGGGCAGATCAAAAAAGGCTTTCCTCATCTGTGGAGTAACACCCTACAATAGTAGAGGATTCTGTAGCTTCTGATCAGGGCTGGAAATGATTTTTCATAACATTGAATTATCAAATGAGTTTCTTCAGTACATGCATGTGTGTTCTCATTGTCCTCTTCTTGAGAATTTAAGTCTAAAATTCTGCACTAGATTAAAATGTATTAAGCTTTGTTGTAATAATAACTCTAGTACGTGTACCCTATTCTGGGAAGCTTGAAATAATTTTTTGGAATATCTGAAACTTCATTTTTATGTGTTAGCGAGAATGTGGTAAGAGCCAAAAAAAAAAAAAAAAAAAAAAAAAAAAAAAAAAAAACAAAAAAGCAAAAAAAGGTTCATAAAGAGAAGGCTTCAGCAAATGAAATAAAGGATTGCAAATTTTACAAAGCCACTTACTACACCAAATTGAAAAACTAGCATACACCTTTGGGTGCGGTGCAAGTTGTTTCAATCAGAACTTTTCTATTAGACCCCACTGTTAAAAAACCAAAGCAGAATTGGCAAAGGGATGGCATAAATTTTCATCTCATCTAGCATCTTTATGTTAATCTATCAATGTTGAGAGTTTCCATGCATCTTAGAGAAATTAAACCCAATATTTGGCCTGGTGATGTGGGATGTGAATAATTTCCAACATTCTCTCTTACGTGTAGGGCTTGCAAGTTCTATCCATTTTGGTCTTTGCTGGAAGACCAAAGGACTTGAGTTTCTGAATGATGAAGTATGGAATAACTATAAATCTGGCAGGTCTTCAAAGTATGTTTATGATGGTACAAGTTGTCTCATGACCTTTAGTTTAGACCTTAAATCCAAAGACCATACTGGTGACAACGCATACATAACATGCAAGCATCGATCATGTATAATTTCAAGCCACAAGAAGGTAGTTGCCCATTATAAGAAAATAAAAAAACATATGCTCTCATAGGTAATTAATATTCCAAAAACAAATAGACAAAAAAACTAAGGCATTTCTAAGCATTGCAGCAGTGACGACGACTGATAAATTTACTCTGGTAGGAAATAGACCTTCGAACAAAATAACTAAGCAACACCTGCTTTGGAAGTCCTTGCTGAATTGAGAAAAACAACTGCTCATAAATACCCGTCGACGCATTCTTTAAACTCCCTTGCATGGGTATCTATTATTTGGGCTGTGAGGTGTAATGAAATTAGCTGCAGGCTGCTGACAGCTTTTTAAGAACACTGATCGTTGAAGTTTCCAATCCAAGTATTGTGGTAATGAAAATTTCAACTCATATGAAATAGATTACATTCAAAAAGGTGATTAGAAAAATAATAGGGGAAAGAAAAACCTGAACTTAGTTCCATTGACAAGGAAACAAAATTTGACAATGGGACCCGACAAATTTCCCTATTCGATCAAACTCTCAATGATTTATCTGCTTTTGGGACTTCATGGTTCAAACTCCCAAACTTGAATTGCCTTTTAAAGAGTTTCAGTTTCTTCACAATAACTGGACACATTGAATGTCCAATTTGAAATTAAACAATATAATTCAAGAAGTTTTACATAGGGTTGAAGGCATAAATCCATTACTTTGAATTAGAATATTTTAAAATTTTGAAGTTATCATTATAGTTGATGTTGTAAAATCAATTCTAAGGAATTCATGAAGTGCCGGCCATACTATTTTGAACTTCCATTCTTATTTGTGATAATGATCATCTTTGTCTTGAATTTGCATTGTTAATTCTAGATGATGGATTGTGCCTAGCTTCAATACTGTGTAGAATTTTTTGAATTGTTTGATTTCGAATTAAACAACCAAACACACCCCAAAGAAACAAAACAAAATTACATGACCAATATAAGTTGCAATACGCTGACTCTGTCCTTAATCAGCATTAAACAAGCCTGCTTCCAAGTTTTCCTAGACTTTGAATACCATCATTCTTCCGAAAGTATGAGAAAAGGAGACTGATACTTGCAATTCACCAAAAATAATCGTATATCATGGAGCATTTGCTCGATCTTTCGATTTGAAATGAAGAAGGATAACCTGTCAATGAAGCAAGAAAAGATTAAGATCACGCTAGAGTCAGGATATTGTAATTTCAACGTGCCAAACCATTTTAAAAAAAAATTAAAATAATAGCCTTAAGAGTTTAAAGATCTTGGTATATAGTACTTTAATCTCCTCATGGAGAAATTATCTAGTCACATAAATACACACACATCGATCAATCACATGTCCATTGGATTGTAACAAATAAAAGAATAAATAAATCTATTAGTCACGAAGAGCAGCATTTCACCATAGATTAATGAAGTGTACGTAGTTTTCCAATAAATCAAATTGCTTGTTATGGTTTTTGCTCTATTGGCATTAGGAACAGAGAACAAGGACAAACCTTATTTGGCTCAGCCGGAGATGGCCGGACGAAGTTGATCGAACCTCTACTTTCAATGGGTAGCAAACTGGTTTGTCCTTTGATATCCTTTCCCTTAAGTGACCTGCCGCTCAATAGGAAATTGTGGCATATTTGTTAATGCATATTATCAATGCACATAAATTATAAATCAAATTTTCTTAACCCTGCTTGGCTCCACTAGCTATTTTTATTCTAATTATTTTAATATTGCTGAAGAAAACTTGCTGAAGATAAAGATATTTCTATCCTCTTTTCCTTAGGGAAAAAGGCTTTAACACAAAATTAATGATACTTCCTTAAAGCTAGTTTGGATTGACTTCCCGGGAAATGAAGATGCTAAGCTAGTTTACTAGATCTACCTTTGCATAGGGAAAATGCAATATTGATAGTTTGCCATTGTAAAAGTAATAGACACCAAGAAAAGCATACTCATGTCTATAAAGAGAAATGGGCCAACACATTGGGGCGCCAGTCCACAAGTCGATGACAGAGCTAGTGATGCCGGCCAACCAACCTATCTCTTTTCAGAATAGTTGTGCCATTAATTTTAAGTAAGAAGTTGCCACAATGGGCATTCTGAGCCAATAAGAACTAAGTTCAACTTGTGAATATATGAATACTAAAAATGGGGTAAGGTAATTAACTGGTTGTTAGTGTTTTGTCATACCCATCATTTTCGTCATGCATGATCTCCTTTCCTTTGTTTTTAGCCTCATGCATGGCCTCTTTTCCTTGCTGCTGGACTTTTTCTTACTAATTCTAGACTCCCCACGTTCCTTCACTTCAACTTCATCATCCTGTTTCTTCCATAAAGAATGTCAATGAATACATATAAGTAGTCAATTGAATAAAGGTACCAATCATTTATAATAAAAACTTAGTAATTGCAATTACTTCTCTGGCATTAAACAACCTTCACTAATTTGATATGATTAACCAATACATAATATCTATACAATAGAGAAAGACAGGTGTTTGGATGCATCGGTCTGACGAAGCTTGAGAAATCCCTCATGAGCTCTCTGATGGTTATTGATTTAACAATCTGGTAAATCATTGATCCGATATGTAGTGAGAAAAGCATTTAAAATGATGTGGCCATATCAACTCCCTTCATCACACAATATCTTAACAATTTTATGTCAACACTTTGGATTGACTGGAAAGTACCAAGGAAACCTATTTTACGAAACAAAACCCTGTTACCCATTCCTCTCTACATGCATCAAAATGAGGAAAAACAGAAGGGAAAAAAAATCCCAGAGAGAGAGAGAGAGAGAGAGAGAGAGCAAAACCCTAATACCCTTTTCTTTCTACACTCATAGAACAAAGAGAACAAGAGCTAGAACTTTTGAAATATGTATGTGTGAGAGCTTCTTAATATGTTCCCTAGCCTTTTATTTCCATGTAAAAGAAACTAATATAACAAAAAGGAGAACTAGACAGAGAGAGAGAGAGAGAGAGCATCTAAAATGCTTATTTCCACATGCATGAACGAAACCGATATGACCAAAAAAAAAAGAAAAGACTAATGAGAGAGAGAGAGAGAGAGCCTCTCGAGGAGTAAAGGGTCACCAGAGTCACCTATATATATAGGGAAGAGATGAAAATACAGGGAATCGTCTAGCTATAGAAGGAATATCATTATTACAGGAGGGAAAGAAAGCATTATTCCAAATTTGATAGTTTCTTTATTGAAAATGAAAAAATGGTAGCTTTGTTGCTGTGCTTCTGTCAAGTGCCTTTTTTCTTTTCATTTTTTTAAGAGAGAGAAGGTAGAAAAATTATTATCTTAGTCCTCATGAAGTGGACTTAATATGAAATGGGGTTTAGTTGAAATCTGATGTGGGAGAAAAATATCATCCATTATAGGAATGACACGTGGATTCCAAAAAAAGTAATATTTTAATTATGCAATTATTTATTCCTAAATTAAGGGATTGATGTTATAAATTTGATTTCAATACTATCTCAAATATTAAGTTCTATTAGGACTCTACCCTCCCAATCTGAATAGGAGTAAAACACCCACTACAAATAGAGAGTTTCATACTAAACAAGGTACGTTCAACTCACATTTTCCATTTTATACTTACTTTCTGATCATTGACTTAAGCATCGGAGGGCAGTCACCCACCGGATGTGAGGACACGCAGATCTTGATTTTTAGTGATTTTTTGTCGTCAACAATTTGGCGCTGTCTGTGGAAAAAGATTAAAAGGCCTTTTTTTCATTCCTCCCAAAGAACAACCATGGTGGATTTCCACCTGGTTACTATACATCACTACTTCTTTCTATGTTTCCCCTTGCCTGTGCGGTCCTTAAATCACAACTAGTTGACAACCGCGTGTTGATACTGCTTCCCGGAGTGCCTCAAACGACTTTTGGTCACCAATCAGGCTGACTCTATTCATGATTCGGTCATATCTTCAGATCCTCTCCATTTTGTTTCCTGTCACACAAAAAAAAAACTACATCATTCGTGTGGGTCAACTTGCCAGTGGCGTTTAGCCAAAGAAGAAAGTAGCTTGGACCCACCACGACTGTCTCCCATAAATTATCCCCCAAAGCAAAACTCATATATAGCAATGTATATACGCAATAGATACGGTTGAGCATGAAGGCCCCAATCCCCCTCAAACTGCTTTGAGCACATTATCTTAGCTTGGCATCCAAGTTTTCACCACATCCGCCACCATTTTTTTTTTTTTTTAATCCAATAATATTAATTTTATTAATATGGAAACATTGCCCAGACACCAAGAAAAACCTCCAAACCCCACGCACTCAACACAAATGCAGCCCCACACACCTAACACAAACATTCAAAAGAAAACACCCAAAGACAAAAACTACTAAAACAAAACAAAAAATGTTATAAATATTAAACCTTGAGTGGATGTCCACACCCCCTCCACTTTGTGATAATGGAAACACCACTTCATAAGTGGGTTAGGTAATCCCATCATGAGGACCAAATACAAACAAAGATAAAAGGGGAAGGGGAGAAAGAAGAGAATGAAGAGAAGCATTCGGAGAGAATGAAGGGAGGAGACTGAGATAGTGTGTCTCAAAGTGTGTCTCAAAGAGTTTTGCTGATCCTTGTATAATGTTTATACATTCAGATGGAAATCAAAGAAGATGAATGAGAAATTTATTCTTCTCACAACTTGTTCTAAATTCTTGGTTTTACAACACGTTATCAGCACGAATTGCTCAAGGAATTTGTAAGCAATATCATACTACCACCATCTTCTTTCTTAACCAATTTGGTTGCGGTAAGTTGGTAAGTTGGTACATTCTAAACCAATTTGATTGTGGTAAGTTGGTATGCTCTTAACCAATTTGGTTGTGGATTGGTTTTTACTCTAAATTATATACTTGAATGGATGAATCCATCTTCTCTTCCTGAAGCAAGAGAAGATTTAAAAATAAAACTTGAAGTTTTATAAATAATTAAAAGGAGTGATGATTAATTTTCTCTTCTTGAAGTAAGAGAAAGATTTGAAAACTTGAAGTTTTCTATATGAAAAGTTATTATTTACATGTTATCTTCATGAAGGAAGAAACAAATTTCAATCTCCAAAATTTTCTATAAGAAAAGTTGTTGTTCATATATTCTCTTCCTGAAGCAAGAGAAGATTTAAAATAAAACCTGAAGTTTTATAATTAAAAAGGAAAAAGGGTAACAATTCATCTTCTCTTCCTGAAGTAAGAGAAAGATCTGAAAACCAGAAGTTTCCTATAAAAAAAAAAAAAAAGTTATTATTCATCTGTTCTCTTTCTGAAGCAAGAGACAAATTTCAAAACCTGAAGTTTTAGAAATAATGAATAAAGTCTCAATTTAATTAAATAAAGTGATGGTCAATGATGACCAAATTAAATTGAGTAATATATTTCTCTATTATGTGTTATGCAACTTCTTTAGATGCTTGTAAAATTTTGGTGAAAATTCGTGGGTGCGTCTTAACTTTTGCTTTAGTTAGCATAGAAGAACAGACAAAAATCTGCTCTTGTTTTACTACGAATTGACTGTCAACGTCACCTCTGTTGTCAGTCAACTTCTCTCAGATTGACTGGTAACTTCACTGTGTCTGCTTAAAATATGTCATTAGGTAAATATAAAAACCTGAAGTTTTCTATTATAAGAAAGGGGTTATTATTCATATTTCTCTTCTTGAAGTAAGAGACAAATTTCAAAACCTGAAGTTTTAGAAATAATGAATACAGTCTCAATTTAATTGAATAAAGTGATGGTCAATGATGACCAAATTAAATTGAGTAATATATTTCTCTATTCTGTGTTATGCAACTTCTTTAGATGCTTGTAAAATTTTGGTGAAAATTCGTGGGTGCGTCTTAACTTTTGCTTTAGTTAGCATAGAAGAACACACAAAAATCTGCTCTTGTTTTACTACGAATTGACTGTCAACGTCACCTCTGTTGTCAGTCAACTTCTCTCAGATTGACTGGTAACTTCACTGTGTCTGCTTAAAATATGTCATTATATGATAAAAAACCACCAGAAGTGGAATAATGGAAGATCAAACCACCAGAAGTGGATTAATGACATATCAAACCACTAGAAGTGGAGCAATGAAATTCCAAACCACTAGAAGTGGATTAATGACATATCAAACCACAAGCTAGAAGTGGAGCAATGAAATATCAAACACCAGAAGTGGAATGAATATATTTGGTGTGGAAAAATAAAATACCAAATCACTAGAAGTGGAATGACACTGAAGAAATAAGCATCGGTTTATAGAATAAACCTACGAGATAAGTGTTTTAAGTAAATACTTGGTTGAGGTTTTGTGTGTTATACTGTGTTGATAGCACGAACCCATTTTACCATTTAATTCATAACTTTGGTTCTAATTATGATTTTGAGATGAAACGAATTGGATTTTGTCACTGACTTGTTGGGCTAGCATCCTACCAATTTTTGTGTCATTGGGTGACCATTTGATATTTTTTTGCGTAATTATTTCGTGGTACACCTGAATCTGGGATTTCTGTTAGACAGCACTAACTCAATATTGAAAAATATTTTTGAATGGGTTTTGCTAGGTATTCCTCTACCAAATTTTGAGGTTACAAAGTACATTTGATATACTTTTAAGTGATATAAACCCCAAAGCCCATTTCTTTTTGGATTGAACATATAAAATTCATTTATACACATCACAAATTGTTTTCACTAAAATTTCAGATTTGGTCATTGTACTTGGAGCAGATTACAGATTTTTTTGCTACTTATTAGTAGCATTTTGAGAACTAGAGAGACCAATTGGAGATTGTCTCTGCAGCCCATTAAGAATTCTAGCCCCATTTTGGCATGCGTTAGTTTAATTAAAGGCACTCCCAATAGTGCCAATTGCCTAAGCAAACCTTGAAGAATTGATGAAAGGCTATCTATTAATTCTATTCTGCCATTGGAGAAGTACTAGTGCTTTGGGTAAGTTACTCTAACCGTGGTAAAGATACCTTGGCATATGTATCAATATGGAATTATTTTCTTTATCATATTAAAAAAAAAAAATGGTCATAAAGCTTTATAAAACAAGTAAATTGGTTTTACTTACTACGTGATAACAATCAATTTTGATTTATGAGTTTGAAATTATTTGTTGGCCAATTTTTTGATTATTATCAAAACCATTTCATCATTAAATTTGATGACCATTGAAATTAAATATTTGTGACCATAATTCTTTTGATATTTGATTCTTTTGAAAATGATCGATTTATTGCAAAATCTTATATAGATAAATATTTTCAAGATACCAAAATGTGACAATACACTGAACAGAGTGGCAAGATTGTGAAAATATTTTAATAATTCTTGCCTTGTAAGTACTATTGTAGGTGTACTAATTACTTCACGTCTATATCCAGTGAATATATGTTCCCCTATATACTCACCTGAAAACAAGCATAATTTATAAACTAGTATAAGGGAAATCAAATATGAATTGCAATATGATATTGCAGATCTAATTTCAAGATGATTGTTAAAAATATATGTTTGGAAGACAGTGCTATAACTCACACGATCATTAAATTTCCAATATTTATCATTATTCAAAACTATTGTCAATACCATATGAGGTTCATCTAACCTAATTGAAGGTTCCAGAAGAGCAAATATAATATTGCCAAAAAGAACAAAAATTTATGTTGACAATTCTTTATATTCTACCAGAAGTAGAAGAAATTTATTGAGTTTTTAAAATTTACATCGTAAATAGTTATCATATTGAAACCATTAACAATGGAAATGAGGAATATCTTTATATTACCTCTATGATTTTGGGGTAGAAGCTCATATTAAATATTTTCTCTTCTATACGATTATAAGCACAATTGAAACACATGTGGTAGCGCACCAGAAGTGCTCTAACATAAAGATCTTTATACTTTAACATAATCACAATGATGGTAAGGGATGGTAATCACAGTATGGTAAGAATTCACACACCCAAACTCACAAAGTGATGTTTTTACAGCAAGATTTGCAGATTGTCATTTTGATGAAATACAGTTCCCGTCGTTAGGAGGAGGAAATCCACTGATAGAAGAACGACGTGAACTTTCTTGGAATGTACCATCTTTGTCCCATCTTGATCCACGTACTGCTCAATGTGAAACTGAAGTACAGAGGATCACTCATCTTTAGAAGATTGCTAATCAAATGCCAGATGCATTTACAGACGCAGCAAAAATAACTAAGTCTTATATACCAGTTGCAAACACACCAGCAAAGATCAATGTACCAATTGGTAAGTCTACTATTATTGCAGCAAATAAATCATCTACTACACGCCTGAAGCGTGGTAGACCCTTGGGTTCAGAAGATTTAGTTCCCTGGAAGAGGAAAATAAAAGGGCAACAAAATATAGAAAATAGTACTCCGGAAGAGGATATTGAACAAGAAGAAAATAAAAGGGCAACAAAATATAGAAAATAGTACTCCGGAAGAGGCTATTGAACAAGAAATAAATATTCCCACAAATTCTGATTTAATAACTCCTGAAGAGGAAAATGTCCCTGAAGAGACAGAAAACAATAAAGAGGCATATGTACATGGAAATGAAGAAATTTCCATAAACTATACATGTACAAAAGAATTGTGGGATCGCTCAGAAGTGGTTATTAATGATGTATTTTCTTTCGCAGTAGCTACTGAAATTTCAAAAGATGATGATGATCTCGAACCACGCACTGTAGACGAATGTCACAGTAGACCTGATTGGTCAAAGTGGAAAGAAGCAATCCAAGCAGAATTGGATTCGCTAGAAAAACATAAAGTATTTGGACCTGTAGTCCTAACACCCAATGATGTGAAACCCGTGGGTTACAAATGGGTGTTTGTAAGAAAGCGTAATGATAAAAATGAGATCGTCAGATATAAAGCTCGTTTAGTAGCACAAGGTTTCCTGCAGAGACCTGGGATTGATTATGAAGAAACATATTCACCTGTAATGGATGCCATTACATTTCGATATTTAATTAGTCTGTCAGTCTCAGAAGGACTTGACATGCGTCTTATGGACGTAGTTACTGCATATTTATATGGAAAGTTAGATGCAGATATATATATGAAGATCCCTGAAGGATTCAAATTGCCTGAAGCAAATACATCACAACCACGAAATATGTACTCAATTAAACTGAGACGATCCTTGTATGGATTAAAACAATCTGGAAGAATGTGGTATAATCGTCTCAGTGAGTACTTAGTTAAAGAAGGATATATTAATAATCCTATATGCCCTTGTGTATTTATAAAGAAATCAGAATCTGGATTCGCCATCATTGCAGTCTATGTTGATGATATAAATTTAATTGGGACTCCTGAAGAGCTCATGAAAGCTGTTGAATATTTGAAAAAAGAATTTGAGACGAAAGATTTAGGGAGAACAAAATATTGTCTCGGCCTGCAGATCGAGCATAAATCAAATGGAATTCTTATCCATCAATCAGCTTATACCGAAAAGGTATTGAAACGTTTTAATATGGATAAAGCGCATCCACTAAGTTCTCCCATGGTGGTTCGATCTCTTGATATTAAGAAAGATCCATTTCGCCCCAAAGAAAATAATGAAATGCTACTTGGTCCTGAAGTACCATATCTTAGTGCAATAGGTGCTTTGTTATATTTAGCACAATGCACTAGGCCTGATATAGCATTTTCAGTCAACTTATTAGCAAGATTCAGTTCTGCTCCAACTCGACAACACTGGAATGGTATTAAACATATTTTACGCTACCTTAGTGGAACTACAGATATGGGTTTGTTTTACTCAAAGGAATTAGCCTGTGGTCCTTGTTTAGAAGGATATGCAGATTCTGGATACCATTCTGATCCTCACAAAGCTCGCTCACAAACAGGGTATGTATTTACATGTGGCAATACAGTGATCTCTTGGCGATCTACAAAGCAGACTTTAATTGTTACATCTTCTAATCACTCTGAGATACTTGCACTCCATGAAGCAAGTCGTGAATGTGTATGGTTAAGATCTGTAGTCCATCACATTCGAGACACATGTGGGTTACCTCTGATTAAAAGTATGCCAACAACAATTTATGAAGATAATGCTGCATGTATTGCACAAATTCAAGGAGGGTACATCAAAGGTGATAGAACCAAACACATTTCACCAAAGTTCTTCTACACTCATGAACTCCAACAGAGGCATGAAATTGATGTGAAGCAAATACGTTCCACTGATAATCTTGCGGATTTATTCACCAAGGCCTTACCATCGTCAACATTCAAGAAATTGGTATATGGCGTTGGAATGCGTCGGGTTTGCGATCAGTTAAGTTGATACTTATCTTCTTATCAGGGGGAGTATTCATTTTTGGACATATGCACGCTGTACTCTTTTTCCTTCGCCTAGGTTTTGTCCCATTGGGTTTTCCTGGCAAGGTTTTAATGAGGCAGTTTCTTTAGTGCGTCCAACACCACTCTAAGATTTACAAAAATGTTGTACTCTTTTTCCTTCACTAGTTTTTTCCCACTGGGTTTTTCTAGTAAGGTTTTTAACGAGGCACATTATCTTAGTGTGGTGGACATCCAAGGGGGAGTGTTATAAATATTAAACCTTGAGTGGACATTGAGTGGATGTCCACACCCCCTCCATTTTGTGATAATGGGAACACCACTTCATAAGTGGGTTAGGTAATCCCATCATGAGGACCAAATACAAACAAAGATAAAAGGGGAAGGGAAGAAAGAAGAGAATGAAGAGAAGCATTCGGAGAGAATGAAGGGAGGAGACTGAGATAGTGTGTCTCAAAGAGTTTTGCTGATCCTTGTATAATGTTTATACATTCAGATGGAAATCAAAGAAGATGAATGAGAAATTTATTCTCCTCACAACTTGTTCTAAATTCTTGGTTTTACAACAAAAAACATTTAAAAGGCCAGACTTCACCCGAGCAAGGGCAAAACTATCAAACCACAATAGAAGAAGCAGCCCTAACAATCTCTGGCAAGCCAAACACCAACACCAAACATAAGCAAACTGAAAAACCAAGAACCATAAAATAGAGAAGAATCATAAAACAGCAACTGCACCCAATAAAATAGGACTACGACACCAAGACCAGCTTGACCCAACAGTCAAAAGGAACACCAAAAACAACACCTCCCACAGCTAAACATCACCAACCACACCATTGTTTAAAATTACACCTTTTAGAAGAATAAACCTGCTGTCAGATACAACATCTATTTTTTTGAAGATATTAGAATCCCAACAAATGCACAGACCGCCCCCTGCTAATCCACGTCTGCCACCATTGGGTACCTACGTCGATCGCTAACACGCCTAATGCGTCTGACATTTGATCCCGGTACACACGTTCCTTTTCTCCTTTATATTGTTTTATGAACTGAAGCAATGTATGATTTATATGACAATCCATACATGAATTAATTGGGGCATTCCAAATTGCCAAAGTTCACATTTGTGCACCCCACTGTGGTGGACCCAGCTAGAAATTCATATCTTAGCCTCCTTAATTGGCATCATGCTTTAAAAAGGTCAAATTCATCTTTGCACCTATACATATGGTGCGCTAACGTAGCGAAAAGCGTATGAAAGAAAAAGAGCACCGCCTTCTTCTTAGAAAATACTCGAATCCACGAACAAAGAGAAAACAACTCAAATCTACGAGTAAAGAGAAATAAATCTTAGCAAAGAAATTCTTTATTAATCAAAACATAACCTAAGGAGGTAGCCTATATATAAGCTGCAAACCCTAATTCTAATAGAACAATAAACTTAAGGAAATAAATAACGAAATAAAGGAAAAAACCAAAAATTCCAAAAAATAGGAAAATTCCAACTAAAAACATAAATCAAAAGTCCTAAACTTAAGCAACAAGCTGGCCAAATAAGGACCCCAAACGAACTTATAGGAATCCAAGTTAAATAAGGAAAAAGAGTGGCTGGCAAGGAAGTTCGTAATAGCAAATCTACTGACGATTGTAGATATGGTTTACCTGACCATAGGTATGGTTGAAGGCAGAATGCTATTATGCAAAAATTGCTCCTAACCGTAGGTACGGTTGAAGGTAAAATGCTATTTTGGCTTCCAAAGTTCTCTCCTTTCTAGTACTCTTTTTTGTTTCGTTTTTGGAGTCCAGACTAGGAACTCTTCAGCAAGTTGTTCTACATCATGCGCCCTAACCACTGATGCATGAACGCATCAATTATATTTCCTGTGCTCCATAACATTGGCCGAGTGTCAGGGCCTTTATTTCATTTTATTACTGGTGGCATTGTAGAGCTCACATATATGTTTAGCTCAACTTTATTGCAATGCTGCCACATTCTAAAGGTCTGTGGTAACCTGTGTAGCATTATGCATACTACCAGACACCACACCATACCTTAACAACCGATAAATAATCACCTTAAAGTGTGCTCTAATTTACACTTTCATGGACTCGCAACTCTTTATCTCACATTCCTTCTCATTTACTATATATTTTTTGCATAATGCTTCATGGTTTTGGACATTTCATTAGCTTTTATGCTAATTGCTAATATAACCACCTTGCTATTATAAAATATACGTACCCCACACAAACTAGTGGCCCCACTAATACTTGTACCACATGATTCATATGGCCATCAAACCATGTTTAGGTCTGTAATACAGTAATACTTTCCCATAGTTAAAAGAGAAACTATTGTTAAAAAACTAATTGGAAGCATACACATTGACTCTTGGGCTGTAGTTACATATTTAAAGGCCACATCCAAGTTTATGCAACCCAGATTCATGCAACATGCATTCTTGAATCTGTTTTTTTTTTTTTTTTTTTTTTTTTTAATTTTTTTATTTTATCAACGAAAAATGATATATTTTTAATAAAAGGAACAAAATACACCCAGCACCCAGCAAACACATAGCAGCAAAGGAGAAAAACAGGGGAATGAGCACCCACACATGAATACAAAAGCACCCATGCCCAAACCCTGACCCCTCACAGCCAAGCTAGAATCTGTTAACACGCACCCGTGTTTAGGAGCCACCTAATATGACTGATTGTGGAACCACCGTATTGGTTACCAATTGTACCCATTACAATCCACATACAAAGGCTATTATATATTGCATTTGCCCAATTTTTATGTGCTAGCCACTTGTTACGCATCAAGTAGTACCACTATGTAGAGATATACTCACAGTGATGCCATTCCATCTAGGGAGCTACATTGGCAGGTTCCAAAAAAAAAAAAAAAAAAAAAAAAAAAAGGGTGAAAAGAAAAGAAAAAGAAGGAATGGTGACACTCCAACTAGAAAACGTTAATTTTCTGTAGGCTCTTTTAAGCCTCTGCCGATTGAAATTACATATATGGAATAATTTATCTGATATTAGTGCCGAAATAAAAAGGTGTAGCATTTCACATCAAGCCTATTTCTATTAAACACCACCTAAATCATATGAGGTTGACGTAATATTCAAGTTGGGAAAAACAGGGGATGGGTTTTCCTCTCCTAGGGTTTCGTGACGGCTAGGGTTTGTATGGCTGCCATTGTTGTGAACATGAATCCTTCATCTTCCTCTTTCCCAAGGCCAGTATGCTGTCCATGGGGGTTTTTAGGGACTAATTCATCTCAAGAAACTTCTGGGCACATGAATGACAAAGCAAAGAGAAAAGTTTTTTGCTTCGGCTCTTAAACAACATATTATGGATATTCCCATGAGCCAACTTCTCCAAAGGTTGTGGGGGATATGATTACCATCAAAATCAGTGAAGCTCCATATCTTACCAAGCTTGCTGAATCAAAGACTAATTTGATTGGTAGGATTCTACTCCCAAAAGGTTCTGCTCCTTTAACGGTTTTGGAGTTGAGATCTAAATTATCTTCTTTATGGCACACTTCTGGTGAATGGAGGCTAGTTCTTTTGGGTAAACGCTTCTATGAAATTCATTTTTACCATGTTGATGATATGAGAAAAGTTTGGGCTGGGAGCAATTGGTCTTTGTCACCTAGTATGTTTCGAGTTTCTCAATGGATCCCTGATTTTAATCCCTACAACCAGACTCACTCTCTTTCACAAGTTTGGATCAGGATCTATGGGTTACCTCAAGAATATTGGAGTAAGCAACATCTTCTAGAGATTGCTCGAGGGGTGGGCATCCCTCTTCAAATCGATCGAGCTACGCTTAATCAATCTTTTGGACATTATGCAAGAATTTTGGTGGAGTTGAACCTTACTCAGCCCCTTCCTGAGTGTATTCGGGTAGAGCATGAAGGACATGGGTTTTTTGTCGATGTTAGATATGAAAATCTACCTCCTAAATGCTCTCATTGTAATGTATTTGGACATGATTTGGGACATTGTAGATTTGTAAAGCCTGTGGGGGCGCATAAGGATGATACAATGGTTGGGGAGAAGCCTAAAGCTGTGTATAAACCTCATACTTCCACAATGCAGTACAAGCCTAAGCAGATAGCTAATGTTGCCCCTGTGGTTACAAAACCTACTGAACAACTCAATGCTAGGGTTATAGAGAATGTCTCTAAGATTAATGTGGATTTACAATCTCCAGTGAATAGTGTTTCTCATGTGAGTGCTACCCCTAGCAAGAAGTGGGGTGATTCATCGGATGATGAAGATTCAGATCCAGAGCATGTTGGGCATATTATGAATCAAAATATCATTGTGGAGGATATTGTGAATCGAAATATTACTATGGGAGCCGAGACCACTTCTGAGTTGGGTGTTGTACTTCCAATTAATATTGCTATTTCTCCAGTTGGAGGCGCAATCAATAATGAGAATACTAATGCTGCTTCTCTTGTAGCTATGAATGGCAATGGAAAAATTTGTTCTACTGTCCCAATAGACAATAATGAATTGAATCTTCTTGGGAAGGAGTCCTCTGTGTCTACTTAAAATCAATCCACTCTTAGGGTTGTTGAGGATGGGACTGATGGTTTTGCACTTGTTTTGTCCAAGTCTCAACAAAAGCGATTCAGAAAGAAGGCTAAACAAGCCTTTTTAATGAAGATTCTTAATGAAAGTTCTTCATGAAGGTTCTATTTTGGAATATTCGAGGTTTGGGAAATAAAGCCTCTTTGAGAGAATTAAAGCATTTTATTTTTTCTAATAAGCCAGATATTCTTGGTCTATCTGAACCAATGATAGATTTTTCTTCTGTCTCTTCATCCTTTTGGCGGTCTGTTGGCATGAAGCTAGTGGCTATTAATAACATGGGTAACTTACTTTCTACTCTTTGGGTCTTGTTCTCTGATTCCATGGCTGATCCTGTTATCATTTCTAACACTGCTTAGCAGATTACAATTAAATTTAGTTTTGATCACTCTATTTGTTACACTACTTTGGTTTGTGCTGCTTCAACTTATATCAAAAGAAGAGAGTTGTGGGCTGAGTTTGGTTCTCTGTTCTCCTGTATTAACGGTCCTTGGCTTGCAATTGGAGATTTTAATGCAGTTATTGGAGCTCATGAGAAGAGGGGTGGGAATCTGCCCAATAGAATTTCGTGTGAAGAGTTTAAGGGTATGACTGATGACTGTGAATTTACTCATATTGATGCTAAGGGGTCCTTGTTTACTTGGGTTCGAGGGCTTCATTCTAGGTTGGAGATGAGATTGGATCGTAGCTTATGTAATCATTCTTGGTTAGAAGAGTGGTCTGAATCTTCTTGTATCTGTTTACCTAGATCCTGCTCTGATCATCGTGCTTTGCTTTTTATTGCTAACAAAATAACTTCTACAGGCTCTAAACTTTTTCGATTTATTAATGCTTGGGTCTCCCATCCTACATTTCTTACAGTGGTTGCTGATTGTTGGAAATCGTATAATTTTCATGGTTGTCCTCTGTATGTCATTAGAGAAAAACTTAAGAGGCTTAAAGCTTGCCTCAAAATTTGGAATAAAGAGGTCTTTGGTCATGTTGATGTTGGAGTGTCTAATGCTCAGCAGGACCTTTTTAAAGTTCAAAGTGATATTGATTTCTTGGGCCCTCAAGATTCTCTTTTGCATTAGGAGGCTAAAATAAAGCGAGAATTGTTTGACGCTTTGAGAGTGTAAGAAGTGTTTTGGCGGGATAAATCTCTGCTCAAATGGGTATCTAATGGGGATAGGAATACATCATTTTTTCAAAAGATGGCCAAGGCTAAAGCTATGAGAAGCAGAATTAATTTTTTGCGAGATGGTTCTAATGCTCTTCAGGACCCTATTGATATACAATCTCATATTGTTGATTATTATTCATCTTTATATAATTCTGGTGGTTCTTCTGTTGATAATGGTATTGTGGCTTCGGTTATTTTTTCTTTGGTCACTTTTGCAGAGAATGAAACTCTCACTTCTGTTTCGTCTGCAAATGATATTAAGAGAGCTGTTTTTTCTATAGATGCGCATAGTGCCCCTGGTCCTGATGGGTTTAGCGGTAAGTTTTTTCAAACTTGTTGGGATATAGTAGGGGAGGATGTGGTCAACGCTATTACAATGTTTTTTGAGCAAGGTTGGTTGCCTACTAATTTTAATTCCAACTTTGTGGTTTTAATTCCGAAAGTTCCCGAGGCGGATACTATTTCTCAGTTTAGGCCAATAGCTTTGGCAAATTTTTTGTTTAAAGTTATTCCCAAGATTTTGGCAGATAGATTAGCCTCAATTGCTGCTAGAATTATTTCTCCCCATCAAATTGCATTTATTAAGGGCAGGAAGATTATTGAGAATTTGTGTTTGGCTTCCGAATGCTTTAATCTTCTGGATAAGCGTTGCTATGGGGGTAATGTTGGAATTAAGTTTGATATTGTTAAGGCATTTGACACTCTAGATTGGAATTTCCTTCTCCGGGTTCTTCAGCAGTTTGGGTTTTGTCCTAAGTTTGTTAGTTGGATTCATGCCCTATTAAAATCTGCAAAATTGTCTATTTTGGTTAATGGCTCTCTAGCAGGCTTTTTCAGCTGTAGTAGGGGTGTTAGACAAGGGGACCCCCTTTCTCCCCTTCTTTTTTGCTTGGCAAAGGAAGTTCTTAGTCGAAGTATTTCCAAGCTTGTTTCAGACTCTAAGCTACTTCTTATCTCTTCTCCTCGAGGCTTCATGGCTCCATCCCATCTTTTTTATGCTAATGACATTCTTGTTTTTTGTAGAGGTTCTACAAATGGATTAAGGGTTCTTATGCATACTTTGGAGATGTATGGCCAAGCTTCAGGGCAACTTGTTAGTAAAACTAAGAGTAGGGTGTTTGTTGGTATAGGAGCCAGCCATAGGAGGCATAATATCACCTCTGTTTTGGGAGTTATTGCCGGTA
The DNA here is from genome assembly GCA_039720395.1 of Liquidambar formosana. Lineage (NCBI taxonomy): Eukaryota > Viridiplantae > Streptophyta > Magnoliopsida > Saxifragales > Altingiaceae > Liquidambar > Liquidambar formosana. The sequence continues at coordinate 16,493,291 of CM077830.1, forward strand.
CAGCTCCTTTTGTGTATTTGGGTGTTCCAATATTTAAAGGCAAGCCTAAAAAGGTTCATCTTCAAGCCATTACTGATAGAGTTAAATCTAAAATTGAAGGTTGGTATTGCAGATTTCTATCTATGGCGGGTAGAATGCAATTGGTTAAGTCTATTATTTTTCCTATGCTTCTTCATACTTTTATGCTTTATAGATGGCCTTCTCCCCTTCTAACCCAATTGCAGATATGGTTGAGAAATTTTATTTGGTCAGGCCAGTCTGATGTTAGGAAGCTTGTGACTATTTCTTGGGATACTATTTGTTCCAATATTGATGAAGGAGGGCTAGGCGTCAAAGATATTATGGCTTTTAACAGAGCTGGTTTGCTTAAATCTTGTTAGGGAATGTTGACTCAGGATAATGTTTGGTGCAAATTCTTGAGGGCAAGATTTAAAATTAATCATATGTAATACTCTGCTGTTATAACTCATCATCTGTGTGGCCTGGATTTAAAATTGCTATTGCTGATATTGCTTTCTATGTACAATGGGTGGTAGGTAATGGCTCTGACATCAAATTGTGGTGTGATAACTAGTTAGGTGAACCTATCAGTGATCGATTATCTATTCCAGCAGATTCATTGGATTCTAGCTACCTTGCCTCCAATTTTATTCATAATCATTCTTGGGTGATTCCTAATGAGTTCTCTGCTGAATTCCCTTCTGTTGCTGCGACAATTGTTCAAGTGCCTCTTCCTGTGGCTGATGCTCAAGATGTTATGGTTTGGCCTTATTCTTCTTCAGGGGATCTACCATTCTCTGCTGCATATTCCTTTTGCAAGAAGTCTAAGCCTCATGTGACTTGGTTTGTTTATCTTTAGAAAAGTTTCATTCCCCCTAGATATTCCATTTTAATTTGGAGGTTATTATGGAATAAGGTCCCTACTGATGATCAGTTGCAAAAACGGGGCTTTGTTATGGCTTCTTGTTGTTCTTTATGCTCTTAGCCTTTCCATGGGGAGGATACGACACACTTGCTCCTGTATTGTGAGTTTGCTGTTTCTCTTTGGACATGGCTTGTTGATATATTTCATTTTCCTATGCCTCCTCCTGGCCTCAATTTTATGGATTTTTGGCATTTTGTTACCTCAAAGTCGAAAATCTTGAGCTCTCAAGTTTTTAATATTTGGCTTGCATCTATGATGTTAGTGGTTGGTTCAATTTGGTACACACGAAATCTGGTTAGGTTTGAGAGTAAGAAGCCTAATTTTAAAAGGTCTTGTCTCCATATCATCTCTATGCTTCATGTTATTGGCAAAGTCAGTGGGGGTATTATGAATAATTCTTTGGCTGATCTTCTTGTTTTGCATTCTTTTGGAGTTGTGGGGATTCGTAGAAAAGCTCCTTCCATTATCCCCGTTAAGTGGTATCCTCCTTCACCTTCATGGCTTAAATTAAATACTGATGGCCTAGCTAAAGGGAATCCAGGTCCTGCAGCTGCTGGTGGTGTATTTAGGAATTGTTGAGGTTTTGTGAAAGGGGTTTACTGCTCTACTCTTGGTATTTAGTCTGCATTTGTTGCTTAGTTGATGGTTGTTATTTGTGGTATTGAGCAAGCTTGGAATAATGGGTGGCGTAATCTTTGGTTAGAGTGTGATTTAGCTTCAGTTATCCAATGCCTTCACAATCAGGATTATAAGCCTCCTTGGAAATTGAAGACTCGATGGCATAACTGTCAATATTATTTAAGTCAGATGAACTTTCAATTTAGCCATATTTTTCGTGAAGGTAATGCTGTGGCTGACAAATGTGCTAATATGGGATTACAGTTCAACAGTTTTCAGTGGTGGTGGTCTGCCCCCAAGGAAATTATGTTTCTCCTTTAGCATGACTCTTGTGGTCTGCCTTCTTACAGATTTAGGCCTTAGAGGTTATTTATTTCTTTTCCTTTTGAAAGTTTTGGCATTTGACCAAAGCTTTTAATTTTTTTTTTCTTTTTTATCTTATCTTGTACTCTTCTTTCTTTTATTAATAAATTCTGGGTGAATAGCACATGATTTAGAACTCCCAGGGTGCCAACCTAGTTGGGATGCTGGATTGTTCTATGATGCTTGAAGCTCCTTAATTTTATTAAAAAAAAAATCTGAGGTTGACGTAAGAAGTTGGATACTTGTTATCCTAAAGTATTCTGCTAGTAAATTATGATAAAAATTTTGCTCCTCACATTTTATGATCTAATGTGAGTACAAATTTCATTTTGGACTCAATGTCCCAATATTATATGTACATTTATGTTCACTAGTGTTTTCAATACCCATGTTTCAAGGGTCATATTATTTCTCTTTGTTAAGGTGAAATATTATCATAAATTTCCATGTTGCTATATTGGCATCTTTTACCTCGATCTACTCATAAAGCTTTACTGCTTTATATTGAATTATATGCACTGCCACCCCATATTTGGGTTATGCAATTTAATTTACTTGTGAGCATGTAGATTTTAGCTCAATCTTATTGCATACGTGGCACTGGTACTTCCTTACATAGTTAACTCTCACATGAGTATCTCTTGCTAGCTACATCTTGCATTATTTTGAGTACTTGCAAAAGTAAGTTACCACGTGCACCCCGTTAAGTTCAGGGATACATACAGAATTATCACGACCTCTATATACGGTCAACTCATTTATATTTGTTGTTCAATCAAAATTCTCATGAGGCTATTTCATGAACTTGACATCGGAAAATGGAGAAAGAGGAGGAAACACAAGAGAAAACTCAGAAAAGTAACCCAGCACGCCACCTAAAGGAATCCACCAAAGGGATAAGAGCAAAAGAACAAGAAGAACTCCTTCTTAAAAAGCCAGAGGCTGAAATCACATTCAAATTCTCTAAAAATTACTTTCAAATACAAGACTAAAAGGTTTAAATAACCTTAGCATGGAACAACCCTCCAGCAACGGGTATAGTCTCAAGGCAAACACAATTTCCAAGCAAGAAGGGCAACATAGCGAAGCAAACTTTAACTGAAAATTAAATAACACCTAAACAAAATTAAAGAGACTCTTAGGGACATAAAATATAACTTAAAGGACTGCCAATCTTGAAATTATAGCAAGCAAAAATAAATAAATTAAACTGGAACAGAACCCAAAGTAGAAGACACTAGAATTCTGCAGTCCAAGAAAATAGCCTCTGTTCGTCTTTAAATCTGAATGTGCTCGGGATGCTCCAGCTAACAAGACTTATATGCTTTTGAAGCCCTTCGAGTCTAGTTTCAAACCCAATAAACGGTTCGCGATTTCAAGTCTTGAGGACAAAGTTATGACCGTTTTACTAAAACCTGTCCAAGCTGACTGTTCTACTTCAGCACTGCGAATTTTACTAGAATTGGCTCTTTGGGCATTTTCTTTGGGCTGATCCTTTGGGGAATGTAAAGAGATGTCATGGCAATGAGATGGCAATGACTTGGCAACCCCAAGGCTTTCCTGTGTCATTCTTTCCTGGTTAAAAAAAACTCGTCCTCGAGTTCCGAGTTTGCTAATCAAACCTTCACAATGCATGCTATGCTTTTTCTCCATTCGCATCTTCTTTGGTATTTGATGATGAAGACCTCCAAATTTTTTTGCGAGTACAACTTTCCTTTGCTTTTCTCTTCTTGCCTTTGGAAACAATTTGATGGTCTTGTCATTTACTTTGAACTCATAAGTATTTTCTCGACCCTTCTTAACTACATCCCTATCAAACTTCCATGGGCGTCCAAGTAACACCTGACATGTGTCCATTGGAATAAGTTGACACCACACTTCATCAATATAGTTATCCCCAATTGAGAATTCAAGGAGACATCTATGATTAACAAGAATTTCGTTCCCTTCATTCACCCATGGGACCGTACAAGGCTTGTCACGTTCTTTAGTTCCCAAGTTCAAAGAAGAAACTAGCTGTTGAGAAACAAAATTTTCAGAACTTCCAGAATCCATAATAAAATGACATTCAATTCCTTTTACCTTTCCTAAAGTTTCAAAAATTTTATTGCATTGTTCAAGAATTGATTCCTCTATCCAATCCCATTCTAAGCTCTTCCTTTTATTTCCCATGAATATCTTTGCTAGAGTGTATGCATCTTGAAATGTATCAATCCTTGGGATATCGATATTGCTATGTGAACTTACATCCATACTTTTAATATTAAGACTTCTTTCAAGCCCTTTTAACTTACCATCTTTATCATACTCATTATAGATAGGCGGTTTATTCCAATCAACAAAGTTATCAACATGGGCTGCATTGAAGCTTCGATGAATTACTAGAGCTTTTCTTTGATCTCCATAAGTGATATCTTCTTCACCTTCCGTTTCCTTATTAATGGGTGATTCTTTTTCCGACTCCTCTTCTAATACCTCTTCAACTAGAGATATAATCTTGAGGTTAGGGCAATCGGAGGCTATGTAGCCAAACCCTTGACACTTGAAATAACGTTTGCTAGAATTTGAAGTGCTAGGATGGCTTGTATTACTAACACTATCATGCTTAGGCAGTGGCTTTGAACTAGTTGCCTCGGTTGCTAGAGGAAGTTGAGAAATGGAAGCACTCCCCCGGTTAGAATGAAAGCTACCCCATGTGACTCCTTGAGTTGTCAGCTCCACCTTGATTGCTAGCTTGAAAACATCATCATAAGTCCAATAGGGCTGTAGTTAGACAACAATGCAAATTTCCAACCTAAATCCACCAAGGTAACGAGCAATAGTTTGTTCCTCCTGTTCATCCAAGTCACAATGCATCAAGAGGTGGTCAAATTCTGCTGTATACTCCTCCACGGACAGCTCCTTTTGTTTGAAATTATGAAACTTGAGAAAAGAATCTTGTAGGTAATGCTCTAGCAAAGACTTATTCTTGAGTGCTTTCTTCATCTTGGCCCATGTCACAATCTTATCCTTTCCATCACGAACTTGCTACTTTTTAAGATGTTCCCACCAAGGAGAGGCATGCTTCTTCAACTTGATGGCAACTAGCTTCACTTTACGATGATCCAGCACATCTTTGTAATCAAAAACCCTCTCTACGGTATTAAGCCAATTTAGGAATTCATCCCCTTGCATTTTTCCTTCAAACTCCGAAATGTCAACTTTGATGTCATAACCTTGCTGAAAAAACTTGGTTCCTTCGAGGTCGATGACTGGGGAGAAGCCTCATCACTTGAAGCCCGGTTGTGCTCCTAGTGAAAGGGGTTATACTCCTCCTTATCATTTGGTATTTCACTCTCTGAATCATGATGAGAATCATCACGTTCCAGAGGCTTATAACGCTGTAAACGCTGCTAGAGTTGTTTAACTTGTCTCCTCAAATCATCCATCTCAACATCACGTAAATTGCATTCACGGGCTGGTGGTTCTTCGACATTTGGTCCGTGATGACGACGACCAGCTATCAAAACCAAAGCTCTGATACCAATTTGACACCAGAAAATGGAGAAAGAAGAGGATACACAAGAGAAAACTCAGAAAAGTAACCCAACACGCCACCCAAAGGAATCCACCAAAGGGATAAAAGCAAAAGAACAAGAAGAACTCCTTCTTCTTAAAAAGCCAGAGGCTGAAATCACATTCAAATCTCTAAAACTTACTTTCAAATACAAGACTAAAAGGTTTAAATAACCTTAGCATGGAACAAACCTCTAGCAACGGGTATAGTCTCAAGGCAAACACAATTTCCAAGCAAGAAGGGCAACATAGCAAAGCAAACTTTGACTAAAAATTAAATAACACCTAAACAAAATTAAAGAGACCCTTAGGGACTTAAAATATGACTTAAAGGACTACTAATCTTGAAATTATAGCAAGCAAAAATAAATAAATTAAACTGGAACAGAACCCAAAGTAGAAGACACTAAAATTCTGCAGTCCAAGAAAATAGCCTCTGTTCGTCTTTAGATCTGAATGTGCTCGGGATGCTCCAGATAACAAGCTTTATATGCTTTTGAAGCCCTTCAAGTCTAGTTTCAAACCCAACAAACAGTTCACGATTTCAAGTCCTGAGGACAAAGTTATGACCGTTTTACTGAAACCTGTCCAAGCTGACTGTTCTACTTCAGCACTGCAAATTTTACTAGAATTGGCTTTTTGGGCATTTTCTTTGGGTTGATCCTTTGGGGAATGTAAAGAGATGTCATGGCAATGAGATGGCAATGACTTGGCACCCCCAAGGCTTTCCCGTGTCAGAACTCCATGATAATTCATATGAATTGTTTCACATGTAAATGCTACATGCAAGAATTAATTACATTACCTGTCATTGTTTTATAAAGCTAACGTTGGCTAAACTCCTTTATAAAGTTCATTCTTATATGCTAATGGAAACTAGTCAACAGCTTGGGCCATTGGTCTGCTTAATATCTATGTATTTACGTAGTAGCTAGGCCTATCTATCAATTGTCTTGCAGGGCTTATGGTAAACTCTTTCATTGACCAATTCTTTAGATTGGCCAAGTAGCTCAACTAAAGAGCTCAAACAACCCAGCAATAACAAAGCTAGTATGCCTAGAGGCTCTGCCAATTGAAATTGCAGCTATTCAAATCAAGTATTAGTCGACATAAGCTATTCAGTTCAAGCATCAATCTATTGCAAATCTCCAATTCAAGGCTGACTTCGCCTTTTTGGCTTAATTATCAACGGTCGCCAATCCATCTATTTGGATCTCCAAGCCTTCACCCATTGAGGCATAATCTCCAAGCCCTCACAAGCTGAGGCATCTCCATGCTCTCATAAGTTGAGGCATCTCCAAAAGCCTTGGTGAAGAACCAAGCCCCAAACCTGGTGTCGTTTGGGTTAAAGACTTGGTAAAGAGCTAAGCCTCAAACCTTGAGTTGTCTGGGACAAAGTTTAAGTGAAGAGCTAAGCTAGAAAGACTTGGTGAAGATCTAAGCCTCAGACCTAGAGTTGTCTTGGACAAAGCTTAAGTGAAGAGCCGAGCTAAAAAGACTTAGCGAAGAGCTAAGCCTCAGACCTAAAGCTATCTGGGACAAACCTTAGGTGAAGATCTGAACTAAAAAGACTTGGTGAAGAGCTAAGTCTCAGACTTGGAGTTGTTTGGGACAAAGCTTAGGTGAAGAGCCAAGCTAGAAAGACTTGGTGAAGAGCCAAGCCTAAGACTTGGACTTGTTTGGGACAAAGCTTAGGTAAAGAGCCAAGTTAAAAGGACTTAGTGAAAAGTTAAGCCTCAAGCAAAGAATTGTTTGGGCCAAAGCTTAGGTGAAGAGTTAAGCTAAAAAGACTTGGTGAAGAGCCAAGTTCAAGACCTGGTATTACCTAGTCCAAAGCTTTGGAGCTCAAGTGACAGCCAACCAATGCTGCACTTAATATCATCTCCATGAAAGAGCAATATAGCATATCCAAAGAAACTCCATGGCATCTCTAGAGGCAAGTCATGCCCTCATTTAATTTGGTGCATTAATTACAAACCGACTCAATTATACCACTCCCTTTACCCAAGCCAATGAGCTTGGCCTTGGGAGTAGGGGGCTACTGATGTGGGGGAAAAATACCAACCATTATAGGGATAACACGTGGACTCCAAATAAAGCAATATTTTAATTATGCAATTATCTATTCCTAAATTAAGATATTGATGTTTTCAATTTGAGTTCAACTCTATCTCAAATATGAAGTTCTATTAAGATTCTACCCTCCTAATCTAATTAGGAGTAAAACACCCACTACAAATTGGGAGCTCCATACCACTCAAGGTACGTTCAACTCATGTTTTCCATTCTATGCTTACTTTCTGATCATTGACTTAAGCATCGGAGGGGCTCCCGCTGGTCACCCATCAATTGCCTAAGCCTTATTTTGCAGGTATAATCGAAGAGGACGTGAGGACATGCAGATCTTGATTGTTGGCCATTTTTTGTCATCAACAAAATCTACTCCCATTGGATGATAATGTCAAACCCATTGTGTTTGCTTATTTCAAATTGTACTAGGGCAAATCTAAGGCCCCCTTTTCTTGGCAAGGGCATGCTACTAATCTTTGTTAGCAATTCGATTTTTAAAGTGGAAGAACCTTTCAATTATCGATCAAACAGTGACCATGTGTTAATGTTCTACCATGCCTTTTTTCATTCATTAGACTGAGATTAATGTTGTGAATCACCACCTTCTTAATAAGGGTTGTATGTTCCTTAAAATTGGTACCCTTCTACATTTTTTGTTATCTCCACCTCACACTACATTTACTTGCTCTGCATTTTTGGAAGATTTCATATCCCATCTGAATCAGAGCTTTCATAGTGAGTTATGGTTGACACTTCACACATAAAAATTCCTTTTACTTGCCTTGCATTTTTAGAAGATTTCATATCCCATTTGAATTATAGCTTCTATGGTGAGTTATGGTTGACATGCAAAAGTTCCATGCTGACACAAAAGGAAAGAAAAGAATTGGGATCCACAATTCTTTTGCTTTTCAACCATTTAATTTCATGGCTTTCTTAAAAGGAATCGATTTTCATTAAATTTTGGGCTTTTATGGTAAGGATAAAAAAAAGGGAAAAGGGAAGACATGGATAAGTCCTAATTTTCCCCTCTAAACAAAAAGCATGATTGAGTTTTTAGGGCACGGCATGATATGTAAAGGGAGGAGATGAAAATACTGGAAATCTTATTGCTAGTGAAGAAGATAATATTATTATTATGGTAGAAATAGAAAGCATAATATTATTCCTGGTACGTAGCTATCTTTTTTAGAAATGATAAAATGGTCGATTTTGTTTCTATGTTTCTCTCTAGAGTTCCAAAACATTATATGATCGACGACTTGTGCTTTAAGCAATGTTTTATAAGGTAAATGAGAAGAGGTGGAAAATCATCCCTGAACCATTTATCATTGATCAAGTGGTCATAATTGTGCACAAAATTGGACTTTATGGAAATCTATTACCGATTGAATCCAAAAGTTGTTATATTAGGAAGTCTCACATCCCACATCGATTAAATATCAAATTAAACATGTCTTTATATACTTGTTTGGACCCTTTACCTAACAACTTAGACTATTATGTTGGAAACTTAACATAGTATCAGAGCATGTTGATCTTTGGGGCCATTATATTTGTGAGCCTGTCTTTGTTGTCCAAAGTACACTTATTGGGAAAATGTATGAATAAGAGATTATACCTATCTTACTCCCACTCCTACCTTTATCAATGGAGACTTTTAAGGCAGCTTAAGGTTGACTTTTAAAGTGTTGACTCTATGCCCTGTTTGCATGTACAATTCAGCATAATTTTGTGATGTGGTTGTACCAATTTTCTTGATGATTATCTAATGAAATCTATTCACCCATCTAGCTGTGAGGTTTTTTTTTTTTTGTGTGTGGAATCTGTGGGGTGGTTCCTGCCTTGTAAATTGCACCAATTCAGGAAAAAGAAGAAGGGGGAGAGTGTTTATTTGTTTTGGCAGGAGAACTGAATCTAAAATAATGGCTGGTTCAGCAGATTGGAAAACTGAGTTCTTTTTGGAACTACCCATATTCATATTCCATAAACAGCTTCTTAGCAATTTTGAAGGAAAGGTAAGCTCTCATCCATCTTAAAATGAAATGATAACATCAATATTGCTTTTGAGGATCAAAGACAATTACTAATAATAACCACAGAAACAGAAACAAAACTCTAAAAGTAAGAATTCAAATCAAAAAAGAGAAAATGAAGGTCTTTATTTATTTATTTTTTTGATCGGCAAAAACAAAACATAAAATTATTAATCCAAAAACAGAGAATACAATTTGAACCCCCATTGATACACCACAACAAGCACTAAACAAAAAAAGCCAGACAAAGACAACAACAAACCTAAACAATTAATGTTGTCTAGCAATTAAAAAGAAAAAGAAAGAAGAAGATGAAGATGAAGGTAGGCTCTAAAACAAGTGAAAATTGGTAGTGCATAGTGCACCCCATTAAAAGTAATTCTTCTTAATGGGGTGCACTATGCACTATCGGATGGCAGAGGACTATGGCTTAGGTTTGGGAACTGTAAGTCCCAATCGAGTTAGAGTCTTCGGTTCCTTACTATCAAATGTAAGAGGTTGTGGGTGGCTTGTGCATCATAGGGGGATTGGTTTGGGCCTAATGTCTTGGGATACCTCATGTTTGGCCAAAAAAAGAATACCTCTTGGTCCATTTGATTGCTAGGAAATAGGATAGAACAAATTGAAAAATTAGAATCCTGTTATTTACCTTTGTAAGGGAAAAATACTTTTCAGATTTCAATTTGCATTTTTCCTTTTCTCAAGAAAATGGAGTCAAGAAAGGGATACTTTTGATGATTTGGATTTGGTGCAGTTACTGTATGGTGTAGTAAACATAGGATCATTGACACATGGCAAGGAGGAGAAATGGTGGGCTGAAATTCGAGAGATGCATTTGTCATTCATTGTGTTTGTTTATTTCAAATTGTACTAGGGAAAATCTATGGCCCCCTTTTCTTGGCAAGGGCACGCTACTAATCTATATATCTTTGTCAGCAATTCAATTTTTGAAGTGGAACAACCTTTCAATTATTGATCAATCATTGACCTTATATTAATTAGTCCTAATAATCAGTTCTGTAAGAGATGCAGTGTGCTACCATGCATATTTTTCATTCATTAAATTGAGATTAATGTGGTGAATCACCAACCTTCTTAATAATTCTAGATGTAGGCACACGTGCATTGCACGTGGTTATTTTTCAATAATATGAAATATAAATGAAATAATAATTTTTAAAAAATTAGATATTAATATTGGTTTAGTTAGATTTTTACTTCTAATGAAACTTATAGTGAGTAGTGTAACTAATTTGAAACATTTTAAGTCACAAATAAATTTAGAATATAATAATTCCCAATAATATATAGTAACACAATATTATATTGATTAACCACAAAACTTCAACAATTTAAAATGAAAATTTAAATAAAAAAATAATCATTATTAAAGATATGTGTTGTCACCAATTTACAAAAATGTCATTACTTATATTTTAATAATTGATGAGTTCAAGTAAAATAAAATAAAATAAGTAAGCTATTTGCACAAATCAAAGTAATATTGATGAATTTCGTATGTATATCATAATCATGAAATGATCATCATACTATGGAGAAAAACAATAAATTCAAGTTTACCAAATTCTAACCTCTAACGATTGAAAACCAATAAATCTTGCTATTTCCTTTAAAGGTTTGATGGTGAAACATTCATTCACAATGAAAAAGCTAAAAAACGACCCTGCATAGAACTCTAATGAAATATAAAGAGAAATTTTTCTTATATAAGTTAATTACAAGAGTATAGATGCCTCCCACATGAATTGCACATGGACCATTTGGAGTTTTTTTATATGTATACACATAAATTTTTCTTATAATCATTAATACTATAATCAAATAAATTTAACCAGCAATCAAAATTTACAACAATACAATATAAGAGCAAAACATTTTAATAAAAAAACCATTGAAATAGAATTATTGATTTAATGCGATGCACGTATCATTACTAATAAATAATAATATTGGAAACTCAGTTGTAGGACAAAATGAATCCTAATATTTATCCTATATATCATCAGTTGACACAATATTGTGCGATAAAATTTCAATGTCATTTATAAACATAGGTTAGATGATCCTAATTTGATAGTTAATGGAAAATTATAATTTTTTCTTATATATATTAAAAAGAGTCCACATATAGAAATATTTTCTATTTCTTTTTGTGTTCTTGGTAATTAAACATGATATAAAGGAAAACAAAAGAAACAAAAGTGAAATAGAATTTGAGGTGACAAGTAAAGATTTCTCAACTTTTAAGCAACATTATGTTGTGGTATATCATATTCTAAAAGTGCCATCAATATAGAAGACCTTTTCCCTTTTCTTTTTCTTTTTCTTCTTTTGTATGTTCTAATTTCATCCCCGAGAGATAATAATTTAAATAATTTTATATAAGTAGAAATCTGAGTTTTAAGGAAAAATTGAAAGACCATTGGAACCTGAGTATAAAATGGCAAGATATGAGGATTAAGTTCTCATTAATACATACAGTAGTCGTAACTCCAGTCAATTTTTTTTTTTTTTAATATTTCAAACAGTAAAACAAGTAGCAACACTTCTCAACATATTCTTCTTCTTTGCCAAATAATGAGAACTAAAGCAGTAATAACGAACTGATTCATGTTTTGAAGAATTGAAGTCTTTTCGAAGTGTTGGAACAGAAGCCTAAAATTCAGTTTGGTTTCTGAGAAAAAGTAGTAAAACAAAACCAAAAAAGATTAAAATTCTATTTGGTTTCATCATTTAGGAATCCATGACATAGAAAACTTCACTCCGTTGAGCCTACTACAACAATTTGCCTAGTTATAATCAAATAGCGCATGATGACCAGAACAGACCATGAAAAGGTAGAAAAATAAAATACAACCAATTAAAATAATTTGATAGAGATTGATCATATAAAAATGTAGAAAACTCAAAGTAAAGCAAATTGAAAGAGCACCTTTTATGATGAGACTTTAAATATTGAAGATGATGATAGAATAAAAGAGAAGTTGAGTGTGCAAATCCTTGGGCAGAGAAAGAGACTTTAAAAGAGAAGAACAGAAGGGAGACGGATGGAGACGGATGAGGGCAACGTTTTAGGGTTTTAGGATTCTAATCATCTTTACTTCAGTTACTTTAATTGAAGCCTTGAATAGTAGTTGTCATCTATTCAACTATAATAAGATTAAAAGGGTGGAGAAGGGTAATTGTGTATTTAAAATTTAAAATAAGGGTATATTAGTCAATCAAAAGTTTTTCTCATATTCACCTTTTTATAGGTAGCATAGATAGATTTATGCGGCGAATCACCTCATTCTTAATTAATAATGGTTCTATGTTCCTTAAGATTGTTACCCTTCTAGATTTTTTGTTATCTCCACCTCACACTACATTTAGTTGCTTTGCATTTTTAGAAGATTTCATATCCTATCTAAGTCAGAGCTTACATAGTGAGTTATGGTTGACACGCAAAAGTTCCATGCTAACATAGAAGGAAAGAAAAGGATTGGGACCTACAATTCGATGGACCTCTCTTAGTAATTCATATAGGCTAAATTGAGTTACAAAAATTGGTTTATTTGATCAATTTTACCACATGATTTGCATATTTTTCTTTATGCTTGTGAAAATTAAATTTCTTATATAATTTTAAGAATTGGTGGCATTGGAATGGTAAAAATCAATCATTTGATATGTTTGTTTTAACTAAGGTTGGTGCAAATCCATGAGATATATAATTACGTATAATTAAAAATTTTTAAAATAAATATATTATAATTTCAATAATAGTAATTTATTTCGGTATCTAGAAATTTAAATATTATAAAGTAGCCTCGTGATCCTAGAAAAAAGAAGAAAAAAAAACATTTGCCTTATGTCCAAGGCAGCTCATATTCTAAAACCGTAAATAATTTGCAGTTCTCCTCAAAGAACCAATAAATGCAAATGGTACGGTTGGCAGATTTTTCATCTCATCTGTCATTTAATTTTTGTGTTAATTTATGAGCATTGTGAGTTTACATCTTAGAGAATTAAGGAAATTTAGCTTGGTATGTGCACATACATTCTTTGTCTCCTTCTCTCTCTTTTAGGAATTCCCTAGTATGAGAAAATTATGTAGTTTTATACAATTTGAGTTTTATCTTAGAATTGCACCATATATATAGATAGCACTTGATGTTGCAATGGACCTATTGTGATGATACTGAATATCTTAGAGAGTATTTTTGTCCAACAATTTATGCCATATCAGGTGTTGTAACTAGGAGCTGTTTATATCATTTTCTTTTATTTTATTTGCATTATCCCTTTATGTCGGCACCATAAGGTACTGTAGAAATGTTGATGACATAATCAATACATGACCAATTCTTTTTTACTTTTTTAAGAGAACAAAAATCGAACTACTGCGCCAAAAATAGAAAGGCTACTTAGAGAATATCATCACCACCTGAAGAACACACTACCCTGACACAAGTGTAGCAATTGCCGTATGAAAACACAACTTGAAGAACACACAGGAAGTATTCAACCGTTGCATGTTGGAGTGCAAGAACAGCCTCTACAGGTTTTTAGACTAGCTCACTCGCTCATCAGAGGTTATTTTCTAAAACCATAAGTAGTCATCATTCACTCATAAATTAAACTTGCCAATTATGTGGGAAATATAAAAGTGTTCCTAAAACCATGAAGGGAACTTACTCGTCATATGGTTTATTAGCACATTGCCATCTTCTTTTAGCCAAATCATCATGGTATATCTGACAGTCTTGTTTATTCTGAAGACAAAACTTGTGCTCTTTGTTACATCTTGAACAACGAACAAACTCATCGCAATGGCATTTCTATCTGCCACAGGAGTTGGATGACTATCGACCTCATTTGATGGTTCTTTGTAGTAGTAAAGCATAACTGTCCTCCATGGACGAACCTTACTTCTACCTTCCAAGATGACCTAAATTTGGCTCTTCCATCTCTTACAAGCTTGCATCTTGTTTCCCAGCATGTTTCCCAAACTCTTTTGGGGTCATCTTCTTTGGTCATCACAATCAACTATGTGATAGCCCAAATATTTGCCACCCTAATTATCAATTGATTTATATAACTATTATTATTAACTTTATTATTATCGTGATTATTACAAAGTATTATTTTTATTATTGTTGTTATCATTATTATAATTATTATTAATATCACTATTTAATAACCACCAAAACTTTAGCAATATTACCAATTTATCATAATAGTAGAATTAATGATGTAATTAATTCTACATAGGATGAGGTCATGCTTACATGGGGAGAGGAGAGATGGCAATATCTTAAGGATTGCTTACTAGTGAACCCATGAAAAAGCGCGGCCCACAAGGATTTGGCGAAAGATAGGTGAAAGACAACAAACGAAAAGGAGTCGCCACCTCATTTTTTAGGGAAAAGAGGAAAACCACAAAAATGTTTTATTTTCAAAACCACATGACTCCATTAAAGGAAAAGCAAAGTCTTTGAAACCATAAAATTGGATTCGGGGGCTAAGTTACGACGTGGGAAGGTTCTGGGCAAAGCCCATAGGCACCCACATCGCCCGAGTTGGTCTCTTAATTTGATTGGGCTAACTTAAGATCTTTTTCAATCAAATATCATCATATATCACCACAAGGCAGCATGCATATCATGTATTCCATCCAATCATCTCATCCATAATAAAACAAGTAAAACAAAATAGAAAAAAGAAGAAAAAGAAAGGAAAAGCCTAGGATACTTGGATCCTAGAACGGACTTGAGCCTTACGAAGAGCGCCTACGTACCATGTAGCGAAATACATGGATCAAAGTCCACGTAATTCGAATAGAATAGGGTTAAATCCTAATACGAACCTATGGTAAAAACCCTAGGTTTCCTTGTTCGAAAAAATGTATTGAATTAATCCAAAATTGAAAACTTCCACAAGAGGAAAACCTTGATAGAAAACTAGAATTTTATCAATAAAGGAAACCCTTGATAATTACCATATGTTCGTATTAAGAAGTAACCCTAAGAGGGAGAAGAAAAAAGAAAGAAGAAAAGTGAATTAGGGCACTTCATACCCTACTTACCTGAGCGCAAAAGCTCCAAGCATTAGCAATTTCAAGCAATAGCGGCCCTATTTGCAATAGGACAAGCTTTGTACCTGTTTGCACCCTTACAAGTGCACAAAATCATGCAAAAAGAGCAATAAACTAATCTGGACAGAACCTTAACAAGGCCTAAAATTATCCATTTATCATGCAAACAACAAGAATAATGAATAACTAAGAACCCTAACTCAATCCTACATGCAATGACCTGACTATCATGCATAAAAACCTACCAAAGACACACTAACAAGCATGGGAGACTCCAATAATATCAATAAACATGACAGAAAAGCCTATTCTAATAAAAAAGATGATATTCTATGTAAAATATGAAGATAGGCCTTCCTACGGCGAGCTTTCTTAGGCGAAACTATCCTAAGATAATTTCACGTAAAAAGTCGTTATGGCGAGGTGCAATTATCATATTCCTACGTAAAATATATATATTAGAATACAATAGAAGTGATTTCATGCTTAAACACATCACAGAAGGCTCTCATGCAAAACTCTACTTAACAAAAAGGATAATTATCCTTAGAAAAGGATAATATCTCCGAAAACCCTATAACATCTACTATATGAATGCAAACCTAGCATGATTCAACTATATGCAGTATATACAGAATGACTATGATGAGAAACAACTCAAAGAGTTAAGCTAAACATACTGTGTGAAACCTGTGTGATTTTAGGGTTAACGAAACCCTAATCTCACAACTATGCATAAAAACTTATGAAAAGACTCTAACACATGCTCAAATCATCATGAATATCATTCATATCATGTATATTAACTAACAGGAGCAATCAACTCATGATAATAATCACAGCAACCTAAACATGTGAACTATGCACGATTTAAGAGGGTAAGACGAATAACACTATCCAATCCTTAGTAAACCAGGGATTATCAAGCATATTAAACCATAAACCATCCTAAAATCATTCACATAACATCACAAAAGTATTGAATTCAATCCATAAGAAGAGATATTACATGCACTAGAACTATCCTAAAGAAAGGAGGAGAAGATGAAGGAGGGAAGTCTAATTTCAGCAATTGAAAGTGTGTTTACCTCTTGTAGAACCTCATTTGCCTTCAAAGTCCTTGTTCTCTTGCTTGCTTGGGGTTGAAAAGCCTTCTCTTGATGTCCTTCTAGCTCTCCAAACTCGTAGCTCCCTCTCTCTCTAAGTGTAAAGTGCAATTAACCTCCTCCTATGTGCTGAACATCATGTCCTTTATATAGAGCACTGACCCTCTAAACCAATGGCTAAGATTAATTCATTAAACAATGATCCTAGGGCTATTAGAGACTCTCTTGGTGCTCAAACAACTCAAACTTACACACTCCTAAGAGAAAACAAGTTGTAATGGCGGAGGAAACCGTTAAAAGAAGGGAGAGAGAGTCAGAAGTTGAGTTGAAGACGGAGTCCTCGGGTGACCAACTAGGCTTGGACGGTTAGCCGTCTGGGCTTGGACGGCTGACCGTCCAGCCCCAGACGGTTACCCAAGGCCTTGCTCCAGTCCGCTTTGGTTTTGACTTCTACTTGCTTCAGAAGTCCTAAAATGTTCAAATTAAGTCCGATTTTGATGAAATAAAAGCCAAAACGACCGTATTTCAAAGGGGAACACATTTTTAAGCATTTAAGGACAAAAATCATTAACAATGGGTGCATGGTTAGTGTGAACCCCAGAAATTGGGCCCACGAGGGATTGACGAAAAGGTAGAATGTGGGTTTTGAAAACAAAAAGGAGTCGCCACCTCATTTTTTAAAGGAAACAAGGAAAACCCTAAAAACAGTTTGTTTTAGGAAAACAATTTGAATGACTCCATAAGAAAGGAAAGGCAAAAACCAATCTTTTGGAAACCAAAGAAATCGGGGATTCGGAGGCTAAGTTATGACATGGGAAGGTTCTAGGCAAAGCCTATAGGCACCCATGTCACCCTTTCGGTCTCTCAGTTCACTTGGGCTAAATCAAGATCTTTTCCATACAAAAATTAGCAAATATCATCACAAGGATTGCATGCATATCATATATTTCATTCATCCATCCATGCATAATAAGCACATAAAAACAGAAAATAAAGAAAAGGAAAACAAAACAAAAAGAAGCCTAGGATGCTTGGATCCTAGAACGGACTTGAGCCTCACGAAGAGCGCCTACGTACCATGCAACGAAATACATGGATCAAAGTCCACGTAGTTCGATTAGAACTAGGGTTAAGTCCTAATATAAACCTATGGTAAAAACCCTAGGTTTCCTTATTTGATCAAAAGAGTTGAATTTGATAGAAAGTTTGATTTTAGAAAGAACTCCACAAAATGAAAACCTTTGATTAAAACCAGAATTTTATTTGTGAAGGAAACTTCTAATTAAACCATAGGATCATATTAAAAATTAACCCTAGAGAAGGAGAAGGGAAAGGATAAGGAAGAGAGGTGAATTGGGGCACCTTCATACCCACTTACCTGAGCGCAATTGCTCCAAACATTAGCCATTTCATGCATTGGCAACCCTATTTGCCATAGGACAAATACCACACCTATTTGCACCCTTACAAGTGCTCAAAACCATGCAAATACAATGATATGCAAATCTGGACAGAATAGTATTATGGCCTAAAATCATCTACTAAGCATGCTAACAGCAAAAACAGCAAACTTTCATAAGCCCTAACACAATCCTAGAACCATATTATGCATATAAACCCTAAGACATACTAACATGCATGCAAAAATATCATATTTACTTCATATGTGAAACATACACAGCAAACATAAAGAAAAACCAATGAAAGGACCTACTTTAACATGCTGTATAAAAACTAACACAAAACAAGGACTCTAAAACCCTAAACTCACAAATATGCTTAAAAACATACAAAACCAACTTCACACATACTAAAATAAACCTAAACAGAACCTAAATCATGCATATTAACTAACTAAAGCAATAAAACATGATAAGAACCCTAAGACTAACATGCAATTACACTAATCCTAACACAAAGGACAACAGGAGCACAAGAATCAAACCTATGCTTAAAAAACCTAAAGGACAGCCCTAAAGCATGCTAAAATTATGATAAACAGTAGATATTCCATGTATATTAACTAGCTAGAGTGTTAATACATGATAAAAAGGCTACCTTTAACATGCAACAGGCCTATCCTACATAAAAACCCATATTCAGCATAAGAAGAAGTAAGGCATACCTTAGGAAGAGGCTTCCTTGCTGCTATAGAGACTCTCTCTTCCTCTTATGGATGACTTGAACCAATGTTCTCCAAGGCTACAGCAAGAACTCCAGCTCTCCTTCAAGTCCCTCTCTCTTATTCTCTCTCTAACCCTTAGGTTTTTAGGCATAAAGTAGCTCCCTTTATGCTGAAGCATAGGGGGTATTTATAGAGTTTCATTAGGATTAACCAATGGCTAGGATTAAAACCCTAAAAATTAATCCAAGGGCTATTAGAGACCCCCTTGGGGCTTAAGTAACTCAGAAGTTACCAAAAATAGAAGGAAACTCGTCCAAAAGAGCCCAAATACGTCAAAATAGGCAAGAGTCCGCTTCAGCAAGGAGTTAGAGTGAAAATAGGAAAGTGGTCTCGGGTGACCACCAGGGCCTGGGCGGCTAGCCACCTGGGCCCAGGCGGCTAGCCGCCCGGGGTTGGGTGGTCACCCGAGCCCACTCCGGATTTTTGCCTATTTTTTACTCCTAATGCTTCTAGAAGTGTTTCAGGGGCCAAATGAACTCCGATTTTGATGAAACAAAAGCCAAAACGACCGTGTTTCGATGAGGAATATGTTTTTGAACATTTTAGGGTGAAAACCACTAACCATGGGGGCATGGTTAGGTTTGAACAAGGCGGTTAACCACTATGCTCTACCTTTGCTAAGCATAGGCATGCACATAGGGTTAAACCAAACACTTTCCATATCAAAATTGAACTTCATAAAACACTTTTGGGAGTAAAATGATGACTAATGAAATTCAATTTGAAAAGATTTGGTTGGTAATTGTGAGTTAATTAAAGCTAACCCAAAGAAGGGTCAATTAACCAATCTTGAACTGTATTGAGCCGTTTTAATCTCGAGCCATTGATTTATCAAATTAACACTAGAAATACCTCTTATGCATCCATATGAACTCCAATTGACAATTTGGAGATCATTTCAAGGTCAAATGAAAAGTTTGGGACTTAAAAGACGATTATGCCCCTCAAGTCACAAAAGCTCTTATTATCCCTCAAGATCAACTCTAATTTGAACCAAAATTCATACCCATTGTCCTTGTGACTCTAGAAACCTAATGCAAGTGATTAGACTCAAAAACAAAACAAAAACATGCATGAAATGATGAGCCCTAGTAAGGTGGTGCAAAAATGGGGTGTGACAGTTAGGTTTTACAAAGGTGGTTAACTATAGTGCCTCACCGTCGCTAAGCTGGGTTTGTACACAAGGTCGAACCAAATGCTTTCCCAATCGAAATTCGATCTTTCTAAACATACCGAAGATGTAAATAAAGCCCAATTGAAGTTAAATGAGAGAAAATTGATTGGGTCTTGTGAGTCAATTTGAGCAAACCAAGAAAGGGTCTTTTAACCGACCCGAACCCTTATGAACCGAATTGATCTTAAACCATTAATTCATGAAATTAAACCTATATATGGACTCTATATAACCATATGAACTCAAGAGAATGACTCGGGATTCATTTCAAGGTCAAATGGAAAATATACGGCTTAAAAGACGATTATGCCCTTAAAGTCACAAAAGTTTTTATTGACTATCGAAATGAACTCCAAATCGCTTCAAAATTCATACACATGATATTCAATGCCATAGAAACTCTATGCGAAAGACTACACTCAAAAAAGACTCAAAATCCTACATGAAATGATATGTCCTAGCTAAGGTGACAAAAATAGGGGTGTGACAGAAGCCCCTTATTGGTGAACAAGTTTCACTTATGAGCCAATGATCAAAGAACAACCCATTTTTGTTCGATGGATTAATCTCATTAATACAAACAAACTTAAATGGAGCCATAAGGATAGATTTCGTCATATCCAAGCACGTGACGATTTCATCGACGTAGATAATCAATTGCATGCCAACATTCGTTGGTGCGCTCATGCAAATGCCTTTATCATGCACTAATTGCATTAGTGATATCCACATGGTCTTCTTATGATGCAAAACTAGTTGCACTAATGCATCATAAGGTATCTTGCCAATTTCATTGGAATTCTCAAAACAAGTTATTTCATAATAAGTAAAACTCATAGATCATCATTTTATGTGAATCTATCATTGAATTGAATGTCCATCAATTCAAAACCAAGTGCATTTCATGCCAATTTCACTGGGGATAACAAAGATAGTGAGTTATTTCATAACTCATGAACCATTATTTCATGTAAAATTATCATTATCACACGATTCTATGCCACTTTCAGTGGAAATAGCAAAGATAGTGAGTTATTTCATAACTCATGAATCATCATTTTAGATCCAATTGCAAATCAATTGATTCAAAATCAAGCTTATTTCTTATCATTTCATGTGAAATTATCCTTATCACATGGTATGATAATGAGTTGAAAATCAAATTCGTTTCTCATCATTTCATGTGAAGTTATCTTTATCACATGAAATGACATTGAATTGAGAGTCATTCTACTCAAAATCAAGTTCATTTCTTATCATTTCATGTGAAATTGTCTTTATCACATGAAATAACAATGATTTGAAAGTCATTCAACTCAAAATCAAGTTCATTTTATGTGAAATTGTCTTTATCACATGAAATGACAATGTATTGAGAGTCATTCAACTCAAAATCAAGTTCCTTTCTTATCATTTCATGTGAAATTGTCTTTATCACATGAAATGACATTGAACTGAGAGTTAATTGATTGAAAATCAAGCTTATTTCATGTCATTTCATGTGAAATTATCTTTATCACATGATATAACATTGATTTGAAAGTCAATTGATTAAAAAATAAGGTGCATTTCATGCCATTTTCACAAAGATAGCAAGTTACTTCGTAACTAGCATAGCTCATGAATCATCATTTCATGTGAAGTTTATCTTTATCACATGATTATCAAGTCATTTCATGTGAAATTATCTTTATCACATGATATGATATCACTATCATCACATAGAGAATTGAATTCCAAGACTTGAAAGTCAATCTATTCAACACCAAGCTCATTTCATGAGAAAGCTATTTATCATAGCCATAACAAATCCTCATTATGTGGGCAAATACAATCACCCAAGATTCAAAAATTTCATTGAAACTTGATAAACTTGGGGGATATATTCATCCTATAGCTCAAGGATTGAATCTAAAGTCAATTTGGAGAAGTTTAGAGGTCGCAAGCTCGCGAGACGGGGCAAACGGGCAAAGCGGGCTAGGGTGACCATCTGCCCTCAGATGGTCAGCCATCCAAGGCAAGACGGCTAACCGTCCAGGGGGGGACAGGTTACCCGAGCCCACCATTGAAAAAATTCTGGGTTTTTTAAACCTATGTTTGCACACACATTCTCACACTCTCCCAACCCGAAAATTAGAGAGTTTCTCTCCCTAAACTCTCATTCCAACTTCTCCATCTCTCATTCTCTCATTCCCATTTCAAAAACTACTCAATCCAAACATCAAATGCACATCAAACAACAACAAATCAAGCCCATTTAACAATCAAAACAACCAATTCACATCATCTTTGGAAATCAAACCAAATCAAACCCATTTTTCATAAACCCAACTCTATCATCAAGAATGTCATCAAGCAAGGACTCAAGCACCAAGTATCCATTCTATGGGGTCAAAAGCAACTACAAGGCACCACTCTACGATACTCCACAAGATAAGGTGTTGCTTGAACCCGACAAGCATCTCTCATTCCTCCATTCCCAACAAGAAGTAAGTTTACCCAACTTAACACTTTTCTCTTGAATCTTTCGATTCTTTTGATGAAATTGCATTCCCATCTACTTCTTTTGAATACCCCTTGGGTTATTGAGTGATATCCCTTGATTTGGCAAGGATTGAACACACAAATCCTTTTCATTTGAAAGCTTGAGAAATGGTACCCACCAAGTGTTCGATAAAATGCCCAAGTGAAATAAAGATGTTCAATCTTTACCAAATCAATGTATATCAACAAGTAAACACTCAAGTGAGTAATATGCTATGATTTAGCAAGGATTGATCATAAAAAATTCTTTTGTTTCAAGGCATGGGAGGTGTCACCCACCAAGTGTTCGATAAAATGCCAAAGTGTTCAATCCTTGCCAAATTAAGGCATATGAACAAGTAAACTCATAAACATTCATTAGCAATTCATTTCATGAATAAAAATAATTTCTTGACATCTTTTAGAAAACAATTTGAAACCAATTGCTAGTGTAGGTTTATTATTTCCATGTTCTTTCAACTAACTCTCAAGGTATTTTCAATGGCTATAGCCCAACTTTCAGGACATGCGCACTCGGTCCTCTATCAAAAGACTTATTGAATGGTGGCGGAATATGGAAAACTTCCAACCTATAGCCAAGGGCCATGTCGAAAAGGCCGGCTTTAGCCCATTCCTAGATTCTTTGTAGAATGATCAATGCGATAGGCAAGCCTTGCTAGCCTTGTTTGAACTATGGTGGAACACCACCAACACATTCCATTTCTGTTTCGGGGAGATGACATTAACCCCCAGGGACTTTACCATGATCACGGGCTTGAGCATTAAGGGCAAGAGCTTGGAATTCTATGAAGAGGCTTCCACAGATGAGGATTATCTCTTAGCTTACCTTGGAATGGAAGTTGAGGTAATCAAGAAAGCAAGTGCGCCGCATTTGGCTTTTTAACAAATTTGCAAACCAAAGGGAGAGCGAGGGTGCGAGCCCCGATTGCATTACAAGAGCATTCCTTCTTTACATGATCTCATGCACATTCTTTGCCGGTACGGGCGACCTAGCCCCTTTGGGTCTTCTTGCAAGCATGGAAGATGTTGGCAAGATTAGAAAATTCAACTGGGGAGGAACTGCTCTAGCCACTATGTACCACACAATGTGTGACATGTCACGCGGTGTTACCAAGGACTTTGGAGGGATGCCTTTTGTTTGGGAGGTAATGCTACTTCCCTTTTATTTCTTTTCACTCTTTCTTATATTTTCCTTTCTTTTTTGACTCTTTTCTCAACTCTTGATAGGTTTGGTGCTATGAGTACCTTAACCTATGCCGCCCTTCTCTTGCTGAGGAAACCATTGAATGGCCTACCCTCAAGAATTACTCTCCTACTTATGTGTCCTTCCGGGCGGCGAATCGTCATGATTACGCCTATGCTAGAGCTCACTTAGCAAGCTTCACTGCTGACATGGTGAAATTCTCTCCCT
The DNA here is from genome assembly GCA_039720395.1 of Liquidambar formosana. Classification (NCBI taxonomy): domain Eukaryota; kingdom Viridiplantae; phylum Streptophyta; class Magnoliopsida; order Saxifragales; family Altingiaceae; genus Liquidambar; species Liquidambar formosana. The sequence goes on from CM077830.1 coordinate 16,517,375, forward strand.
ATTCTTTTATTTTCTTTTTACTTCCAATTTCTCATTTTGGATTTTTGAACAGATTGAATGGAATCCATGGAAGATATGGGTACCAATGCTACCCAAGCAATGCATTCCTAGCTTAATGTTGACTAGCAAGAGAGTGCTTTTGGAAGGCCCCATGGGTAGGTACTGGTACTTGGGGGAACGAGTCTTACGACAAGTCATGGGTGATGTGAATGCAGCCATGGCTCCAATGCCACCACCACTTAACATGAGGCATGCTAACTTGATGGAGGGGGAGGAGTTGTGGGATGCTTTGAGAGGTTAGGATGTGGAGGAGTTCACTTCTCCTAACATTGTGTATGACACTTTCTGTCATCAATATCTGATGAGGCCTAGGGTGACAGGCCTCCCTCCTCAAGGGGTAAGTCTTTTTTGACGCTTTCCTAGCCTTTTTCTTTTGATAGAGACTTCATTTGATAGAGACTTTATTTGATAGGTGAACACTTGCAGGGTCGACGAGCAAGAGGGCATAGATCGACAGTGGGCTCAGGAGTGGTTCCTGGCTCTGAAGATGATGAAATGGAGGGGAATAGGTCACTACCCTTGCCTCAACCTAATTGGTCCATTGATCTGTGCTGTGGGTCGGACTTTGTCAAGACTGCCATCACCCATCCTGCATTTGATGAATCCCTTAGGATCGACCCAAATTGAGAACAGGTGAGTTCTCTTTATGGGTATTTCTTTCTTTCTTTCAACATTACCTTCAATTTAATCTTATTGATTATCCTAGGTACCTGCGGCATATGCCCAAGAGTTCATTGATCTTAGTGAGGGCTTGAGGCGTGACCTTGTGAGGATGAGCTTAGCCAAATCCATGGCGAAAGCCCATCTGGATGTCGTGGTAAGTATTCAACCCATTTTAAAGTCCCATTTGTGGTTTTCAACTAACCCTATTCTCATACTTAGCTCTTTTGCAATGGATTTTGTCTATGCAGCTGCCACTATCAATGCGCCCTCCTAGAGCACCTCGTGGGGGTCGTGATGGAGCTGGGCCGAGCCGCAAAAGAAGCTCTAGGAGCCGCTGAGTTTATTTACTTCCTTGTTGGGCTTGTAGAAACAATGAGACAATGGCTATCTTTTTGCATTTCATGCTATGTTTTGTAATTGCAACCTTAAACCAACTTTCTTAACCCTTATTATGGATACTTGTTGTGCTTCTTTGAATCTATCATGATGATGTTGTGGTGCCCTTCTTATGAAAATTTGAGTCAATGTGAGCTCATAGGAGTGAAAATGGCCTAAAAAGGCTATCCGAACATGAAAATAGGCAAAACCAAGCGAAACAAGGCAAAACAAGGCGGAGGCCTCGAGTCACCATCTGCCCTGGATGGTTACCCTGAGGTTGATGCATTTTTTTGCGATTTTTCAGGTTTTTTGCTATTTTGACGATTCTACTCCTTCTAGGACTCGAATTTGTGACCCTTTCCCTATAAAAACACATGAGGGAAGCCTTCTAACTCACCTATTTTCATTGACAATAATTATGGAAGCCTTGGATGGGTTCTTAAGAAGGTTTTTGGCAGTTATGGCTGCCAAAGACAAAACTGAGCTTAGGCGCTTCGGCTTGGAACCATTGCTCTCTATAAGGCACATGAAGCTCGAGACAACTCTTCTCACTGCTGCTATATATTTCTAGGATCCTCAAATCCATGTCTTTCAATTCAATTATTAAGAATTATGCCCAACCATGGAGGAATTCTGTGCTTTATTTGGAGTTTCACCAGTAGGGCCATTCATCCTTCCTACACCTCGCTCGGATTACCTCGCTTCCTTCTCAGACTTTCTTGGCATTCCTCAAAGGGATGTAACGATCTTTGTAAAGGACCATATGGTGGACTTAATGAAGTTAGCAACCTCGTTCTTGGCTCATGATAGCGAAGGTATTCTGAATTTCACCCCTTAAATTCAGCATGCACTCACTTTCTGTTTAATTAGTCGCTTTCTCATCTCCACTGGCACTCTTCAAGCCCCTATTCAAATATGTTAGTTGATTGCCCCTCTTCTCAAGTGACATAACATCATTCCCTTGGTATTAGCTAAAACCTTGAATGGTTTGGATGAGGTTCATGACAACCCTAAAGTGCCTTTAGGAGGTAGCCCCTTTTTATTGCAAATGTAGCTGCTCGAGCGCTTGAACTTTCTATCTCCCACCACCATCAATCCGTACGAGCCCCAGCACTTCTGTCTGCACCGAGTTGAACTCCCTGGGCCATTCTCTTTAAGAGATTGGTTGGGTTATTTCCAGACACTGTCATGGCGGAACATCAAGTGGTATGTCTTTATATGGGGGTGTAAAGAGCAGGTACTATTTCGAACTTCGGGGTGTGCTTTTGTCAAACTCATAGGACTAAGATCGACTTCCTTCTATTGGACTTCAAAAATTCTTCGCCAGATGGGTGCTATGCAAACCATACCGTCCTTAACAGGACCTTGTTGTGCTGTGGAACCTGTCGTTCCTACCATAATCAAGTGGGCGAGGACTCGCTGGCCTACAAACCTAAAATTGACTCGAATTGCCAATACTGAAGGACCTTTCGAGATGAGTAACGAATATAAGCAATGGTTGAAGAATGATTTGGGCGAAAGGGAGGCTTCTCGCTGAGAAAGAATTTATGACCTTGTCAAGGACACGAGACTTGAGCTTTGCAGAGAAGACATTCTTGAGGCAGTGGAGGCAGCACGCGACCATGACCCACGAAAGAAAAGAAGACTTGAGAGAGAAAGAAGGAAGACAGACAGGACGACTCTGAAGAAACTCAAGAGAACTTAAAGACTCAAGAAATAGAATATCTATGGCATGTCAATAGTTCTTTTACTTAACACCAATAAATTGTTATGTCAAAAAATTAGTTTCAAATGAATTGCCAATAATAATTTACTTTTGAGATTCTTTGTGATTATGTTGTTTGGACCGCACCCAAAGTAACTTTATGGGCTGCCTACGTATCCCTGTTTTCTTTCTTTTTTTTCTCTTTTTTTTTTCTTCTTTCTTTTTTTTTTCTTCTTTTCTTTTTTTTTTCTTCTTTTCTTTTTTTCTTTTTGGGGAATCAGGTCCTCGTAGTTCAAATGCCTTAACTTTTGCCTAGGCTACCCTTACAGGTTTTCAACCTAGCAGGCCCCATACATAATACTTCTTTAATTGATCTAAATTGGTAGGACGAGCGAACTTGATCCCATCCAAATCCATAAGTCGAATAGCCCCTACTGGCAATATTTCCTTGATGATGTACGGGCCACCCCAGCTTGGTTTGAATTTTCCTTGCAGATCGAAAATTGGAGCTCGGATCTCCTTCAATACCAAATCCCTTTTCTTCAAGCCTCTATCTTTGACATGTTTGTTGAACGCCCTTGCGACTCTTCTCTGGTACCCTTGCACATGGTAGAAAGCCCTCAATCGTCTTTCATCTAGCAATGCCAACTCATCATAATGGCCTTTGATCTAGTCCACCTCTGCCAGCTGACTTTCCACAGCAACCCTTAACGAAGGAACTTCTAATTCCACTGGTAGAACGGCCTCCATCCCATACACTAACGCGTACAGTGTAGCCCCTGTTGACGATCTGACTGACGTTTTGTACTCCCATAATGCCAATGGTAGTTTCTTATGCCAATCAGTGTACGTGTCAGCCGTTTTCTGTAGTATCTTCTTGATGTTCTTGTTGGCGGCTTCCACTGCACCGTTTGTCTGTGGACGATACGGGGATGACAAGTGATGAACGATCTTGTATTTCTGCAAGAGCTCTTTAGTTTCCTTCTGAAAGTGCTGATCGTTATCTGAAATGACCTCATACGGTACCCCATATCGGTAAATAATGTTGAGCTATATGAACTGCGCCACCTTTTTAACATTCAAAACTTTGAAGGAAGCTGCTTCCTACCCACTTGGTGAAGTAATCGATGGCTACCAAGATGTATTCATGACCATTGGATGCCTTCGGCTTAATCTGCCCGATGATATCTATTCCCCACACTACAAATGGCCAAGGAGTTGACATACTTGTTAAGGGCATGGAGGGCAAGTGTTGTCCGTTGGCAAAGAGCTAACACTTATGGCATTTTTTGACGTGGACATAGCAATCCCTTTCCATTGTAGACCAATAGTACCCTAGCCTCATTATTTTCTTAGCCAGCATGTATCCATTCATATACGGAGCCCCTACTCCCTCATGAATTTCTTTGATGAGTTTTTTGGCTTCTTCCTCTATGACGCAGAGCAAGTGAATTTCGTCGTAAGATCTCCGATACAGTCTCCCTCTGCATACCACATAATGGCTTGCCAATCTCCTCAGTGTTCGTCTGTCCATACGAGATGCTTCTATTAGGATTACGCCCTAAAGCCAATCATAGAGATAATTGTTTAGGGATTAGGAACAATCAATTGATTTCATTTATATATGTCACATTTATTATTGATTTAATAAAAGGGCTTATTCTATTATGTTTATATGCATCATTTATATTTACATAATATGTCCATAGAGTTAGAGTTGAGAATATGAAATTACAAAGGGTTGTAATTTTGAGACTCTAAATATATCTCTGTACTAAACTCCTAAATCATTCCTAGTTGAAGTTTCACTATGATCGATGGACAGTAATGAACCATAGGACTAGCACTTGTTAGGTTGACTCTATAGGAGGATAGCTAGTCTCAAGCTATTTGTGTGGAGACACTACAACCAACAAGTGGGTGCCTATTATAAGAATAGGTACATTGAATGTGACCAAAGATATGAGATAAAACTGAATGGAGTTTTAACCTACTTGTCAATCAGTTTCTCATTGTTATAGTGGTACAAGTAATCCTTAGACCTGAGACACCATGGTTGTCTTATGCATGTAGCTTTAGAAGTTTGATAACACTAAGTGCAGATCCTATTCAGGGGTCTGTAAGGGTGTTCATTGGCCCTACTGCTATGTGTGTGAAGGCATGTGAGTGATCAACAAGGAATCCATCACTCTCAGGAAAAAGGGAGTGAATGTCTCATATAGCATTCATTGAATATAACTCATTAAACCCATGGGCCTATGGTAGAATAAATATGGAAAGGAGCTTCCATAAGTTCATCATTGAGTTGATATTAATGAATGAGTATAAAGTAATTGAACTAGGGACTTGACAGACTTCCATGTTCTATTAGTTCAATTGGAGACATTGAGTTGATGGAAGGATGGAATTGTAACCTATAAACTATAACAGAAGGGTTCTTTGTAAATGACTATTCACCTCATTAAGGACCACACCATGAGCCATATGCTAGGTGTTACTCATGGTTAGTAGAAGCCCTAATTGATATAAATGAGTTATAATCAATTAGGGAATTGAAAGGCGTTTCAATTAGACCCTTAATGGAAAGTGTTCCATTGTGCACAACTTGTGCTGTTCCTACTACTTGATGATGTGAACCCAATGGGTCACACACTAATCATGCTAAGAGAGCTTGATTGTCTATGAGAGAAAGGGTATAAGTGATTAAAGAAAAGTTCTTTAAGGGGCTAATTTGTATTTGATGCAAACTAATGGGCCAATTGTGTAATTAAGAGTAATTACACAAATTCCACTAAGGTTAGGAATCCCCCTATGGCCGACCCTATTAATGGGCTATATAATGCCCATTATGTGGGGATCACATCAGGACAATTTATTCTCCCAAGGGCTGGCTGGAAAAATTACAGCTCTCCCTCTCTCTCTCTCCCTCTTTTCCACCTCTAGCAACCATAAGGAAGAAGAAGGAAAGGACAACAAGCTCTAGCTAGGTGTGGATACTATTGGAGGCAACACACTTGGGCTGCTCATTCACCGCTGTCCAGAGACAAAGCTTGGAGCAAAAAGGAGAAGAAAAAGCTTGGAGCATAAAGGAGAAGACCATATTCAACTGTAAGTATCCTAACTCTCTTGGTAATCTTTTGAATCATATTCAACTGTCATGAAAGCTTTTCATGAAAAAAATATTTTGAAGAAATCTTTTGAACCATCTCAAAAAGTTCTTTTGTATAATTCTAGATTGCATTTGTTTCCAGGTAAGCTAAGGTCCCGTTGGGCAGGACCATTTGTGGTTAAAACTGTTTTTCCTCATGGAGCTGTTGAGATTGAAAATCCTAAGAATGGTAATGTTTTTACAGTTAATGGACAACGTCTTAAACCATTTCTTGAGAATTTTTCACTTGAGGATGAGTCCATTGATTTGGTGGATCCTGTCTACCAGGATTTACCAAACCCTTAATTA